>CM076574.1:203009403-203689417 GCA_034641835.2 Pinus albicaulis | reverse complement strand
TAAAAGAGGTATAAAAAGGTATGATAAATAAATAAAAATATATAAAATATGATTGAAAATCAACATCTAATTATATACCAAACCTATGTGCCAAATATCATGGTAAATAAAAGAGGTATGGTACATAACTAAAAAGATAAATAAATGATATGTATGGTAAATAAATAAAACCTATTTTTATATTTACTCCATAATCATATTTATATTTATGAACACTCAAAAAAGAGTTTTTGTTTAGATGAATCCTATGTGCCATACCATGGGCAAAATTATTATTAATACCATGCAAAAAAATATTGTTAACCCTAATTTCAATATTAAAATATTATTATTATTATTATTATTAAATATAATATTCATATTAATATTATTAAATTTAATAACTTTGGATTAATACAATATTAAATTTGTTATATTATAATATATATTAATATATCGTTATATATATTAACTCTAGATATATATGGATGGGAAGAACAAAGACATAGAGTGATATAGGGGGAGAGGTAGGGAGAGTGACAAGGGAGAGGTGGAGATAATTTGAAGGAGAGGGGAGAGGAGGAATGAAGAGAGAGAGAGAGGGAGAGGGAGACACAAATATGGAGGGGGGAGATAGATAAGGTGAGAGGGAGGGAGATAATGAGAGGATTGGAGAGAGAGAGAGAGAGAGAGAGAGAGATGTAGGAGAGAAAGGGAGAGAGAGGATGAGAGAGAGAGGAAAAGAGAGATGGAGATGGAGGGGGAGAGAGGGAGGGATAGAGATATGGATTTAGATAGGGAGAGAGGGAGGGAAGAATAAAGACATAGAGAGTGACAAGTTGAGAGAGAGAGTGGTGACAAGGGAGAGATAGAGAGAGAATGTGTATGTTTATGGGTGAGATAAAGAGACAAATAAGTAGAGATGGAGAGAAGCGGAGTGAAGCGGAGAGAGAGGGATGGATATAGTAACATAGTTGGATAGAGAGAGACATATGAGGTGAGAGAGAGGATTGGAGGGCAAAGATATAGAGAGATATTGGAGGAAAGAGAGGATTGGAGGGCAAAGAGAGAGAGAGAGATGGGGGAATAGAGGGAGGTAGGAGAGGAAGGGAGAGAGAGGAAGGATGATAGAGAGGACTTGAGAGACAGGATTATAGTGATGGGGGAAGAGATTATTGGAGAGAGAGAGAGAAAGAGAGAGAGAGAGAGAGAGATGGGGAATGAGAGAGGGGGTTAGGAGAGAAAAGGAGAGAAAGGAAGTGTGAGAGAGAGGAGGAGAGAGGGATTGACAGAAAGATGGAGTTGGAGGGGGGGAGAGGGAGGGAATAATAAATACATAGGGAATGATAAGTGGAGAGAGAGAGAGGGAGTGACAAAGGAGTGGTGGAGAGAGAGTGTGTATGTTTGGGGTGAGATAAAGAGACAAAGGAGAGATGGAGAGAAAGGGAGAGAGAAGGAGAGAGGGAGGGATATACTAACAGAGTTGTAGGGTGAAGAGAGAGAGAGAGAGAGAGAGAGAGAGAGAGAGAGAGAGAGAGATGGGAGAGAAAGGGAGAGAGATAAAGGAAGATAGAGGATGTGAGAGAATGGAGAGAGGGAGGGAAAAAGATATGGAGTTGGAGGGGGAGAGAGTGTGAGGTAATAATACAGAAATAGAGAGAGAGAGAGAGAGATTGAGAGTGATAAGGAAAATGGAGAGAGAGGGAGAAAGGAAAGCAGGAGGAAAGAGAGATAAAATATGGGGAGAGGAATAGAAGGGGAAGATAGAGATATAGATAAAATTTTGAGGGAAGAAGAGAGAGATGGAGAGATGGAGGGAGGGACAAAGATATTGGTATATATAGAGTGAGAGAGATTGTTTGTTTTGGGGGGGTGAGATAGAGAGACAAAGAAGGAGACATGGAGGGAGATATATATATAGATGTAGGGGGGAGAGAGGGAATAATATTTCTTAAACTATATGCATTGATTTCACAGTAGATGGTGATAGCTAATCCTATTTGATTTCCTTCACTAGATGCATTGATTTTAGTGTAGATGTCAATTTCTAATTATTTTTATTGCTTGCACTAGATGAATTGATTTCAATGTAGATGATTTATAGTATTATTTGATTGCTTGCACTAAATGCATTGATTTCAATGTAGATGGTGATTTCTAATCATATTTGATATATTGCACTAGATATATTGATTTCAAAGTAGATGTTGATTTCTAATTATATTTGATTGCTTGCATGAGATGGTTTGATTTCAATGTAGATGATTATAATCCTATTTGATTGCTTGCACCAAATGCATTGGTTTTAGTGTAGATGTCAGTATGGTAAATAAATAAAACCTCTCTTTATATTTACGAACAATAAAAAAAAGAGGTTTCGTTTAGGTGAATCCATGGGCCATACCATGGGCCAAATTATTATTAATTCCATGCAAAAAAACATTATTAACCCTAATATTAATATTAAAATTCTAATACTATTATAATTATTAAATATAATATTCATATTAATATATTATAATATTAATATTATTAAAAATAATAACTTTGGATTAATACAATATTAAAAATTTTATATTATAATATATATATTAATATATCGTGATATATATTAACTCCTGATATACATGGGAGGGAACAAAGACATAAAGTGATAGAGGTGGAGAGATAGGGGAGTGACAAGGGAGAGATGGAGATAAACTGAAGGATAGGGGAGAGGAGGAATGAAGAGATAGAGAGAGGGATAGGGAGACACAAATATGGAGGGGGGAGAGAGATAAAAGTGAGAGGGAGAAAGATAGTGAGAGGATTGGAGGGTAGAGAGAGAGAGATGGGGGAAGAGAGAGTGATGTAGGAGAGAAAAGGAGAGAGAGGACTTGAGATAGAGGATGAGAGATGGAGGGATAGAGAGATGGAGTTGGAGGGTGAGAGAGGGAGGGAAAAATAAAGACATAGAGAGTGAGAAGTGGAGAGAGAGAGAGGGGTGAAAATGGAGAGATGGAGAGAGAGTGTGTATGTTTAGGGGTGAGATAAAGAGAAAAAGAAGTAGAGATGGAGAAAAGTGGAGAGAGAATGAGAGAGAGGGAGCGACGGGGGGATATAGTAACATAGTTGGAGAGAAAGAGAGAGAGAGTGATGGGGGAAGAGAGAGTATTGGAGGGAAAAGAGAGTTAGAGAGAGGATTGGAGGGAAAAGATGGTGATTTCTAAATGCATTGATTTAAGTGTAGATGATGATTTCTAATCCTATTTGATTGCTTGCACTAGATATATTGATTTCAATGTAGATGTTGATTTCTAATTATATTTGATTGCTTTCAGTAGATGCATTGATTCCAATGTAGATGATTTATAATCCTATTTGGTTGCTAGCACTAAATACATTTCTTTCAGTTTAGATGGTGATTTCTTGCACTAACTGCATTAATTTGAGTGTAGATGTTGGTTTCTAATCCTATTTTCTTACTTGCACTAGATGCATTGCTTTGAGTGTAGATGTTGATTTCTAATTTTGTTTGATTGTTTGCATTAGATACATTTATTTCATTGTAGAATTTGTTTTTTAATATTTTCATTAGATGCATTGATTTTAGTGTAGATGTTGATTTCCGATTTGATGTAATTGGATGTATGATAGTATATTAATTTTAAAGTGTTGGATTAACAATGTGCATTGATTTCAATGTAAGCACAAAAAATTATATACAATGTACATTTATTTTTGTGTTATATTAATTCAAGCTATTAATATTAGATAGCAAGAGAGAGAAGATATGATGTTTACTATAACAACTTGAGTTAAATATTTAAATGTTTTATGATTTCAAGTGTCATTTTCATATAATTGATATGGAAATATGACAAAACTAACAAGGGTGACAATAAAAATAGTTTGAGATTGATCACAATGAAGACTATTTGTAATTGACTACATTATTATTATTCACATTTTCTACCATTCAACGCTATTATTGTGACTTTGCATTCAAAATTTGTATTTCATTATTTTTCATCATTAAATTTGTTAAAAATATTTATCATCTCAAAAAACTAAGGTAACTAACCAAATTTAAAATTAAAATGACCAGGTTAATCTCAGACATATTGACATATTTAGCATATTTAAAATGATTATTTTAATATTATATATTTACATATTATTGATAAAATTAATCATATATTCCATAGATTTCCTTGGCCACACACTATTAAACCATCCTAGATCCACCTTAACTCTGGATGTATCAAGCCCTGAGAGGGATCAAATCTCTCGAGGTGCAAACCTTTCTTCAAGTTTTTCACTCAAAAAAGAGGTTTGCACCTTAGAGATTTGATCCCTCTCTACCCTTGATAGATCCAGAGAAAAGATGGATCTAGGATGGTATCAATAATAATATATAAATAAATAGCATGTTAAAGAAACAATAGTATGTTAACTTTAAATTATAGACAAATAAATTTCTTGTGGTCGAATTAGTTCATTTGTGCCTTAAATTTTACATTACATTTCACATTTTGTATTTTACATTTTACATTGTATTTTACATTTTACATTTTACATTTTGCATTTTTCATTTTGCGTTACTTTTACATTTTACATTTTACATTTTGCCTTTTACATTTTACATTTATATATGTTTTAATTTGAAAATTAATTAAAACATATGAAGCTAACATTTTTTTCCCTATATATAAATGTCGGCATATCATATTTTGTTAGGGCTCACATTACATTAATAACTAAATTTGTCATATGTTTACAAAATTTACACCACTACAACATCATCTCCATACTAGATTCTAGAGCATCTCTTGACGCAATAATGTTTCTTTATTCTTATTTCAATAATAAATAATTCAAAAAATCTTTATAATTTTAAAGAAGCTAAACATGTTTTATATGTTTAATTTTTCTTATTAAGATGCTTATTTTTAAATTATTGTCATATAATACGGGTCTCAAGTAGTTGTAATGAGCTTAATGTAATTAATAATTTATTAAAAATTACTTTTAAAGCACAATATACTTGTTACCATCTATGGTATATTATTTATATGAATTTAAAATATTGTAATATACAAAATGTAATCTATTATGTGTTATTATAAACATAAAAGAATATATAATCAATGCATTTGTATAGATCAAATAATGTTACAATATAAAAATACTAATGTTCAAATATTGATGGGGTCTTGGTCATGTGACAAATAATCAAGTAGCGCTATATGGTCTCTATTAGGTATCTTTGTTAGCTAAAGAACATGAGGTGGACACATTAATGGTTATGGGAGATTCTCTCATAATATTTCCTCATATGGTCAAAGGCTCCCTCTCAAAGGATAAATCTATGGAAAACATCATGAAAGAATCAAGAAAATTGTAGAAGATATCCCATCCAAAGCATATTTCCATGTCCTAAGAGACTTTAATAGAGGAAAAAAAGTATGATAGCAAGGGGTGTAAATTGAAGATAGGTGAATTAAAGATTAATGGCCAAATCAAGCTTGTTGCAAGTCCTTGATGGTCGTTGAAGTCTATTCAAAAAATTCCCAAGTAGCATTGTGCGTTGTAAATTTTTTGTTTTGTTGGTGTTTTTTTGTCAAGTATTCACCTACAAAACCCCTCTTTTTGTTTCTCGGATATATTCTCCTCAGAAAAATCATTTATTCCTATTGGAAAGGAGAAAAAAATTGGAAAATTTGATGAATTAGCTCTATAATGCTTGATATATGTGTTGTGATCCAGACATAGAATTATATAACACAAATACCCTTTCCAATTAAAAAAAGTGTTTTTTTCAACATAGAGAAATTATCTTGATTGCACAATCAACTTGGTTAAGAAAATATTTCAACCACACACCAATATAAAAATCTAGTTAGTTGGAGAATATCTCTCAACCTAACCAGATCTAACAACCTCCTAAAGACTAGAAACAAACTCCTTTACTTAGAAAGCATCACACTTAAGACAAGTAGGAGATATAACTCTAACATTGATTCAGATTTATGAAGGGAACATAATGAAATGAAAATTTATAACAAATAAATAGAGACACAATAAAACTTGGCTTCTATTAATAAATGTAATGTGTTGAAACTGTAAAAACACAAAATGAAACAAACTCACTTGAATGGTGGTAGCCTATCTCTGAGAAGAGATGTGACGACTATGCACATTCACCAAAGCACATTACAATGAGGCAAAAAGGTAATTTTTAACATAAAACAACAATGAGGAAAACCTTAGCATCCAAAAACCTAACCTTAGGAGATGAAACACTGAAAGGTTTGAGGGCCTGAATGGGGTTAGTTGGTATGTCAACTTCCTTGGGTCATAATTTTTTCATACAAACTCTATTTGGCACGCTTAATAACCTATTGAAAAGGTCTAGTCATGAAGCACACATTTTGATTGTTGGGTATGTGTTATATTATTTCCACGACTAGTCACGCGCGGGGGGGGGTCACAAGGGGGGCGATAGGCACACTTGTACGTTGCACCAAGTGCAACAGGGGGGTCACATGGAGGGCAGAAGCACCCCAGGAAAAAAAAAATTGGACCTTATTTTTCAGTGGGCGGACCCACCCATGGTTTTGTGCATGGGTTTTCACATGGTTTTGGGGCATGATGGTTTTCGGCCCCTGGTATTTTGTAGATCCGGTCAAGAGAACTACGGTTATGGTCTAAGCTAGGGTTAATGGATTGGGGTTTATATATGCTTCGGCATGTATATATATGTGTTGTAACACTAAAAGGAATATAATGAAAAATAAACATGGTCGTCCCGATTTGGGATCCAGGAGAAAATATCTGTGTTTATCTGTTTTATGTTTTATGCTCTCCCTATTGTTTATTTTTTGTTTTTAACATTTGTTTGCAGATAATTTATGTACAGGGTTAAAACCTACATTTGGTATCAGAGTTGTTTCGGCTTCAAGGGGATGCCTTTGCTACTGAGGGTTTTTTGCTCGGGCCTGTGGTAGACCCTGTTCAGTGGGAGATCTGCAAGATCGATTCTTGCGGTGAAAGAAGATGGCGAGCATTGGAAAGATAGAGATTGAGAAATTTAATGGTCAGAGTTTTGAGTTGTGGAAGCTCAATATGGAGGATCTGTTGGTGGATAAAGACCAGTGGATCGTGGTAGATCCATGTACTAAACCAACGACAATGTCAGATGAAGACTGGAAGAAGTTGGATCGGAAGGCGGAGAGCACAATACGGTTGTGTGTCTCAGATTTGGTATTGTTGAATGTATCTCGGGAAGCTACGACAAAGAATTTGTGGGACAAACTTGGGAATTTGTACCAATCTAAGTCTCTGGTGAATAAATTGTTCCTGTGGAAAAATATGTATAACTTGAGGATGAAGGATGCAGACTCGGTGACAGAGCATTTGAACGCCTCCAATACTGTGGTAAGCCAACTTTCATCTATTGATATTAAAATCTCAGATGAAGATAAGTGCATCAGTTTGTTTTGTTCTCTACCAGATTCTTGGAACAATATAGTTATTGCAATAGGTAGCAATACAACTACCTTGAATTTTGATGACATTGTCTGAGCCTTGCTGTCAGAGGAAATGAGACAGAGAAATAAGGAGGGTCAGAATGGATATGCCTTATATGTACGAGGAAGGTCCCAAAACAGAAACAAGAATAAGTTTTCGAGTGGGAGATATAAATCTAGAGGGAGATATAAATCTCCTGGAAAGTTTTAAAGGTGTGCTGGAAATGTAGAAAGGAAGGGCACTACAAAAAATACTGCAGATCTAAAGCTCCTGAGAAAGTAAAGGGATTTAATGATGCTCCTTCTGTAGAGGCAAAAACCACCTCGGATGAAGGTGGGGATGTGTATTTGGATTCTTCTTCAAATGCACATGTAGATTATGAGTCATGGTTGATTGACTCGGGTGCATCCTTTCACTTCACTCCCCATAGGGAGTGGTTCTGCGAGTATGACAAATATGGTGGCGGTGATGTCTTCCTAGGGGATGATAGGAAGGCCAAAATTGTCGGACATGGAAAATTCAAGTTGAAGCTGGAAGGTGGAAAGATTAAAACACTTCCTAGTGTTCTGCACATTCCTGCATTGGCCAAAAATTTGATTTCTATAAGCAAGATGGATGATGCAGGTGTAAAAACAGTGTTCGAGAAAGATACATGTAAGATGGTTCGGGAAGCACTGGTATTAATGTGGGGAGTTCGGATTGGAACTCTGTACAAGCTTCAAGGCAGCATTGTTATTGATGGGTGCAACAGTTTTGTGGTTCCTGAAAGTGGAGTGGAAAACCTAGTGGTCTCTAGAGAAAATAACATGTTATGGCATCAAAGGCTTGGACATATTGGAGAGAAGGGCCTTCAGATACTGCATGGAAATGGAATGGTAGAAGGTATGTCTAATTTCTCTCTGGATTTTGATTTCTGTGAACATTGTGTATATGGGAAGCAAAATCGAGTGAGTTTTCCTTCTGGTGCTAAGAGGGCGAACAAGATATTAGAGCTTGTGCACAGTGATGTGTTTAGACCTGTGTCGGTTCCATCACTGGGTAAGTCTGTGTACTACGTTTCATTCATAGATGACTTCTCAATGAATACATGGATATATTTCTTGAGGAAGAAATCTGAAGTCTTTGATAGATTTAAAGAATTGAAGGCTCTGGTGGAAAACCAGACAAAGAAGAAGATAAAGGTGTTGAGGACAGATAATGGTGGGGAGTTCTGCAAGAAGGAACTTGAAGAGTTCTGTAAGAAGTGTGGCATAGCATGGCAGAAGACTACTCTATACACACCTCAGCAAAACGGAGTTGTAGAAAGAATGAACAGACCGTTGATGGAAAAGGAAAGAAGCATGCTTAGTGGTACCGGGTTAGGACAAGAATTCTGGGCAGAGGCAGTGGAGACTACATGTTACTTTATTAACAGATCACCTTCATCAGCGTTGGAGGATAAGACTCCACATGAGTTATGGACTGGTAAGAAACCCTCTCTTTCACATCTGAGGGTATTTGGATGTGATGCATATGTACATGTTCCAAAGGATAAAAGGACCAAGTTGGATTATAAATATGAAAGGTGCATCTTTATTAGGTGTAAGGATGGTTTAAAGGGTTACAAGCTTTGGAACCCATAAACAAGGAAGGTTGTGTACAACTGAGATGTGGTGTTTAGAGAGGTGAAATATGTTGTTAAACATGAAGTCCTACAAAAGGAACCTGAGAAGATAGAGTTTGAGCTAAAGGAGGATGAATCAGACTCTACAACAGAAGAAGACTCAGAAGAGGAAGAGCCACAAACTCCAGCTATGAGAAGATAAGTTTGGGAAAGAAGACAGCTAGAAAGGTATATTCCATCTACTTTCTATTCAAATTTTGCCTTAAATATAACTGATGATGATCCCAGGACTGTCAGGGAGGCAATAGATTCAGAGGATAGAAAACTCTGGAAGGAGGCCATGGTCGATGAAATGGCATCCTTGCAGAAAAATGAGGCATGGGATCTGGTGGAGTTTCCGGTTGGAAGGAAGCCCATTGGGAGAAAATGGGTGTTTAAGAAGAAGATGAATGTATAAGCCAAGGTGGAGAAATAAAAAGCTCGATTAGTAGCAAAAGGTTATTCCCAGGTACCAGGAATTGATTTTGGTGATATTTTTTCTCTTGTTGCCAAGGTTATTCTATTAGACTACTTTTATTTGTTGATGTTGCATTTGATTTTGAGGTAGAACAGATGGATGTGAAGACAACATTTCTTCACAGGGATCTGGAAGAGGAGATCTACATGAAGCAACCTGAAGGGTTTATGGTGAAGGGTAAGAAAGAACTGGTATGCAGGTTAAAGAAGTCTCTGTATGGGTTAAAACAGTCACCAAGGATGTGGTATCGGAAATTTGATACCTATATATGGGGACTTGGCTTCACCAGAAGCAAGGAGGATCATTATGTTTATTTTAAATTAATTGGTGACCGTTTTATTTATTTGGTCTTGTATGTGGATGATATGTTTTTGATTGGAAATGACAAAGAAATTATCCAATATTTGAAGACCCATCTGTTCTCCAAATTCAACATGAAGGATCTTGGTGCTGCAAACTATATTTTGGGCATAGAAATTAAGAGATATCAGATAAAGAGGAAGCTCTGGTTAAACCAGAGGAAGTATGTTGATACTATATTGCAGAGGTTCAATATGTAGGATAGTAAACCGGTGAAGGTTCTGATTCTTGTAGGTGTAAAGTTGTCTGCTGAACAGTGTCCCAAGACACAAGAAGAAGAGAAGGATATGTCTCGTGTTCCATATGCAAGTGCAATGGGTAGCCTGATGTATGCAATGGTTTGTACTAGACCATACATTGCACATGCAATGGGAGTATTGATCAGGTTTATGTCAAACCCAGGGAAGGAGCATTGGACAGTAGTGAAGCAGGTTTTCATATATTTGCATGGCACTAGTGATTATGGCTTATGCTACCAGGGAAGACCAGGATTCGAAAGAGTGTTTGAAATTTGTGGTTTTGTTGATGCAAACTGGGCTGGAGATCTAGACCAAAGAAGATCTACAAGTGGGTATGTGTTTAGTCTATTTGGAGGTGTAGTCAATTGGATGAGTAAAAGATAGTCTATAGTGGCTCTTTCAACTATAGAGACAGAATACATAGTAGCCACTCATGCAAGCCAAGAAGCAGTTTGGTTGTAGAGTTTGTGTTCAAGTATGGGGTTGGTGCAGCAAGCTATAAGGATAGACTGTGATAGCCAAAGTGCAATTTTCTTAGCTAAGAACTCTGCTTATCATTCAAAGACAAAGAACATTAATGTTCAATATCACTTTGTGAGAGATATGGTTGAGGCTAAAAGGGTGTTGCTAGTAAAGTTGGACATCTTGAAGAATGTTGCAGATGCATTGACGAAGTCTGTGAGCACTCAGAAGTTCTCTTGGTGTAGAGAAACAATGGGTGTTGCAGAGTTGGGCTAATGACTAAGCTCTCTTGTGACCCCCTACAGAAAGAAAACAACAAGTGGGAGAATGTTGGGTATGTGTTATATTATGTCCAAGACTAGTCACGCAGGGGGGGGGGGGAGGGGGGGGGGCGTCACAGGGGGGGGCGATAGGTGCCCCTTTACGTTGCGTCGAGTGCAGCAGGGGGGTCATAGAGGGGTGGCAGCCCCCCCCTGTTCGGGTTTTGGGGCAATGCCTAGGGAAAAAAAAAATGGACCTTATTTTTCGGTGAGCGAACCCGCCCATGGTTTTGTGCATGGGTTTGCACATGGTTTTGGAGCATGATGGTTTTCTTCCCCTGGTATTTTGTAGATCCAGTCAAGGGAACTACAGTTATGTTCTAATCCAAGGTTAATGGATTGGGGTTTATGTATGCTTCGGCATGTATATATATGTGTTGTAATACTAAAAGGAATATAATGAAAAATCAATCTGGTCGTCCTGATTTGGGATCCAGGGGAAAATCTCTGTGTTTATCTGTTTTATGTTTTATGCTCTCGCTATTGTTCATTTTATGTTTTTAAGATTTGTTTGCAGACAATTTCTGTACAGGGTTAAAACCTACACTGATAAGTCCCAAGCCATAACCTATGTCTATAGTGTGGGCTCGACCACATCAAAAAATTGTTGTTTAGTGCCTCAAAATGGCCTGGAAAGTTTAGGACTCAAAATATTGTAGAAAAAAATGAAAAAATAGAGAATTGTGCTTTGAGCAAGTGGAATAAGTGGGTGGCCACTGATATCCACATGGATCAAACATTCCCCCTTAATGACCACTTGTCTTAATATTTATAATCTAAGGTATTCATGAATATAGAATATATGATCTATTATAAACTGAAGAACATCCTAATCAATAAATATTATATGTGGTCCAACCTCACATTTACAATCATTACAAAAAATATTGGCGTCCATATAAAGAAACAATGGTTCATTGAAATGTATGGGTACCTGACTACTACAAACGTCATCTACTAGAACCTCCTTCATGTACATGGTTCATTCAACCATCATATCTCCATACTTGTACCTTTACCTTTAACTCGCCTACATCACCATCATTATCAACCTAGGTTTTCTTGGCTCACCCATAACCATGCTATGGGTTTTTTCAACTTATTCTCAACCATGCTCTCGATGCTCATGCACAAAACTCCCAATGAACAAAAACACTTTATAGGAATCTGTGTTCATATGTTCCATGTCTCTCACAAACTTCATCACATCCTCACATGATTTATACTTAACATGAACAATACATCAATTGGTTTTAGATGACCAAAAACCTACACTTACAAATTGGTTTTAAGAATACCACGAATTACAAGAGATTACACATGCCTCACCAAGATTACATCATAACTGACTCAAGTACATTCAATGACAAACTCCACTCATGGAGATACAAGGTACACACATTTTGAAGGACCACTACATCAAGACAAACATGACTGACTATAGACGTGCTTATAAACTAAAGGTGTGACTTATATTACAATATTATCTTTGAGTCTATTCCACAACACTCGCACAACTTTTAACTTTGATTTTTCACCATCATTTGACTTCCTAAATTAACATCTCCATTACTATCATAAGCACTATCACATGCACTGACGCCAATTGTTATTTTTGGTTGCATCAAGGGTCACAATTATATATTAACATGTGCTTTCTTAACTACAATATTTATTCTTCTTCCTTTTGTACTCACACACACAACCTTTTACTAAAAAAAACTGATAATTGATGTCCATATAAAGAGAAATATGTATACCAAGATACGTGGGTACCATCTATTGTACTCACCAGTTCTCTAGGAATTATTTTCAGCAGCATGGTTCATCAACATGTTAAAAACCTTTCTAACTCAGTCCCTCACATTCTAATATTCTTCCATCTCACATTCCCCCCTTAATCGAAGACATGATTCTCCGACTACTCATTATGCTTAGATGATTCCACTTTCCACCCTCGTAGTTATCAGAGTGGTTGAAACCACGATTTGATGTCACATCTTGATCCATTCATATGAATAATTGTCATCACATACCAATAATAAAACAAATGTGCCATTGATACCTCATATTAATTGAGAACCTATTGTACTCCATGGCCTAACATCATTATGATCATGAACATTGATTCACTAGCATCCCATAGACCTACTTCCATAAAAAATTATAACTCTAATGCATACTAGATAAAAACTCACAATAAAACACCAGAATATATTTTTACATATATTTTTCATGTTGATATTTGCATTCATAATCATTTGAAAAAAAACTGTTGGAAATACTAAGGAGGGGGGAGGGGGGTGAATCAGTATTCCTTTCAATTAGAGCATTAGTTAATCTTCAATTATTATCAGTGTTTGTACAATGATAGCATTAAACAAAAGGAACAAAAATTCACATAGTTTTTAAGGTGGAGACCCACTCCAGGACAAAAACCACCTAATGCTTTTCTAATCATTATTTAATATTCAACTCCAATTGAATATAAAGCTCCAACTTCCTAGAATCTAGAAAATCATTCTTCTCTAGCTCCCACTGGATGGACGCTCCAATGCCTGAGATTATTTAGTAGTCAACTAAACAGATTCCCCAACACCCAATGAGCTACAAATCACCCTAGCACCACCCTACCACCCTATAGAAGAATAAAAGAAGATTGGACTCCCGTAACAGGGAAAATGGTCCACTTTACAGTGATATAGAATGATGTAGAAGAAGAAGATGCACTAGAACATAACCCCAACTATGACACAACCACCTAATGATGATCCTAGACCTCCTGACACTACCTCTTCAACTCTTGGCAGATAGACACTAGTTCAATTTTTTACAATAATGTATTTATAATGACTTAGTACAATGATACCTTTACAGTGACTCTATGCAGTGCTGCCCACTTGAAGACTTCATGTGATGAACTTCTTGCTACTATTCTACACCTTGGTTGCTTCTCTTGTCATGCTACCCTCTGTTGCACCTTACTTTTCTTTGCTTCCCTAGAAATTTTGGTCCTTTGCAGCCCTTGACAACACATGATCTAGCTTTTTCTTGCCTTCTAGGAGCTCGATATTGAGTCTGGTGTATCTCTATTATTTCAAATCCCCCATATGTGATTTTCAGTCTTGTAGTATTCCTCTGAGTCATCTTTCCAATGCCACAGGTCTAACCCAATTTGGATTCTTTAAGGGAGAGTTATGCCCAATCTCTCATAATTCCCTAATTATGGATTATTTCAGTAGAGTGAACTCGTATGGCATCCCATGTGTCACTGTTTCTTCATTTGGCTCTGAAATTTATTGAGAAAAAGATCCATTCCATGCACTACCTTATACCTTTTACATAATTCCAATCCAATACTCAGATAGAGAGTTATGATGATTTTCCCAAGGTCACTTCTTTGAGATGAATTTTAGGAGCCTGCAAAAACACTATCTTCCACAGATTATATCTCCGAAAATGTTGCGCACCCTGATCTTAAATTTTCACAGGAGCTTCCTCAGGATTTCAACTTCACCTCATAAAAATTTCAGCATCTAAACCTTCATAGAAATAAAGTTAGAGCGAAAATTGCACGATGACCTGTTTCAGATGGCGAAATCCATTGCATATGGAGGATATGAGGATCACAATTTATATAAATGCTTAGGTTGAGAGGGGCTTCAACAAGTGAATGTGGGAGGGATTTTAGGAGATTAAAAAATATTAATTATGACTTTTCAATGACCCATGCCACAACCCCATGGGTTTTTAGCCCACTAGCTGGGGGTACAAACTTCAAACATGAATATCTCTCAAACCGTGAAGAATTATGTTGCGTGTCATGTATCAATGGAAACATCTTGATAAGAAGAAACCATAAAAATAATTCTTGAGCCAGAATATATTAATTTGGTAGGTCAAAATTCCCATGAAATATTGGGGTAGCCCCCGGTGCTGCTTGGGTTGACATCAATGACAACTGATGATCAACAATCTCCCCCTTTGGCATTGATGGCAACACAAGTACTCCCCCTGCGATCATGACACCTCTTCCTACAACATTCTCTCCCCCTTTGGCATCAATGGAAAAGGGTAACTCCCCTTGACACACAACCATCTTGCAGACCTGTACACACTTCCACTCCCCCTTTGTTTTATGAATAAGGAAAATCTAAAGAGAACTTGGGAGAATCCCAAGCTTATGGCGAACATATTCAAATGCTTGACGAGGTAAAGGTTTAGTGAAGATATCAGAGATTTTTATTTTATACCAACATACTCAAGTTTGATATTATTTTTAGCGACTTGTTCTCTAACAAAATGATATTTGATCGGAATGTGTTTTGTTTTTTAATGCACGATAGGATTCTTAGAGATGTTGATGGCACTGGTGTTGTCACAGAATATGGGAATAGGCTCACTGAATTGTACTTGAAGATCTTGCAAAGTTTGTTTCATCCAAAGGACTTGAGTACAACATGATGCCACTACAATGTATTCTGCTTCCGCTGTAGATAACGAGATTGAGGTTTGCTTTTTGCTCAACCATGATACGAGACAACCACCTAGATAGAATGCTACTCCACTAGTACTCTTACGATCATCAACGCTTCCTACCCAATCTGCATTTGTAAAGTCTTGAATAATGAGATTTTTACCCTTGGGATACCATAAGCCATATTATTTTGTGCCCTTTAGATATCGAACAATTCTTTTGACGGCAATAATATGTGATTCTTTTGGTGCTTCTTGGAATCTTACTACTTTTCCAACTGCTTGCATAACATCTGGTTGGGAGGCTATTACATATAGAAGACTGCCAATCATGGATATGTACAACCTCTGACCCACATCCTTAGATGAGTTGTCTATGCTCAATTTGCAACTTGTTACCATTGGAGTAAGGACAATTTTGCAATCCTCCATTTTGAATTTCTTGAGAATTTCCCTGATGTACTTGGCTTGACATATAAATATTCCTTTCTCTTTCTAAGATATTTGAAGCCCTAAGAAGTATGTCAGCTCACCAAGTAAAGGCATCTCGAACTCACTTTTGCATCTTTGTAGAAAATTTCTTACTTAGTCGATCATCATTGCTACCAAATATTATATCATCCACATATACCTCAACGATTGTTAAATTATCTTTATCTATTTGTACATAAATATTTCTATCAACAGTACCTTTCTTGAACCCTTGTTAATGTAGATATCCATCAAGACAAGCATACCATGTTCTTGGAGCCTGCTTGAGACCATATAGAGCCTTCTTTAACCTGAAAACATAGTCTTCTTTTTCTGATAGTATAAAACCTTCATGTTGTTCGATGTAAACTTCTTCTTCTAATTCGCCATTCAGAAATGTTGACTTCACATCCATTTGGTAGACTTTGATTTTTCTTGAACATGCATAGGTGAGAAACATTCGTATGGCTTCCATTCTGGCAACTGGTGCAACTGTTTCGTCGAAATCAATTCCTTCTACTTGTGCATAGCCTTTGCAAACCAATCTTGCTTTGTTTCTGGTAACCTGTCCATCTTCATTCAATTTGTTCTTGAACACCCATTTTGTCCCAATGATATTTTTATCTTTTGGTCATGGAACTAATTCCCAGGTGTTATTCTTCTCGATTTGATCCAATTATTAATTCATAGCTGCTACCCAATGTTAATTCTAGCTAGCTTCCTCAAAACTACTAGGCTCAAATGTTACTAGAAAAGCAATGTGAGCTTGTTGTGATGAACGAAGCTGTTGACCTTCATTTATGTCACCAATGATTTTATTTGATGGATGGTTCTTTTGAATCCATTCTTTTGCTCTCTTTGGAGGAGCTTCTTGTTGTTGTTCTGGTATATCTTGATGATCATTATTTACTAATTCCTAGTTGATAGTTGCTTCTTGTTCTAAAATTTTCTTTGTGTCTTTTTTAGCCTCTGTCTCAAGTTTCAAATATTCTAGATCCTCATCATTATTCGTTAGAACACCACCTTCATCAAATGTAACATTTATGCTCTCCACTATCTGTTTTCATCTTAGATTATAGCATTTATAGGCATTTTTTTTGCGTGAGTAACCAAAAAAGATACCTTCATCAACATGTGATTCAAAATTACCAAAATTTTGATCTTCTCTTTTGATATAACATTTTCTTTTGAAGATTCTGAAATATTTTACATTAGCTAGTTTTCCTTTCCATAATTCATATGGGGTCTTGTTGCAATTATTTCTAAGAAGACTTCGGTTGATAATTAAGACTGTCATATCAATTTCTTGAACCCAAAAATTTTCATCCAATTTTGAGTCCTTCAACATTGTTCTACCCATTTCCTATACGGTTCTGTTCTTTCTTTCAGCAACTCCATTTTGTTGAGGTGTTCGTGCTGTTGAAAATAGTCTTTTTATTCCATTTTCGTCACAGTATTGCTGAAATAATTTGGAAGTGAATTCTTTGCCATTATCTGATCTTAGACACTTTATTTTAAAATCAGTTTCATTTTTTACCAACTCCTTGTAGATCTTAAATCTCTCAAATGCTTCAGATTTTTTATTTAGGAAACTGATGGTTGTCATCTTGGTATAGTCATCTATCATTAACATGAAATATAATTCTCCATCTAAGCCTTTTGTTCTCACAGGACCACATAGATCAGTATGTATCAATTCCAATGGATGTGATGCAAATTTTTCTTTGGTTTTAAATTGGACTTTTGTCTGCTTGTCGTGCCAACAGGCCTCACATAGTGTGTTGGAAGGTTTTGAGATTTTCATCATTTCTCGTACTGATTCCTTTTTGCTTATCCTGGAAATATTGTCAAAGTTTATGTGACCCATCCGTTTGTGCCATAACTAGCTTTCATCTTCTTTAGCTAGTAGACATGATTTAGTTGCTTCATCTAGAACATATATGTCATTTGGAGCTTGACTTGTTGTAGCCACAATTTTACCATACCTACCTTTCCTGATTTCACATTTTGTGGAGTTGAATAGCATTGTGTGTCCTTGATCACACATTTGTCCAACACTGAGCAGATTGTGATTCATGTTTTCAACCAATAGAACATTCTTGCTATAACATCTTTTCTTCTGAGAGTGACGGTACCTGATCCTGTAACATTTGAAGATCCATCATTTCCAAAGGATATGGTTCCATCCTTCTTCTCTTTCAGAGATACAAATTTCCTTATATCTCCAGTCATATGCGTTGAGCAACCACTTTCAACATACCACACATCTTTGTTGTTTTGAGCCTTGAGAGCAAGAGCATAATTATCAGTTTTCTTCTTCTTCCATGTTCATTCATTCTATGGCTTCGAATATTCTTCTGAAGGATTTTCAAGTCTGCAGTCTCTGGATATGTATCCAAAGTTATAACATTTATAATATTCCATATTATTTCTTAAATGTTCAAATCTATTGATGTTAATTTGAGCCCTGGGAGGTTCATACTTGAAGGATCTCCTAGAATTGTATTGGTTCCTAGGGTACATGCGACATTCTACAGCTTTATGACCAAAATTTCCACATGAATAACAGTAGCCATGAAAAATATGTTTGTACCTGGATGGAAATCTTCGTCGAGGAATTGTCCTCTAAGGATGTGCTTGTGAATCTTGTCTAATAAAGTCTACATGCATGTCATATCTGATAGGTTCATTGTATTTTGTTGTAGAAGGTCTTGCTTCTTCTTCTTTGTAACCGAGGCCAATTCTATCATTGTAAGATCATTGATTGTTGATGATTTATTCCAATGCCCTTGAGCTGTTGGCATAATTTTGGATAGTTTTTCCCTTCTTCACTTCCTTACGCAGCAAGACTACTTCGGCTTCTAATGCTTCCCTTTCTTGGTTGCTTTCTTCCAACTTCTTTTGAAGTGACTCTTCAATACATTTGTGTTCTTCAACTTCAATTTTGAGACCTTGAACTTGTTCTTCAAGAGTATCGGAACAAATTTTCTCAGCCTTCAGCACTTTTATAAGCCTAATTGCCTCCTTAGAAAATTCTTCTATGGTCAACCCTTCTTCTTCATTGTTTGATACCTCTTGTTTATTGTGCTTGGCCATAAACAATACTTTCTCATTGGCTTCTTCTTCGCTCTTATTGTCTTCATCGGATGATGAGCTATATTCTTTAGAGAGAAATTTCATTTTGGATCCTTTCCTTTTTTCTTACTTGTTGAATTTCTTAAAGCCTTTCTTTTCTTTTGAGTTGCCATCACTTTTGTTTGGACATTTTGCTGTGAAATGCCCAACCTCACCACAGCCGAAACATATCAATGGAAGTTTACCTTTGAATTTTCCCTTACCAATTTTTAATTTTCTCATAAAGTAAGCATATTCTTCATCTGAAATACCTTCTCCATCATCTCCCTTTTCTTCACACTTATAGGTACGTGTCATTTAAATTGAATGTTGTTTGTCCTTATTGGTTTTCTTAGATGCAAAGAACGTAGTTTCTAGATGTGAATTACACTGTTCTTCATCAAGTCTCACTTCATATGCTATGAGAACTCCATGTAATTCCTCTTTGTTGATTTTGTCCATATTTTCACTGTATTCTAAGGCCGATACCTTTGGGTTGAATCTCCCTGGTAACATTCTAAGAATCTTTCATATAATAGTCTTCTCGTCAACTGGATCTCCCAATCCTTCCAGAGTATTGGTTATTTCATCAATGTATTGGAAGTATGCACCAATGTTGCAATCTTCTTTCATTCTGAGTTGCTCAAATTTTTCTCTTAGATTTGAAGCTTTTCTTCTTTGACATTTGAGTCACCTACATATATATTTTCAAGCTTGTCCCATACATTTTTGGTGGTTTTACAACCCAACACCTTATGATAAGCAAATTCAATAAGTCCACTGATAATAATATTCTTTTCTTTTGCATCATTTACCAAATTCTTCTTACCTTGTTCATCCGTGGTTGATGTAAATCCATTTTGAATAGTGTCCCATACTTCGTAACCTTGCGCCAAGAGTATGACCTCCATTCTTCCTTTCCAGAGTGCATAATTATTTTCATTGAATAGAGGTACACCATTCTTGGTATGCTCCATGACCTCCTTCTAGTTGTTAAACTGCTATTGAAGGAACCAAGATCTGATACCAATTGTTGGAAATACTGGGGGGGGGTGAATCAGTATTTCTTTCAATTAGAGCATTAGTTAGTCTTCAATTATTATCAGTTTTTGTACAATGATAGTAGTAAAAAAAAAGGAACACAAATGCACACAGTTTGTAAGGTGGAAACCCACTCCGGGACAAAAACCACCTAATGCTTTTCTAATAATTCTTTAATATTCAACTCCAATTGAAAATAAAGCTCCAACTTCCTCGAATCTAGAAAAGAATTCTTCTCCAGCTCCCACTGGATGGACGCTCCAATGCTTGAGATTATTCAGTAGTCAACTGAACAGATTCCCAACACCCAATGAGCTACAACTCACCCTAGCGCCACCCTACCACCCTATAGAAGAATAAAAGAAGAATGGACTCCTGTACGAGGGAAAATGGTCCACTTTACAATGATATAGAATGATGTATAAGGAAAAGACACACTAGACCATAACCCCAACTATGACACAACCACCTAATGATGATCCTAGACCTCCCGACAGTACCTCTTCAACTCTTGGCAGATAGACACTAGCACAATTTTTTACAATAATGTATTTACAATGACTTAGTACAATGATACCTTTACAGTGGCTGTATGCAGTGCTGCCCACTTGAAGACTTCATGTGATGAACTTCTTGTTGATGTTATACACCTTGGCTGTTGCTCTTATCATGCTGCCCTTTGTTGCACCTTACTTTGCTTCACTTATCTATAAAGTTTGGTCCTTTGCAGCCCTTGACAACACATGATCTAGCTTTTTCTTTCCTTCTAGGAGCTTGATATTGAATCTAGTGTATATTTGTTATTTCAGATCCCCAATATGTGATTTTTGGTCCTACAGTAGTCCTTTGATTCATCTTTTAAATGCCACAGGTCTGACCCAATTTGGATTCTTCAAGAGAGATTTATGCCTAATCTCTCACAATTCCCAAATTATGTATTTTTTTAGTAGAGAGAACTTGTACGGCATGTCATGTTTCATTGTTTCTTCATTCAGCTCTGAAATTTATAGGGAAAAAACTACATTCCATGCACTATCTATCACATTTTACATAATTCCAATCTGATACTCAAAGAGAGATTTATGACGATTTTCCCAAGGTCACTTCTTTGAGATGAATTTTAGGAGCCTGCAAAAACACTGTCTTCCACAGATCATATCTCCAAAAATATTGTGCACCTTGATCTAAAATTTTCACAAGAGCGTCCTCATGATTTAGGCTTCACCTCATAAAAATTTCGTCTTCTGAACCTTCATAGAAATAAATTTAGAGTGAAAATTCCACGATGACTTGTTTCAAATGGCGAAATCCCTTGAATATGGAGGATATGAGGATCACAATTTATATAGATGTTTAGGTTGAGAGGGGCTTCAACAAGTGAACGTTGGAGTGATTTTAGGAGCTCAAAATATATTAATTATGACTTTTCAATGACCCATGCCACAACCCCATGGGGTTTTAGCCCACTAACTGGGGCTACAAACTTCAAACATGAATATCTCTCAAACCGTGAAGAATTATGTGGCGTGCCATATATCAACGAAAACATCTCGATAAGACTAAACCTTAAAAATAATTCTTGACCTAAAATATATTAATCTGGTAGGTCAAAATTCCCATGAAATATTGGGGTAGCCCCTGGTGCTACTTGGGTTGACATCAATGACAACCGTTGATAAAAAAAAATTGATAATATGAAACATTGTTATTATCTTCCTTATTAGTCCCTGTCCTATGAGGGAATATAGAAGTTGTTTTTCAATCAACTCTTGCAATAAACTTAGTTTAATTTGGAAATTTTGTCGAAATTTTTGTAGTTTATTATAATGTTTTACAAAATTCACTATTTATGACATTACTATAAATAAAGTAATTGGTTTTTTTTTTTTCATAAATGAAATTTCAATTTTTTCATTGACTGGAAGACTTAAAAATACCACTTAGTTGTGGTCAGATGTGACAGGTAAAAAAAATAGATAAAAAATGTTTTTATTTCAAAGATACAAAAAAAAAAAACTGAGTGCCATGTGACAAGTGCATCAGTATTTGGGTGACAAAACATATTTGAAAGTAATAATAAAGAGTAGAACAAGTGTTTTGAGTTTTACAAGACTTTAAAATGAAATCATCACACAATTTTATGTTTCTTCAAGACTATATGTGTTTTTGGTAATAAATATTGTTGTTTCAAGAAGAACAGTCATGATAAAATCTCTCTGAAAGAGTTAATTAAAAGCAAATTTTAGTTAAAGTAAAGCTAAGTAGCATTTCACTTGACATGTGGGAGTGAACATCAAAATTTAATCAAGGAAATTTTTATTCTACACATTTAAGAACATTGATGATCAAATCCCACTGTTGATTTGCAATAGTATTAACACATCTTGAACATTCAATATATCTCCTTAATGACAGAGTGGACATTTTGGGATTCGGCGCATAAAACTCGGTGTTGAGAAGTGGAATTGCATTTACAGAGTGCATTGGTCATGTATAATTTTGCAAAGATATGTGAAAATTGTTATGAGGTTGAGTTGTACAAAAGCATGTAGAATAAAAAGTAGATATTAAGGTCTATGAAGTTGTTGGAAAAAAATAAATTAATTAATTAATTAATTAAAAATTTAATAAAAAAATTATATATATATAAGAGTGAAAGTAGTAAATACATTTTTTTTTGCTTGTGAAGTGTTTATTTTCAATGTGCTTTAAGTTGAACCCTATTTTGTTGGTTTTTTGTGCTTTGTTTTTTTTCAATTTACATGTGTTTTTTAGTTGGGAACCTAGTGTTGCTTGATCAAAAATTTGCATTGTTCATGAACTAGATAGCATTTTTTTGGTGATAGGACCTTTGAGTGGAAATGAGTTGATTCTCCTTTGTTTATATATAAATATAGTTCTCATATTCATGTTTTACTTATCCATTTTCTCAATCTAATTAATATGTGGGCTTTTCTACTATTGGTTTCACTGCTTTCAGATCTTTCACAAGTACATGAAAATGTATAGCATGATTTATTTATTTATCAATAATTGTATTTGTTTGTTTGTGTTACAAGTTATATGGAATTCAGTTGACATTCATAGAATATAATCATAGTCTAAGTGGCCTTACTACTAGGTTATGTTGGTTTTTTTATGATGTGTCTTGTGATTGTTGTATGTTAGAATGTGTTAAGGTTCGTAAGATTTTCCGAAGCATGATACAATTTATGTATTTTTGTATGTGTTTATTAGTTTGTTTCAAGTCACATAATGTGCATTTGTTTGTGTTTGAAATGACATGTATTTGGTGGGATTGTGAGTTTTCTTTAGTGGAATACGAAGCAACAATTTAGTTCGTAGTAGTAGAGTGGCATAAAATATAAACCAATGCTTTAGTTAACATTAATACAATATATTCTAGTGTAAGTGACCTTAGGAGTAGGTCTTATTCTTCATTTTGGTATGTGTGTTTTATGATTTATGTATGTTATAAATTCATGTTTCCTTAGGTAATTTTGTTAGCATTGGTAATATTTTTCGAAAGAGGAGGCACTTTATAAAACTGCTTTCATATGTTTCAATTTTATGTTTTATATTTCTATATGTGGTTGTGGACATGGCCAAAAAATAGGGGACAATGACCTAGTTGGATTGAAGTAAGTCCAAGCTAGCGAAATGGGCTGATATTTGAAATGATATCAATCATAAAATTGTTTGGGACAAGTTAATAAGAAATAAATTTTAAATGCATGGATGACAGTAACTTGAAAGTAATATTTGAAATTATTTTGCATGCTTTCCAAGTCCAAGTATCTGGGTGTTGATGACCTGAATGCACACATCAAAATTTAGGATACCATGCAGTCATAGCCCTAAATCGTACTCTTTTCAGTTTGGTATGGTGCTTACGACTGGTTATGTATTGGGCCCAGTTACCCGTAAAAAGGTTGCTCCAATGGATGGAGACTTGGGAAAGGTGAAAGGTATAAAGAATTAATGGGATGGCATTGGTAAATACTGACAAAATAATAAATATAAATATAAAATCAATTGTAGTATAAGTTGATTCCTACTTAATAACCCAAGTATAGATATATTGCAGTGAATAGAACGATAATGAAGAACGTGAAAATGTAGATCTCCAAATTATGTCATTATTTATAATAGTTTAAAGATAATTAATTTAATTAAATAGTTAATTGAATTAATTATAATCACATTCACATACAATTTTCATAAAACTGATACTTGTAATCAACAAAATAAATACATCAAAAGTGATGACATTTCATTTAACTAACCATGATCACAAGTAAGAAAACATCATATCATATTCCAAAAATAGATCAAAGGCAAACAGATGATAAAAGACCACTTATGTTTTCTTCATAAATCTTGGAATCAAGAGATGGTTCAGCTTATATTAAAGAAAATTTATGTACAAAAGTGTAACAAAGTGTTTCTTGCAAAAATTTAGAACCCCTTTAACTCAACTCAAGACGCTTTTAAATAGTTTTTCAAAATAATAGATATAATAATTAAGTATTGTTATTCTCTCAACCAAAATGAAGCAACCAAGAATAAAATAGCTATTAGTTACAAAATAAAATTAAAATTATTAATTTGACTAAACGATGAACTTGTAGAAGTGTTGCCAACTCGGGAGGAGAATGAGGCATGATGTTCATTTGAAAACATAAAACATGAGCTTGTAAAGGTGGAAAAAACTAAGTTGCTTGTTCCATAACAATCTTGGTTACTTGCAATTAACCATTTGATTTAATCAAAAAATCCCAATTCAACTGGAAATCTACTTTTAGTTGTTGCTTAATCATTCCACTATGGTGTCCATCCACCTTTTTTGTAATACATCTTCCTTTGAAAAAGAGTCATCCTCATCTCTTGATAATAAATTTTATTCCATAAGAAACTGGGTTATAGATTGAGAAATTGAACCATAAATCTCTTGAGAATCATTAACCAATATCCTAACCAAACGTATTTTGTCTTCCATGTGTGAAAAGCTATGTATTTTTGCATCTTAGTGATCCTCAACAAGTTAGGATAGAATTTCTTAGAATCATCCCACCATTTTAATATTTTACTGAATTTGTGTTTGGCATCATCATATTGACTCTAAATATCAACCATTTCATCGACCAATGCATCAATAAGCTTGTTTTGATCCTGTATCAGACCTAGCTTGTTGCAAAGAAGTTGTTGTCGATGTTGAAGTTGAAGGTTTATCTCATTGGCTTCATGTTTGAATTTAGCAAGGTCAAAAGAACTTTCTTTAGATTGTTATAACTTCCATTGAAATTCGTTTATGTTATCATCCATGTGCTTAATTTAAGAGTGATGAATTTTTACCAAGGCAACCTATGCTTGAAACCGTACCTGAAACTGTGAAACCTCTTGTTCTATTGTTGAATTATCTCCTCTTTTTATTTTATAAGATCTTTAACTCAAGATGATTTATCTATACTAACTAAAGCATAGGCCCCTCCATATTGGTATAATTCTTCAAATTCCACATGAGGAGCGGTTGATGCATTTTTCATACCATTTCTAATGAAGTAGCTTGCATTGCAGCGCTTGTTGTAGAAACTTGTGTATCATCAACTTTTCTCCTTTTTTTGTTTTTCTTTGAGACTATAGAATACTTCGATAGATGAAATTTCCTCAACATTAAACTTAATTTCCATGGTTGGATGTGCTAGAATTGTTTCCACATTGAGCCAAGCACTAATAGGTGTTTTTTTAAATAACACCAGATTGTGCAAGAGTAGAATTTGAAGTATCTGGAGAAGCACTAACTATTTGTTGCACAATATTATCAGCAATATTTGATTCATGCATTGTTGCTTCTTTCCCTTATTGCACCGGTGTTGAAGTAATATCCATAAATGTTTTCCATTCTTTGGCAATTTCATTACCTAGTGGATTGATTAAAGAGGTTTGGTCTCGTGAATATGCAAAACAAATATGAATAGGAGTAGTGGTTTGAGGTGTGACCTATATGGAAGGTTTTCCATCCTTTTCAAAGATACCATCACCTTCATGTAACTTGAATATATGGAGTGGCAAGGTTGACTTACAAGTGTCTCTAAATACAAGGATTTGTTGGTAATCGTCTGAGGATAATTTATCTACTTTGATGCAATTGAAACATAAGAAGAAGCTTGGAAAAAAAACATTATCATACTTGTTGATTTAATGGACATAACTTTTAATATGTACCACACAAGCTAGGTTCTCAGCTATTTTTGAAGGATCGTGAGGCTTGGCACAAATGGTGGTGAGTTTTAGTTCTTACAAAGTTATGATTTATTTTTCAACATGTTGGTAATTTTGGAGAGTGAACAAACCAATTTGTAAAGGAAAACATGGCCAAAGATTTTTTGAGGCTTTCTTAAGCTCGAGGATTATACCAGTCCCGATAGTTTGATAATAAATTTCTCTAGATAATAGCTCGTTTGGGACATAGAGAGGTAAAACATGTGGATAACCATTACTTCCCCATAAGTAAAAATATATTCAACATATAAGTAAAAATATATTCAACATAATAATCCCCAATTTTGGTGAGACAATCCATGATAGTGAGAGACATTCTGGGAAGCTTAAAATTGAAAAAGGTTTGGTACAAAGTAATCATTCCAAGATGTTAAATGCAGTAGAAATGTTCAAAATAATTTTCCTCCCAAAGTATACAATGATAAACATAGATGGGAAGGGGTTTGCTAAGTTTTCATTTCCATCCCACGCATGGGAAGTCCAAAGAAAAACAAATGGCATCCATCACATAAGCGGACATGAATAATGGCAAGTTGTGATTTTTCATTTGTTTAGAGAAAAAAATGAGAATATGATTAGCCAAGTTATTGGATAGGATTTGGGCCCAATTAATAATATAACCATCAGAAGCTTTATCAATGAGAGGGACCTAGTCTACGAGTAATTACAAAAAAAATTGTAAAGAAAACAATCGACAAGCATAGCAACAATGAAATAGTAAGGAGAGGTTAGGGTTTGGATAATATACATTCCATGAACTTATTCAGGACGCTTTCTTCATTCTCTTATTAATTTAGGAAGTGCTACTCACTTACCCTCGAATTTCTTTTTAACAAAATTATCCACAAAAATATAATTGTACACTATCAGCGGCTCAGGAAAATGATACATACCTTGAATTTTCTCTCTTCCACTACCCAACATACCAGGTATATGTAAGGAAGAAACCTTGGTTGCATGAAAATTCTGTGAAGGCGATATTTAGAGGCATCCCTAACTGTTGCTTCAGAGATTTGTTGCCACCCTAGTCTGCAGTTGCTATTGTTGGAAACTCTTCATCTTAATATGGTAATTCCTTATCATAAATATCGTAAACGATATTCCAAGATGAATGGCTAGAGTCTCTCGTACATACAGTATTAGAGAATAGAAAAATATATGGTGTGTTTTCATCAACGACTTCTTTAAACAACTCGGTGGTTTGTTATGGAAGAGTATTTTTCTTTCCTTTTGTCATTCATTCAGTTAGAAAAAAGCTTGTGGTAGTAATCGGATGTTATAGGAAAAAATGAAAATTAGAGGGTTTTACCATATAAACGTAGCTAAAGAATGGAAAATAACAGTATAAAATGATAAGTTAAATCATTCACAGGAAGCACAAAGATTCAATAATGCAAAATAAATCGAATTAAACAATGGTAGGTACAAAATTAAATATAGGTGAAACTTTAATTATTTGTATCAAAGTGATGATGTTTTAAGGATAACATTTGGCTTAGTTTGATTGATCCAAACGATGAGTCGACAGGTGACATGAGAGGTTATGTCATCTCGTAGGTTAAATCCCAAGAGGAACAAAATAAACATTGTTGAGAATTCCCAGGCTAACTAGGCTTTGGGCCAATGTGTAATGGGAGCCATCGTGTTCCAATAGGAAGTCATTTAAGTGCTGAATTTATATGCTAAGTCAGCCTGGAAAGGAAGATCTAAAATGGAATAAGTTAACGAAATATCTAAAGGAGTGGGATGGCTAAGAGTGGAAAAACGTGGATAAGTGATGTATCTCATCTAATAATAAAATGGGAGTGAAGGAAAAGGTGGGGCGAAAGGTTATGATTTTTCCCAATGCTTAATCATCCCATCCCTTTCGAACAAATGGTTAATATGTATCTCTTGGGAAAGAAGGCTCGGGATTACGTGTAAATGAGGCGGCATGGTGAACCAATATAAAAGACCGAAATATGTGCGTAATAAGCTAAGTCATCCCGAGTGGTCTATCCCAAGCGTATTCGATAAGTGTTAATTGGGAACAACCTAGGGTAAGTCTGTCAGGCTACATGTCAAGCATAAAAGTAAAGAGCGAGAATTAATTAATATGAAACTTTAATATAATTAAAAAGTCCCAATGCTTAGTTTTATTAGATTAAAGCTTGACTACGTTGGTTCTTGGCCATAGAGCCTTTTATATGTTTTACAAAGCATTAAATTAAACCTAAAATATAAAATAAAAGGGTTTATTTGGATTTTAAAGGAAATTTCAAGCAAATCAAAGTTAAATTTTTTAAAGGGTCCCCATTTTTTATTATGATACTAATATAATATGGGGGGTTGTTGTTTGCAACAACATTGGACCAACTTTTACAATATAATTGTAGATCAAATATTTTCTTCTAGGAGCAATGGAACTTGTCCTTTTATGTTTATAGTTTCTCGCATGTTTTAGTTCTGCATATAGCCATGAACCACATTTAATTGTGCATATTTTATCCATTTGATGTATATGAGTCACATTTAGTAATATAGTCATGATTATAATGTTAGGGACAAAAATGGATAATACAGATTCTTTTTTTTTTCTTTTGGACTTACCTTGTGTGGATCAGTGAAACTTATGTCTTTATTTTTCACTTCGACACATACCTTTATTGCATTTCAGTTTGACGTGTCTTTGTTTTGTATAGAATTTAATTGCGCACAAAATTGTGTAATAAAGTTAAAATGCATGAATGACAATAATTTGAAAGTAATATAAGAAATTAGTAACCTTTGTTTGATGATTGCATTATTATTGTATGTCTTCCAAGCCAAGGTATCTGGGTTGGATTTTACAATGCGATTGTAGATTCAATATTTACTTTTGGTTCCACCTTGTGCGCAGTAGTGGAACTTATCATTTTATGTATGCACTTGTGCACATATTTTAGTCCCCCATTTAGTCATGAACCACATTTAGTTCTACATATATTATCCATTTGATATATGTAATATAGTTATGATCGTAATGTTAAAGACAAAAATGGATAATATAGATTCAATATTTGTTTTTGGACTCATCGTGTGTGAAGCAGTGAAACTTTACATTTTATGTTTTCACTTCCATACACATGACTTTGTTACATAAAAATATCATTTCGTAGCACCCGATAATTGTAAATGATGCGCCATGATTATGTGCTGAGGAATTAGTCTCGCGGTGATGTGGTTTGAAACTTCGTATTGTTATCATGTGGCACCCCATAACTCTGCCACATGACACCAATTTTTGTTCAAATAAATGTATAAAATTTTATTATTGTTTAAGGCCTAAGTCTTTTCACTTCTATAGTGGGAATTGAGTGTCTGTGAAATGACAATTTTTTGTCTGTTGGCTACTATTAATTCGCAACACCTGGAAATTTTAAATGGCGACATGAATTTGTGCCATGAATTAGTCTCGCAGTGACATGAACTCAACTCCATGCTAGTATCACGTGGTATCTCATAACTCTACCACATGCCACCTATTTTCGGTCAAATCAATGTATATAAATTTGTTACTATTTAAGGCCTAAGTCCTTCCACTCTCATGACAAGACTTGAGTCTTTGTAAAATGACAAATTCTTGTCTATTAGCTATTGTAAGTTCATGGCACCTGAAAATTCTTTCCAATTGTAGGGAAATTCAATATTTTCTTTTGGGTACATGTTGTGTGAAGCAGTGGAACTTATCCTTTTATGCCTGCACTTCTTGACATGAATGACCGTAACTAGAAACTCATATATGAAATTATTCAAGTTATTTTCATGTGTGGATTATTATTGTATGTTTTTGAAGTGTAGGTATCTAGGTCACCTTTTACAATAGGATAATAGATTCAATATTTTTTGAGTTCACCTTATGGGGAGCAGTGGAACTTATGCTTTTATGTTGCACTTCCACACATAGTTTAGTTCCACATGTCTTTGTTGCACATAGATTTAAGTTTCACATGTCTTTATTTTATATAGAATTTAACTGCGGACAAAATTTAGCTAGTGTAATATTGTATGTTAGATATCTATGTATTCTTAGGTAAGATTTTTTGAAGTGGGATAATTGGTACGCTAGTCCGAGGAACATAGTTTATAAAACTTTTCTAATGAGGTGTCATAGATCCTGACTTTCATAGCTCCTTACATATTTCTGTGTCTGCAAAGTTTTCAAAAAAACATATATTAAAAATTCCAGGTTATATAAGTATTCAACCCACATTATATAATCTATAATTCGAGGCAATCTGGCATTAACACAAGGGGAAAATATCTTATTTTATCTTATGTGAATGAATGACAAAGATATTTTGGTGAACATGATCACTAGTTGAGATATGTATTCGGAATGAATAAGAGAATTAGAATGGCATTAAATAATGGCATAGCTATGAAGAAACTATGTTCTTAATATGATTAGAATTTGTGGTGTGGGAAAATCACGTGCGGAGGCAACTACGTGTGGGGAGAATATTAAATCTTTATTGTACATATTTTCCTCCATATACATTCCTCTTCAGACATTTTTTCTTTTGCACATTCAATTTTTTCTTTTGTATCCAAAAACAAGTGTTTATGATGTATAATTTTGAATTAATATGTTCTAATTCAATTTATAAAAAATGAAGTTCATAACTCTGAATACTAAGATGAGTAGATATCATAATCATTCATTGACAACCTTATTATATAAATTGATACAAAATGTTGTGCAAATCATTTACTAGTCAACCCTGACATTGGTCACGAGCCACGAATGTCATTTAACATTTAATTATATTCAGAAAAAACTGTTGTGTAAGGTTGTTATTTAACATAAATATAAAACCAAAAACGAAAGTGGTGTGTGTGTTTGTGTGTGTGGTAAAAACATCATGCAATATGCAAATAATTATAAAAAGGACAAGTTCATGACAAATATGTGGATCATAATCTAACAAGAGTCACGCAGTGGCATGTCACTACATATTTTCATACATGGATTTTATGCATTTAGTTTATTTGGTTGAAATGATATGTGTGGAGTACTGAAAAGGTATGATTTTGCTGATTACTTTAATGACTTTTTAATACAATTTGTGAACCTTTTGTATCATGGATTTGGAAAGTCATAAGGAACTATCACAAAACATGTGAGAATCGATGTGTATAACTTAGCCACTGATAATGGTTATTTTCTATACAGGGAAAGAAGAAAACGAAGAGTTTCTGCTCTAAAGATAAGAACGAAGTGGAGATAACTGCTGTCCCTCTGGATGAGAACCGAACGCAAACATAGGGAAACAAGATCAAGGTGAATCGGCTGGGGCAAGAAGGAGAGGACACCAGCTCAGCGCAATAGCAAAGACAGGATGAAGAGTTAACTGTTTGGCGAATCCCTCAGGATCGAAGATCCTGAGGGATCGCTGCTTTATTTATCTAGCTGCTTGGACATCTCCGCCATCGTCCTTATAAAAAGAGACAACACTGTTAGTTTAAGGAGGCGAGATAAGATACGTTTTATGTAATCTTCTGTAAAAACATCAGATTTGGTTATTAAGCTTTGTTGAGAACTGGTTCGATGTATTTTTGATCAATGTATTAATGAAAGCCTGGTGATTATTCCATCTTCGCGTCTGCGTTAACCTAAAGCGGTGCATCCTTGGAGGCTAAGGGCCCGGCCCCGAAGGACACTTTCTTCTGTACCATTACAGCTTCGTTTCTGTGTGGTTTGTTTATTATTGCTATTCGATTGTTTGATATGCTTTACAAGTTCATATTACATGCTCTGTTCCAGTTTGAATCATTGAAGTTTCTACAGCTAGACTTGTGTGTTAACTCCGCATTGCGTTATTATTCCTTTCAAGAGTTAATCGCATATCCTTACTGTTATGTTACAGAGTTGTTATATTAACATTTGTGTTGTGTGCGTTTCTACTGAATCAGTATTGTTCCATAATTCATTAATCGTTATTGCTGTTCCATTAATATGATTTGTGTAATTCGCCTTTAGAATGATAGAATGTTCCTTGATTGCAAAGAGTGTATAGATTGAGTTTTATTATAACCCGCGAGACTTAGTATTCACTTGCTGTTCCATTTTAGAGTTGCTGTTCCATTTCAGAATTGTGGTTTAATCCTTTATTTCCTTTGCTGTTCTATTTATCTGCATTTGATGGTTGAGAGATGATCTAAGGCTGTAGTGAGCAGTAGCAGTCACTGTCTAGCTCCCAGGCTCGTGATCTATGATTTAGTTCCTTTTCCATCAGTTTCTGAAGGGATGGTTTATCATTACCGAACCCTTGACTGATAAGTTATTAAGTTATCTGAGTGTGTGATTTATTTCTTTAAAGTAATTTGATTTTAGTTAAGCATCCGTTTACTCTTGTATTTCTTAAGCACTGTACTACTAGCATTACTCTGACGAATGAGCCTCGGATTGAGTCACTCTTTGTAATGACAAAATGCTCTCGGGTTGACATATTAATGTGAGGTGATTAGAGGTGAAAGAGACCCTTTTTATAGCTCTACATTTTGGCGCCGTTGCCGGGGAAAGAGTGTAGCCATTTGTCTTTTTTTCAGAGTAGTGTACAAGCCTGCTAGGGAGGAGGTGGATCCTAAAAACGGAAGGTAAGAACCTACGTGCAGAGCATGTAAAAGACTTGCTCATTATCCGCTTTCCTAACAGATTTGTTGTTGCTTGTTTGAATAGAAGTTCGTAGTTTATTTTTGAGTGCATGACTAAGCAGAAAAGACCAGAAAAGAATATCAAACCCCCATCCAAACCTGAAAAAGCTAAGGGGCCCGTGACCCTTGGCCGAACGACCTTCATAGACGAAATCTATAAGAAAACAGAGTCTCAGCCATCGGTAGGCTTCAAGAAAAACACTTCCAAACCGCCTACTAGTTCCTTCGGCATGGGATCCTACATCATGCTTGTATTTGAGTGCCTCGTGGCTAGGAAGCCGGGACTTTCCAAGAAGTTGAAAATTCCTCCGAAATTGCGGGGAAGGGAACTCAGCAACTTTTGAAGGAGAAGGAAACCAAGGGTAAAATCTCCTCTGAAACAAATCGGTGTTAGATGACGAGATAAGGAAATCTGCAGAAGTTGTTGTTGAAGGATTAGAATCCTCCTCAAACACATTATTCAATATTCAGTCAAAAAAGACGCTATTAATAAGATCACATCCAAAACGTTCCCACCCAACCCTAGGAATACCTCCCTAGATATCCCCCGAAGGTTAAACATATTGATCCAGAAACAAACCAACCAAAACAACAGCCAGACAATACTCAAACCTCTACATTACAATATCCTATAGTGGATTCTGCAGCAAATGCACCCATGAAAGCTATCCCTCTTCAGCATATCCCTACATTTCACGGACTCACATCGGAAGATCCAGATGCATTCCTATTCGAATTCGATGTGTTATGTCGAGGGTACGATTACACCATCGATCCCCAAAAATTGAAATTATTCCCCTCTACATTGAAAGGGGCTGCTTTAGGATGGTTTATTGAAATTATTCCCCTCTACATTGAAAGGGGCTGCTTTAAGATGGTTCATGGGGCTAGGTGGCGGGGTTATCAACAATTGGGATCAAATGAAAGAATCCTTCTTAAAGAAATACCAGGATTATTGTAGGTCTAGAGAATTAAAAGACGAAATATTTCAGATGACAGCCAGACCAAATGAAACATTAGAGGAGTATGTGGAACGTTTTCAGTATAACTTACAAAGATCTCTTTATGCATCGCTACCTTTACCTGATAATGTGTTAAAAACTGCATTAATGAGGGGTATGAAGGAACAATGGATTGAAACATTAAACATTATGGGCAAAGGGGATATTTATCAAGAGAATTTTACTGACATCCTTGACTTATGTATCAGGAGTTCGAGAGGCAGCACAAGAATAAAACCGACAGAATATGATCGGTTTGCAAGAGATAATAAAGTATCGGCAGAAGGAGTAACACGTGCAGAAATTGGAAATTTATTAGAAAATTTTAAAACCGATATTATGGGGACACTAACTACACAACTTGATATTGTGCAGGCTAAACAAAAGCAGCTGGAGGCAGAACAGAATTTGGCAATCTTCTGCCCCCGATGTAGAAAAAAACATAGCCACAAGGAGTGTCCATTGGATAAAGTCCAAACATGCGCCATCTTTACAAAAGATCACCTTACGGAGAGCTGCCCCTCACTTCCTGGATTGAAAGCGGTATATAAGGAAGTAGAAGAAGAACCAGAATCGGTGAATTCGATCAACCAGCGCCGCCCGTGGCAGCCAAGACAACCTGGTATGTTTCCGGACCCAACCTCTTTCTTTCAAAACCCACAGTATAATGCTCAACAATATGGTATGTGGCAAAATCAATCTCAAACCCCATTTACAAACTGGTCACCACAATCATTTCCTTCTCCAAATCCATGGCTGAATCAAACAAGCCAAACCGGTTGGCCAAATTTCCCTTACACTCCACCATATTGGCAAAATGGCCCATATCCTTCACAATGGACTCCCTCTACTTCACAAAGTTCACCCTGGCAGACAAGCTGGCAAAGACCAATGTACCACCCAGCTGGAACTATTCCACTCCCTCAACCTACTTTGCCATATTTACAACAAAATCCCCAGTCTAACCTGAGACCGCAACTCCCAGCCCAACCCGATCCCAATCCAAACAACAGGCAGGTCCAATCTATTCAAATCATAGAATCACCAGAACTAGGACCCGACCTGAGGGAGTGCAATGATCTTCAGTTAAGATCTGGACGTATAATTGAAACTGAGGGAGATAAAACAGCTCATATTGAAGATCAGTTACCCAGAGAACATCAGTCACAACAAGAGGATGTAAACAAGCAACAAACTCATAATCAAGCAACCACATCCTCTCCCCCGTTCCCAGAACGATTAGCCATACCTCGATCCATACAATATCCTGACTTCGACATTCTGGTAGAATTACAAAACTTGTACATAAAAATTCCATTCCTCCAAGCCATTCAAGACATTCCCATATACGCCAAAACCATAAAAGAATTGTGCATAAAGAAACCGAGGAGGAATATAACAAACAATCCAAGAGTCCAAGTAGTTGGCACCTTATCTGACCTATTGTCGGGAAGAGAAACACCCCTTAAATATGAAGACCCCGGGAACCCAATTATAACTGTTCAAATTTATGGCCAGACCCTGCCTAATGCCTTAGTTGATTTAGGGGCTGCAATTAATATTTTAATAACCACAACTTGCCAAAAGCTCGGCATTACATCTGTAGAACCCACCTCTACTCTGTTAGAATTGGCTGACCGATCTGTGGTTAAACCAGAGGGCACTCTACATGATGTCATGGTATTTGTAGAATCCTGGGAGTATCCAACTGATTTCCTGATAATTAATCCAAAAACCCGACTTGATGGACACCCGCTAATTTTAGGTAGACCTTGGCTCGCTACTGCCGATGCCTACATTGGCTGTCGGCAGGGAAATATGACCATAACCAGAGGACCAAATAGCAAAAATTTAGTTTTATATCCTCCAGCGCAGCCAAGTGTCACAATGATTAAAACGAATAAGCACCCTGTATCATATCTTACTGATAACATTAGATCTCCATTAACTATACAAGAGGCACTCGATTTCAAAGATCAAACAGAAGATGATGCCATTAATAATTTCATTACTCAAACTGAACCTCGCACACAATGTCACATGATAAAAGCAGCATTTGATAATGAATTAGAAGAAGATCCCCTGAAAGATATTCATGATCAAATAATACCTGTCACTTCTGTTGCAAATAGTAAAACTGTGGAAATTGCACCGGGGAAAACTTTAAACATCAATGCTAATCTCACACCGGAACAAGAAACAAAGCTCATCCATCTGTTAACAAAATATCAAGAAGCTTTTGCATGGGACTACCCTGATATGAAAGGAATCGATCCCCAGTTATGTACCCACCACATTTACATAGAAAAAGATGCCAGACCTGTGCGTCAGCCGCAAAGGAGAATTAATCCCCATCTAAAAGATGTTGTAAAAACTGAACTTCAAAAACTTTTAGATGTGAATTTTATCTACCCTATCTCTGATAGTAAATGGGTCTCTCCACTTGTGGTGGTACCAAAAAAGAATGGGAAATGGAGAATTTGTGTGGATTATAGAGAACTTAACAAGGCAACACAAAAAGATCATTTTCCTCTTCCTTTCATAGATCAAGTATTGAACACTTTAGCAGGGAAGAAGTTCTTTTCTTTCCTGGATGGCTTCAGTGGATACAATCAGATTCAGATTGCCCCTGAAGACCAGGATAAAACTACCTTTACTTGCCCCTGGGGAACATTTGCCTATCGAGTTTTACCTTTTGGCTTATGTAATGCTCCTGCCACATTTCAGAGGGCTATCCTTAGTATTTTTGCAGATTTAATCAATGATGGACTTGAGGTTTACATGGATGACTTTACACCATACGGAGATGACTTTGATCCAGCTCTAGACATCCTAGAGAAAGTCCTACAACGCTGCATTGTTACTAGGCTTTGCCTAAGCAATGAAAAATGTTTTTTGATGATGACTGAAGGAATTATCCTTGGACACTATGTCTCAGCAGCCGGCATTCAGGTAGACCCGGCCAAAATCCAAATACTTTTGCTTATTCCCACTCCTACTACTCAAACAGAGGTACACAGTTTTCTTGGATTTTCAGGTTATTATAGACGATTCATAGAGCATTATTCACACATTGTTGCTCCTTTATATGCACTGACTGGTAACGTTGATTTCCTTTGGACAGACAAATGTGACCATGCTTTCGAGGATCTAAAGAAGCTTGTATCCACAGCCCCAGTCCTTCGAGGACCAAACTCGGACCTACCATTCCAGATATCATCTGATGCCTCAGATACAGCCATTGGTGCAGTCCTTGGGCAGGAAGAGGATAAAAAACCATATGCTATATATTACATCAGCAAAAATTTATCCCCCGCTGAATTGAATTACACTGTTACTGAAAAAGAATTTCTAGCTGTAATACATGCTGTCAATAAATTTAGACATTATATCACAGGCTACCCTGTTATCTTGTATACGGATCATTCTGCCATAAAATATTTAGCAAATAAGCCTGTCAGAAATGCCAGAGTAACTCGATGGTTAATCTTATTGCAGGAATTCGATATCACAATCAAGGATCGCCCTGGCAAAGAAAACCCTGTAGCCGATTTTCTTTCAAGGATACCAAAATCAAGCGATGCAGCAGCAGTGGAAGATCAATTTCCGGATGAACATCTGTTTGCGGTTGCTGTTCAAACGCCCTGGTATGCTGATGTTGCCAATTACCTTGTAGTAGGTAAATTACCAAAACATTTAACCCCTAATGAGCGTAAGCAGATTATTCAGAAAAGTTCTCGATTTTCGTGGATTGGAGGTTATTTGTTTCACACAGGAGCAGACATGCATATCAGGCGATGTGTTAGAGAGGATGAAATCTTTGACATCCTAAAAGCATGTCACGATGGACCATGTGGGGGGCACTTCGCTGAGCGTAGGACTGGACATAAAGTATTGCAGACAGGATATTACTGGCCTACGATCTTTAAGGATGCAAAGAAGTTCGTCCAAGCCTGTGACAGTTGCCAGCGAGCAGGACGACCTGGTCAAGCTGATGAAATGCCTCTCAAACCACAGTTAGTCATCGAACCATTCGAACGGTGGGCTCTGGATTTCGTTGGACCCATCAACCCTTCATCAAATCAGAAAACATATATTTTGGTGGCAACAGAATATGTCACCAAATGGGTTGAGGCAGAAGCATTACCAAGAGCCACAGAGGACTCTGCCATACAGTTCCTGTTCCTTTTGTTTGTTCGTTATGGCCTTCCTAGGGAAATAATTACAGATGGAGGACCACAATTTTTTGGGCATAAATTAGCTGCAACACTTAACAATTATCATGTCTAGCATAAGATCACTACTCCATATCACCCACAGGCGAATGGGCAGGTAGAAAGTAGCAATAAGATAATAGAATCAATCCTAACGAAAACTATTGCATCACATAGGCGTGACTGGGCTACCCGACTACCTGAAGCACTCTGGGCCTATCGAACCACATGGAGGAGCACCACTGGTTACTCACCTTATCAATTAGTGTTTGAAAAACAACCTATTTTTCCCATAGAATTCGAAATCCAAACACTGCGTACAGCACAGGAAGTTGGCCTAGACTTAACGGAGGCACAACTCAATCGACTACAGCAGATCAATGAATTAGACGAAATTCGGCTCTCTGCACTACAAAATACAGCAGTAATTCAACAGCAGCGAGCCAAATGGCATGATGCGCTCATTAAGAACAAAGTCTTCCACGAGGGAGACTGCGCTCTGTTATACGATTCTCGGTTTCAGGACTTCCCTGGAAAACTTCAGACTCGATGTTTGGGACCATACGAAATCCAGAAGGTACATGACAATGGAACTCTTACTCTAATCACTATTGACGGTTCTGGATATGCATTCAAGGTAAATGGCCACCGAGTCCGTCTCTACCGTAAACCACTTACTCGGGAATCCTTCTGCCAGCAGATACGCCGAGATACCGATCTGGAGATCTTAGGAGAAGAAGAGAAATCTTCCTCACCTGTAATTCATTAAGGGTCTATTTCTTTTTGCAAATTGTACATAAAGTTTTTGTTTTTGAGTGATTCTTGTACATAAGTTTGATTTGAATAAATTCTTGTCATTTTGCTATTCCTTTTTCTTCCACAAAGTTTGATTTTTGCTCTTCTAATAGCATATGTATGTTTTTTTATTTTGGTTTTGCTTGTTCTGCTGTTCCTTTTCTAAAGGAACAGCATTCGGATCTCTGATGTTCCTTTTTCAGAAGAACGATATTGTTACGTCTATCGATGTTCCTTTTTGGTTACCATTGTTCCTTTTCCTTCAAAGAAACAACGTTCTGTGTTGACTTTTTCAACGGAATGGCATATTGAGTGTTTAGTATGATTGCCGTTCCTTTTCCCAAAAGGAACGGCATTTGCAGTTTTGTTCCTTTTTCTATTATCCATCGTTGTTGCTTTTTCAACGGAACACCATCTGCATACTTTTGATCTCTTTGCTGATTTAAATGGAGGATGCTTTTTCCCGTCTTCTTTCTAGTCTTCAAGCTTCAGCTATGTATTTGTGCGATGAAATATAAAAACACAGCATACCGAAAATCTGCAAATCATAAATCGCTATATCTATAAGGCTCTGCATTAATAAGAGGACAGATGGAAGGACATACTTATTTCTTACCTTTTGTGACATGGTTTTACTAATTTTGCCCTGATTGGTTATCTTTATCATGCCGATTCCCTTAAAAATCTTTTTATTAGTACTTGGGAATAAGAGCAAAGAGTTTATATCTTCCTATTGAGATAATAAGACTTCTTCCACCATTCCTACTCTTAAGGAGTGCTGAACCACCCTTTGTGTATAAATAAGGAAAAAGAAAAAAGCATGTCAAATGTCAAATGCAGGATAGGGGGTCTCATCGAGAGCCAACCTACCATGATCATGAGGATGGAAGTGAAGTGGCATTCCCATTCTGGCCACCACACCAGGGATATGGTCCAAAAGGTGTATCAAAATGAACAAACCTTGGAACAAGAGGTCTCATTAAGAGCCGGCCTGCCCACGTTTCGCTCTTTCCTCGTGAATGGCATTATGGTTAACTGGTCACCAAGCCAGCATAATGGTCTACATTCTGACATAATAACAGTCCTAAGTATACACACAGGATCATGGTTTCGGGGGTGAAAAACAACTCTGCCAAGGTTATGGACACCTGTTGGCAGCAGAGTAATGTTAATGGTATCGAAGTCACCTTGCTTACACCAATAGGTAAGATATTAACACTCTTTTGTTTTTATATCCTAGGCACTAATCATATGTTATTTCCCGATTTATACACCGCATGAATATTTATCATTACCAATCATGGCAACGGAGGTGACCATGACCGCTTAAGATTGGCAAGTACGATACATGCCTATCCATCAACCTCAAATCATAACACAGCAGCCTCAAATCATAACACGCGATCCATCCTCCGCCTCGATTTCGGTAATCTGTTGTCCTCTCTCAACATGGCATAAATTCACATGCTGTTCCTTTCTGACTTGATTACAGACTGGGTGCCGCTCCATTATTTGCCGGCTGGGACAGCCTATCACACTGAGGGGGGGGGGAGGTTAACCTCATCATTCCCTGTATTACGTGTCAATTCATCATTCGGAAAATCTGGTTCACGACGATTTGGCATGGTTTCACGGCATGGCACATTTTTATTTTTATTTTTTCACAAGTTGTTTTTGCTGCACTATTGCATACTCTGTGTTTTCTTTTGCGAAACCTTGCTCTCTGTGTTTCAAACCGAAAACGTTTTTTTTGCTGTTCCATTTAGAAATCACAGCGAAATCATGGGGGGAAAGGCAATTCGTAGTGAGCCTCAACAGCTAACGATCTCTGCTGCTGCCCGAGAAATCCTGGAAAGAGCAGGATGGTTAAACTATTTCAATCGCTTACAAGAGGGTAATGAGACAGTAGCAATGGAGTTCTTGCAGAATTTACAAGATGACTACTCCATAGTAAGAGGGAAACAAATAGCGGTCACTGATGCCATAATTGCAGAAGTCTCAGGACTACCAGCTACTGGACCGGTATGGACATTCAAAAAGGAACGATTACAGAAGGTCATCGACATCTTCCAGGAGGAAGGCCAGCATTTGACAATCAAAGGGAAGGGAATTCTGCCAGCGACCCTAGGCGAACCCTGGACAGAGCTAGCAAGAATAGTACAGAGCTACATTACTTGCGAAGGAAGAAAAGACGTGGTAAGACCACGACACCTTAAACTTTTAGCTGTTCTAAAACAAAAATGCTCTGTGAATTTACCGGCACTCTTAAACTCGTTATTGCATGATGCTGTACAAAGTATGAAAAGGGCACAGCACGTAGAGGCAATTGTTAGTCACCACGGGTTAATCCGACTTGTTGTTAGTTATAGTCTTACCCAGCAGCAGAGCAGCTGGGAAAGACTCATTTCACTGATTGAAGGGGGATCGACAGAACCATCCCCGAAACGTAGACATTCTATAAACCCACCCGAACAACCGGCAAAACGCAGAGAAAATGTTGCTAGTACATCACAACAACCAGAGACACACCAAGAACCCGCAAAGCGAAAGCATGTAGTTGATTCACCCGAGCAACCAGAGGACCCCAGGAAATCAGCTCGGTTAGCTCAGATGAGAGGAAGCATAAATAAACCCAGAAAGTCAGCCCGGTTGGCTCGAATAAGGGGAAGGCTGGAACAGCTTCAGGGAAGCACCAGCCAACCAGTAATAATTGAATATGAGCAACCCGAAGAAGAAGTACCCGAACCTTCGGGAACAGAAAAAGAAGCAGAAACTGAACAGGAGGAAGAAAGGGGACAGCAGGAGAATAGTCCATTACAAGACCTACTAAGAGAAGATGACTTGGCCGCCATCCTAGCTAATATGAGTAAATACGGTCAACCTTCTAGCTCAAAGAATCCCCACGACCAATTTCAAGAAGAGAACATGCCTATGCATGATGAAGAGGAAGAAAATACCGAACGGGAACAATCTGTTCCCATGTCACAAGAGGAAAATCTAGAGGAAGAACCCCAGGAGGAATAATCAGAACCAGTTGAGGTGCATACACCAGAACAGCCGGAGCAGAGCAGTGAGGAAGAACCCCAGGAGGAAGAGTTAGCAACTGGTCATGATCTAGTCCACCATCGACAGACTGCCGTTCCTTCAAAGGAATCAATGGAAATCAAGAAGTTGAGGAAGGAACGGACTAAACTGTTAAACACGATAACCCAGCTCAGGCAACAAATTAGGATTTTGAAAAAGAACCAGAAGGTAAAGAGGAAAAAAAGGGCCAACAAACAGCCTGTTTTCCAAGACTCTGAGGATCCAGCTGCCGTTCTGATTAAGACAGAAAAGGATGATAAGGAAATTCAGACGGAGGCACCACCCTCAGGGGTAATCAGGGTCCTGAACTCCAAACAACGTAACAAAAAGGTTCAGGTAAAACTCCCGGCCTCCATTGATGCATGGAGGAAAGATCCAAAGACAAAAACCTTGTACAAGATGGTGAAACAAGCACGGCAAGAAATGGAGCAACTTAAAGAGCAAGCGGTTCCCCTAGAAAAATATGAAGAGTTGCAGCAGCAACTAAGGGATGTCAGTCAATCTAAAAGACAGGTTTTTGAAGGATGGATGAAGGAACAAGAGGAAGTCACACAGGTAACTTATAAACTAGATACTACTATCAAACATATGAATGACTTGTGTTCTTTATATAATAATGTTTTAGCATGTAGGGCTCCTGCTAAAAACTATGCTCTGTTTCTATTAGAACGATATTTACAATTACAAATAAAAGTTGTTAAGGCAGGCACCCCTATACAGATCAACAATGTCAATGATTTTATCGACTGTTGTAAACATTATGGAGTGAAAGTCCAGAGATTGTTGTGTGAACTTTATTTACACGACCTTGTGCTAAGTCGGGAGACTGAATTGAACCCTTGTCCCTCCATTGGTGATATTCAATTCCAAGCATTCATTTCATTCGGGGCTAATCAGATTAAGTGGCTGAAAGCCTATGATACCTTCCAGAGTCAAGAAAATGGTCTAGATTTAAGAGTTAGGGCTGAGCCTAGGAACCCAGTACAGTTATGGACAGCTCATATAAACCACATAAGGACTCCAGTTGTCATTGTAACATTAGGGCCTATGCATGAGGCACTCATTCAAGAGGGTTTAGAGTATTTCTTTTCCATCAAAGACTTGGCCATTAATGCAGCCAAATTTCGATATCGAATCTCTGATCCACACATCCAGCTCAGAGAGCCATTTAAGTATGAGAACTTTGAGTTAGCCGCTGACCGTTTGAATCTCTATGGCCAGAGCCTTCTGAAAGCAGGGTCATCTTGGTTAGGGTGTAGATTTCGCACTCCAATTATTTGGCATCCTGCACATGGATACCAGGCCCTGTATGATATGCCTGAGGGGCAAGCAGGTCAGTTCTTTGATTATTTAATCACTCAACATGGTTGTAGGCCTCCGCATGAAACTCCTTCTCCAGCATACTCTCTCACTGCATTACATGTCAACTACAATGTTTTCATGAGGACATGAAACAAGGTAAGCAGGGGGGTGTGTGGAGTACCGAAAAGGTATGATTTTGCTGATTACTTTAATGACTTTTTAATACAATTTGTGAACCTTTTGTATCATGGATTTGGAAAGTCATAAGGAACTATCACAAAACATGTGAGAATCGATGTGTATAACTTAGCCACTGATAATGGTTATTTTCTATACAGGGAAAGAAGAAAACGAAGATTTTCCGCTCTAAAGATAAGAACGAAGTGGAGATAACTGCTGTCCCTCTGGATGAGAACCGAACGCAAACATAGGGAAACAAGATCAAGGTGAATCGGCTCGGGCAAGGAGGAGAGGACACCAGCTCAGCGCAATAGCAAAGACAGGATGAAGAGTTAACTGTTTGGCGAATCCCTCAGGATCGAAGATCCTGAGGGATCGCTGCTTTATTTATCTAGCTGCTTGGACATCTCCGCCATCGTCCTTATAAAAAGAGACAGCACTGTTAGTTTAAGGAGGGCGAGATAAGATACGTTTTATGTAATCTTCTGTAAAACATCAGATTTGGTTATTAAGCTTTGTTGAGAACTGGTTCGATGTATTTTTGATCAATGCATTAATGAAAGCTTGGTGATTATTCCATCTTCGCGTCTGCGTTAACCTAAAGTGGTGTATCCTTGGAGGCTAAGGGCCCGGCCCCGAAGGACACTTGCTTCTGTACCATTACAGCTTCGTTTCTGTGTGGTTTGTTTATTATTGCTATTCGATTATTTGATATGCTTTACAAGTTCATATTACATGCTCTGTTCGAGTTTGAATCATTGAAGTTTCTACAGCTAGACTTGTGTGTTAGCTCCGCATTGCGTTATTATTCCTTTCAAGAGTTAATCGCATATCCTTACTGTTATGTTACAGAGCTGTTATATTAACATTTGTGTTGTGTGCGTTTCCACTGAATCAGTATTGTCCCATAATTCATTAATCGTTATTGCTGTTCCATTAATATGATTTGTGTAATTCGCCTTTAGAATGATAGAATGTTCCTTGATTGCAAAGAGTGTATAGATTGAGTTTGATTATAACCCGCGGGACTTAGTATTCACTTGCCGTTCCATTTTAGAGTTGCTGTTCCATTTTAGAATTGTGGTTTAATCTTTTATTTCCTTTGCTGATCTATTTATCTGCATTTGATGGTTTGCTGTGAGAGATGATCTAAGACTGTAGTGAGCAGTATCAGTCACTGTTTAGCTCCCAGGCTTGTGATCTATGCTTTAGTTCTTTTTCCATCAGTTTCTGAAGGGATGGTTTATTATTACCGAACCCTTGACTGATGAGTTATTGAGTTTTCTGAGTGTGTGATTTATTTCTTTAAAGTAATTTGATTTCAGTTAAGCATCCGTTTACTCTTGTATTTCTTAAACACTGTACTACTAGCATTACTCTGACAAATGAGCCTCGGATTGAGTCACTCTTTGTAATGACAAAACGCTCTCGGGTTGACATATTAATGTGAGGTGATTAGAGGTGAAAGAGACCCTTTTTATAGCTCTACAATATGTAGGAACATGAAATTATTTGTAGCAAAAAGGTTTCATTGAAAATATATATAGAAGTGTTAGTTAATTAGTAGATGACACAAGAGAGGTTGTGCGCGGAGTCTATGAGCAGAGATCCTGATTGCACCTGTGTGTTGCAACTCTGCCATGGCCCCAGGAAGGGGCCCCAATGCCACTCCTCCACTTCCACCAGAGCTGACTGCGTTTAGGAATCTTGTAGATGGCTACAAAAAACTCCCAGCAAGCGAGCAACAGTAGAAATTTGTAAAAATTTTGGAAACCATTCCCACGGTTGCCCTGCAAACCAAAGAACCCTGTAGATTGGCTCTGAATCTAGCATAACGAGGGCTCATAGGGTAGTTCACCAGGCTCTAGACCTCGCCCAAAACCATTGATTCCTGGGTGCAAAGGAACTGGAGACCTATGGTCAAATAAGGAATCAGAATTTTCTTAGTAGGTAAGGGCTTCTTTGTTTTTGTCTTCGATTTAGTGGAGGATAGGAACCTTATCTTCATAAACATCCCATATTTCATGGGCCCCGGGGGTCTGTACTTGAACCAATGGACCCCGGACTTCGATCCATCTCAAGATGTTCCCTTGGTTGTTCCTGTTTGGCTACACCTACCCCACTTACCTATGCACTGTTGGAACCCCAAATCTCTAGGAACCATCGACAATAAGCTATGAAAATATATAGACAGAGTATAAAGGAGGGACCAATACTCCTATGCAAGAATATGTGTAGAATTCGTCCTGGAGGAAGGCCTCCCTGAAGCTATAAAGCTCACGGTGGTTTATTGGTCCCACATATAAGTGTTAGATTACAAGAAATTCTTATTTAAATGTCTGAATTACCATGGCTATGGGCACTTTTCCAAACAATGAAAAAAGAAAGTAGAGGATGAGGCAAAGAACTCAAGGGAATAGCAATGGACTCAGGTCCAAAAATTAGCTCCATCTAAACATAATAACAGAACCAAAGGGAAAGGAGCGCCTTCGGGGAGCGGATCACCTACCTTGGTTCAAGTTCAAGGGGAGGGGTGCTCTATCCCTCCAAGAGTAGAGACATCTAGCAAACGCTTTGAAATACTCAGCACCTCGGAAGAAATCCTAGCTACAGTAGTTGAAGAGGCCGAACAGTAGCCCACTACTATTGAAGAAGATAAAAGCCAGGAATAAACATCCCCTCTACAAGCCGGAACACCAAGAGGAGCCTCTAACTCTCCATCTTATGTAGAGCTGACAAGGAAGAAGTCTCCGGAGATCTCGGGATCCTCGAAAGATGAGACATTCGAAAGGCCCTTGAAAATATTTGGGAGGAAATCTCACACATAGGCAAGAGAAGAAGAGGGTGAGAAGCAAAAAATTCAAGGTAGCCAGCCCATGATTTAGATGACCATAGGCATAAATACTAGAACCATGCCTCCCAAGGGAGGGTCTTCCCCCCTCTCTACTAGTAAATAATGCGATTATTCTCTTGGAATTGTAGAGGCTTGGGGAATCCCTTAAAAGATAAAGCTATGAAGAACCTCCTGAAATCAGAATCCCCAATGATCTTCATGCTCCAAGAGACTAAAATAGAAGGGACTACCCTTCTATACCTTAGCAAAGTCACATGGAGAAAAAAAGCTAGAAAATCAGTAAGTGCAAGGGGTACAAGTGGTGGGCTTGCAACTCTCTGGGAGGAAGATAAATTCCACCTCGAAATCTCCTTCGAAACATAGAACTGGATCTATACCGAACTCCAACACCTTGCAAGTAAAATCAACTTCACCCTCTTTAATCTTTATGTCCTAGTCCTCTATGCAGAATAGAAATATTGTTGGAAAACCCTGTCTGATTTTCTAGATGCTTACTCCCCCAAGAATATAATTATATCAAGAGATTACAATCTATTTTTTGAACCAAAGGAAAAGAGAGGAGGTACCATTTGTAAGGACTATTTCCTACCCTTTGTGGAAGACTTGATTCAGCAATGGGACCTTCTAGATTTTAAGCCAAAAAAAGGGCTCTACACTTGGACAAACAATAGATCTGGGGCAGAGCATATTTCAGCCTGACTGGATAGCTTTTTACTTTAGAGAACCTTCCTCTCCGAAAAGATATTATCTCCACTAAAAATTTTCCAAATTTGACATCAAATCATAAACCCATTCTACTACTGTTAGAATAAGAGGAAAAATTGGGGCCCATCCCCTTCTGGTTTAGCCCCCTCTGGTCAGATAGAGAAGGTTTTATGGATACAATCTCTAAGGCTTAGTCCATTCCGGTCAATGGATATCCCAGCTATGTGTGGGAATAGAAACTTAAGGCCACCAAAATAGCCCTGAAAGAATGGATAAAAAATCCCTCAATCTCCCCCACTAGTCTTAGGAAACAGGCCAATGAGTAGTTGCTTGATCTGCAATTGGACTTGGAACACCAAGACATTACCTATTCAGAAATTGAGACTGAGAAAGAAGCCCAACCCAACACACTCCTCTCATTCAGAGTAGAGGAAGAGTCCTTGAGGCTCAAGTCTCGTAATCTCTGGCTTGTGTCTGGAGATAAAAAAAATTCCTTCTTCCATAAGCAAATTCGAGCTCACCTTTCAAGAAACCACATTGCTGAAATTAACTCCCCTGAAGGGACTACCCAGAAAGGAACAGCTGAGATAAGAGAGGTTGCAACCTCTCACTTCTATTAGTTGTTCAAGGAAGATGGACTAGACAATGAGGAGGAATTTCTAGACTTCCTCTCTCGCGTTCCAAAAATGGTAAATGAGGAGGATATCTCAAGCCTCCTGAAGCCCTTCATTGAAGTTGAAATTAGCAATGTCATTTGAACGATGGAGCCAAACAAAGCTCCAGGAGCCAATGGGTTCTCCATTCACTTATAGAGAATCAGCTAGGAAATGATTAAGGATGATCTATTTCGAATGATCAAATGATTCCTCCAAAAAGCCAAAATGGGAGGGAGCACAAACTCCACTTTCCTAGCTCTAATCTCTAAAGAAGTGAATCTGGTTTCATTTGACCGTTTCAGGCCAATTTCACTTTGTAATGTATCCTAAAAAATCCTCTCCAAACTCCTATCGAACAGAATCAAGCCTTTGCTGGAAAAACTCATCTCTCCTAGCCAAGGAGGTTTTTTCAAAGACAGACATATCCTGGATAACGTGGCACTTGTGCAGGAAACCATTCACTCCAACCATCAACGCCATGAGCAAGGGGTGCTTATCAAGCTGGACATAGCGAACTTTTTTGATCAGGTAAGACAATCTTTTCTCCTCCAAGTTCTTTCTGCTTTTGGCTTTAAATCTGATTTTATAAGATTAATAAAATCATGTATAGGAGATTCATGGATTTCCCCTTTAATAAATGGAAGGTCGGCCAGCTATTTCAAAGAATTGAGGGGCGTAATTAAAGGTTTCCCTCTGACCCCCTTCCTATACATTTTGATGGCAGATTCACTAATTCGAAAGCTCACAGCAGAAAATTTAATAGGGACACTTCCAGGCATCAAGCCAGTGAGTGGAACTGATCCAATCAATCATGCCATGTTCGTTGATGATTCTCTACTTCTGGGAGGTGCTTCCCTTATAATTTCAAGGGCTTTCAACAAATTTATTCAAAGCTTCTGCAGAGTCTCCGGAGCTCTTGTCAATAGGAGGAAAAGTGTTGTGTATGGTTGGGAGATATATCAACAAACCATTAATCAAACTGCTCATGCCCTTGGCTTCACGAGCTTCGCTTCCTGGGATAAAATGAAGTATCTCAGTCTACCATTAACTTTGGGAACCAATAATTCCCTCCACTGGTCAGAAATTCTCAACAAAATCAAGGAAAAAATGAGTGTTTGGGGAGGACAGTGGCTTCCCACAACCAGGAAGCTAATTCTTGTAAAATATGCCCTCTCCTCCACTCCAATATATCAAGCTACGTTTCTTTTGTCTCCAATATCAATCAACGAGCAACTTTCTAAGCTGTTAATAAATTTCCTGTTGAAAGGAGGAAATGGGAACCAAAATAAATTCCATTTGGTAAGCTGGGACATTGTGAAAATATCAATATCAGAAGGAGGCCTTCAGGTATGAGATCCCGAGCTAGCCAATCTAGCTTTGGGAGGAAAGATTCTATGGAAATTTTTCTCAAACCAACGACACCCTATAAGTCAAGTTCTCATTAAAATGTATTTAAATGGGCCTTCAATGAAAAATATGGATGAAGGAGTGTCTTGTAAAGGTAGCACTCTATGGAAGTTCGTTGTCGTGGCTAGGATTTTTTTAAAGATCAACAGTACAAAATTCCTGGAAATGGGAAAATAATCTGGTTGTGGGAAGATAAGATCATGGGCCTCCAACCCCTCAAATTAGCCCCTAAATTCACAGATCTGCGTGTCTGACTCAGTAATCAGAGCATCCATAAGCTGGAAGACATATCTACTTGGGATGTTGATGGAAATTGGCTCAACTGGGCTCTCTCCTGCCCTCCGAATAGGTTGCAATCTCAACATCGTATTTTCCTTGCTGCGATCTCAGGTCTGGCCCTTATGCATCTATGCACAAGAGACAAGTGAGGCTGGGGGGAGACTGGTGTGTACAGAGCATCACAGGGATTCTCATCTCTCCAAGCCTAGCAACTATTGCTCTCTCCTTCGTTGTGGCAAGATGTCTGGGATTCCTTTGGTCTCCCGAAGATCAATTTCTTTTGTTGGGTGCTCGTGCATAGAAGGGTACTGACTGGTGAAAACTTAGAAAAACGTGGCATAATCAGACCCCACAGATGCCCTCTCTACTTCTCATCTCGGGAAATTATCGATCACTTGTTTATCGACTGCCCCTTTACTCAATAAGTTTGTATGCAGGCCATGCTCGGACTCAATGTTAAAACCCCATCGCAGCTCACAACCATAAATTTATTTTTCTCCTGGAAAGGGCGATCTCCCCATGCTTTGAATATCAAATCCACGTGGGCCAAAATCTGGTATGCCATTCCAAAATACATTTTCTCAAAAGTGTGGTTTGCAAGGAATGATGCCACTTCCAAAACAATAAGTGCTCTCCCACTATAGTGGCCACCAAAGCCAAAGCATTGCTACTGGAGACTATGGAGAATCGGCCTCATAAGCCAAACAGTGCACTCCTCCCCAAAGAGATAATTTGGCTTGGTGCACCTCTAAAGAGAGGTAGAAACAAAAATATCCTCTCTCTGCCTTGGTTCAAATAAGAGTGGAGGCTTCGGATCCCTGAACTTGATTTTCAAAAGTGGTGGAAGAATCAGGGCAAAGTAATGATCTTCTTCGATGGAGCTTCCAAAGGAAACCCAGGGATATCTAGAGAAGGGGGAATAATCTACTCCCTGGAAAGCCACAACAAAGTTAGTTTCAGTTGGGACCTTGGGCAGAGCACTAACAATGTGGCAGGAATCCTAGGATTGCTCAAAGCTTTCCAGATTTCTCAGGGAAACGAAGAAAAATACATTCAAGTCTTCGGGGATTCGGAAATCCTAATAAAAATATTAAACATAGATGATCACTTCAACAACCCGGTGCTCAACAAGACCCTGCAAAGACTTTGAAAAGTGTTACAGAACTTCACCTCTAGTTCCTTCTACCACATCCTACGAAACCTAAACAAGGAAGAGGACGCAAAGGTAAATATGGGTTGCCTCTTCGCCCAAGGAGAACTCTCAAAGAATGATGAAGCACCCGTTTGGTATCCTATTCCTTAACATATAAGCTCCCTGCTATGTAAGACTTGGATAATAACCCAAGTATAATTCTTTTGGAAAAAGAATTATGTAATAGGGGTTGTTTAGGCTTCGGCCCAACCTATTATCTCTAAATAAAAATTAACCATATATATATATATATATAATTTGGATTATATTTTTATTATAAAAGTGTTTATAGCTTTAAAATAATTGATTTTAGATCATAAAAAAGTAAATCAAAGCTTATGCAAAAAGTACATTAAAATGTATATAAGGAGAAATTCTTTCAGGGGGATTTTTTTTTAATATTTATTTGAGTAATATTACAAATAATTTATTCATATTAAAATTAAAATATAATTATTAATAATAATTTTATTTCATAATTTGTAGTATTTTTTTAATTTAAAAATAAGATATAAGATTTTATTATTATTTTTTCAAAATTTATCATTAAATTATTTTATTTCGAATTTATATAATAATAATAAAAAAGGCATTCATATATTATTAAAATAAAATACATAAATTTTCACACTCTAGAGGATGTATTCTATGAAATTTGTTAGAAACTTGCAACTAGCCTTATTCAATTCAAAGAATAAACTATGTTAGAACGAACAACACCATATTTACTTTGATTAAGATGTTATCATTATAGAAACATATCCTACTAGCTCTATTTGCAAAAAAGAAATTATACGCAACAAAAACATTGTTAAATACATTTTCACTAAAATATTATTATTAACAATACATAATCTATCAATTTTTCCCAAAACTTAGAGTTATTTGTAAATTAAATTTTAAGAAATTACTTAATTATACAGATGACAAAATTTATTTTCACAAACAAAATTACCCTCAAAATGTAAATATGACTCCAAATAATTTGAGTGTAAATAAAGTTCATGAATTATTTTTTCTTTACCATACAACCATAACTGTTGCACTAAAAATTGTCACCTTGACATTTTGCTGACTGTGTGAGCTCATTGACACACATACTTACCTCCTCTGCAAGTCTTACAACCTTTACTCCTCATGTCAAGCCTTAAAACAGGAGAAAAAACCCTAAAAACTCAAAAACCCTAGGGTACGCAAGTAATGTGAGGCTTACCTACGTTCCTGGCTAGGGTACGCAAGTAATGTGAAGAGAAACTGCATTCTGGAACATAGTTTTCTAGTTTTATGCCTGTGTACCCCCTCCAAAGTCAAAAAAGCGAGAAACAAAATTTAAAAAGCTGCTTTGAGGTCAATTCTAGAAGCTTCGAGATGAGAATTTTTGGGGATGAGTACGCTTTAATAAGGTGCATGTATCCCACTCCTTAAGGAACTAATCCCTTGATGTGAGGAGCCTATCCCTTTGAAGGAGGATTCTATCCCTTCATAGGTGGAACCCTAACCTCCTCATCTGCTCTATAAAAAGAGGCATTGGGTAGCCTCAAAGGGAGTTCAAGCTTTAGGGTGTGATTGAGTTGAAGTGTTGTTGAGATTTAGACTTCTTTCTGCTGAGATTTTGAGAGGAAAGATCACATACCTCTATGTGCTCCTGGAAGAAGAGTGCAAGACTTATCAAAGTAGAGGAGACTCCTACTTCAGACCCTGGGAAGACCTGCTCAACATCAAGGCTAAGGTGGTAAGGTTCTTCTGTTATTTTAAGATTAATACAATCAAGTTTTGTTTTTCTCAATAAATTGTCGTTCGATTGTTTATTTCAATGAGCTTTCGTTTGATCGTTTATTTCATAGATTCCTTTATCACTATGATAGGTATGCTTTATAATTATTTTTTATACAGGTGCTATTTAATATTTGCTTGTTTGTGATTGAAAGACGACACTTTGTTGTGACAAAAGACGACACTTTGTTGCGACAAAATACCACACTTTGTTGCAACGAAAGACGACACTTTCTTGCGACGAAAGAACTCTTGTTGTGATGGAAGGATTATTTTTGCGATGAAAGAACTCTTGTTGCGACGGAAGGATTATTGTTGCAACAAAAGAACTCTTGTTGCGAGGGAAGGATTATTGATGCGACGGAAGTACTGCGACTGCAAATAAGCATTTGGAACTAAGGTAGGATCGACACCTTCATAGCATTTATTTGTAAAATGAATATATTTAGAGAAAGATAAACTTAGTTGTTCGTTTGTTGCTAGATTGTCTTTTGACACTAGGGAGATCGATCTTGTCCGCAAGATCGATTTATTCAGCCAACAATTTGGCGAATCCACTGGGGAAAGAACTTGTTTTGATTTTCCTTTGTTTTGATTTGAGAAAATGCTTTTTTCTGATTTTTAATTGATTTGTATGGGCTTGGGTAACTTAGATTTACTTTGCTTTGAAAAGTTTTGAAGTATTTTTTGTTTTCTTGAACTTTTCTAGGGACCGCACATTGTTGCAGACCCTGTTAAAAGTCTTCAAAAACTTAGATTTCTTCTTTCAGTTTGAGTTTAGATTTAATTTAGGATTCTTAGCATCTACCCAGATCTGAATTTTTCTGTCAAAAAGCCTTGTTTATGAGTTTCTTTCAGAAAATTTTTCATCTCATCAATCTCTGTTAAGTTAATTGGGTGTTTTGAGTCTCTTTTTTGAGAAATTCTTAATTTGATTTCCTTTGGTCATTACTTGGAGGTTTGTCTTAGTCTTTTCACAATTTTACATCTTTTTTCTTTTATTTTTGCAAAAAAAATTCCTACTCATTCGCCGAGGGGGGCTAAATTGTGTATGAGTGTTAATCGCCTTTAAGTGTTTTTATTTTTTGATCTTTGGAACTCTCACCCAATTTTCTTTACTTGCACTTGATTGGTTCTTAGATTACATTAGAATCATCTTGCGTTTGAGAATTGTCTTGCATAGATCACATTTGCATAATTAGAATTCTCATTTTCAGAATATGAGTGAATTGTGCATAGATTACAACTGCATAGTTTACATTCTGAAAACTCAATCGTAGATTTAGATCATTTTTCTTTGATTTGAATTTAGATGTTTTTATGCTTGTTTTAAAAACACAAAAATAAAAAACTGTTTTGGAATTGATTTGCATTAGTTTTTCCTGATGAAATTAGTGCATTAGAGAATTTGTTATATTTTCTCTTAGTGATCAATTTTTGCATTGTTGGAAGTGAATTGAAACTCTCTCCTTACTTTAGTTAGGATTCATCAAATTGAAAATATTACATTATCATATTCAATTGAATTTAGTTTTGGGTCGGTTCATAACACCATTGGTTTCATATCCATTTACCATTTTGAGTAATAACAACCTAAATAACACAACGCTTAATTAAAATTCATCTAGTAATTTTTACATTTTTAGGGCTCTTTCCACCAATCTAGCTCAAGATTAGTGCTTTAGAATAGGTTGTAGTTAACTTTCCAAAGCAACTAAAATAAACAAGTAGATAAATCTTGTGGTGGGAAATAAATCCAATTGTAACTAGTACATTCTGGGAAGCTTCTCTTAAAGGAGTTAATCACAAGATCATGTCCCAACCTTTGAGACAATAAATTTTGTTTCATTGGAAAAGATAGAAGATCTACGCACATTACAAATGGTAAACCTCGGATTAACCATTTTCGAGGAGCATGGGGTCACTTGTTGGTAATCCTCGGATTGACCATGTCGAGGAGCCTTCAAGGGGATTGAGCTTTGTTACTCTGCCCTTGCGCGTGGAATCGGATCATAGACTGTTCCCCCAGTTGTATTTGTTACTGTTGGTAACCTTAGTGTCCATAAGCTTAATATTATTTCCTAAGGTGACAGTGAAGGAAAGATCTCATTGTACCTGGAGCAGACATCGACTAGACTCACTTGGACTCTCTGGGGGTTCTCTTCACTCGAGATGGTTTTTTGAAGAAACTTGTGCTAGTCTGTTTCATTAAGAAGGTTGTCGAGGTAACTGTTCCAACTGCCATTTTTGCATTAAAATTCTACGATGTTGGATTTCATCACCAACTAGTGTTTTTAGTGCGGGAATCTACTATTTGTGTGTGGTTTGACTCCTAGATTTGATAGCGCATGTTAATTTGTTTGTTTTTAATTTTAGAGACCATAGGTGTGAATTGTGAATTTTAATTGTTAGGTGTGAATTGTGAATTGTTAATTTTAGTTTTAAATTGTTAATAAAATTCATTGAAGTTGAATATAATGGCAACTATTCCAGAATTTACCAACCAAGGAACCCCTCTTAACGAGAATCCTAGTACTTTTCCTTGCTTTGGAAATGTTGGTCCTCCTTATATGGCTACTTTGTCATTACCTGGATTTACAATTGGTTTACGGATATGGTTATTTTCAACTTCGTTGGCCCCGAATACTACAATTGTTCCACCTCAACCGGATGCTTCACCTCAACGGAGTTCACCATTTCAACATCACCAACCTTCTGTTGACCCTTTACCTTCTTCGCCTAATATTTCTTCCATTTCTTCCTCTTCACTTGGTAAAAGCCTTGACACCAGTAACCAGGTGGCTAAGAAGAAGAAGAAAGGGAAGAAGAAGAAGAAGAAGAAGCAAGATGAGAATGAAGTCAACCAACCAACCATGGCTGTAAGTATTAGTTGTGTTGAGCAAACCTCCAACATGCATCGTAAACCCAAATACCCTTGCAGGCTTTGTAAAGGTGACCACTTCCTTATCAATTGTCCCAGTATTCCAAAGGTCTTGGAAGTATGGTCAGAAAAATCTCATCAAAATTTCGTTGATCCATCAATCAGTGATAGTCAGGTTCCTGGGAAAAAGGGTGAAGTTAGGTTTCCTTGTAAGTTATGCAAAGGGAGTCATCAAACTCACATTTTCCCTCACATGGATGAAGCCTCAAAATTATTGGAAAACCTTATTGTTCCACAACAAGAATTTCTAACTGGTTACCGTAAACTTTCTCCCAACCTACCCGTCAACTGATGGAGTGATTGATCTAATTTCAAGTACAGTCGATCCCACTCTTCCATTGGAGAGTGAAACTCATATCACTCTGGTTGATGATCCATTAGTTGATCAAGTGGTTGATTCGATTTCACATTCACTTGATCCCATTCTCCCTGTAGAGAGTGAACTTCATACTGCTCAGGTTCTTCTTGTTACATCATATTCTTCTATGCTAGGGGGCATTTCACCTGTTTCTACAGAACCCCCTCCAAGTACTGAGGTATTTTCCTTTTATTGGAATAGAATGACAGAACCTCGTCTTCCTTCCTCCATCCCTTTCCAAATCATTGTGAAGTTTGGTGGTAGGCACATACACCGCACACAGGTCAATGAAGGTGCTTCTATTAGTATTTTATCCTCAATTACTTGGAAAGATTTGGGTTCCCCTCAGCTTGTGCCTATTACGCAGAATCTAAAAGATTTTAACATAACCATTAGTGAACCTTTAGGGATCCTTCCTAAGTTTTCTATTACTTTGGAAGGTAAAACTGTCTGTATTGATCTTAAGGTAGTTCGAGGCCCCTTGGATTTCAATTTACTCCTTGGGCGTGACTATGTCTATGCAATGAAAGTTGTAGTATCGACACTCTTTCGCGTGATGTCTTTCCCTCACAATGGAAACACTGTGACTGTAGACCAACTTTCATTTTCTAGTCTTGATTCAACTACCAATAATATTACATCCCTGAATTTTCCTCATACGAAAGTGGTATCTACCCCGCCATAGGTTAATTATGTGGCAACTATTCCCATGTTTTCAGTTACCGATGTAAGAGAGCCTCTCACTGTTTGCTCGACTTCCTATGACTTAGATCTGATAATTGACATGGAAATATCTATGGGATTATTCGAACGTGATGTTCTTATCCCTTTTGAGTCCCTTGACATGTGTTCCTTCCAGAGAACTATTCTTCCTTCTGATGAAGACCTCTTGGAAGCCATGATCAAGGTGTGTCCATTGACATGTGTTTCTTCTAGTTGGAAGCCATGATCAAGTTTCCGAGGATAGTTCCTTTTACTGTGTCAACCTCATTAAAAAATGAAACAGTGAGTGTGAGGATAGTTCCTTTTACTGTTTCAACCTCATTAAAAAATGAATCAGTTAGTTGAGAGCATATTTTATTTTCTTGTGTCAAACTCGTTAAAAAAATGAAACAAGCTTCAAAGAGGAAATTTATTTTCCTGTGTCAACCTCATTAAAAAATGAATTAGTTGGTCAGAGGATAGTTCCTGTTACTCAGTCAACCTCGTTAAAAAATGAATCAGGTATGAGGACAGTTATTTTCCTGTGTCAACCTCATTAAAAAATGAATCAGTAGGTTATGTAGGTAGATTGTAGAGAGTAGATCCGAGGATAGTTCCTTTTACTGTGTCAACCTCGTTAAAAAATGAATCGGTGAGTGTGAGGATAGTTTCTTTTACTGTGTCAATCTCATTAAAAAATGAATCAGTAGGTAGATTGTAGAGAGTAGATTAATAGATTAGAAATAATTAGTTTCTAAGGATGGTTCCTATTACTGAGTCAACCTCGTAAAAAAATGAATCAGGTATGAGGATAGTTCCTTTTACTGTGTCAACCTCGTTAAAAATGAATCAGTATATCAAGAGGAAAGTTCCTTTTACTGTGTCAACCTCGTTAAAAAATGAAACACGTTGCCATGAGCATAGTTCTTTTCCTGTGTCAAGCTCATTAAAAAATGAAACAAATCCTCCCCTAATTGATTCGAGTCTTTGACTAGATCTCGTAAATGTTAAGTCATATATTTAGGTTAGTTATTTCAGTTTTTTGCATAATTTTCTTACAGTTTTAGGTTGGGTCTTTCATATGATCTCTTAAATGAACTTTCATTCCATCCAGCTATTAATTACCAGCAGTGTACTTAGTTGAATGAAATGAAGCTGGGGGGGCATGTGCTCTAGCAGTTACGCTTAGGGGGCATCAAGCACAGTTTTCTCTCTGTTTCAAGCTTGTGTAAAAATGAAACCACTCTGAAGCATATTTTTTCTCTGTTTCAAGCTTTTGTAAAAATGAAACCTATCTTGATTCAATTTCGGTTATTTTCAAGACTCGTTAAACTCATGAAAATCCCGAGATTATTTTGCTATCTTTCATTCTCATAAAACACATGAAAATGTCAATTTCTTTCCATATTTTCTTGCTTGTTAATTAAATTGAAAGTCAGCCACAGGAGTACATTTTTATCCCTTTTTCGAACTCGTTAAAACTTAAGAAAAATAGAAAACCATGAGTACATTTTTATCCCTTTTTCAAACTCGTTAAAACTTACGAAAAATCGAAATCTTGAGTTCTCTTTTAAGCCCTTTTCAGACTCTTTAAAAATGAAAATATTGCCAAGTACTTGACTATTCAAACTCGTTAAAGTAAATGAATGATCGTCCTTTTAGTATAATTTTACCCCTTTTACGGACTGAAATGGACTATTTACGAAAAAGGCATACGTTGACTAATTGCGGTCAATAGAGTTCTCTCCCACATTATTTTATCCTTTTTCGGGCTGGAGAGACTAAATTTACGAAAAAGTACCCCGATGGAGTCTTCTTAATTTTTTTATTCTAACTCTCTAAAATTGAAAAAACACCGAGTTTCTCCTATACTGGACTCGTTAAAATTTAACAGTAAAGGACCTGTTCAATTTTAAACAGGAACAAACCACTCCTTCTTAGGGTTCAAATCTTAAACTAAGTTGGACTCATCCGAAGGATGAGCTTATAAACAACCAAATGTTATCCTCCTTGAGCTTGTCAAAAATAAAGAGGTACTTGCTAGAAATGGTGGGGGAAAAGAGAGAAAAATGAACCTGTTTGTTATATTTTGATTATTCGAAAAACCGTTAACCACTCTTAAACACGACACTTTTGTTCACCTAGGTTGGGAAATCCTTTGCCTAACAGTTAATCAAACCATATTAAAAGTCTTCAGCCGGTTTCTGGGTATTAGCTTTGGGTCAATTGTCACCAAACCATCTGCAGTGTCGTTATGTGTTCAAGAGGACAGTTCAAACAAACCATTCATTTGTGAAATATTTGTCTTCCATTTTGACCATCCCTGAGTCAGTCCTTGCCAATATATTTCTTCAAAACTTGATCTATGATTTCGTGTTGTGGGCTTGCCTACAATGGATCACTTTCTATCGACGACAGCTCATTATGTAGGAAGTTGATCCAGAAATCGTCAGTACCTTGAAATGTGCATGCCTCAATGGCAGGTTTCTCGCCTTCGATGATAGGTTGCATCATTGACCTTCGATCGAATGATTCCATGACATGTTCAACTTCAACTCATTCATTCGCATTTCATGGATTATATTGAGTACTTTGAGGACCATTGACATTACTGGTGGTTACTCTCACACTTGTTAACAATTTACATCATTAACTGGTAATCAAGTGGTTTCTACCATGTTCGATTTCGACACATTTATTCACATGGATAGAATCGTACTGGTTTGAGAAACGGAAATCAAGACCCTGGATCTAGTTTCTACCATCCAGGTTGCGAGGAATTTTTTTATTCATTTATACAGTGGACTATTCATAAATAGATGGTTGCGTCCATTCTGTGTCTACACATGTCTATAATGTTGATATATTGAAAATAATTCCTGTATCAGAACAGTTTAAATCAGTTTTCTAATTAGTTTTGATCTGATTATGGGAATTCCTACCTTAACAATGATATGATTACATATATATATTTTTCATTGAATGTTTTTACAGGTTCTGACTGGGGTGTCCACAGGATGATCCTTGAAATGATAAAGTACTTCACTCTTCATCTATGACAGACTTCATCTCCGTCTATTCCACACTTTTCACTTTAGGGGTAAATTTGTTGCACTAAAAACTATCACCCTGACATTCTGCTGACTGTATGAGCTCATTGACACTCATAATTACCTCCTCTGCAAGTCTTACAACCTTTACTCCTCATGTCAAGCCTTAAAACAGGAGAAAAAACCCTAAAAACTCAAAAACTCTAGGGTACACAGGTAATGTGAGGCTTACCTGCGTTCCTGGCTAGAGTACGCAGGTAATGTGAAGAGAAAATATGTTCTAGAACTCATTTTTCCAGTGTTATGCCTGCATACCCCCTCCAAAGTCAAAAAAGTGAGAAACAAAAGTTAAAAATCTGATTTGAGGTTAATTCTAGAATCTTCTAGATGATAATTTTTGGGGATGAGTACGCTTTAATAAGGTGCATGTATCCCACACCTTAAGGAACTAATCCCTTGGTGTGAGGAGCCTATCCCTTTGAAGGAGGATTCTATCCCTTCATAGGTGGAACCCTAACCTCCTCATCTGCTCTATAAAAAGAGGCATTGGGTAGCCTCAAAGGGAGTTCAAGCTTTAGGGTGTGATTGAGTTGAAGTGTTGTTGAGATTTAGACTTCTTTCTGCTGAGCTTTTGAGAGGAAAGATCACATACCTCTATGTGCTCCTGGAAGAAGAGTGAAAGACTTATCAAAGTAGAGGAGACTCCTCCTTCGGACCCTGGGAAGGCCTATTCAACATCAAGGCTAAGGTTGTAAGGTTCTTCTGTTATTTTAAGATTAATACAATCAAGTTTTGTTTTTCTCAATAAATTGTCATTCGGTTGTTTATGTCAATAAGCTGTCGTTCAGTCATTTATTTCATAGATTCCTTGATCACTATGATAGGTATGTTTTGTAATTATTTGTTATACAGGTGCTATTTAATATTTTCTTGTTTGTGATTGCAAGACGATACTTTGTTGCGACAAAAGACGACACTTTGTTGCGACGAAAGATGACACTTTGTTGCAATGAAAGACGACACTTTCTTGCAACGACATAACTCTTGTTGCGATGGAAGGATTATTGTTGCAACGAAAGAACTCTTGTTGCGACAGAAGGATTATTGTTGCGATGAAAGAACTCTTGTTGCGACGAAAGGATTATTGATGCGACGGAAGCACTACGACTGCAAATAAGCATTTGGATCTAAGGTAGGATCGACACCTTCATAGCATTTATTTGTAAAACGAATATATTTAGAGAAAGATAAAATTAGTTATTCGTTTGTTACTAAATTGTCTTCTAACACTAGGGAGATCGATCTTGTCCGCAAGATCGATTTATCCAGCCAACAATAACCCTAGAATTGCAAATATTTAAATTATTATTTTTAATAAATAATTGTCTTTTAAAAAAAATATACATTCTCTTAAAAGGACATAAAAGTAAATTGATAAAATTATGTTATTTATACTTCTTTCTTGCAAAGGAGTAATGTGGCTACTAGACCCATGTAAATGGAGAAAACGCAGAACATATTTCATGCACTCAATATTTTCACACAAACAGATGGACTCTCTGCTCCACATGGTGCTGAGAGACAAACAGGTTGATCATTATAAGCTATTTGTGGGTTAGGAGGAAATGAAAAGAATAACATTGGATGTCGGATATGATATGGATGACATTGCGGTTCATTTGAAAAAAATTGAGCACTACATCAATTCAAATTCATATATTGATTCTACAACGCCCCAAAATGGAGAAGAAATCATCAACGCTACACCAGTCAATACGGTTAGTAGAAATTCGTCTCCAAACCAACCAGTAATCATTCTTGATGAATGGTTCCACTAGTGTTCTTCTGCTATTCGGGCTTCTTTTTATGTGTTCTCATGTTCGTTGGCTATTTTATGTCATGTTTGTTCTATCATCGTAGTATGTATGTTTTTCCAATGGTCATCATTTGTGTAGTAAATATATCAAATTGCGAGTAACTATGGTATTTTTTGTATGTTTAGACAATCATAAAACTCTTGGGGTTGTGAGGATAATAGTTTCCAATTGAAAAGATCAACATTATGTTACAAAGAACATCCGTTGTATTTTTTATTTTTGAATATCAATAGAAAACTTGGTTAGATATTACAAAAAAAAAAATGTTTTGTTTGTTAAAAATATATAAAAGAAAAATTACTTGACATCATTAAAATAGACTATAAATAAAAGTATTAGTAAATGTATTATAATAATCATAAAATTTACAAATTTAAAATGAGAAAACATTATGAATGTATTATAAACACACAATTATATTTAAAAATCAAGATTTCAACATCTTAGATTAGGGGGAAATTATAAAAATATTAATAATTATGACTTATTCTTTTAATAATACATTGTTAAATTCACTTAGGAAAAGTGTGTACCTTATGCTCAAATTTTCTTGGAATATATATAGCCTTTTTGGTCAACCTCCATGCTTCTTTATGAGCAATATGTACATATTTTGGAGGATTCCATATGTTCAAATTTTCGACACACTAGTTAACATGTTTCGTCCAAGTGGAGACTTGTTAATTACCCATAGAACTATTGTGTTTTGACTTAAATATTTTATTGATTAATAATATATATATATATATATATATATATATATATATATATTTATATTTTAATAATAAAATGAAAAATCATAAATTTAATAGTAATACTTAAAAATTTTAAAACTATATGAATTTTTTATTTTCTTTTAATTCATATAATTTATAACATTTTTATCTATAAAGATTTTTGAGTGTGGAAGGAATGGAGCTTAGGGTTTTTGTTAGTTGGCTCCTATGGTTTGCTGCCCCATGCATCTGCTAACAGTACGGTTGGAAGATCGTGTCAGAATTTCGTCAACATCTAGTCAGCAAAATGAAGACAAGTGGCTTCGAGGTTCTTTCCACGGCATTTGCAGGAGGAAGTGGTTTCAGGGCACGGAAAATAACGGTTTACCATTTTTTTATTGTCACTGTGTGGAAAAGGCTCAGAAAAATGGGGAAGGTAACAGGTGGTTGGGAGAAGTCAATGGAATTAATAATTTTTTTTCTACACAAGAGGGGAAATTGTCAGCCCTAAAAAAAATTTCAACCTGGAACCTGAGGCAGAAGATATATTGACGGTTTGGGGACTTGAGCCTACTCAAAAAAATTTATACAAGGTTAGGCTTCCAGCTAGAACCCCAGTGGTCAAAATGGTTTTTCCTGGGCAGGAGCAGTCGATAGAAGACAGATCTAGTCTCTTGGATGAAGGTAAGTTTAACATAGAAATCAAAGTTCATCAAGAATGTCACGTTTCCATTGAAACCCTCAGAACAACCTCTCTGGGCAAGTAGTGGAAATCTCGATAAGTTCTTCAAACCCCCTATAATTTTTTGCATTTAATCCTCGGGATGTTGGGTTTACAGATGATTTAGAGGACATATTTAAGAGTTGTGGTCTTTGGGGTAACAAGGGTTTGAAGAAATTTTTTACTGGTACTCAATGTTTAAAGGACAAGGGCACGATCCAGAGAGTTGTCAGATACCTTTCTGTAAATTTGGGTCACAACGAGGTGCCAGATATAAGAGATTCTCGACCAAAAGGCAATTCAAGTTTCTTCCCAAGAGAAGAATTTGGTAGACCCATATGTTCCAAAGGTCCGAGCATCACAAGGTTCCATCAGTGCAGCAGGATATATTCACAAAGGAGACACCAATCAAGAGATTATGGGCCAACTTTGTTGACTGAGGGTCCTTTGTAAGAAGAACCCTCAGGTGAGTAGTTACAACCACAAGGACATTAGGCTCACCTAGACGATATAAAAAAGGAGAACGCCCAAATATCTGGTTCTAGGAGGAAGAAGGGAAAATGTATTAGGAAAAATCCAGAAAACCCTAACTTAGTCTGCAGGGTTGAAATTTAAATTAAAAGTGCCATGGCAGCATCAAAGTTAATCATTGTTAGAGAGAAAAAGGAAGAGTTTTCACAGCAATTTATATCACCGAATGGATATTAAAGGCTTGTAAAGAGGCTTCGGAAAACGAATATGAGGTTATCAACCTAGCCTGGGGATGGTTCATGATTCGATTTGGGGATGGTTCATGATTCGAGTCAGTAAACTAGAAGCATTAGGCTGGGTCCTAGAATGAAACTGGTGTTTTGGTTCCTCATCGATTTTGTTCAAAAAATGGATTCTTATTTTTGACGTAAAAAGAGAGAAACTTGAGGAGGTTCCAATTTGGGTTTTCTTACCAGCGCTTCCTCCTTAGCTCTATACAAAATATGTTTTTAAGGTGATATGGAATAAATTGGGCCTTTTAATAGAAGAAAAAATGTCTTTTAAGGTTACCAAATAAATTATAGTGGCTCAAATGCTGGTAAAATTGGACCAGGGAGAAGGATTGGCTGAGAAAATTGATCTGTGTATTCAAGGGTACATACACTCATAGTTAATTTATTATCAGGAACTTCCCTTCCGGTAATTTATTAGCTCGATACTATCCCTTGGGCTTTCGTAGAAGGAGAAGGCAGTGAGGAAACTTAAGGGAGGAATGTGTTGAATAAGTCAGAGTAAAAAAATTAAATCGGGATTAGGAAATCAGTGAAAAGAGGAACATATATCCCATCCCGATGGAGGTAGAATTTGATCCTCAACAGTTTTTACTGCACCAAGATGCTTCGAGGAATTATCGACGATTGGAAGTGCAGATTGATAATGAAATCCAAGGCACCCTCCCTCGGACTGTGGGTATTATCTTACACCTATCTTCTTCTTTATCCTTTATTATGCACTCTTGGATTGATGTTGGCTCAAGGCTTGATCCCACTAGGCTGAAAATTTTGGACTTTTCTTTGCCCTACATTTTTCCAAATTCTATTGATATTATTATAACCTCAATCCATGTTTTAGCATAACCTGAAATCCCTCTCCCCATTCAAAATCCCTCTAGTTCCCCTTCTCTGTCCTCTTTGGCTTCTCACTTTAATGTACACGCTAGGGACAAGAAGGATCTCCCCTATGGCTCTATAGGGGGGCTTGGAGAAGTCCTAGCCCCAACTGGAATTGGGAAATCCAGAGGTAGGAAAACAAACATTTCCAAAGCGCAACTAAAAGCCAAATTGGATATAGCTTACGGGAAACAACTTTCTTGGGAAGGGGCGATTAGAGTGGTGCAATCCCCTGTGGAGGTTTCCAAATGATTTCTTTTTCTTTCAATTGCAGATGGTTTGCTAGCACCCACAAGAATCTAGCCCTAAAAAACCTCATTAAGGAATCTAACCCAGATGTCCTAATGCTTCAGGAAACCTTAGGAAATGGAGAAATTTTGTTAGCTTCACTCAATAAAATACTACGAGGATGGTTTTTTGTGACCTATATTGTGAAGAAAATATCAGGGGGTCTAGTTATGGGCTTCAATGCTAGTTTCTTTAAGCTCCTAAATTCCTGGGGTTCAGAACTAGTTTTGGGCGCAAATTTCTACTCCTCTAAATTAAGCATGGATCTCTCTTTTTTCAACATTTATAGCCCGTGCCAAGACAGTTTCACTTTCTGGAACACTCTCCTGTAAAAATATTTCATGAATGGGTTGAATGTGTTGGTGGGATGGGATTGGTGAGCCCTGGTATTGCACCAAGAGTGTTGCAACTTCCAGGGGCTACCCTACTTTTCTTTATCAACCCGGGGTTCGTACAAAATTGGAGGTGACAGTGTTATATACACAGAAGATGTGTTTTTCTCATGTCATCCTCTTCTTCTTTACGAAAGGGTGTTATTTCTTAAACTATGATAAGAAATGGAAAGTAAATTGCTGGAAGGAAATGATAGAAGGAAACTAAATTAAATTGTTGAAAAGAAATGGCAGAAAGGAAACCAATTTAAATTGCATAAAGGAAACTTATTTAAACCATAATTAACTTGGCCAATCAGCTAAACACACCCTATTAATCTTATGCTATGACAACCATGCTTTTATCCATGCAGCTAAGCTATCCATGACTTAATTGTAATTGAAAAAGTGTTGATTTGCAGCTTGGAGCAGAAAGGGTTGAAGGTGCTAATGGAGGGATAAACACATGAAACCAGACTTAGAAGTGGAAAGAGTGGGTTTAAACCTTATTAAAGCTTTATTATGGCGCAAATGATTCTTTGGAGTGAAATAATTTGAAAAGTACGATGGCGGAGTTTCGATGAGGATGGAAGTGCGGTATGCAATATCACAATCGAAATTTCGCAAAGTTAGAGGGATAGCAGAAGTGTTGTTCGAGAGTGGGAGTGAAATTCAAAATGCGATGAGGTAAAAAATTTGAAGTGCGAAGTGCGATGGGGTAAAAACTGTGATTTGTGATTTGCGATGTGGTAAAAGTTGTGAAGTGCAAAATGTGATATCGCAGTTCACAATATCATAAAGTTTGAGGGTAACGGAAGTCTTGTCTAGGAAAATTTGTGAAGTGTGAAACGCACTGGGTGACGTGGCGATGGGACCAGCAGCAGAGTATGGATAATATCACAATGCATCAGGAGCGGTAAGTGTTAAAGCAACCAAATAAAAACTGTGATTTGCAATTTGCAATGGGGATAAAAACTGCGAAATGCGATTGCGATAGGGATGACATGATGGAATGCTACAGTGATGTCCTAATCGACAATTGGGAGCGGTAAGTCTTCAAGGAAAAAAAAGAAAGTTTTGAAATGTGATTTTTTATCGAGGACGTGGTAGAGTGCTACAGTAATATCGCAATCGGGGTTTGGAGGTGGAAGTATTAAAGGAAACCAATAGAACTACAATTTACAATTTGTGATATCACAAGGTTGGCGAAGAAGTGATATTGCGCCAGTTAGGAGGAGAGTGCAAAGTGAGAAGTGCGATAGTGGGAATTCCGAGAAGGAAAGGGTGGAGAGTGATAACAATATCACAATCAGAAAAAAGTGGTGGTAAGTCTTAAAAGGAAAAGCGAAAAGATGCGAAGTGCGATTTGCGAAAAGGCGTAGTACGGTAGCATGAAGTTTGAGAAGAAAAGGGCAGAGGTCAACATATAAGGTTTTGAAGTTTTTTTTCGTTAAAATGGTTGTGATAGCCTTAAAACATGAAAACGAAGGAATAGAAGGCATACTTAGTCATTTTGAAGTGTTTTGGGGAATAAAAGGGTGTGGCATCTGCAATAAGTGAAATAGAAGGGAATAGAAGCGTAACAGCAGAGATGGAAGGGAGATGGGAAATGAAGTGGGGAGGTGTTGGAGCTGCTCTGGGGTTTTAGCAATAATTCCTAAGATCAACCTACTAACTTATGTGCAACGAAACGGAAAAATTCATAAAAATATAATGCAGAGGAAGATTGAAAAATGGTAATTCTATTCTATTTTTAATCTCAGAAATCAATTTTTGGGTCTGTGGGAAGGTTCGCCCTCCTCGAGCTCTATTAACAGAGATGAGAAGGGGGTCTTGATCCATAGTTTTTTGGATTTTTCCTATAATCTATTACTCTTAGTAAGAAAATTGAGAAATACAACGACGGCGCTGAAAGAAAAAACTAAAAAGCAATGAAAATATTAGAAGCAGAACTAATTGAATGATAGAAAGAAGGGAACAAATACAATAGAGAGGCTGAGGCACATGGATTGGGGCCTAACCCACGAGTTTAGCTCTCTGAAAATTAAATCTGTAAAGTGAAATCAGTCTTATCATTTCATAAAATAATAGCCACATACATTTCTAAAATTTTGATCACTGAGTAAAATAATAAAAAGCTCAATAGCTTGCAACAAAGTTCATTTCATAAAAATTCTTAATAATTCATGATTTTATGCACTCAACCTAATGTTAGGCACTCACAGTATGTTAGCCTTAATCACCACCTATACTAGCATCATAAAACCAAATAATAATAAAAATGCAATAAAAAGAGATCTAAGAAGGAAAAAAGGTGACCATTAACCCCTCCAAATATGTCTAATGATGGAGCTCATCATCACCCCCCTACTGAATGGTTTCTCATCCTCTGAGCAACTAATCCTCCTCCTGCATTTCCTTCAAGGCTTTGACAACCCCCCTGATTTCCTAAGGAAGAAGTGTGGGATTTTCCCCAAGGGGGTAAAAACCATTACTCTTTTATGCATTCTCCCATTCTCTATCTTGTGCATCTGTGTCATTTTCATCATTCAGACCCGACAGCAAAGGTGTGCTGAGATTTAGTCCCAACCATTGGATATTTTTGGCTTGCATGGCTCTCTTGTATAATGGTGCCCTTTCCAATGCACTCCTCGATCTTTCTGGAGTATGGTACTCCCTGTTCTTGAGGTTGTGAGGGAGGTTTTTCCATATCCTCCAGCTGGCCATCATGCACTCATAAGTGGCCCATTACCTGTGTTTGAGTCTGAAGGTAGCTTTCAAGTAGTGCAGGGTCCCTTTCAATCTCTCGACAATTAAGAATGACTTATTTTGGGCTGAACAATTCTAGTCTGATATATAAGGGTTCTTTATTTATTCTTCCCATGACCCTCCATATCTCTTTCGCTCTAGTGTCCTTGTTCATCATCCAAGATACTAAAGCCATTAACTGCATATCCCCCATTGTAGGATTGGGGTCCCAAGTATCCAGATTTTTCAACACAAGGTTATGCACATAAAACTCTGCCATCTTTGCATGATCATCAATCTTAGCTTGCTTGTAGAAATCCATGAATTTCCTACAATCTTGGAAAGGTAGGGATCCATGGGAGGCTAGAGTTTTTATTTGAAATAGGAGCCATTTCTCCTTGAGGTACATGGCATATGAGTCAGAAGGGAATATGTGTTGAAGGGATTCTATGCATAAGTTTGCCATGGTGGCTACTTGTTGCCCCTTTTACTACAGTTTCTCCTTCAATGCTACATTCTCTGCATGTTCCTTCTACAACTGCTCCTTCAGAACTATTTCTTTGATTCTTTCCTCCTCCCTTTGTGATTCTTCAATGATAATAAGGCTCGTGGGAGGATTTTTTGGCTCTCTCTAATTTATCCTCTGACTCATGTCAGCTCTGAAATACATAGAGGTCTGCCTTTTTCTCTTTGTGCTCCGAGGAGCTAAGGTGGAAACTACCTTTTTGTCTTGAGAAGATGTGGTGATGTGATGTGAGTCTACTTCTTGCTCACTTTCTGCTACCTCTATGAATTCTATTACCATATCTTCCATTTTTCCTTAGCCCTTTATCTCTTCCTCTCCTTCTTCTAGTTCTTCTTCTGGTTATTCTTCTCTAAGGTTAGGATTAGAATTCTTCCTTGTTTGAGTTGCTATAAAAGCTTCCCTTGGTCCCTTGCTACTATGTCTGATGTGCGGTATACATCGAAAGCTAGCTCAACTGTTGTTGATGTTGTTCTGTTGTTGCATGTTATTCAAATATGTAGCCCACTCTCGGTACTGTTGTGCTGCGGGCTCCCTTCGGTCTCTTTCCCTCAAAAATTATCAATTCACTGGTTTGGATGAGACATGATCTCTTTTTATTAGATTTTGAAACTAATTTTGGAGCGCTTATGTAACTCAACCTCAACTCCAATTTTCGTTAGAGACCATTGTATGCTTCTCTCTGTTAATTCATGATGGACCACGTGTTTCCTCCCCTCGTTCTCATCTAATCCACTTGATTTAAATTTTTTCTTTTGCATGCCCAGGCGGCATGACTTTGCAGTTCTCCCTATTCATACTTCACAATGGTGGCCAAGCTAACTGGCCACCTTGTTTCCCCTAAAACTCTAAGTCTGCAAATTTAATTATTTCTAGCTATTATGGATGCATAGCGAGGGGTGAGAAGCTATACCTGAGTTTACCAGTTGTTTTCAAGGCATTTGCAGGAGCTGGAATTTGGAGACAAGCATATTATATGTTGCATTATTCCTTATTTCCCTATTTTCTAAGTGAGCATCTTGTTGAATGAGAAACTCTCTTAATGAGTTGATGATCTTTCCTATTGTTTCTTCCTGTTGTAGATGTTGTGTGAGGGTGCTCCAGATGCCATTGGTGGCACTCATGTCTTTCCTGGGGTCTGCTTTATTAGATCCTCCTTGTTTTTTGTTGCAGTCTATGAAAAATTTTGTTTTTGAAGGAACTTCCTGATATTTGTAGCAGTTTGTGGCTTGCTTTATTTTGCTACATTGTGCTTAGGAATGGAGGAATATGGTGTATGGAGGTGATGGAAGAAGTTATGGAAATCAATGGAGTGAATGATGGGATGGATGGTAAAATAGAAGGGGAGAGAAGATGAATGCTTCCTTGTGTTTCCAGAAACCATTAATAACCTACATAAAAAAAAACACAGAAAACACAGAGATGCAAATGTAATTTTGTTGTTTTTGGTTTTTTTCTTTTTTTTTTAAAGGAAGTGGGTTGCCTCCATGGATGTTTTAAACCCAAAAACTTTCCTTAGGCACCTCAGAGAGGTTTTCACCCATCGATCTTTATTCCCTTTCTTATTTTTTTCTCTTTTTTTTTTAGCAAGTGAGCTACCTCCATCGAGGTTTTCAACCAACAAGCTTGCCAGGGTGCCTCAGAGAGGTTTTCACCCATGTATCTTTCTATTTTTATTTCTTTTCTTTTTTCATAAGGTGTGGGAAACTATGGAGTTTCCCATCACATACACCCCTCTTCTTATTGAATTTATGAACTTTTCCCTTGACAAAGGCTTCCTGTAAATTTTAAGTCTGTGACCATTGACAAGCAAGGGGATTCCTTCCTCATCTATCGTTTTAATTTGAACTGCGCCATTATCAAAACATTTTTTCACTATGTAAGGTCCCAACCATCTTGTCATCAACTTGTCTTTGAAATATTTAAACCTTGAATCATACAACAGCGCCCAATCTCCTTCTTGGAAGGTCTTTTCTTTGATGTTCTTGTCATGCGAGACCTTCCTTTGCAGCTAAACTACCTCCGTGTGAAGAAGTGCTTGCATTTTGAAATCATCCAATCCATTTAGTTGAAGCAACCTCTCTTTTTGGGCATTTGATAGACCTAGATTTAATTCAGCTACCATTCTTAAAGTATTGAATTCAAACTCAACTGAAAGTACATCCTTCTTACCATAGACTAGCTCATAAGGATTGAATCATGTTGTTGTCTTCCAAGTAGTGTTGTAGGCCCAAGTAGCTTCTACCAATCTGTTTGTCCAATATTTTTTTTGCTACTCACAACCTTGGTGAGGATTCTCTCTAAATCTTGGTTAGTTACTTCTACTTGGATGTTCGCCTAAGGGTGATAGGCAATAGAAGTTTTATGCTTAATATTGTGCTTCCTCAAAATATTCTCAATGAGGTGAGAGGTGAATTGTGCTCCCTGATCAGTGACTATTTCTTTGGGGTACCCAAACTTGTAAAACAAATACTCCCTCGGAAATTTTTCTACTTTCTCCTCGGTTACTATCTTTATTACTTTTGTTTCAGCCCACTTTGTGAGGAAATTAGTGCAGACTATGGTATACTTATTTTGTCCAGATAGTGGATTGATAGGTCCAAAAAATTCCATGCCCCACTTTTCAAATGGCTCAAGATCCACCTGAGGGTGTAAAGGAATCTTATCCCTTTGCATGGGCTTCCCCATCATTTGGCATTGGTCACACCTGCTAGTGTATCTTCTGGAATCTTGGTGAAGGGTAGGCCAATAATATCCTACCTGCAAAACTTTTGTAAGCAATTCTCTTTTCAGAAAAGTGGCCTCCACATGGGCTATCATGACATTCAGATAGGATATCAAAAACTTCTTCCTCCCTCACACATCTCCTTAGGATTTGATCAAGTCCTAGCTTTAAAATGTTTCCCCCAATCTATGTGAAAGGGACACTTTTTCTGATGATTCTGCTCCTCTCCCTGAATGAAATATTAGGAGGGAGTCTCCCAGCATCCAAGTAGTTGGATATATCAGCAAACCATGGTGAGAGTGCTGATATAGAAAATAGATACTCATCTATCAGCTGGTCACCCACCATTCCTTCCTCACCTGCAAGGAGAGCTAACCTGGACAAAAAATCTACTACAACATTCTCCTTTCCAGGTTTATCAACAATATTCAAATCAAATTGTTGCAAAAGTAACAACCATCTAATTATCCTAGCATTGACATCTGGTTTGTTCACTAAATACTTAATGGCTACATGGTCAGTGTGAACAAAGTTCTGATATCCAGTTACATAATTCCTGAAATTTTTCAAAGCATGGACAATGGCTTACATCTCCTTCTCAGTGACGGTATAATTCAGTTCAACCTTGGAAAAGTTCTTGCTAATGAAATAAATGGTATAAAGGATTTTTTCCTCTAATTTTCGTAATGTTGCCCCTACATCTTTGTCAGATGCATCAGTGTGGATGTGGAAAGGCAGAGTCCAATTTGGACGTCGGAGGATGGGGGCAGTAGTCAAATTTTCCTTAATGAGCTCGAAAGCCTCTTGACAATGACCAGACCAAATAAACTCAGAATCTTTGGTCAGTAACCCAAATAATGGCGAAGCCATCTTGCTAAAATCCTTGATGAATATTCTATATTAACCATCTAAGCCTAAGAAACTCCTGACATCCTTCTTCTTTTGAGGATCAGGTACCCTTTTGATGATAGTGATTGTTTTCAGGTCTACCTATATTCCTGCTTAGGATATGGAGTGTCCTAATACAACCCCTGCGTTCTTTAGGAATTCACACTTTTTTGGGCTCAAGGAGAGATGCATCTCAATGCACCTTCTTATTACTTTACCCAAATTGGAGAGATATTCCTGGAATTCATCCCCATATGGTGTGAAATCATCCATGTAGATTTTGACAGAGTCATGGACTAACTTTGAAAATATGCTCAGAACAGCTCTTTGGAAGGTAGTTGTGACATTGCACAACCCAAAGGGTAGGACTCTATAAGCGAAGATACCCCAAGGGCAGGTGAAAGTAGTCTTATTCTGGTCTTCAGGGCTGATTTTAATCTAATTGTACCCACTGAACCCATCTAAGAAAGAAAATAACTTCTTCCCCACAAGGCCATCTAGGACTTGGTCTATAAAGGGCTAAGGGAAATGGTCTTTCTTGGTGGCTTTGTTAAGTTCTCAATAATAAACACAAAGTCACCACTTTCCATTATTATTTGGGACTAGGAAAAGAGGAGATACGCACTCACTGTTGGATATATGATATATAAACCCTGCATCCAATAGTTTTTGCAGCTCTTCTTTGACTATGTCCTTCAGAGTCAGGTTTGTCCTTATTTTGGGTTGTCTCACAGGCTTGAATCCTTCTTTGATGTAAATATTATGCTTGCACACTGAAGGATTCACCCCTTTCATGTCCTTGTAATCCCAAGAAAATGCTTCTAGATTCTCTTTCAAAAGCTGGCATAGTTTCTTCTCTTCTTCATTCAAGAGGTTTGGGTTGATTTTCAGAGATCTGGATGAGCCAAAATTAATAGCCTTGGTGGATTTAGAGGTTGAATCATCTGAGCTCACTTCCATCCAAGGTTGGATTTTAGACTCTTTGACTAAGGCTTTGAGAGGAATTTTATTGGAGGATTGGTTTTGAATGGCATGGTCGATGAGTTCATCTTCATCAAGTTTCCCCTCTCTAAGAATAGCATCTATGTTACACATAGGGGCAGTGTTATATAACTCGTCTCCTTCATCCTTCAACCATATAGGGAGATTGTGATCAATGTAAGGTTGGGTTGGAGGATATAACACTAGTTGTTTAGAGACAGGTCCATATTTGATAGTCGTGTTTCCGGCCCGACAACTAATATAAGCATTTGTAGTGGCTAACCAAGGTCTCCCTAAGATGAGGGGGTAACCATTAAACTTGGTTTTTGGATGAAGGATGAGGAAATATATAGGATAATCCCAAGATTCAATGGTAACCATAACATCCTCAAAAATTCCTTCTGGAGTTATTATGGATCGATTTGCAAGTTGTAGAACTGTTGTGGTTTTCCTCAAAGTCCCTTAGAGGTTAAGTTTCAACATAGTTTCCTTGGTCATGATATTGATGGCAACGCCTAGATCAATCAGAGTGTTTGGGACTATGACACCATCTATATACACATCAACAATTGGACTACTAGGGTCCAAGTACATTGGAAATACCACCATCCCCAGCATTAGGTCAAATAGTTGTCCTACCACATTGATGGTGGGGGTATCTCTCTTCCTTCTCCCAGGTTTCTTGAAGCACTTTTCTTTGATGAGCCTATTGTAGATAGGGAAATCCTTAATGGCATGGAGAAGTGGTATCTTTACACACAAATACTTATAGAGTCCCAAGAGACAGCAAACATCCAAAGGAGACTCTTCGACAGAGAAGAAAGAAGCAAACACGACAGATACAGGTTCGGCATCTGTTTCAGGTATGAGTGATGAAGTGTTATCAGTTAGTTTGTCTAATCATGATCAACATTGGTTGTTAGATTTTGGTGCATCAAATCACATGTGCATTCATAGAGAGTGGTTTAAAACTTATAAATCAGTCAATGATGGAGTTGTTTACATGGGAAATGATGTCTCATGTAATACTGTGGGAATTGGAAGCATCCAGATTAAAATGTTTGATGTGACAAATAAAATATTAACTAATGTAAAACACGTGCCTGAACCCAGAAAAAACCTCATTTCACTAGGAGTACTAGACACAAATGGATATAAAACCTTTATTCAGGTGGAGTAATGAAAGTTTATAAAGGAATTTTACTAGTAATGAAAGCAAAGAAAGTTGGAAATATTTGTTAGTTAGAAGGAAGAACAGAGTCAGATCATGCTTCTACAGTATCTAAAAACGACAGTAATTCTATTCGTCTATGGCATCGAAGGTTGGGCCATATGAGCGAAAGAGGATTAAAAATTCTATCTGATCATAAGTTACTCCCTAGTTTGAAATATTCTAAGTTAGATTTCTGCAAACATTGTCTATATGGGAAACAAAGCAAGCAGAAGTTTAAAACTGGAAAACATAATAGTAAGGGAATCCTTGATTATATCCATTCTGATGTTTTGGGTCCATCTCCTACAACCTCATATGGAGGATCGTCATATTTTTTATCTTTTATTGATGATTTCTCTAGAAAAGTGTGGGTCTATATGTTAAAGAAGAAGTTTGATGTATTCCCAATTTTCAAGAAGTTTAGAGCATTAGTTAAAAACATCACTGGAAGAACCATTAAATGTTTAAGAACTGACAATGGTGATGAGTTTACTTCAAAGGAATTTTATAATTATTGCAAGGACACTGGGATCGAAAGACATAAAACTACTGTATATACTCCTCAGCAAAATGGAGTTGTTGAACGCATGAACAAGACTCCCTTAGAGAGAGCAAGAAGTATGCTTAGTAATGCCAATTTGCAGAAGGAATTGTGGATAGAAGCAGTTTCTACGGCTTGTTATTTGATAAATCAATCACCATCAACCGCAATAGGATGAAATATTCCTCAAGAGGTATGGAAAGGTCATCCTTGTGATTATTCTAAACTGAAAGTTTTTGTTTGTGATGCATATGCTCTAATTCCGAAACATCAGCGTTCTAAATTAGATCCTAAATCAAAAATATATATCTTTGTTGGATATGATGATGGGACTAAGGGATACAGGTTGTGGGATCCTACTACTCACAAGATCATCATTAACATAGATGTTAAATTCAATGAATCTTCACTTAATAATCCAGATGTAGATGATAAATTGAAACAGGATAATGTACCTAAGATTCAACATATTCAGTTTGAAACCAGTTCAAATACTGATGATAGTGCAGATCATGAACAAGTTTCAGATGCAGATCATGAACATGTTTCAGATGCAGATCATGAAGAAGTTCCTACAAATAATAATCAGCAAATTGTGGAAGAACCAAAAACATCTTTAAGGAGGTCCACGAGAATCAGACGTCCTCCTAAAAGATATGATGATTATGTTACTTCAGTTTCTTTAACTGCTAATGATGATGAACCTTTGTGCTATCAAGAAGTTGTAGGAGGTTCTAACAGTAATAAGTGGAAAGAAGCTATGAAGGACGAGATGAAGGCATTAGACAATAATGCCACATGGGATCTGGTGGAATTTCCTAAAGACAAAAAAAATATGGGATGTAAACGGGTTTACAAATTGAAAAGGGATGTTGATGATACAGAAGACAGGTACAAAGAAAGGCTGGTCGCAAAAGGTTTTTCTCAGAAAGCAGGAATTGACTTTCATGAGATATTTTCACCAGTTTTAAAAATTGTTTCAATTCAGATTTTGTTAGCATTAGTTTCTTTACTTGATTTAGAATTACAGCAACTAGATGTTAAAACTGCATTTTTACATGGAGATTTAGATGAGGAGATTTACATGGAACAACCGGAAGGGTTTGTTCAAAATCACAACAAGAAATTTGTCTGTAGGCTCAAGAAATCATTGTATGGTCTGAAGCAGTTGCCTCGACAATGGTACAAGAAATTTGATTCTTTCATGATGAGTCAAAATTATATAAGAAGTGAATATGATCATTGTGTTTACTTTAAGAAATTGAGTAATGGCATCTTCATTATCTTAGTGTTATATTTTGACGATATGCTTTTAGCAAGAAAAATCATAACAGAGATCAATAAGTTAAAGGCTCAGATGGCTAGGATGTTTGATATGAAAGATCTAGGAGCAGCAAGACAAATTTTGGGCATGGAGATTTTCAGAGACAGGAGCAATGGTAAGTTGTGGTTATCACAATAGAAGTATATTGAGAAAATACTCTTGAGGTTTGGTATGAACAATGTGAAGCCTGTTTGAGTCCCTTTAGCTTCCCATTTAAGCTTTCTTCAAGTTTATGTCCTAACACAAATGAGGAAAAGAAATATATGTCTCGAATTCCATATGCCAATGTAGTAGGTTGTTTGATGTATGCGATGGTTTATACACGACCAAATATTTCACATACAGTTGGGGTTGTCAGTAGGTATATGGAAAATCTAGGAAAAGAAAATTGGTCAACAGTGAAATGGGTGCTTCGGTATCTGAGAGGCACAAGTGATTATTGTAGCACTTATAACAGAAGTAGTGAATTTGTTTCCAGATATGTTGATTCTGATTTTGCAGGTGATTTGGATAAGATAACGTCAACTTCAAGATATGTCTTTACTCTTGCAGGTGGAGCTATTAGCTAGATGTCAAAGCTACAAAACATTATTGCTTTATCCACTACAGAAGTAGAATACATAGCTTCTTCACATGCTTGCAAAGAAGCGGTTTGGTTGAAAAGTTTGTTTGGTGAGTTTGGTAGGTTGCCGGACAACATCAATTTATTTTGTGATAGTCAAAGTGCAATTCATTTGGCTAAAAATCCGGCCTATCATATTAAATCAAAGCATATACCTATAAAGTACCATTTTGTAAGACAGGTTATCACTGAACGGGGAATCTCTCTTGAAAAAGTGCATACAAAGGAAAATTGTGCAGACATGTTCACGAAACCAGTTTTGTCAGAGAAGCTACGATGGTGTCTGGCTTCTCTTGGCTTGTAGAAAAGATAAAAATAATAATGGAACAAGGTATCAGGCTAATTGTTGTCAAGGTGGAGACTGTTGAAATTTATTTTAATTAAATTTGGAGAAAATCTCATGAATGTGACAACAATAGGACTTGTTGCTAAATTTACTCCATCTAATCCTGAAGTGGAGTTATTGCATCCTATTTTGTTGTGAGTGAATTTATGATTTAGTTTCTACTCCCAGCAATAAAATGTAAGCCCGTAGAGGCAAATGAGCATGAGGAATGTGAGGTGAGTGGAAGAGATGTGCAGATGAAAAACTCTGTTGTTGTAATTCTCCTTTTGCTGAATGAGATTTTCGATGCCCCTGTTTGGTGGACGTAGCCTAGATTGGTTGGGTGAACCATGTTAAATCTCTATTGTTTCATGTTTTTTTATGTTGTGTGTTTGATTGTCTATTTTGTTTCTGCTGTGTTTTTCTCTACAAGTCTCCTCTGGGGTGTGTTGACTAGGGTGGATCAAGCGCTCAGAAAAAGGAGGTTGTTGGATCTGAGTGTTACCTTCTTCATTTTTCTCCTAAACCTCTACAGGTGGAGATGGGGGATGGTTGTCTGGGAGTACTCTTCTCGACCTGAGATTAACCTCCTGTATCTCCACAGCATAAGTTGGATAGGATGTTTCTCCATTGGGAGCCCATTGTTCCTATCTTTTGTTCAGGTTCAGATTGGGTTATACAGGTATAGGTAGCCTATGTGGAGTAGCATGAGTGAGCTAGGTTGAGGTTGGGCTGGATGAATTAGAGTAGGTGTTTGATTTTTTTGAGGCCTCCACCCTTGGGATGGATTGTTCCACTGAGGTTGTTGTGGAACATACTACTGAAATGGTTGGTTTACTAGTTGAGGATGATATGAAGGGTTGTAAGGCCAAGTAGGAGGTGTATAATAAGATGGAGGAATGGGATTTTACCAAGGTTGCATGGGTGCGCTCTGATTTTTGTGATAATAAGAGTAAGGTGCACCTGACATACCTTGTTGATATGGCCTAGGGCCTTGAGGCCTTCCCTATTTGATGAAACAAAGTTGCTCTAGCATTGCTTCCCCACCTTGATATACAGCCTTAAGTCTAGGTAAGGAGCGAAAATTTTATGTGGCATGATTCTCCTCACAAACTAAGCAAACCTATATGACATTAAGTGGAGATTCATTTCTTGGGTGGTTCCTAGTACATCTAGGACAAAATATGGTCAGGGTTCTCTCTATTTCCTCTTGCTTATTTTTGACTTGAATTGTGTCCATTTAAAAAGAAAATGTGTGCAGCATGTCACTCTTGAAGTCCTCTATGATGTTTCCAATCTCATGTTTTATGAAGGTGGAAGAGGAAGCGGTACTGCATGTACTTTGGCTAGCTCTACCCTTCTTCCTAAATGCCCTAGAATGGTTCTGTAAGACAGTTTTGATTGTTTCATAGGGTTTTTGGTAGATATCTCCTCCTGATAGCATATTCAAGGTTTCTATTATCTCTTCATCCATCCCTTGAAGAAGTACAAGTTTAAGTGATGCAGGATCAAGAGTAGAGTTGGCTCTCTTATAGTTTAATTGAAACCTCTCTTCATAGTCTTCTATGGATTCATCAGGTCCTAGAGTCATCCTAAATTTTTCATCCTTAGTTTCCTTGGACCTACAGTAGTATTTGTATTTGTTGTTGAAGGTCTCTTCCATCTATGCCTAGCTAGTGATGCTACCCCCAGGCAGACCCATGAACTAGCACAAGGCTGCATCCTTAAGGGTGGATGGGAATATCTTCAACTTGATCTGATCATTAGAACTGTAGTCATAAGTCCTACAAACAACAACAAATTAAAACATGAATGTGTCAGGATCCTCAGAGGTAAGTCCATGGAAGTGTGGAAGAGCTGAGGGGCTAATTTTTTTCATCTTAGTTTCCCCATTTTCCTCTCTTATGGGAAAGCCTCTCTAGATCCTATCCATGGTTAAGAAAGGTGAAGCAGTTCGCTCAGTTGAAACAAGGTCTTCTTCTTCTTCCCTAATAGGATCCTCAAAATATTCAAAAGGCTCTCATATAGGGGGTTCAATCTCACTGCCACTGAAGAAGAGTGAAGGGTGGCTATGAGGTGATGTGTGGGTTTTAGGTAAGATTTGTATTTGAGTATTCCTACTCCTACGAGGCATGAAAATCAGATATTTTTTGTATTTTTTTAATATTTCTGAAATGACATGAAAGAAAAGAAATCAAAAAAGAATTCTAAAACAAAATCAAAACATCTACTAGATGCCTCCCCGACAACGGAACCAAAAAGTGGTGTGCCCTGGTATTTCACCAAGAGTGTTGCAACTCCCATGGGTTGCCCTACTTTACTTTATCAACCCGAGGTTCATACAAACTTGGAGGTGACAATGCTATATACACAGAATATGAATTTTTCTCATGTCATCCTCTTCTGCTTTACGAAATGGTGCTATATCTTAAACTATGATAAGAACTGGAAAGTAAATGGTTGGAAGGAAATGACAGGAGGAAATTAAATTAAATTGTTGAAAAGAAATGGCAAAAAGGAAACTAATTTAAATTGTAGAAAGGAAACTAATTTAAACCATACTTAACTTGGCCAATCGGCTAAACACACCCTAGTTATCTTATGCTCTATCTACCTTGATTTTATCCATGTAGCTAAGCTATCCATGACTTAATTCCGATTGAAAAAGTGTTGATTTTCAACTTGGATAAGAAATGGATGAAGGTGCTAATGGAGGGACAAACACATGAAACTAGGCTTAGAAGTGGAAAGAACAGGTTTAAACCTTATTAAAGCTTTATTATGGTGCAAAATATGCTTTGGAGTAGAATAATTTTAAAAGTGTGATGGCAGAGTTATGATGGAGGATGGAAGTGCGATATACGATATCATAATTGCAATATCGCAAAGTTAGAGGGATATCGGAAGTGTTTTTCGGGAGTGGGAGCGAAATGCGAAATGCGATGAGGTAAAAATTGGGAAGTGTGAAGTGCGACGGGGTAAAAAATGCGATTTTTGATTTGCGATTTACAATGTGGTAAAAGTTGCGAAGTGTGAAATGCGATATTGCAGTTCACAATATTGCAAAGCTTGAGGGGTAGAAGATGTCTTGTCTAGGAAAAGTTGCGAAGTGTGAAATGCGCTGGGTGACATGGCGGTGGGACCGGCGGCAGAGTATGGAGAATATCGCAATCAGCTTCAGGAGCAGTAAGTGTTAAAGGAACCAAATAAAAACAGCGATTTGCGATTTGCGATGGGGATAAAAATTGTGAAATGTGATTGCGATAGGGATGATGTGGCAGAATGCTACAGTGATGTCGCAATCACGGTTGGGAGCAGTAAGTATTAAAGGAAAAAAAAAGTTGCAAAATGTGATTTGCGATCAGTGACATGGAAGAGTGCTACAGTAATATCACAATCGGGGTTCAGTGGCAGAAGTATTAATGAAAACCAATAGAAACTACGATTTGTGATATCTCAATATTGCAATATCGCAAGGTTGGCGGAGAAGCAATAGTGTAGTCAGGAGGAGAGTGCGAAGTGTGAAGTGTGATAGCGGTAATTACGATGAGGAAAGGGAAAAGTGTGATATCAATATCTCAATTGGAAAAAAGGGGCGGTAAGTCTTAAAGGGAAAAGGGAAAAGATGCGAAGTGAAATTTGTGAAAAGGCATAGTACAGTAGTGGGAAGTTCAAGAAGAAAAGGGCGAAGGTAAACCTATAAGGTTTTGAAGTGTTTTTTTCGTTAAAATGGTTGTGGTAGCCATAAAACATGAAAACGAAGGAATAGAAGGAAGACTTAGTTTTTTTTAAGTGTTTTGGGGAATAAAAGGGTGTGACAGCTGCAATAAGTGAAATAGAAGGGAATGGAAGCGTAAAAGCAGAGATGGAAGGGAGATGGGAAATGAAGTGGGGAGGTGTTGGAGCTTCTCTAGGGTTCTATCAATAATTCCTGTGATCAACCTGATAACTTATGTGCAACAAAACGGAAAAATGCATAAAAATACAGTGCAGAGGAAGACTGAAAATGGTAATGTTGTTCTACTTTTTAATCTCAGAAATAGTGAACAGAAATTAGTTTTTGGGTCTGTGGGAAGGTTCACCCTCCTCGAGCTCTATTGACAGAGATGAGAAGGGAGTCTTGATCCACAACTTTTTGGATTTTTCCTCTACTCTATTACCCTTCGTAAGAAAATGAATAACTACAACAACGATGCTGAAAGAAAAAACTAAACGCAATGAAACTATTGGAAGCGGAACTAATTGAATGACAGAAAGCAAGGAGAAAATATAGTAAAGAGGTTGAGGCTCATGGATTGGGACCTAACCCACGAGCCTAGCTATCTAAATCTTAAATCATTAAAGTCAAATCAGTTTGCTCATTTCATAAGAGAATAGCCTCATACATTTCTGAAAGTTTGATCACTGAGTAAAATAATAAAAATATCAATAGCTTACAACAAAATTTAGACTAGTATCAACCCCTTCCTAGCTCTATCTCTACTCTATTTATTCTATAGGGCAGCTACCAATAGTTCCCTAGAAAATAGTGATTGAGTCCACTTGACTCCAAGTAAATAAAGATTGAGTTGCTTGGTTGCCTCTAGAATTTGAATTGTTGGAGAAAATCTTTGGGATCCTTTGGTTTCCTTTGGAATTTGAATTTCTGGAGAGAATATTTGGGATCCTTTGGCTCTCTTTTAGAGTTAAGGAGGATGGAAAATCCTCCTATAACTTCTCCTTGTTGTCTACTCCAAGTCTTTATGATAAAATCCTTAAAAAAATTCTTAATAATTCATGATTTTATGCACTCAACCTCATGTTAGGTGCTCACAGTATGTTAACCTTAAACACCACCTATGCTAGCATCATAAAACTAAATAATAATAAAAATGAAAGAAAAAGAGATATAAGAAGGCAAGAAGGTCACCATTAACCCCTCAAAATATGTCTAATGATGGAGCTCATCAGGGACTCAAACTTTTGACCATTGGCCCAAGATAACCCCTTAGCATATTTCTTCACAAGAAAATTGATGGATAGTAAGGTGATAGATACAAACCTTATCAAATAAAAACCAACTTGGAGGAACATGCACATGAGACTAACTAGGGTGGCCAAGAGGTTGGATCGGTTCCTGACGAATGAAAACTTATTCAATGTAATCTCTTTATTTCATTAATGGGTATGGATAGACGGGGAATCTAATCACTTCCCAATATTAATTGAATTAAAAGGAAGTAGTGGGAAGACTGGGAGAACATTCAAATTTAATCCCTCTTGGATCTAAGAGTAAAGCTACAACGAGTTGGCTAAGGCTACTTGTAACTCATAAAATCCAGAACAAGGACTTTCCATAGTGTTGGCAATATGATGCAGAGTGTTGTCCTTGATGGAAACCCACTTGATAAATTTGATGGAAACCTACTTGATGAATTTTTTATTGATGGAAACATACTTGATGAAGTTGTCCTTGAAGGAATTTAAGGAGGAGATTGTTGGCAATGTGATACAATGTGTTGACTTTGATGGAACCTGCTTGATAAAGTAGTCCTTGATGGAAACTGACTTGATGAGTTTATTAATGATGTAAATCTGATATATCTTCAGAGCAACTCAGAAGTAACTGAGAAAGAAATTCCAGTAAGTGCCAAAATAATGATAAAAATGGTATGTCACAAATCATACGCAGGTTTGTTAAGGAGAAGTAGCGTATGTACACGGAAATGTACGTGGCAAGTACCGTATGCCTATTTACGCTCTAATTTATAAAACTAGGGGACTTTACCATGGTATTGGCCCAAAGTATTGAGCGCTTGATTATCTATTTGATCCCGTCCAGGAATACCATCAGCGGTTAAGTGGTTTTGACTCATGGTATTGACAAATGCTAAATCTATATAAGGAGAAGAAGATCATTGTGCAATGTGTGCATGTGTATGGGTTTTAATGAATACTTCACTCTAAAGTATATCTGAATGGAATGGGTAACAGTTTGCTGATATATCTAAATTCATAATGCACCTATGAAGAAAATGATGAAGAGGGATCTCTAGATCTGAATTGACTATGTATTTTCTAGATCTGTTTATGGAATTTTTAGATATGTGATCTGGCGAATCTTTGCTGATGTAAAGGAAGAGATTTGAGTTGTTTACCTGATCTGAGGAACTGCCCTGCCCTAAAATGTCTGAAGATCTATACGTAGGTTCATTGAATAAAAAGCGCATATATACGCGGGTTGTCTGAAGCAAAAGAGCGTATGGGAATTGAAGTTAGTTCTTAAATATGTGCAGATGTATACGCAGGTTTGTTTATGTTAAAGCGCATGCATACGCAGGTTCCGTGAAGTAAAAGTGCGTATGACATTTAGGGTTTTGCTGAAGTATGTGGAATGAAATTTCTAATCTGTTCTACTATTTTATTGCTATTTGTTAATGAAGTATTCATACAGATCTAGGTTGTTTGAATGTCTATTATGCTACTGATTATGTTGATTAAAGATCAAGTTGTTGATTGAGTGGTTGATGACTCAATGAATGAATTGATGGGGTTATAATTTTCAGTTTGATGAATGTTGAGCTTAAATGTGTGGAGTGGGTCCAATCTGAAAATCTGATGAAAAGAGGCCTACAAGTTGTGTTGTGTTGAAGATATTGGATCCAGTATGAAAATTGATGAAACGTGGTCCATGGTGGTGCTAAGGGTCGAAGCCTTTAGTGAGGGGGTTGTAGCTCCCTTCTAGTGGTAGCTGGTAAATGAGAGCAGGGGGTAGTAGCTCCCTTTCAGGAGAGGCTGGTAAACGAGAGCAGGGGGTTGTAGATCCCTTCCAAGAGAGGCTGGTAAACGAGAGCAGGGGGTTGTAGCTCCCTTCCAGGAGAGGCTGGTAAATGAGAGAAGGTTGTAGCCTTCTGCAGGTGGGTGCCTGCATGCTGGCATGATTCTGCGCCAGTACATTATTGTAAGATGTTTTCTTTATAATAAAATATTGAAGACAAAGACGACGGCAGCGGTGGTTTTCTCCCGACTTGGTTTTCCACCTTAAATCCTGGTGTTCATGTGTGTTGCTTATGTGTGATGGTTTATTCTGTTATTACTGCACATGCTTACTGCTAACTAAACATATGATGAATGAATGATGCATAGATCTAAGTAAAGAATTAAATGCATAATAAGATCTCTGTATATACACGAGTTTTATGAAGGATATCCGCGTGTATACGTGAGTTGGTTTCAGGAAAGTAGCGTATTGGTTTTAGAGAAAGAAAAAGTAAAAAGTTTTAAATCAGATCTAAATACTGATTCACCCCCTCCCCCCCTCTCAGTATTTTTACCAACAATTGGTATCAGAGAAGGTTCTTCTGCATAAGCTTGATCACTTGAAGGAGATCTGTCGCAATGGGAAGTCAGGAAGGAGTACTCTCTCTAAAGCCACCTCTATTCAATGGAAGTAATCTGTTATTCTAGAAGATACGAACAAAAGCATATTTGCAAAGTCTTGGTGCAGAAGTATGGGAAATCATGGAAGAAGGTTATCAGTATCTGGCAATTATTCCTACTGATGTAGTAGAAAGGAAGAAATATGAAGTCAATGCCAAAGCAGTCAATGTTTTATTAGGAAGCCTGTCTGAATCAGAATTTGTTGAGGTGATGCGGCTAAATTTAGCAAAAGAATTTTGGGAAAAAATCATTCTAAGCTATGAAGGTGATACAAAGGTAAAAAGTGAAAAACTCCAAACTCTCAGAATTGAATATGAAAATTTAAGGATGCATAGTGATGAGAGTATTGCCAGTTTCTTTTATGTCTAGATGATATTGTAAATCATATGAGAAGTTTGGGTGAAATGCCGATACTACTCTGGTGGAAAAAGTCTTAAGATCCTTGACTTCAAAATTTGAGTCAAAAGTATCAGCTATTGAAGAAAGGCAAGATCTGCAAACTCTTACTATTGTTCAACTACATGGTATTCTAACGGCTTTTGAAATGAGAAAATAAGGTCCCTCTCAAATCAGAGAAGTTTCTTTTAAGGCATGTGCAAAAGGAAAAGAAAAGGAAGTTGTCAAGGAATCAAGTTATATATCAGAAGAAGAAGAAGCAAATTTTGTGAGAAGACTCCAACTAGGTACTGGAAGATTCAAAGGTAAGCTTCCCTTCAAATGTTTTTCTTGTGGAAGAGCTGGTCAATATGCTGCTAAATGTCCTTATGAAGAAAATCATGATAAAGGGAAACAATTTGAAAAGGGAAAGATTTATTATACAAATGAAGATAATGATGAAGTGTCAAATGAGGATGAAGAAGATTCTGACCAAGATCTGCTAGTGCTCATGGCAAGGAAGCAAAAGAAGAAGGCTACTCAAAGAAAAGAGATATCCCAGAAAACATGTGCAACAGAAAATGGAAAAGATGAAACAGGTATTGATTGTTTTTCTTGTGATTCACCTTCTTGTGCATGCAATGGTGAAGATAGTGAAAGTAATGTTATGGATCTAGAAGAAGCTCTCAAGATTAAAGTTGAAGATCAACAAAGATCATCTAATAAGCAAGAATCTATCTACAAAGAGATGATCTCTAGAATGAAATAATAGATAGAAATGTATCAAAAACTGTAGGATAAAGCAACCTATCAAAATAGAATACTTGAAGCAGAAATCCTCTTTCTCAATACAAATCTGGAAAAATCAAATAAGAAGAAGGAAGAACTTCTACAATCAGTTGAAGAAGGACTTAAAGCAGAAATCATCTCTCTGAAAGTAGATCTTGAAGCATCAAATAAGAAGAATGAAGATCTTCTACAAACATTTGAAGAACAAGAAAATGGGTTGAAAGAAGAGATTCTAAAATTGAATGATCAAGTAGAAGAAGGAAGAAGGAAAGAAGAATGTATGAAGAAGCAATGCCAAAATTTGGAGGTTGAGGTAAACATTCTAAAAGGTAAATTAGAAGGAAAGGATAAACTTTTGAGGTTTCAAGATAGTACTAAGATTCTGGACAATATTCTTAGTACTCAAAGGTCTCCCTCTGTTAAATTTGGTCTTGGTTTTCATGAAACTGTCAGAGGAGAATCTAGTTCACAAGGAAGTGCTAAAGATTCAAAGGATATCAATGCAAAGCCTGAAGTGTTGAAAGAAACAAAAGGCCAACCCACAATCTTGAACTCTCAAAAGAAATCATTCCCTCCTTTGATAAATAATGTTGAATGCTTTAAATGTCATAATTATGGGCATGTTGCAGCAAATTGCAGAAGCAGATTGTTTCAGTCACAAACAAACAGATTCTACACAGAAAGGAATTTTGGTTTCTTTAAGGGATATTGTTTTTCATGCAGCAAGTTTGGTCACAAAGCAGTTGATTGCAATAAAAGAAAGAATAGAAAAAAACATTATGATCCCTATGCTTACTTTTCTGGTCACATAAGATGTTATGCTTGTAACAAGTATGGACATGTAGAAAAATAATGCAGGATGAACAGATCTGAGAAATTGGATAATTTCCAGCAGACGATAAGAGATTTGAAGCAAAGCTGGAAAAAGGAGGACCGGTCAGAAACTTAGGGAATATTGATCCTACTGCAGTCATCTGCTTCTAAAGCTTACTTCTCATAATGACTGTAGGAATGATCTAAGATACATTATAGGAATTAGTAATGTATCCTCACAGGGGGAGCAATGTATGATGATTCCCATGGTTGGTTTGGTAATTCTGGTTATGTTTATTTCTGACAGTGCATCTGATGTGAAGAGGATAGGTATAGGTGGTATAAGTTCAGGGAGAGATGAAGGAGTGATAATTTTCTGTATTTCACTTTCCATACGCGGGTTTCATGAAGAAAAGTCGCGTATACACGCGAGTTCCAATGGAGACAGAAGTGTATGCTTTTCTAGTTAAAGAAAACAGTAAGACAACTAAAGATCAGGAACACAAGTTCAGGGGAAGCATCAGTCTGACTACTAATGATTGCACTATTGGCATTGTATTTTCTTATTCCTTAGTTATGGTAATACTCATGCTCAAAAGATGATGACATGATACATGGTTTCTTATGATGAGATTATGGATGAGCCCTGATTGCTTTTTGATGAAGAGTATTTTTGTTTTCAGATGAATGAGGTGGAAGTCTTATGATTCAAAGATAAGGATAGATCATGCAGAGTTTGTTTCTGATGAATTTTATCACGGTTGAGACCTTTTATACATAATTCCTACACATACTACATCATGGTTATGAAATAGATATAAATCATGAAGATCTTGGTAATAACAGATCACATGGATGATGGCTTGACACAGATTGTCTATAGAAGAAGTTGTTCTAGTATGATAATTCCTCTTGGGAAGAATATGAAGGCTTGGTTATTGATGTGCTTATGCTACAACTATTGGATGACACTTGAAAACACAGCTACATTGTTCTATCTTTCCTCTCTCATATATTCCAGGGAAGCGTTCGAATATCTCAGACAGAAGCTGGGAGAAGTCTCTGCCATTCAGAAGAAAAAAACTGCTTAAAATCAAAAGATTAAATTGGATACGCAGATTTCCTGAAATACAGTCACGTATATACGCGAGTTCATACACAGAAAACCGCATATGGTTGATTGCTGTCAAATTTTTCTGGGTCAACATTCTTCAGCACAAGCTGTGGTGCTGTTTGGTTTCTCTGATGATGTTTCAGCTCTTATATTTCTTTTTCATTCTCTGATATTGGGTGAAGATGCCTTGATGATTTTCTGTTGAAAGTGTTCAAGACGCACAAGCTAAGGGGGAGCTTTGGTCATTTGGAAAGGATGCATTGGATGAAAATTTTCAGGGGGAGCATTAGCCTTGCTGAGTGTAATGCATTGTTGGCATTATGATGGACCTGAAATATGATCTCTTTCTTGAAGTCTTTTGGTATTGGTTATAAAAATTCATATTTGTAATTTGATGAAAAGGTTATGTTGAGACCTATGATGTAAATAGTTATATTCAGTCATGTAAAGACTTGTTCAAATTTGTAAACCCACTTGGTTGGGTAGTTGAGTCACTTATGTAAATCCACTTGGTTGGATCATTGTTGTAAGTATGAGTCCTTGGTGATAGGATGGGTCATAGAGTCATGTACTTCATTACAAAATATGTTTGAAGATTCAGCGTGAACTCAAGGGGAGCATGGTAACTTCAGTACACATCAGATCTACAGGAGCTTTTCTTTCTACATAAAAAGAAAAACCTTGTTTTGGTTTTGATCCGCCCTTTGCCCTTGATGTCAAAGGGGGAGAGTAACATGGCGTTTGAATAGGGGGAGAGTATCATAATGTTTGCATAATGGTTATAATCAATGTAACTATCTATTGTGATGATCAAACACCATCGTGGTTGCCATCAAGTCCAAAGGGGGAGATTGTTGGCAATATGATGCAGAGTGTTGTCCTTGATGGAAACCCACTTGATAAAGTTGATGGAAACCTACTTGATGAAGTTTTTCTTGATGGAAACCTATTGTACTTGATGGAAACATACTTGATGAAGTTGTCCTTGAAGGAAGTTAAGGAGGAGATTGTTGGCAATGTGATACAATGTGTTGACTTTGATGGAACCTGCTTGATAAATTAGTCCTTGATGGAAACTGACTTGATGAGTTTATTAATGATGTAAATCTGAGATATCTTTAGAGAAGCTCAGAAGTAACTGAGAAATAAATTCCAGTAAGTGCCAGAATAATGATAAAAATGGTATGTCACAAATCATACGCGGGTTTGTTAAGGAGAAGTAGTGTATGTACGCGGAAATGTACGTGGCAAGTAGCGTATGCCTATTTGTGCTTTAATTTATAAAACCAGGGGACTTTACCATGGCATTGGCCCAAAGTATTGAGCGCTTGATTATCTATTTGATCCCGTCCAGGAATACCATCAGCGGTTAAGTGGTTTTGACTCATGGTATTGACAAAGGCTAAATCTATATAAGGAGAAGAAGATCATTGTGCAATGTGTGCATGTGTCTGGGTTTTAATGAATACTTCACTCTAAAGTATATCTGAATGGAATGGGTAACAGTTTGCTGATAGATCTGAATTCATAATGCACCTATGAAGAAAATGATGAAGAGGGATCTCTAGATCCGAATTGACTATGTATTTTCTAGATCTGTTTATGGAATTTTTAGATCTGTGATCTGGCGAATATTTACTGATGTAAAGGAAGAGATCTGAGTTGTTTACCTGATCTGAGGAACTACCCTGCCCTAAAATGTCTGAAGATCTATACGCAGGTTCGTTGAATAAAAAGCGCGTATATACGCGGGTTGTCTGAAGCAAAAGCACGTATGGGAATTGAAGTTAGTTCTGAAATATGTGCAGATGTATACGCAGGTTTGTTTCTGTTAAAGCACATGCATACGCAGGTTCAGTGAAGTAAAAGCGCATATGACATTTAGGGTTTTTCTGAAGTATGTGGAATGAAATGTCTGATCTGTTCTACTGTTTTACTGCTATCTGTTAATGAAGTATTCATATAGATCTGGGTTGTTTTAATGTCTATTATGCTGCTGATTATGTTGATTAAAGATCAAGTTATTGATTGAGTGGTTGATGATTCAATGAATGAATTGATGGGGTTATAAGTTTCAGTTTGATGAATTTTGAGCTTAAATTTATGGAGTGGGTCCAATCTGAAAACCTGATGAAAAGAGGCCTACAAGTTGTGTTGTGTTGAAGATATTGGATCCAGTATGAAAATTGATGAAACGTGGTCCATGGTGGTGCTGAGGGTCGAAGCCTTCAGTGAGGGGGTTGTAGCTCCCTTCTAGTGGTAGCTGGTAAACGAGAGCAGGGGGTAGTAGCTCCCTTCCAGGAGAGGTCAAACGAGATGCTGTGGGGTTGTAGCTCTCTTCCAGAGAGGCTGGTAAATGAGAGTTGTGGGTTGTAGCTCCCTTCCAGAGAGGCCGGTAAACGAGAGAAGGTTGTAGCCTTCTCGCAGGGTGCCTCGTGTCATAAGGATTCTGCGCCAGTACATTTTTGTAAGATGTTTTCTTTATAATAAAATATTGAAGACAGAGACGACGACAACGGTGGTTTTCTCCCGACTTGGGTTTCCACCTTAAATCCTGGTGTTCATGTGTGTTGCTTATGTGTGATGGTTTATTTTTTTATTACGGCACATGCTTACTGCTAACTAAACATCTGATGAATGAATGATGCATAGATCTAAGTAAAGAATTAAATGCATAATAAGATCTTTGTATATATGCGAGTTTTATGAAGGATATCCGTGTGTATATGCGAGTTGGTTTCAGGAAAGTAGCGTATTGGTTTTAGAGAAAGAAAAAGTAAAATGTTTTAAATCAGATATAAATACTGATTCACCCACCCACCCCCCCCCCCCCCTCTTAGTATTTTTCCCATCAATTTATGGAGAACCTCAAAAGAATGAAACATGCTACTATCATTTGGGTGAAGCAAAAGAGGATAAGGGAAGAGGCAGAATTAAAAAACATTGAATAATAATTGGAGAGAATGGAAATCTCTGAGGGAGATGGGTATGAAACGGGAGAATCCAAGGAAAGAATAAAACAGTTGGAACATTCTAAAAGGAATGTATTAAAGGATAAAGAAGAGCAATGAAGACTGAAAAGTAGAGATATATGGTAATATAGTGGAGATGAAAACTCAAAATTCTTCCAAAATTATGCTAGAGGAAGAAATAATATAAATATTATATGGGAAATGCAAAAAGCGGATGGTAGTACAGCAAAAAAAAATTGTGAATTAACCTCTCTGGGAAAAGGCCACTTCAAATCTTTATTTAGAGCACCTGAGCAAGAAACTATCGCAGAAGTAATTCAGGTATCCCAATTGTTTCTAGGATTTGCAGAGGAGGAAGACAATTACCACCCTATGGCCCCAATCACAAAAGGGGAGGTATAAGGGGTCATCAAATATATGCAAAAAGATAAGAGCTCGAGCCCTGATAGATGGACATTTGATTTCTTCCAACATTTCTTTGAGCTTTTTGGAGATGATTTATTTCGAGTTGTGGGTGACTCTAGGATTAAGGGTCGTATTGACAACCCATTCAACTCTACTTTATTGGCCTTAATACTGAAGAACAATGACCCACTGTCTTCTCAATAATTTGGACCAATATCTCTCTACAATTGCATATATAAGATAATAGCCAAGATCGTTGTTATTCACCTCCAACCCATTTTATCAAAGAGCATATCCAAGGAAAAATTTGGTTTTTTAGATGGATGCCAAATTCACGAGACTATAGGAGTCACCCAGGAAGCAATGCACGGTCTTAAAAGGAGCAAAAGAAAAGGTCTACTAATCAAATTTAGATTTGTCTAAAGTATATGATAGAATTATTTGTATCTATATCCACCTATTTCTCACCCATTTGGGTTTTGATATTGCACTTATCAACTCGGTAATGGAGTGTGTTACAAATGTGAGCTTTGCAGTGTTAATAAATGGAGCAGCCTCCCATTTTTTCCATCCTTGGAGAGGCCTCAGACAAGGTTTCCCCTTGTCACCACTTTTTTTCTTTTTTTTTTTTTGCTCGTTTAGACTAATCCTAATCTTCCCATTTTTTTCTCCTTCCATTCCACCCATGGGTTTCGAACCGGTGACCTTACAGAACGGAGTGCCTTAACAGTGCACCCCATCACCGATTGTTCTACACCACATGGGCGTCACCACTTTTTTTCTTACTGGCTACCAAAGATTTAATTAATTTTATTCTTATAGAAAAGCGCAAAGGAAATGTTAAAGGGGTTGAGGTAGCCACAAATATTTTCATAACACATATTTTGTTTATTGGTGACATTCTCTTCTTCAGTGATGGGTCTAGAAGGGAACTTCAACAACTGAAAGATTCCCTCATCATGTTCCTAAAAGCTACAAGCATGTGTATAAATGAGCAATAGTACTCTTTGGTACATGAAGGTTTATCACAGACATAAATTCACAGGGCACAGTCTTTTCTTCCTTTCAAAGAAAAATTGATGAAGGATAGTCTCAAAATTATAGGGTTCCATATTAAACCTGATTCTTATAAAAAAAACAATAGGAATTGGCTCCTGGCCAAGACTAAAAAACATGTTAAGAATTGGAGCTACAAATGGCTCTCGAGTGCTAGGAGGCTGGTGCCGATAAAATCATTCTTAATGGAAATTCTTGTCTATTGGATAACACTCACTTAGATCTCCAAAGGGATTCTAAATTCAATAAGGAAACAATGTGGGAAATTCCTATGGCCTGGAGAAAAGGAATAAGTTCTTCCATGGGTGGCATGGGAAAAGATAGCTCTTCCAAAAGCTTGGGGAGGCTAGGGAATAAAGGACCTCCCTGTTTTTACAAACTCTCTTGTTGCAAAATTTGGGTGGTGCATACTATCATCGGACAATCTATGGACTGTTGTAGTCAAAACAAAATGCATCCATCCTCTTTCCATCAAGGAGTGGGTGCGAAGGCCATAAAAGAGAGTTCCAAATGCTTCAGTAATATCTAAATCTATAGTGAATTCCTTTACGGTCATCAAATACGGCCTTGCTTGGCACATAGGGAATGGAGAAAAATTCAAAATTGGCATTGACCCCTGGGTAGGGTGTAGAAAAGGCTATGAAATACCAAGGGAACTAGTCACAACTTTAAATGATTGTGGTATCCTTTATATAAGTTAGGTAGCAAATGAAGAGGGCTCCTTGTATTGGCATCAAGGTTGTAAATCGGCCTAACAACTACATTTAGATGCAAAATGAATTTTCCTGGTAGGAATACATCAGAGAATTACGAAGAAAAAATGTCAGGATCAGGGATTGGGTATATGAGCTCAGATGGGTTGATGCCCCATCTGGTCTATACACTCCAAAATTTGGTTATAGCTATCAAATTGAAAGAATATTTTCGGGCATATCACTCTGGTGGTGGAAGCCACTACAGAATTGCAATGCCTCGCTAAGTCAAGGTTATTCCTCTAGTGTCTCATTAGGAACAAAGTCCCCACTTGGGACAGGGTGGTGTGTGTTGTTGATCCAAGTGGATATTGGTGGTCACTTGCCTATTCCACTTAGATCCCTAGTCGGTTTTATTAGTTTCCTTATTTATAGCAACATTTACTATTTTTAGCAGTTATTCGAGTCATGAACTTTCGGAGTTGTTTTGACCCCATAAACGATGTTTTTTTAGGACCGCAACAAGCCCATAGCCATTGGCAGGGGCCTGCTGCAAATCATGTAGTACTCAAAGATATATTTCCAGCAAGGTATCATACGTGCCAAATGAAGATAATATGACCAAGTTACAACCCCGAGAAATTGGTTGCCCAACTAACCCCAATGAGGCCCACAAAATCTTGGTGTTGCATCTCCTGTGGTTAGGGTTTTGGTTGTTCAAGGTTTTCCCTTATTGCTAAATAATAAAAAGGCCCTTGATTCTCATTGTAACATATTTTAGAGGCATGTAGCCCCCACATCTCTTCTCAGAGATAAGCTACCATCGTTGCTCAAGCTAGTTTATTTCCATTATGTATGTAAGCATATTTCAATTCTTTGATATTAATGAAATGAATTTTTATTTTTGTTGCACTTCTATGTTTATGTTTATATATGTATTCTATTTTTTTCCTGGATAAGTTTGGATCAGTGGTATCAGAGTGGTCTACTCTTTCTCAATTTTTCTTTGCATGTCCCCAACGAGGTCAGGGTATAAGGATTTAGGGCTCGATCTAGTTGAACCTTTGCAAGATCAGCCTTGCAAACCCTGAGGGCCTCCCATGGCGAAAAAAATAAAGATGATGGAGTAGGAGATCCTTTCAAAATATTTCTCGAGGATCCCATGGTCTATTATCTTAGATGAGGACAACAAGTTCCTAAGTAAATTTTGGTCAAGTCTTTGGTCAATGTTGGATACCAATTTCACTAATTCCACGGCTTTCCACCCCCAAACTGATGACCAAATAGAGGTCGTCAATAGGGTGATCATTTACTTTATGCACATGTACAACTCAAAGCATCATCGTACATGGGTTGAAATCCTTCCCTATTTCCAGCACAGCTACAACCAAACTCTCCATAGCTCAACTAGCCATAGCCCCTTTCAAGTGGGATTGGGATTAAAACCACTATGCCCCATTGATGTGGCCATACCATTTGCAGCTACTCAAGCAGATTCGGACCATGTACAATCTAAAGCTGACAGAGAAAACAGCTTCATTGAGCTCATTGATCATGTCCACCAGTATCTCCATGAAATATTGGACAAATCCAATACTAAGTAAAATCAGCGATGTGATCAGCATCAGGTGCCACACAAGTTCTAGGTGGGTGACAAAGTTTGGCTACATTTGCAGAAGGAGCACCTCGATGGACCCCAACGCAAGCTTCACCCACTCTGATATGGGCCATACAGCATCACCAAGGTTGTAGGAAGAAATTCCTTCGAGCTCAGCATTCCGCCATTCCTTGGTCTGCACCCAGTTTTCAATGTGGACTTCCTTCGGCAATACTTTCCACCATTACTTGACACATCCGACATTGTAGAACAACTCACACCCACAGAGCTAAACACAGACTGCATGGAACAGGCCAAAACTGATCAGATCATGGACAAAAAGATCAAGAACACCCTCCAACAAAGGATCCATCTATATCAAATTGTCAAATCATCCCAACTCCTTCACCAGGGCAAGTGGTTCATCAGGGACCAAGTTCAACAGAAATTTCCTCACCTCATGGAGGCTCTACATGCAATGGGGGTCATTGATTCCTAAGGGGGGAGGACTAATCCATGGATATTGGTGGCCACCTGCCTATTCCACCTAGACCCCTAGTTGGTTTCATTGGTTTCCTTGTTTATAGCAGCATTTACTATTTTTAGCAGTTTTTCAGGTCCTGAACTTCCGAAGCAGTTTTGATCCCCTAAACGACATTTTTTTAGGACTGCAAAATCTTGTAGTACTCAAAGATCTTTCCGACAAGGTATTTCACATTCCAAACATAGATAATATGACCAAGTTACGACTCCGAGAATTTGGTTGCCCAACAAACCCCAACAGGGCCCACAAACTCTTGGTGTTCCATCTCCTAGGGTTAGGGTTTTTTTTGTTTATGGTTTTCCCTTGTTTCTCAATAATTAAAAGGCCCTCAAGCCTCATTGTAACACAATTCAAATGCATTTACCACCACATCTCTTCTCATAGATAAGCTACCATCATCTGAAATAGTTTATTTCCATTATGTATGTGAGCATATTCTAGTTCTTTGATATTAATTAAATGAACTTTTATTTCTATTGCACTTCTATGTTTATGTTTATATATTTATTCTATTGTTTTCTTGCATAAGTTTGGATCAATGGAATGAGAGAAATCTTCTTTTTCATGATTTTTCTTTGCATTTCCCCAACAAGGTCAAGGTATAAGGATTTAGGGCTCGATCTGGTTGAACCTTTGCAAGATCAGCCTCGCAAACCTCGACGGCCTCCCATGGTGGAAGAAAAGAAAGATGAGGGAGTAGAAGATCTTTTCAAAATATTGCTCGAGGAGGCCCTTGATAAATAGAGGAATGTGATGATCGATAAATTTGCCCAGATCCTTCGACGACTACCCACAGGCAACAAATCTTCATCTAGAAGCCACTCTGGAGGTGCCACGCCTTTTAAGGTACAATTTAACTTTGACATTCCCATATTTGAAGGAAAAATATATGTGGATGTTGTAGATAAATGGTTAAATATTTTGGAAGGATATTTTTTCAATTCCTAACTTTTCCAACTGGGAAAATATTACTTTTTCACTCCTGAAATTTTTCCCCCCATATCAAGGACTAGTGGGAAACCTACTATGAGAAAAAGGACAAGGGGGAACCCTCACTATTCTCAGTCGCACCCACCTGGAATTATTTCTGATACGCCATCAAGGAACAACATTACTCTGTCGGTAACTATGAATATAAATACATCAAGTGGAACACATTGCGGGAGGGAAGGGATCAATATGTGCCAGATTTCACAAATGGTTTTAATTCCCTTCGCACAAAGTTGGGCGTCAAGGATTCTGAGCGGAATTTGGTACTCAAGTATCATGGCTATTGCATAAGTACATCTAGGAAGAAATGGAGTTCCTGGACATCTCCTCACTCGGTGTCACCTATTGATATGTTGTCAAGATTGAGTAGAAGATTAAATAGAAGAAGCGGGACTTTGGATCTGTGAATTCAAAGCAAGGGAAAGGCACCCCCAAACCATAGAACAAAGGACAAATCCTAGGAGGGGCAGCCTAGGACAACCCATCGAAGCCACCAGCAAAGAAAAACACTACGAATACAAATAAGGACACGTGAAAGTGATGTGAGTTTCATAAGATATCCACTCACAATAAGAGAGAGTATTGATCCAAGCAATCACTCCTGGCTGAGCTAAAGGCTTCCGAATCAGATGCATGCTCCGACTCTGAGTCAGAACCTGATAAGGGGAATGAAAAATGGAAGCTGATTATTAATGTGGAGCCCAGTGCCACTATTTCCACCACCAAGATCCAAAAGGATGAGCCCAAATATATAGAGGAGGGGGAGCGCCTCTTCCACTCACAGATGTGGATGAAGGGTTCTCTGCTACAGTTCATTATTGATAGTGGGAGCCAAAAGAATTTCATTTCAGCAAAGTTTGTGAATCAGCTAGGCCTAACAACTATAGCACACCCACAGCCTATACACCATCGGGTGGCTTCACCAAGGACGAGATCTCTATGTCAGCTAGTAGTGCCACCTCCCCTACAACATTAAGCCCTTCACGGATGAGGTATTGTGTGAAGTTTATCCTCTAGAAGTTTGTGATGTATTATTAGGCCAAACGTAACTGTGGAAGTGACATGTTATGTATGAATCTATGCCTCGCATTGTTATTATTACTTTGGGAAATAAGTTGTATAGGATATTGGAGGTAGCTCTGATCTCTATGAAGCAATGCAGTAAGATCATCTCCCAGAACGGAAATTTTTTTTTCCTTTATGATTTGCCCTCAAGGCCAAAATAATATTGTGGCCATGACCTCTAGACAGGGCTCCTCTGCACAGCAGCACCAGATGGAAAAGGTCGTGGAGGAGTACAAGGACATCTTCACCTCTCCCATGGAGGTACCTCTAGACTATCAAGTCAAGCACTCCATCGATCTAACCGCGGGTGCGCCGCTACCCAATGGACCGATCTATTAGTGTTTAGTTATGAGAACGATGAAATCAAGAGGTAGATTCAGGATTTTCTGTAGAAAGGGCACATTAGTCCAAGTTCATCGCCCTATGGGAGCCCAATCGTGTTGGTATAGAAGAAGGATGGAACCTGGAGACACGGTATTAGCTATCGGACCCTTAAGAATATCCTTTTCTGAAATAGGTATTTGATTCCATGCATTGATGACCTATTGGACCAACTCAAGGGGCCAAATATTTTAGCAAGATTGAATTGAAGTCTAGTTATCACCGAGTATCAATTGAACCCTCCGATGCGTGGAAGACTACCTTCAAATCCAAGGAGGGCCTCTCTGAATGGTTGGTCATTCCTTTCGCGTTGAAGAATGCCCTCGCAACCTTCATGAGTATGATGGATGACATCTTGTGACCTTTCACCAACTAATTCTTGGTGGTGTATTTGGATGACATCTTGATCTTCAGCCAGAGTTGGGAAGAGCACCTCCACCACATTCGATGGGTCCTCCAAACATTGCGGCAACAGAAGTTGCGTGCCAGTTTAGAGAAATGAAATTTTGGCATGACCCAAGTTCAATATCAGGGGTACCTCATCGATGAGTGGGGTGTGAATTTGGACGTAGCCAAGATACATTTCATTTGGGATTGGCCAACCCCAACCACTCTAACAAAGCTCTACATATTTTTGGGTCTTTCCAACTCCTACCACAGGTTTTTGTTGGGCTTCTCCCATATCACTTGGCCTTTGAATCAAGTCATGAAGGGAGAGGAAAAATAAAATTTCTTTTGGTCTGAATCCCAACATAAGGCATTCGCCGAGTTGAAGCATCAACTCTTCTCTGCACCAGTGCTCACATTACCAGACCCGCAGCAACCATTTGAGATCCAGATAGATTCCTCTAACTATGCTATTGGTGCAATTCTGACTTATCAGGGGCATCTAGTGGCATATCACAGTGAGACACTTTCAGACATGGTCCAAAAGTATCCCACATATGACAAAGAGATGTACTCCATCGTGTAGGCTTGCCAACAAGGGAAAATTTACATTCTGGGGAAGGAAACGGTCATCCACACAAACCACTAATCCATGTAGTTCATACAGACACAAGGGAAGTTGCATAACTATCTTCATCAGAAATGGTCCACATACTTGCAACAGTTCCATCTGAACATTAAGTAAAAGAAGGGTTGCACAAAAAATGTTGCAAATTGCCTCAGCTGTCCACCGGTCATGGCACTGACCATTGTGTTCAACTCTTGAAGGCACGAGACTTTAGGGTGGCCAACTCTTTATAAGAGTGATACAGAGTTTGGAAACACATACCAGACGCTCTTGGATGGTAATAAATTTCCAATTATAACCTCTAGGATGCACTCTTATGCCACCTGAGATACCTACGGTGTTCCCAAGATGATTTTTAAAGCGCACTACAATCTTGTTGTTGGAAATTTTGATCTAGACTTATGTAGGAATGCAACAACATAAAAATATAAACATAGACACAAAGATGCAGTAGAAATAAAACTTCATTTCATTAATATAAAATACTGAAATAAGCTTGCAAACAAGATGGAAATAATCTAGCTCGGGCGATGGTAGCTTATATCTGTTAAGAGATGTGGCAGCTACATGCCTTTGAACTGTGTTACAATGAGGCTAAAAGGCCTATTTATTATTGAGAAATAATGGAAAACCCTAAACATCCAAAATCCTAACCCTAGGAGATTAAGCACCAAAATTATGGGCCCCGTTCGAGTAAATTAGTACATCAACTTCTCGAGGGCGTAACTTTGGCATGTAGAAATTATAACATAGCTATGATATTTTGGATTCACCCGATCTAACAATGTACTAAATTTAAATACTGAATCACTTCTACAAATATTTTGTGGAATTAAAAACAACACAATTTCCAATCATATGAAGCAAAGAAGAAAAGATCAAAACCACAACACCAGATATTCTCGGGGAAATCTTACGGCTAAAAACCCCTCTATCATATACTTTATATTCCACAAGGAATCATGAAACAATTACATAAAAAACTCTTCTCACAAGTGCCCTCAGTACATCAGCTAATTCTCTCACACTGTCATACAAAAATTAGTAAATCACTTGCTCAATTTACTGTCTCCAGACAACCTGCCTTGCTCACGAAATTATTGATGAATGTAATCCTTAATCACAAATAATTTCAGCCTTCCTTAACTATGCTAAGTATCATGGGCATCCTATGGTGTTATAACTACACTTGGGTAGCCTTCTAATATCACAACTAATAGTTACACTTCCCTTTCACCTTCTCTCAACTGGGTCTCCACTGGAACTGACATGCATGAAGCTAATAATAGTAAAAACATCAGTTTCATGTGAGATCACTACATGTGAATTAATTAATATTTAATTCACTTGATCTCTCACTAGTGTATCTACAGTTACAACTAGCACAATTGACTTTAATTCACTTAACTGAGTTAAACTAATTTACAACTTGCACAACTCGTGCACCATTGCACTTCCAACTTTGTTGCAACTAGAATCACTCTGTTACAACTCAAGTCAACCTCCATGTCCCACCAACCAACCTCTTAACTCGAAATTCCTTTAGCTAACTGATTTTCCACTTCAGTTCACTATTTCCAAGTTCTCATTGAGAATAGATTATTGTTTATTGTCCAACTAATATTAAGGTATAATAATAGTCAACATGCATCTATAAATAAAACTCCACCTAAAAATAGCCTGTGTGGAACCCACCTAGTGTAGGTGCTTAACTTTCACTAGGATCAAGGATTTTGTTTTTGGATACCAATTTCATTGTTTCTTGTTGCAAACTTCAACAGTCCCTCTCAAAAAGAAATGAATGTCTTTGCATGAGACATGCAACTCCATGCATGTGCCATGCAACCTTTGCATGCAACACTTCTCTAGTGTTTCTTGCACAATCAACCTTTGCATGCAACACTTTTGTAACATAATAGCCTCCAAACAACTGAATCAATATAATTCATATTTCATCAAAGTCTTCTGACTTCTGCTTAGCTACTGCACATGTCTTTAGGAACCAATACGTTGTTGACACTTGCATCCATGCACTTTTCACTTGCTACCAACTCTAATCTGTGCTCCAGTATCTGACACCGTCACTTTGATTTCATGTCCTCGTGACATATGACTGCATCAATCCAACTGATCTTGCTACTGAGGATTTGTTGGCTCCTCGTAGCCAGGTTCGATTCATGAGATCCACACCATCTCAATGAGTCCTACCAAAAATTTCTTCTTGGGATTATCCATGCATGTCGCCCCACCTCTCACTTGGTGGTATAGCTACATGCACTCCCTCTACCCATCTAGCTCAAAATTTCTCTGCATGAGTGGTTGCTCCCACTCCATGATCCTCCACATGTGGTTGCTCCCACTCCATGATCCTCCACATGTGGTTGCTCCACATCTTTAGGTTCACTGTTACCTACATGAAAATCTAGTTCCCTCTCAAGGGTCAATTGCATGGATTTCTCACACTTCCCAATAGTAGGAAGCTCTCTAGAAATCACATCTACATCAAATCTATAAAGATTCTTCTGCATCTCCAGTTGTGGCTGCTCCACAACCTTCTAAGACTGCTTCTCATGCTGCATGGTGAGAGGCTCCCTCTCAACCACCTAGTCACTAACCTCTTCTTTGCTCCTCAAACCTTTGCATGCATCTTGTACCTCAATGCATGTAGTTTCTTGGCTCGCGCACATTGTAATTGTCCCGTTGTCGCAAAATTTTATAACAAAAAGATTTGATTTTAAATCAATGATATCTCCCTCATCTGAGCTCCGATTCGACCGATTTGGTTTTCAATTTGGGTATTTTTATGCAAGAAATCCAAATATGATATTTGTTTCTGAAAATTTTGCATCAAAATTTTCATATATTCTCTGCAAACTTGCACACCCAGATAATTTCTGCTCTCATACCATGTAGAAAATTTATAACACGGCTCTGATACCATGTAGAGATTATAAAATATGCATGTATATCTTGGATTCACCCAATATAATAATGTACTGAAGTAAAATATTGAATTTCTTCTACAAATATTTTGTGGAATTAAAAGCAACAAAATTTCTAATCACATGAAGCAAAGAAGAATAGATCAAAACCACAACACCAGATATTCTCGAGGAAAGCTTAGAGCTAAAAAACCCTCTATCATATATTGTATATTCTACAAGGAATCATGAAACAATTACATACAAAACTCTTCTCACGAGAGTCCTCAGTACATCAGATAATTGTCTCACGGTTTCATACAAAAATTGGCAAATCACTTGCTCAATTTATTGTCTCCAGACAACCTGCCTTGCTCACGCAGTTCTTTATGAATGCAATCCTTAATCACAAATAATTTCAACCTTCATCAACTGCGCTAAGTATCATGGGAATCCTCTGTTATAATAACTACACCTGGGTAGCCTACTAATATGACAACTGATAGTTACACTTCCCTTTCACCTTGTCTCAACTGGGTCTCCACTGGAACTGAGATGCATGCAAATAATAATATTAAAAACATCAGTTGCATGTGAATTAATTAATATTTAATTTACTTGATCTCTCACTAGTGTATCTACAGTTACAACTAGCACAACTGACTTTAACTCACTTAACTAAGTTAAATTGATTTACAACTTGCACAAATCATGCACCACTACACTTCCAACTCTATTGCAACTAGAATCACTCAGTTACAACTCAAGTCAACATGCATGTCCCACCAACCAATGATGCAGGGATTCTGCTATAAAACATAATCCTTGCGCACAATACAGTATGTGTTTCCTTAACATGGAAACTTCATCAAATTCGTCATTACAAACCATGTTTTAAATTATCTCAAAACATATACAAAGAAGACAGAGCCAAAACAAATAACATATTGGCATATAATAATAACAATAAAATTACAGATTCAAACCAATTGCCCAAATATTACATGTGTGGGCCTCTCAGCTTTCAGCCTTTCAAAAAATCTCACATCGTTTCTCTCTATCTCTCTCTGTATTCCTCACTTTGTTTCCATCCTCACACAAGATTCATATTTATACACAATTATGAATTAACTCCAATCCATGATTTTCTCCACACAAATCTCAACCAAAATCTAAAATAGATTTATCCCTTATTTGACTCAACTGAGTTCCATTGAAGGAATTCTTGATCCCTAAATTATCTACCTAACTCAACTCCACTCATATCCTCCATTTATTAAAATAATATTTACAATAATCCTCACACTCACATTTTCTCTCTTAATTTATTAAAAATGAGCATAATAATTTATGAAATAATTAAAAATACATCATCCCCTAATTACTCAATTAAATAATAAAAATGTTGCTTGATGCTCTTGCATCAGACTCCCCATGTAGAGAAGTTTCCATAGACTCATGTCTATGAGGTTTATCGATGTTCTGTAATAATGCGATAGCCACAAATCCTGGTGACTTGCTCCCTCCAGGATCCCAAACTATGTTCTGTTGCTAGTCCTTTAAAGTATCAACTCCATTTTGTAATTCATCACCTACTCTGTCAATTGGATTCCATCGGTCTTTACAACAATTACTTCTGCCAATTTCTAGGAGTAATTCCTCTTTATCTGATGCTTCTGTCTCCAATTGTGCTGACCACTCAGCTTTCTGAAATGAAGAATAATCAAGAAATTATTCTTTATCACAATTATAGTCATTTATTTCCCCTATAGAAACAACTTTCTCATCTGGTGTTGTACTTGCATTCATCAACAAACTATTAGTTTTAAAAAGATAAGACCTTTCGACCTCTTTTTATGCTTCAAGCACCAATCTCCCATCATAGATTTTCTGGATTTCAACAGATCCTATTTTGAATTTTTGGTTGCTTTTATCTTTATCCTTCCGGTTCAATACTTTTGTTTCCTTTATGTCTCTAATGACATAATTTTCTTGCTACTCTTGAGTTTTCATCTCATCTCCAAATACTTTCTGCTCAATTGCTCTGATTTCAACATCATATTTATTAATGTTTCCTTCTATATCTACAACCATATTATCATTTGAAGAGTTAAAACATTCACTTAACTCTACAAATGTTAAAAACATTGCATCCCTATCATGCACGGTAAATGCAATCTCTTCTATATCGGGTTCTCCAAGCTTCATTTCTTCTTCAGGTTCCTTAAGCCATCGTTCCAAGAACTCTATTTCCATGTGAAATCTTTCCAACATTTCATCATAACCTTCATTCCTAGTTTCATTCTTCTTTTGGAAATCCTCCTAAGTTATCCTGGTTACTATATCATCACATTGCAAAATTCTGTCAGCAATTTCATTAAACAAATTCATTTGTTTACCTCCTTGGAATATCACTTCGGCATTTTCATTATGCTTTTGCTCCATAACAGCTTCAACTGGTTGTCTTACACCAAACAAGAATTCATTTATGATTTCTTCCTGCTGCAACAAATCCGTACCTCCCTCCTCTGAAAGGCATTCTTCTTCATACTTCACCTTAATAGTTTCATTCATCTCTGTGACAGTTTCACCAGACTGTCCACTATCTTCCGCACATTCTGCAAACTTACATAAACTGTGAGATTTAAAAATACAAGGCTTCTTAGCCTCATCTGCTTCTCTTGTCAACATATCTTCCAATTCTTCTAAACTATTCCAATAGTTCATGATATCTTTCTCATTGATCTCTTCACCCAGAATTTCACCCTATTCTGGGCCACAAATGGAAACATCCATTTTCAACTCAGCCTCTCTGAGTTCTTCACATCGCAATTTCACACTCATCGTCTACTCAAGCTTCCTCATCTCTTCTGTCAACTGTATGTTTACCTTTTGTTCCCTCTTTACGTGTTGTTATCTCAAAATTAGACCTTGATAGGCTACTGATCAAGAAGAATCTGAGTAACTATTTCAAACCAGACTTTTGGTTGAGGCTTAGCCTCCTCAACCTGAGAGGGCTCTCTCAATAGGTTTATGATTTTCAAATAAGGATTAGATGGCTAACTCTATGAGTAATATGGATAAAAATGGATAATTGGTTGTACTAATAATCAATAAACATCTATTGGGCTGATGGAGTCAAGTGTGTTTTCACAAAACATGAGTATCAGCTTCATATGGAAGTCAGGGCATTTCAAGGTTTAGATGCATCAACAGAACAATAGGACAGAAAATCAACACAGTTCATGAACATATGAAGGAAGTTAGAGCACCTTCAGTGAATTCTAAGTAACATACATTCATGCCACTACAAGTAATTTAAAAATGAAATCCATGAGAATATCAAACATCAATAACCCTTTTTGAATCCTGAGTGATGAAACCAATATCTCTGTATTAATATAAAAACACAGTTTCTGCTGCAACAAAACAGTATGCTTGTTAATGAAAATTGCCAACCTTGAGGAATTCGACCCCATGTCTCTTATAGATTCATTACAACATTTGATTCTATGATCCATCTGCAAATGAATTCGAATTTTATCTTAGATTGACACCTATTTACTCTAAAACTGCCTATTAATTACATGTGACAGTTAATTGTCTGTTATAGAGTCCAAATACAATTAGGATTAAAACTCCTTATTATGACTAAAACAACCTTATCTAGGAATTAAATATTATTTTTTACAGCTGCTCCTCCATGAGGTCAAATTTAGATGTTGACCATTCACTTAAAGTCACCCTACTACTAATGATAAAACTGCCTTAGAAATTAGGAAACATGTTTCCCTGTTTTTGGGCTTAGGATCCTTTTGGTTTCTTGAGATGTTATGACCATTTCTAACTGATGAATTCGAGGCTAATTTATGTTAGGAACATGATTGACATATTTCCCAAGTTATCCCTTCATGCCATCTGTGCAAAATCTACTTTGAACTTTTCAAAACAGTGAAAACAGATTTGCGCTAAGAAAGTAGCATAGTTTCGTAGCGCTTTTCGTAGTGCAGTATTTTCACTCCTTTATTCAAAATATTTCAATATTTTCTTTCATGATATCCTTTATATTTACTTGAAAAACTTCCACAAGAATTTTCAAAACCAAACTCACAAATATTCCTTCAAAATTTGTTATGAAAAATGATGAAAAGACTGCTTCAGCAAATTATTCATGTTTCTTCCCTGAAAATTAGGTCTTGGGATAGAGCCTTTATATTATTATCCATGATTTATTTTGAGAAACTGAAGGATTTTTTTGTATTTAATTCTTTCTGGAATAAAAACCTCTCTTATTTTTTGGAAATACTTCTCATGTTGTCCAAAATATGTCTTTGAAAAAAATGTGTAAAACAGGACAACTCTATTTTCTAAAAATAGGGCTTCAACGAAAGCCTTGTATCTCCCACTTAATAATTAATTTAAATAAACTAAGAGATTTTTTTGTATTTATGGATGTTAGGAAGACAAACCTCTTTCAGTTGTCAAAAATTCGTTTTAAGTTTTCCGAAAACCGCTTTTTAAATTTACTACTAAAGCCAGAAAATAGGGTTTTGCTCTTCATGGTGAAAGGCTGCTTCAGCAGTTTCGTAGCGCGCTACGAAACTACTGTGCAAGAAAATTTCTTGAAAATTTATTCAAAATTAGTGCCTTGGATATGTTTAAACTTCATAACAACTGATATTTATCAAAAAACTATAGTAACATGACCTCAAGAATATGATCTTCACCCAAAATTGTCTTCTCCAACTCATCATTAAGCCCTTGCATCTTTTTGAACATTATGATCATGGATAGATCATTTTCATATGTGTCATGTCCACCAATAATTTTCAAAGCTTTAATGCTTCCACTAAAAGCTGCAACTTCAAGTATTCAGACTTTGATGACACCTCCAGCCTTGTTGTAACCCTATTTATCATGATCCAAACTGCCCTAAAAACAAGGATACAGAGTTCCTGTCTTTTAGTCTTTAAACCTCCATGCTTATCTTTGAACAACTTGGCTAGCAATGATGAATGTTTCAAAATTAGCTAATTTCAAATTTTCTTCAATCTCCTTATAACTGGTCTTTTCTGTTTGAGTATAAAAACTATGTTTTTGTCACCTTCAGGCATTGGTGATGAAAGGTCCATAAGCTCTTCATGAACATTGGAAATTGCCTCTGTTTTACCACCTTGTTTCATTTCTGTTGTAGCTTCTCTTCAGATTTTGTCAGCTGTATTTCTAGGTCTTCAATCTATCTTTTAAACTTCCTATTAGTAGCCCTCAACTGAAAATTCATCATTCTCACAAATCTGGCTTATTTACCCTTGAATTTCTGTGTGTTTCCTGTAAACTATGATTTATCAGCCTTGCTTGTCAGCCTCGCTTGATTTCAAGATGAGAGAAGCTTTGGTATCAGTTTACCATAAGCTTAACATTTGAAAGGACATGCATGTAGTGTTTTTTGCATGAGATAATGAAACAAGAGACCAGCCCTTTTCGAATTTGAAATTACCTATCATGATGACCCCTACATTTGAAATGATGGATTTAGATGGTTGCATGCCTTATAAATGAATCCTATCGGGCACCTAATAATGAAAAATTAATGGAATTTTAATGAATTGATGATTTAACAATATTGCCTATAAATCCGCATTTTCGTAGCACGCTTAGTGTATTTTCAAGGAAAAACACTACAAAAATAACAACCTTTTCGTAGCGGAAAACATGTTTTTACACTGTCTGCGCTACGAAAACGTGGTTTCGTGGCTAATTCCAAAAAAATTTCAAGTGGTTTAAAATATGATTTCAAAATAGTATATGGGACCCTTAATCCATGAAATAAGGTTGTTAAACTTTATTTGGAGATGAAAATGACACTTTTAAGACTCTTACCCTATCACTTAACCCTTTAAGCATGAAATGACCTACAACCTATTTAAGACCATGACAAGAGATAAGGCAAACTTTCCAAAGTTTAGAAAAAAATTTTATGGTGATAACACATGTAGTCTCTGCCATTTCATTTTCTTCCTCATGGTCCAACCATGTCTCAGATCTTTATTCCTCTGCAACAATTCCATCAATAAATCAAGGTGAACTGCTATCTCATATTTCTCCCTCTCATACTCTTCATCAGTCAATTGCTTACATATGTCATTTGCCTTGGCATTTTCCTTCTGCTGCAGTCTTCCTCAGAACCTCTAAAATGACTGACATTAGTCATCTTCTCCTCCTTTGTGAACTTCATCTGTTCACGTGTGGATTTCATTCGAATCCCCTTTTTAGCAAGCCTTCCTACTTGCCATTCAGCAATACAAGCTCTCTTCCTGCGTTTGACCTCTTTCAGTTCTCTGTCTTGGAATCATTTGTAGCAACTCTCTTGCTTCTCTTTGCTGCAAACAACAACTGTAGTATTTCATGTGTTATAATGACCAACTCTTTGGGTGTCAGGCTCCGCCAATCATGCACCCAATTACATTCAAACCTTTGACTTAATTTAAGATTCTTTGACTCCAGACTTTACATCAACTCTTCATCTTGGATGAAAAATACACCCTCTTGTACAATAACTCAATGACTTAACTTGACTCAAGCTATCCAAATTTCCATTTGACCTTAACATCTTATTTGACTTCAGGGCTTGACCCAATAATTATAATAGTTGATATTTTGACTCTAATTTAAATTATACAACATACCAATGAACATCCACCCTTGATCTAGATGGATATCGGTGGCCACTCGCCTATTCCACTTGGGGCCCCACCATTGCATCTTTTAGTTGTTTCACAGCTTACTATTTTCAGTACTTTTTTGGGTCCTGAACTTCCGGATCCATTTTCAAGCCCCAAACGGAGATAGTATGCCGAAATTACATCCTCGGGAAGTTGAAACACCAATTTACCCAAACGGGGCCCATATTTTTGGTGCTTCATCTCCTAGGGTTAGGTTTTTGGACGTTTATAGTCCTCCATTGTTTCTCCATAATAAATAGGCCCTCGAGCCTCATTGTAACACAGTTCAGAGGTCTGTAGCCGCCACATCTCTTATCAGAGATTCGTTACGGCACCATAGCTATTTTATTTCCATCATGTTTGTAAGCATATTTCTTTGATTTGATATTAATGAAATGAAGCCTTATTTCCATTTTATTTCTATGTTTATGGTTATTTCTGTATTCTGTTGCATTCCTGCATAAATCTGAATCAATGGTATTAGAGCGGTCTATTTTTTCTCGATCCTTCTTTGCATGTCCCCAACGAGGTCAGGGTATAAGGAGTTAGGGCACAATCTGGTGGAACCTTTGCAATATCAGCCTTGCAAACCCCAACGGCTGCCCATGGGGGATGAAAATAAATATGAGGGAGCAAGAGATCCTATCAAAATATTGCTCGAGGAGGCCCTCGAAAAACAAAGGAACACGATGATGGATAAATTTTCCCAAATCCTTCAACAACTGCCCACCGGCGGTGCATCTGCATCCAGCAACCACTATGGAGGCGTGATTCCCTTTAAGGTACAAGTAAACTTTGACATTCCCATATTTGATGGTCAAATAGATGTAGATGTCGTAGATAGATGGTTGAATCTATTAGAAGGATATTTCTCTATTCATGACTTTTCCGACCGAGAGAAGATTATTTTTGCACTCCTCAAAGCTACCCCCCATGTCAAGGACTGGTGGGAAACCTGTTGTGAGAAAAAGGATGAGACAGAACCCTCTCTATTCTCAGTCGTACCCACTTGGAATTCTTTCCGAGATGCCATCAAGGAACAATACTATCCCGTGGGGAGCTATGAGGACAAGTACATACAATGGACCACGCTACGGCAACAAAGGGATCAAGATGTGCATGAGCTAACGAATCTGTTCCATACCTTGCGCACAAAGTTGGGTATCAAAGATTCAGAGAAATATTTGGTGCTAAAGTATCACAGTGTAATATTCCAAAATTTTCACATAAGCAAATTGGAATATTAGATTTTCCTACTTTCACCTAGGAGAGGAATAAATGGGTAAGGAGGCCCATGAATAATAAAATATGAATAAATTCCACCTTAGTAAGGGAAGAGATCACCTTAGGAGCTGGTATTACACTTCCAAGTGTAAACAAGGACATTTTAGATGGAGACATAGTCAAGTTTGACTAAGTCAACAACCATTCTTGAGGAGGAAGGAATACTCAAGTAAACTAGCTCAATGTGAACAAGGATCAGCCTAGACACACATATGAGAACTGGATTGAAGATCCCTTGGTGTAAACAGAGGCATTGCAGGTGGATTGGTTCCAGTTGACCAAGTCAACAGCGTTGTCACAAAGAGGAGGGAAGCAAGCTAGGGAAGTGTAGTTTTGAAAGAGGAAACTTCATGAAGAAGTCACCTCAACATTATGTGGGGTCCGGGGTGAGGAGTCTCACCAAAGATAAAAGGAAGGCATAGCATCAAAGGGAAATAATTCATGTATTCATATTTCTTGGTCTAGAGACCAATTGCATACTTCAGCTGTTTAGCCGGAGTTGCTGCACTGCTTAGTGCAAAGAATTCCTGTGCGGTAATTCCATCCTCTCTTTGGATCAGCTTGCTTAAGGGATAAAGAGAGAAGGATTTGAGCTTAATTTCAGTATTTGGCTTTGGGCCACTCTTCCATATTCAGTCACAACGCAGTCTCCTTCAAAAAAATGCATCCTTTATGCAGCAGCACAGCCGCACCCTTTGATTTTATGCTTGTCTTTGAGGAGGAGGTGCTCTTTTCCCTCCGGGAGTTCTAAAAAGGAGGCCTAGGGCCATATTTATGTATTTTTCAGCTATTTCATGTCATATTCAGCCATGTATAATACAGAGATGTAGTAACTGTGTTATTTCTGCAGTGTTGCTTTTTATTTATGCATTTTGCTGGAAACCCTTGCTAAGTGTTTGTTTCTACTATATAAGTGATTAAATCTCCATTTCTTTGTTGTTTGATTAATATGAGTTTTATATCAGACCTATTTCTTCATTTTCTGCAGAAACCATCATGGGAATTACACTCTCACTGTATTTAGAAATTTATGTTTAGTAAAGTCATGGGAAATCAGTGATTTCTAGCCTAGTCGGGAAAGGAGGAGTTGTTTAACATAGCTAGAAACATTCGTTTGAGCTGAAATTTGGAGCATAGGTCCATCATGACCTAAGCTATCATATCCAACCATTTCCCTTTCTTATTTTTACGCTCATTTTTTTAAAAACCCTTTTTAGGACATAAAATACCCTTTTTCCCCACTTTCCGGATTATGAAACAAAGTACAGGTTGTTGTTGTTGCTAAAAATGATGTCTATGTGCTTCTTATGTATATTTTAAGCTTATTCATTATAATATGGCTTTTATACAACTTATTCATTTCATAGTTTCAGATTTGGAACATTACAGTGGTATCAAAGCATGATCTCTGGCACAGCCTGTCAGATCAAGCTATCAAAGGAGAAAGAGGAAAATTGGAGATCAAAATGATGGATAGGATGAGCTTACTCTCATCCATTTTTATATCTAAGAAGAAAGAAGCAGAGAAATGCATTGAAACTCCAAGACGGTTTCAAGGAGGAGAGATTTGTAGTGAGACCTCTAGAAGGTTTCAAGAAGCAGAAGAAGATGCAGCCACTTCTTATTCTTATAGAGGAATTGAAGAGCAAGGATACCACTTAGATCATGAAATCCTGAGTGGGTATTTGGGAGAATACAAGTGCCAACCTAGGGCTTTCAAAGAGACCCTATATTTTCCTCAGTTTATTCAACTGAAAGAAGAGAGGAGACCTTGCAGCAAGGGAGAGATTAAAGGCAATAGACTTCTATTGTCTAGATTTTATGGGTCAACTACAGCAAGATCTTGGGCAAGGAAGCTTGAGGCATTCTTCCTACTTCATCCAGTGGTAGAGAGGGAGGTAATAGAAGTTGCAGCGCTGCACCTGGAGGGTGAAGCCGATGCTTGGTGGTGCAGTCACTTAAGCCACACAAGAGTGGTTTCTTTTTAGGAATTCACTCAAGAGCTGATCAAAACCTTTGATGAAGAAAGATCAGAGAAGAGTAGGCCCACACCACCATGGGAGGAGGCAAGTACCAACACTGTCATAGCCTTGAGAGAGCAGCCTTCTACACCAGCAGTTGGAGCAGCCATTACATGGAAGGAAGGAGTCCTTGCAGCACTACAAGAGGTTCCCACATCTCATCAAGGTATGGGAAGATTTCCACTTTTACTTATTGCAGAAAATCCTTCTAAAAGTTGTGGAAATAAGTATTCATATGGCCCGAGATAAAACATTGTTACTGGGATAGAGCAGAAATATTGCACTACGTTGTGCATACTTGAATGGTTCAAGAAAAAAATGAACCATCATTCTATTGGACCCTTGTTGAGTTGCACTCAACCCTTGAGGTTAAAGTGTGATCTTTTGGAGGGAGTCATGAACCTTGAGATGGAGTATGAGGCAACAACTATGTCATTGGAGGGACTATCAGCACTGTCAAACAATAGCAGGGAAGAGGCTTCACCTTTTTCACCTTTGTATCTTGATGGATTCAAGATGGCCATAGACATGAGATCTTCTCTAAGAGATCTCCAAGGAGATGCATTACAGTATTTCATGGTATGCATAAGAGAGGAACTGATTGTGGAGGATGATAACCCACATGGGGAGAATTCCAAGGTGAAGAATGACAGAAGGCATCCACATGGTGTTGAGTGGATGTGGGAGAAGAGAAAGAGGCTGGTGAGCCACTTGAAAATTTATGATACAAGGCAGCATGAAGCCAAACTGTGTTGGCTACTCTTGAGAGAGTTTGGCCACCTTGAGACATATCCTTTTTCTGAGGGTATGTGGGAGAAGAGAACTTGGCAAGACACTTACATCATATGGCAAGGAGTGTGGGGGCATTATGATGATGAGATAATTTCACCACATGGGTTGTATGATGGAGGAATGATGAGGCAGAAAAAGCATTTTTTGCTTTGGAGGATTGAGAGAGAGCACGGGCAGATTTTCTCTCACATTTTGCATGATGTTGCAATGGGAGGAGATGGCAACATAATGGGAGGAGTATTTGACATAGAAAATGTCAGAGAATGTATTCATGATTTGGTAGGAGCCTATTTTCATAGGCCAGCAACGCTGTCACTTTGGGGCATGAGCTTGTTAATGGAGTGTTCCCAGGATCACTTCATATTTGATGCACTTGGTGGGCATGGAGGAGGTGAGATTGGTAGAGTGGTGGATGAACTCAGTGATTATGGTGCTATGTTCTCCTTGACTTGGATCTCCAGGCATGAGAAGGAGGATTTTCATGCAGCATGTGGTTCATTACTCTTCATATGGATATGTCATGCCACTATGAAGGATTCATTTATGGATCTTGTCACCATCTTGTCTTCATTACATGGTAAGAATTCTATTGATGCATTTATTGATTGTTCAATACAATATTTGCATGCTCTTACCTTTTCATTGCAGTGCTTTGCTCTACAAAGGGGAAAGTTTTTCTTTAGGCTCCATGGTCTATTTTTGGCCAACTATTATGATGGAGACAGCCAGATGGAGACAGCCATCAACTGTATGATCTGGGGCAAGTATATGGTTGTTTCTTGTGTGCTCAGTTGACATATTCAACCATCTACTATTTACTAGTGGGTGTGATGACTCATACAGCAAGCCATTTGTCCAAAGACAACTTTCCATATTATTTTTTGAAGCTGCAGTGGGGAATATTGCGTTGTGACCACATGGGAGACTATTGGTACACTCCAGCACTACATAAAACCTTCAGTATTTATATTATTATGATGTTGATCATGATCCTATGTGCTGATGTTATTCTCACCTATATGAGGAGCATGATGGGAGGAGGAACACATGGAGTGGGTGTGTTCTTGGGGGAGGATCATCCCCACACTTTCTGCATTACATACTCTAAGGGGAGCATGGGGAGAGACATGGCCTCTATAGAAAAATATTTGTCTCTTTATGAGGAGGACCATGAGATGAATGGAGTGCCATATGATGATGGTTTCTTATCCATCATGTATAAGATAGTTTGGGCCAGCTTGATGCAAAACTCTAGGAGAGGGACCCTTGGAGGTCTAGCTTCCTTCTTTCCATTTGAGGGCAACATGATAGAAGCCCAAGATCATCAAATCCTTTACAATTGTCTTAAGTGGAGAGGAAATCAATGTGGGGTAGACTGCTATGTCTACCATGTCCAAAATTTCAGCCCACCTACTTTTCCGGAGCTTCAGGTGGAGGATGATTTGCATGAGTTACCATTTTGGAGGGTGACTCATTTTGTTTGGTTGATAGCTTAGGGAGGAGAGATTCAAATGGGGATAATGAATCCTAATCTATATCATCCCTCATGCTTCAAGAGGACCTACAAACAGCCCATTTTTTCTTCCATGGATGTTTCATTGTCACACAGCATTAGCTATTTGGGATGCTTCCCAAAAGATGGCTTGCACACTTTGGAGGGGAAACTTGGAGATATATTGATGATGCAGCACCTTGATCCTTGGAGGGTTTCATCTTATGAGGTTTTTTTAGGGGAGAAGAGGGTGCTCTTCAGTCCTATCCTTGTAGTTTCTTGAGGACAAGCAACATTTGGGAGGGGAGGACTGTAATATTCCAAAATTTGCACATAAGCAAATTGGAATATTAGATTTTTCTACTTTCACCTAGGAGAGGAATAAATGGGTAAGGAGGTCCATGAACAATAAAATATGAATAAATTACACCTTATTAAGGGAAGAGATCACCTTAGGAGCTAGTATTACACTTCCAATTATGAAAAAGGACATTTTAGATGGAGACATAGTCAAGTTTGACTAAGTCAACAACCATTCTTGAGGAGGAAGGAATACTCAAGTAAACTAGCTCAATGTGAACAAGGATCAGCCTAGAAACACATATGAGAACCAGATTGAAGATCCCTTGGTGTGAACAGTGGCATTGCAGTTGGATTGGTTCCAGTTGACCAAGTCAACAGCGTTGTCACAAAGAGGAGGGAAGCAAGCTAGGGCAGTGCAGTTTTGAAAGAGGAAGTTTCATGAAGAAGTCACCTCAACATTGTGTGGGGTCCTGGGTGAGGAGGCTCACCAAAGATAAAAGGAAGACATAGCATCAAATGGAAATCATTCATGTATTCATATTTCTTGGTCTAGAGACCAATTGCATACTTCAGCTGTTTAGTCGGAGTCGTTGCACTGCTTAGTGCAAAGAATTCCCGTGCGGGAATTCCATCCTCTCTTTGGATCAGCTTGCTTAAGGGATCAAGAGAGAAGGATTTGAGCTTCATTTCAATATTTGGCTTTGGGCCACTCTTCCATATTCAGCCAAAATGCAGTCTCCTTCAGAAAATTGCGTCCTTTATACAGTAGTAGCAACAGCACAGCTGCACCCTTTGATTTTATGCTTGTCTTTGAGGAGGAGGTGCTCTTTTCCCTCCGGGAGTTCTAAGAAGGAGGCCTAGGGCCATATTTCTATATTTTTCAGCTATTTCATGTCATATTCGGCCATGTATAATACATATATGTAGTAAATACATTATTTTTTCATTGCTGCTTGTTATTTATGCATTTTGCTGGAAACCCTTGCCGGGTGTTTGTTTCTACTGTATAAGTGATCAAATCTTCATTTATTTGTTGTTTGATTAATATAAGTTGTGTATAAGACCTCTTTCTTCATTTTATACAGAAACCCTCATGGGAATTACGCTCTCACTGTATTCATAAATTTATGTTTAGTAAAGTCATGGGAAATTAGTGATTTCTAGCCTAGTCGAGAAAGGAGGAGTTGTTTAACATAGCTAGAAAAATTAGTTTGAGCTGAAATTTGGATAATAGGTCCCTCATGACCTAAGCTATCATATCCAGCTATTTCACCTGCTTATTTTTACGCTCATTTCTGAAAACACCCTTTTTAGGGCATAAAATACCCTTTTTCCCCTCTTTCCGGATTATGAAATAAAGTACAAGTTGCTGCTATAGATAAAAATGATGTCTATGTGCTTCTTATGTATATTTTAAGCTTATTCATTATAACAAGACCGTTATACAGCTTATCCATTTCAGAGTTTCAGATTTGGAACATTACACGCAGTTGTCTACATAGATACATTCAGGAGGAAATGGAGTTCCTCGACATCTCCTCACTTGGTACTGCATACCGGTATGCTGCCAATATTGAGCAGAAATTCAAACAGAAGAAGTGAGACTTCAAATCTGTGAATCAAAAGCAAGGGAAAGGTGCCCCCAAGCCACAGAACATAGGACAAAGTTAAGGCATGGCAACCCAAGACAACCTGCCAAAGACACAAGCAAATAACAACACCACAAAGCCAAAGAAGGACACAAGAAAGTGGTGTGAGTTCCATAAGATCTCCACTCACAACACAAGTGAGTGTTGGGCTAAGCAGTCGCTGGTGGCCGAGATGAGGGCTTCTAAATCAGATGCATGCTCTGACTCTGAATTAGAACCTGACAAGGTGAATGACAAAGGGAATCATATTATTGATGTGGATCCCAACGCCACTGTTGCAACTACAAAGATCCAGAAGGAGGAACCAGAAGATCCATAGGAGGCAGAGTGTGTCTTCCACTCCCATATGTGGGTAAAGGGTTCCCCACTACGGTTAATTATCGACAATGGGAGCCAAAAGAACCTCATTTCATCAGATGTCGTGAAGTGGTTGGGCTTGCCGACCACAGCACACCCACAACCATACACCATTGGGTGGCTTCACCAAGGACGGGATCTCTGCATCAACCAGCAGTGCCGCCTTCCCTATAACATCAAGCCCTTCATGGATGAGGTATTGTGTGACATTGCTCCTATTGATGTTTCTGATGTATTATTAGGCAAACCATACTTGTGGAAGTGACATGTTGTTTATGAGTCCCAACCTCGTGCTATTATTGTTACTTTGGGAAATAAATTGTACAGGATATAAGAGGTACCACTGCCTCCCACTATCTCTTTGGTTACAACAAAACAATGCAGTAAGCTCATTTCCCAAACCAGGAAATTTGTGTTCCTGATGATTAGCCCCTAGGGAAAGAAGAAGACTGTGGCCACGACCTCCATACATGGCTCCTCTGCATGACAACAACAAATGGACAAGGTTGTGGAGGAGTACGGGGACATCTTCACCTCACCCACAGGGGTGCCTCTGCACTGTCAGGTCAAGCACCCCATTGACCTGACCCCAGATGTGTCGCTACCAAATGGACCGATCTATAGGTGCTATGTTCTAGAGAATGATGAAATCAAGAGGAAGATTTAGGAGCTGCTACAGAAATGTCACATCCGGCCAATTTCATCACCCTGTGGGAGAACGATCGTGTTTGTACAGAATAAAGATGGAACTTGGAGACTTTGTGTTGATTATCGGGTGCTGAACAAGATCACTGTCCAAAATAGGTACCCGATCCCACAGATTGATGACCTTCTGGACCAAATCAAAGGGGAAAAATATTTCAGCAAGATCGACTTGAAGTCTGGGTATCACCAAGTACCAATCCAACCCTCTGATGTGTGGAAGACTGCCTTCAAAGCCAAGGAGGGCCTTTTTGAATGGCTTGTCATGCCTTTCGAATTGACAAATGCTCCCGCAACCTTCATGAGGTTGATGGATGACATCTTTCATCCATTCACCAACTCATTTTTAGTGGTATACTTGGATGACATTCTGATCTTCAACCAGACTTGGGAAGAGCACCTCCACAACATCTGAGAAGTCCTCCAAACACTATAGCAACACAAGTTTTGTGCCAATTTTGAGAAGTGCACTTTTGGCATGACCCAGGTTCAATATCTGGGATACATTATTGATGAAAGGGGGGTGCATGTGGATCCAGCCAAGATCCAAGTCATTTGGGATTGGCCAGCCCCAACCACCCTAATAGAGCTTCGCAGCTTTCTGGGTCTTTCTAATGTCTACCGCAAGTTCGTGTTGGGATTCTCTCATATCACTTGGCCCTTGAGTCAAGTCACCAAGGGAGGAGCAAAATAAAAATTCTATTGGTCGGAATCTCAACAGAAGTCGTTTATAGAATTGAAACATCGCCTCTGTTCTGCCCCAGTGCTCACATTACCAGACTTGCAACAACCATCTGAGATCGAGACAGATGCCTCTGACTATGCTATTGGGGAATTTCTTACTCAACAGGGGCATCTAGTGGCATATCACAGTGAGACATTGTTCGAGACAGTCTGCAAGTATCCCATGTATGAAATGTATTCCATTATGTAGGCTTGTCGAGAATGGAAGAATTACATTTTGGGGAAGGAAACAATCATCCACACATGCCATCAATTCCTCGCAGGGCCACATGCACACAAGGGAAGCTGCGTAACGATCAAATTCACCTAAGTGGTCCACATATCTACAAAAATTTCATTTGAACATCAAGTACAAGAAGGGTAGCACCACTAATGTTGGCAGATCACCTCACTTCGACCCATCGATTGTGGCCATAAACACAGTTTCAACTCTTATGGGTACAGACTTCTCTGATTGGCCGCTTTCTACAAGAGCGCTCTACAAGAGCGATCCAGAATTCAGCTACACATACAAGGCACTCTTGGGGGGTATGCAAGTTCCAAATTTTCACCTCCAAGATGCACTATTATGTCACCTGGGACACCTTTGTGTTCCTTCAAGCGAGCATGCTAAGATGATATGGGAAGCGCACTACAGTCGAGTCCTTGGGCATTTTGGGGTCGAGAAAATAGTGGCAGCTATTATATATTTTTTAATATTGGTCGAACATTCGAAGTGATGTTGGGAAGTACCTCGCATCTTGGCCAACACCCACACAACCGACTCATCAAGTTAAAGCACAAGGGATCTATACTCTGCTACCTACCCCTAGTCGACCTTGGGAATCCATCTCCATGGATTACATGTCAGGCCTTCCTTCTACTAAGCATGGAGACGACTATTTTTTCGTGGTTGTTGACATATTCTCAAAGATGGCCATTATGGCGGCCTGTAAGAAGAATATCACAACAGAAGCCACTGCTGAACTCTTCTTTGAACGAGTGTGGGTGCACTTTGGGATCCCACTATCTATCATATCAGATCACGACAGCAGGTTCCTCAGCACATTTTGGTCTAGCCTCTGGTCAATGTTGGACACAAAGCTCACCAAGTCCACAACTTTCCATCCCCAAACTGATGGCCAGATAGAGGTCATCAACATGATGATTGTACACATTCTACGCATGTACAATTCAAAGTATCCACGCACATGGGATGAGAGCCTTCCCTATGTACAACATAGTTATAAAAGGGCTCTCCACAGCTCAACCGACCACAACCCCTTTCAGGTGGGCTTCGGATTCCAGCCACTATGTCCCATTGACGTATCATGTCATTTGTAGCTACTCAGCCGACCACCATGTCCAAATTGCTTCGACAAAGAAAACAACTTCATCGAGTGCATTCAGCACACCCACCAACAGGTTCATGACATATTCGACAGAGCCAATGCTAAGTTCAAGAAACGACATGATCAACATTGGGTGACACACAACTTCCAGGTGGGCGACAAAGTGTGGCTACATTTGCAGAAGGAGGGCCTCATTGGACCCCACCGCAAGATTTTACGGCTCCGATATGGGCCATACACCATCACCAAGGCTATAGGGAACAATTCCTTGGAGCTGAATATTCCACCATTCCTTGGTCTGCACCTAGTATTCAATGTAGACTGCCTTCATCCCTACTTCCCACCTCTATTGGACACCTCTGACATTGCAGAAGAACTCACACCAAAAGAGTTAAACCCAGACTGCATGGAACAGGCCACCACAGACTGTATCATGGACATGCAAATCAAGAACACTTGCCGACAGAAGATCCAACTGTATCGGGTTGTCAAAGCTGGCCAACTCCTGCACCAAGGCAAGTGGTTCACCAGGGACCAAGTTCAACAGAAGTTTCCTCATCTCATGAAGGAACTCAACGCAATGGGGACCATTGCTTCCTAAGGGGGGAGGAATGATCCAGCTGGATATCGGTGGTCACCCGCCTATTCCACTTGGGGCCCCACCATTGTCTCTTTCAGTTTTTCACAACTTACTATTTTTAGTAGTTTTTCAGGTCTTGAACTTCTGGAGCCATTTTGAGTACCCAAACAGAGATAGTATGCCGAAGTTACATCCCCGAGAAGTTGAAACACCAATTTACCCAAACAGGGCCCATAGTTTTGGCGCTTCATCTCCTAGGGTTAGGTTTTTGGATGTTTAGAGTTCTCCATTGTTTCTCCATAATAAACAGTGTTGGAAAATACCGGAGAGTAAAAGAATCAAGATTAGGGAAACTAAAACTTTTTACTTTTTCATGCTCTAAAACCCATACGCTACTTTCCTTTAGTAAACTCGCGTATACACGCGGATATCCTTCATACAACTCGCGTATTAGCAGAGATCTAAATATGCAGATATTTATTAACTTAGTTCTTTGCAATATTCATTCATCTGATGTTAAGTAAACAGTAAACATGTGTAGTAACAACAGAATAAACCATCACACAAAGCATCACACATGAACACCAGGATTTTTAGGTGGAAACCCAAGTCGGGAGAAAACCACCGCTGCAGTTGCTCGGCCTTCAATATTTTATTATAGAGAAAACATATTACAACATATGTGCTGGCGCAGACTTGACCAGCACGCAGGCACCCACCTGCGCTCGTTTACCAGCCTCTCCCGGAAGGGAGCTCCAACCCCCTGACTCGTTTACCAGCCTCTCCTGGAAGGGAGCTACGACCCCCCGATCTCGTTTACCAGCCTCACCTGGAAGGGAGCTACGACCCCCTGACTGAAGGCTACAACCCTCATCACCTCTATGGACCACGTTTCATCAATTTTCACACTGGATCCAAAGCTTCCTTTAGGACACCACTTGCAGGCCACGTTTCATCATATTTTCAGACTGGACCCACTCCATACTTTTAAGCACAGTCAAACATGAAAAATGACATATAACTCACTCACATATATCAAGAACCAACAGAATAAACTGTGACATTTCTACTACGACTTCAGCAAACCCTACTTTGCATACGCGTTTCCTTTCTAATGTCACGTATATACGTGAAGCCCGCTCACATAAACCACGATACAGCATATACACAGAGCTAATTTTATTGCGCATATCAGTCAGTTTTTCTTCACTTGTCACAGACATACGCGCTTCCTCTTCGGCGAACTAGCGTATGGTTCTTCAGACTTTTATGTCATTGCAATTCTTCACAACAGATACATCACTTCATATTTTACCCTTTACCTCAGACAGATATTCGCCTCATCACAGATCTAATCATTCCATAAGCAGATCTAGTAAATACAAGTACATTTCAGATCTAGATCCCCTTCTTCATCATTGGTGCATCATACGTTCAGATCTATCATTCAACTGTAACCCTTTCCATTCAGATCTACTTCAGAGAGAAGTATTCATTCAAGCTCAGAGATCTTGCACCCACACTCATGATTTGCACAATGAATTTCTTCTCCTTATATAGGTTTACCCTTTTTCAATACCATGAGCCCCTTTTTCAATACCATGAGCCAAAACAATACCATGAGCCCAAAACTACATTACTTCCCATGGTATTCCTGGACGGGGTCATTTAGACGAATCATTACCCAATACAATGGGTCAATACCATGGTGGTTACCCCTGGTTTTGCACTTTATGAGCGCTTTTGCCCATACGCGACTTGGCACGTACTTTACCGCGTGCATACGCAACTTCTCCTAGGCAAATCCGCGTATGCCTTGAGACATACTCTTTTCATCATAGATCTAGCACATATTGAATTCCTTTCTTCATTACCTTCTGTACTCTCTGTAGATACATCAAATTTTCATCTTTAAACAGCTTCATCAAGACATATTCTATCAAGCACAACTTCATCAAGTAAGTTGCCATCATCTTCATCAGGTGGGTTGCCATTCAAGAACAACTCTCTACATCATATTGTCAACAAACATCATATCACATCATATTTACATCATTTACCAAGTCCATCAAGTCAAGAATAACTTCATGAGGTGTATTGCCATCAAGGACAACACATGCCAACAATCTCATGTCTTCATCTTCATTCAGTGGGTTGCCATCAAGGACAACACTCTGCGTCATATTGCCAACAATCTCCCCCTTTGGACTTGATGGCAACCACGATGGTGTTTGATCACCACAACAGATAGGTACATTAAGAATACAATGACACCATGTCACTCTCCCCATTCTTTGACACCATTCTTTCTCTTCATTCAAACACCATGTCACTCTCCCCTTTGACATCAAGGGCAAAGGGCGGATCAAAACCAACACACTCTCCCTCTTTTCTCCTCATGTAGAAGGAGCGTTCTGCAGATCTGATGTATACTTAAGTGACCAAGCTCCCCCTGAGTTCATGCTGAATCTTCAAACATATTTTTCAATGAAGTACATGACTCTATGAACTTCCTATCACCAAAAGACCCATACTTACATCAAACATCCAACCAAGTGGATTTACATATGAGACTCAAGTACCCAACCAAGTGGGTTTACACATTTCAACTCAGCTACCCAACCAAGTGGGTTTACAAAATTTGACTCAGCTACCCAACCAAGTGGGTTTACAAATTTGACAAGTCCTTACATGACTGAATATTAGAAATTTACATTATGGGTCTCAACAAGACCTTTTCATCAAATTACAAATATGACCATTTATGACCAACACCAGAAAGTCCTCAAGAAAGAGAACATATTTCAGAACCATCATAATGCCAACAATGCATTATACTTAGCAAAGCTAATGCTCCCCCTGAATTTGTGCATCCAAGCATCCTTTCCATATGACTAAGGCTCCCCCTTAGTTTGTGCATCCTGAACACTTTCACCAACAAATCATCAAGGCATCTTTATCAAAACATCAGAGATCGAAACAATATTATAAGAACTGGAACACCACGAGAGATACCAAACAGTATCAGAGATACCAAACAGCACTGCAGCTGTGCTGAAGAGAGCTGACTCCAAACAGAAATTTGTCAGCAATCAGACATACACGGTTTTATGTGCATGAACTCGCGTAAATACGCGACTGTGTTTTAGGAAACCCGCGTATCCAATACCATCTTCTATATTTTAACCAGATCTGATCCTCTGTGAGAAAAAAGACAGTGTTCAGCTTCTTTATGAGATATTTGAATGCTTTCCTGGAATACAGATAGATAGAACAATGTAGTTGTGTCTTCAAGCGTCATCCAACGGTTGTAGCATAAGCTCATTAGTAACCAAGCCTTCAGATTATTTGCAGCATCAATACAATCTTTCCAAGAGAGATCATCATACCAGAACATCATCTTCAAATATGTGTCAATCATCCATGTGGTCCAATATCATCAAGATCTTCAAGATTTAACATGAAGTAACATATGAAGGCAAAAGATCTCAACCATAGTAACAAGTTCTGCATGATCTATTCTTATCTCTGAATCATAAGACTTCCAACTCATCCATGTATGAGCACAAAAGATAATTTTTACCAAACAAGGCTCAAAATATCATCATAATAAATCATGTACCAAGTCATCCTCATTTAAGCATGAGTATCACAATAACCAAGAGTAAGCAGTCATAGTGCCAACAATGCAATCATTAGTATTCAACCTGCTGCTCCCCCTGAACCAGTGCTTCTCCTTAACTTTCGCAACCTGAACACCTTCATCAGCAAGTCATCAACAACAATCTCTGTATGATCTGACCTTATCTCTGAATTATAAGATTTTCATCTCAGCAACGAATACTCTTCAGGACTCATCCATAATCTTCAACTTAAGTAACCAAGTATCATATCATCATTATTTAAAACTGAGAAATTAAGCTGCTACAGAGTCAATAAAACATTTATTAACAGTCAGACTGATGCTCCCCTTGAACTTCTCCTCCAGATCTTCAGCTTTCATCCCAATTCTCTTATCATAAAAGCATACGCGATTGTGTCTGCTGGAACTCGCGTGTATACGTGACTTGTGTTCATCTAACCCGCGTATGGAAAGTGAAGCATAGAAATTTTTCACATTCCTTCATCTCCCCCTGAACTTGTACTTCCTGTACCTGTCTTCTTCATGTCAGATGCTTTGTCAGAAAAACATATAACCAGAATAATCAAATCAACCATGAGAGACATCATACATTTCTCCCCCTGTGACGATACATTATTAAATCTCATAATGTATCCCACATCATTCCTGCAGTCAATCAGAGAAGTAAGCTTCAGAAGCGGATGACTGCAGTAGGGTCAATATTCCCTACGTTTCTGATCGGTCCTCCATCTTTTTCCAGATTTGTTTGATCTTTCTATTTGTGTGCTAGAAGTTATCCAATTTCTCATATCTGTTCAACCTGCAGTCCTTTTCTACATGTCCATACTTATTACAAGAATAACATCTCATATGTCCAGAAAAATAAGCATAAGTATCATAATGAGTATTTCTAATCTTCCTCCTTTTACAATCAGCTGCTTTATGTCCATACTTGTTACATGAAAAACAATATCCCTTGAAGAAACCAAAGTACCTTTCTATGTGGGAACTGTTTGTTTGAGGCTGAAATGATCTGCTCCTGCAATTTGCTGCAACATGCCCATAATTATCACATTTAAATCATTCAACATTATTAACTGATTTCCTTTGAGAATTCACTATTGTTGGTTGAGCTTTTGTCTCTTTCAACACTTCAGGTTTAGTATTGACATCCTCTGAATTTTTAGCACTTCCTTGTGAGCTAGATTCTCCTTTAACAGTTTCATGGAAACCAAGACCAAGTTTGATAGCAGAAGACCTTTGATTACTTAGAATATTGTCCAAGATATTAGTACTATCTTGAAACCTCAAAAGTTTAACCTTTTCTTCTAATTTACCTTTGAGAATGTTTACCTCAACCTCCAAGGCTTGACATTGCTTTTTCATGCTTTCTTCTTTCCTTCTTCCATCTTCTACTTGATCCTTTAGATTTAGAATCTCTTCTTTCAACCAATTTTCGTTTTCTTCACATGTTTGTTGCAGCTCTTCATTCTTCTTATTTTATTTTTCCAGATCTTCTTTTAGAGAGATGATTTCTGCTTCAAGGCCTTCCTTTTCAAATGGTTGTAGAGGTTCCTCATTTTTCTTACTTGATGCTTCAAGATCTGCTTGCAGAGAGATGATTGCAACTTCAAGTCCTTCATTCTTCTTGCTTGATTTTTCGAGATCTGTATTTAGATCGTTGATTTCTGCTTCTAGTTCTTTAATTCGATTGCATGCATAAGTATGAAACCTTTGATACTTGTCCACCTGTCCATTCAGCATTTCTATTTGTTTTTCCATTTGAGATATCATCTCTTTGTTGATAGTTTCTTGCTTCTTAGATGAACTTTGTAGTTCTTCAACTTTAACCTTGAGAGCTTCTTCTAGATCCACAACTTTACTTTCACTATCTTCACTATTGTTTGCACAAAGAAGATTATTCAAAGGACCCCAATCACTATCTGATTCATCTTCTTCAATTTCTGCTATACAAGTTTTCTGAGATATCTTCTTGTTTCGAGTAGCCTTCTTCTTTTGCTTCTTTGCCATGAGTACTTTCAGATCATGGTCAGAATCTTCTTCATCTTTACTGGACACTTCATCATCATCTTCATTTGCATAATAACTCTTCCTCTTTTCAAATTGTTTCCCTTTACCATGTTTTTCTCTATAAGGACATTTAGCAGCATAGTGACCAACTTTTCCACACTCAAAACATTTGAAGGGGAGCTTACCTTTGAATCTTCCAGTACCTAGTTGGAGCTTTCTCACGAAATTCGCTTCTTCTTCATCGGATATATAGCTGGATTCTTTGACAACTTCCTTTTCTTTTCTTGCAGATACCTTAAAAGCAGCTTCTCTGATTTGGGAAGGACCTCCTTGTCTCATTTCAAAAGCAGTCAGAATACCATGTAATTGAACAATAGTGAGAGTTTGCAGATCTTGCCTTTCTTCAATAGCTAAAACTTTAGAGTCAAATTTTGAAGTCAACGATCTTAAGACTTTTTCCACCAGAGTAGTATCAGTTATGGTTTCACCCAAATTTCTCATTCGCTTTACAATATCATCCAGACGTAAGAAGAAATGAGCAATACTCTCATCACTATACATCTTCAAATTTTCATATTCAATTCTAAGAGTTTGGAGTTTTGCACTTTTTACTTTTGTGTCTCCTTCATAACTTAGAATGATTTTGTCCCATATTTCTTTTGCTGAGTGTAGCTGCATCACTTTAGCAAATTCTAGTTCAGACATGCTTCCTAATAAGACATTTACTGCTTTGGCATTGATTTCATACTTCTTCCCTGCCACCGCACCGTAGGAATATCACGGATATCGAGCACCTTCTTCCACGATACCATATAACATCCGCACCAAGATTCTTGATATGCTTGTTCGACTTTCCAAAATATCGATCGCTTCCATTGAATAGAGGTGGCTTTATAGACATTACTCCTTCAAGACTTCCATTGCGACGTCTCCTTCTGCTTTCTATCAAGTCTGCAAGGACCCGTCCGATACTCAACTGCTGGGAAAATACTAAGAGGGGGTGAATCAAGATTAGGGGAAACTAAAACTTTACTTTTCCATTCACTAAAACCCATACGCTACTTTGTTGAAGCCAACTAGCGTATACACGTGGATATCCTTCATAAAACTCGCGAATACACAGAGATATTATTATGCATTTATTTCTTTACTTAGGTCTATGCATCATTAGATGTTTAGTTAACAGTAAGCATGTGTAGTAATAACATAATAAACCATCATACATAAGCAACACACATGAACACCAGGATTTTAGGTGGAAACCCAAGTCGGGAGAAAAAACCGGGCCAGCAGCTTGCTCTCAGCCTTCAATATTTTATTATAGAGAAAACATCTACAACATATGTGTTGGTGCAGACTCTACCAAAGACGCAGAACCCACTCGCGCCGTTACCACCTCTCCTGGAAGGGAGCTACAACCCCCTGACTCGTTTACCAGCCTCTCCTGGAAGGGAGCTACGACCCCCTGCTCTCATTTACCAGCCTCTCCTGGAAGGGAGCTACGACCCCCTGACTGAAGGCTACAACCCTCAAAACCAATATGGACCACGTTTCATCAATTTTCACACTGGATCCAACAACTTCAATAGAACACAACTTGCAGGCCACGTTTCATCATATTTTCAGACTGGACCCACTCCATACTTTTAAGCATAGTCAACCATGAAACAGATACATATAACTCACTGACAAATATCAGTAAACCAGCAGAACAGATCAGATATTTCTTACCACAGTCTTCAGCAACCCTAGTTTGCATACGCGCTTTCCTTTCACTGATGTCGCGTATATACGCGCTTCCGTCCACATCAAACCAATGTCGTATACTCGTACATACGCGTAGATAATTTATCAAGATATGCACCTTTTCTTCAAATGGGCCGCGTATATACGCGCTTCCTCTGTGGCGAACTAGCGTATGGATCTTCAACCATTACAGAGCTGCATACTTCTTCAGATCAGATATTCAGTTCAGATTCAACCCTTTACTTCAGACAGATGTTCGCCTCATCACAGATCTAATCACTCCATAAACAGATCTAGTAGATACAAATACATTTCAGATCTATATCCCCTTCTTCATCATTTTCTTCATTGGTGCATCATAGATTCAGATCTATCATCAAGCCTTTACCCTTTCCATACAGATATACTTCACAGAGAAGTATTCATTCAAGCTCAGACATCTTGCACCCACACTCATGATTTGCACAATGAATTTCTTCTCCTTATATAGGTTTACCCTTTTTCAATACCATGAGCTCCTTTTTCAATACCATGAGCCAAAACAATACCATGAGCCCAAAACTACATTACTTCCGATGGTATTCCTGGACGGGGTCATTTAGACGAATCATTACCTAATACAATGGGTCAATACCATGGTGGTTACCCCTGGTTTTGCACTTTATGAGAGCTTTTTCCCATACGCAACTTGGCACGTACTTTACCGCGTGCATACGCGACTTCTCCTAGGCAAATCCGCGTATGCCTTGAGACATACTCTTTTCATCATAGATCTAGCACATATTGAATTCCTTTCTTCATTACCTTCTGTACTCTCTGTAGATACATCAGATTTTCATCTTTAAACAACTTCATCAAGACATATTCTATCAAGCACAACTTCATCAAGTAAGTTGCCATCATCTTCATCAGGTGGGTTGCCATTCAAGAACAACTCTCTACATCATATTGTCAACAAACATCATATCACATCAGATTTACATCATTTACCAAGTCCATCAAGTCAAGAATAACTTCATGAGGTGTATTGCCATCAAGGACAACACATGCCAACAATCTCATGTCTTCATCTTCATTCAGTGGGTTGCCATCAAGGACAACACTCTGCGCCATATTGCCAACAAATAGGCCCTCGAGCCTCATTGTAACACAGTTCAGAGGTCTGTAGCCACCACATCTCTTCTCAAAGATTCGCTACCAGCACCCTAGCTATTTTATTTCCATCATGTTTGTAAGCATATTTCTTTGATTTGATATTAATGAAATGAAGCCTTCTTTCCACTGTATTTCTATGTTTATGGTTATTTCTGTATTCTGTTGTGTTCCTGCATAAATCCAGATCAACCCTTAATACATTTTCATGATGTAAAATTTTCACTCTCTCTCATACTCCATTCTTATGAAAATATCATCAATTTTCCCAAGATTTATTTTATGATGAAAATAAAATAAATAATTTAATTTTCAACATCCAAAATACCTTTTCGAAATGAAGTATCATACCTTATGCTCCCTTCAAGGTTATTTAATAAACCACTTCTTCGCAATTTCAACTCTCCGTATTTCACTCTTCTATGTCATCTTCATCACTGTGAATATTCACATGCCCTTCATACCATAACCTCTTCAACACGCTCATCATCTTAGCGCAAACAGTTTTCCTATTCTTCCATGCAGCTCCTTATTTGCAAACTCTTTCTCCATAGTTTGCCTTTCTATCACTTTCTCAATACATGATGAAAACCTTTACAAATGATTTGTTTTGATAGAAAACAATTATTACATAATGGTTTCAAGCTTACCGCAATTTTAAAGGTTACACATCCTCTTGCCTCATAGGCTTACATCAGGTACATATACCTTCACAACCACAATTTCACTCAAGACTTTATCCAACTTTGCTTAAGACTAGTTTTACTTTGACAAAATTTCCAATGCGGACCACTTAATGATTTGGGGACACTTTTTCATGGAATTATTACACACACATACTCATACATTGCTTCATTTACCATGCTTTCGTTGTGCCACTCTGATCACAATTTGATCCTACTCCACGCAACAACTCCACTCTTCAAAAATTTTTTCTAAAACTTTGCACTTTTTAGAATTCACCACCGATGTTGTTGTGAAACCAGCTCCAAAAATAGAAGAAAAGAGATATCAACGCCTTATAAATAACCCACTTCGAGGGAGAAACCTCCAATACATTACATGAATGAACAATTCTTGGATGATGCAAATTACAAAACCTCCTTTCTATATATAGTAGTCCATAGGGCCACAATGTAATCCTAGTGGGGCTACAATGTAATCCTAGCTGACCTAACAATAATAATTTAACGGCACAATAATAACAATATGGGGGTTACAAGGGTACAATAATAACAATAACGAGGTTACACTAACAACAATAAGGGACTATACTAGTAATATAGGGACCTAACATGCCCCTCTCCTTCAAAAAAGTGTTGTCCTCAACGCTTCAGTAGCTTTGGGTGCTTTCGTGTAAAATTCTCATCCTCCCATGTAGAATCTTTAGTGGGTAAGTTCTTCCACTTGATGAGATACTCTGAAATTGATCGATTCCGTAGCTGTCGAGTTCTTGTTTCCGTGACCGCTTCATGTTCCAATATGATTTTTCCTTCCTCATCAAGTTCTGGCAATATTGTTTGAACTGGAAGATTTTCACCTATAACCTTCTTTAAGCATGAAACATGGAAATTGGATGCACTCGTGAAGAAGCAGGAAGCTCCAATTTGTATGCCATAGTACCAATATTTTGCAACACCTTGTAAGGACCATAGTACTTTGGTGATAATTTATTATCCTTCTTAGCTGGCTTGAGGGAAATTTTTTTGTATGGTTGTAGCCGTAAAAATACGCAGTCTCCTACATCAAAACTTCTCTCACTGCGATGTTGATCTGCCTGTTGTTTCATTCGATTTTCTGCCAAATTCAAGTTGTCCTTTAAGAGTTGGAGAACTTCTTGTTTATGCTCGATGTGATATTCTATTTCTTGAACCTTTGAATTTCTCTTAAAGACGATATGATGGTTGGTGGATGATATCCATAAAGTGCCATAAATGGGTTCATTTTTGCTGTAGTATGGAAGGAATTTTTATACCACCATTCAGTGAGAGGTAACCACTTGACCCATTGTGTTTGTTTATCAGATACAAAACAATGAAGATATCCTTCCAAACATTTATTTACTATCTTAGTTTGACCATCATATTGAGGATGATAAGATGAGCTATGAGCTAATTGAGTACCCAAACAAGAAAATAACTCCGTCCAAAAATTTCCAGGAAAAATGGGATCTCTGTTACTCACAATAACCCTTGGGTTTCCATGTAGCTTTTGAATTGTTTCCATAAATGTAGTAGCAACTGTACTTGCTTTAAATGGATGAGATAATGCACAAAAGTGTGCATACTTGGTAAGTCTATCAACTACCACCATGATGACACTCTTTCCTTTGGACTTAGGTAAACTTGTGATAAAATCCATTGAAATCTCCTCCCAACGTTGACTTGGAATGGATAAAAGTTGTAGAAGACCCGGGGTCTTAATTGTCTCAACTTTATTCTACTGGCAAACCAAACATTCCTCCACAAAATTTTGAATATCAAATTTAAGGCCATCCTAAAAAAATTCTTTCTTCACCCTATGGTAAGTTTTTAAAAATCTTGAGTGTCCTCCTAAAGGAGAAGTGTGCAATTCCAAAAGAATCTTTTGTTTTAGTTGGGAATTCTTACAAAGATATAAGCGATCTTTGTACCATAAGGAATCATTTTTCCAACTAAATGTATCAGATGTACTAGGATCTTGCCGCAAATTTTGAATGAGTATCCATACATCTTTGTCCTTCTTCCATTCATCTCTTTCTTCAGTTATCCAATCTGGTTGGATAATAGAAATGGCACAAAGCAATGCTTCCACCTCTTCATTCTTTCTTGAGAGTGCATCTGCAACAACATTAAGCTTCTCTTTTTTGTAGATTATTTCAAAGTCATAACCCAACATCTTTGTGACCCATTTTTGCTGCTCTTCTGAAGATAGTCTTTGTTCCAAAAAGTGTTTAAGACTATCATGATCAGTTTTTACTTTGAAGTGTCTTCCCATTAGGTAAGTTCTCCATTTCTTTAGTGCATGCAGTATTGCTAACATTTCCTTCTCATAAATAGGTTTATGTAAATACTTTCCTTTGATTGGACGACTTTCAAAAGAAATGGGTCTTCTTTCTTGCATTAAAACAACACCAATTCCATTTCCCGAGGCATCACATTCCACAATAAAGGTTTTTGTGAAGTTTGGCGTAGATAAGACCAATGCTAGGCACATTGCCTCTTTAAGAGGTTCAAAGGCCTTAGTTGCTTCAGGAGTCCATGAAAATGCATCTTTCTTCAATAATGTTGTTAGAGGTGCTACTATTCTCCCATAATTCTTAACAAACTTGTGATAATACCCTGTTAACCTGAGAAATCCTCGGAACTTCTTTATGGTTGTGGGGACTTTCCATTCCTTAATGACTTTAATTTTGTTAGGGTCTACCTTAACACCCTCGTGAGATACAATATGACCCAGATATTCCACCTCTTGTACTCAAAAGAAACATTTGGATGTTTTTGCATATAATTGTTTCTCCTGCAATAGTTTGAGCACCCTGTCAACATGTTGAACATGATCCTTCCAAGACCTGCTATAGATTAGTATATCACCAAAAAATACTAGCACAAATTTTCTAAGGAAGGGTTTGAAAATGGAATTCATCAACCCTTGAAATGTAGAAGGTGCATTGGTAAGGCCAAAAGGCATGACCAAAAATTCATAATGACCCTCATGAGTTCGAAATGTTGTTTCGGAATATCTTCAGTCTTCATTCTAATTTGATGATATCCTGAACGAAGATCGAACTTGGTAAAATAAATTGCTCCATGTAATTCATCCAATAATTCATCAATCACAGGAATGGGAAATTTATCTTTAATGGTGAACTTATTGAGCTCCCTATAATCCGGACACATTCGCCATGATCCATCCTTCTTGTGTACCAATACTACAGGAGCAGAGAAAGAACTTTGACTAGGTTGAATTATACCCGCCTCTAACATTTTTGCAATCATATGTTCAATTTCGCTCTTTTGGACGTAAGGATATCTATAAGGCCTGATGTTAGGAGGAAATCTTCCTGGAATCAATTGAATAGCATGATCATGATCACGAATAGGTGGGAGTCCTTTGGGAGTTTCAAACACCTTGGAATGATTGTCCAAGACTTGTTGGAGATCTGCAGAAATAGATGATTTTGATGTTGGAACTTCTAGTGAGCATAATTATGCAATTACGCCTTGTTGTTCTTTCTTTAGAAGCTTTGTCATGACATTAGAGCTTATTATCTTTCCTGGCTTCCCTACAATACCCCGTAATTCAACTTCCTTACCTTCTGAAAAAAAAATTCAAAAAAAGTTCTTGAAAATTAAAAGCTACCATCCCCAAAGATTGTAACCATTGTACTCCTAGTACAACATCAGCAACTCCCATAGGAATCGAAAGCATGGGACTATTCAATACATATTCCCCCATGGTTAGCTTGATATTATGGCATTTTCCAGAGCAATTTATAGTTCCTCCATTTGCAACCATCACTTGACATTCTGGTGCTGGGTATAGGAAACAATTCAATTCCTTCGCTACCTTACAATGAATAAAATTATGGGTACTACCCGAATCAATCAACACTATTACCTTTTTCTTCTTGATATGTCCTTCTATCTTGAGAGTTTGAGGAGTGGTAATTCCTGCCAATGCATTACATGATATGGTCAGACTCATTTCTTCCTCTTCTAGGGTCGGTTCCTGGTGTATATCCTCTTCTTGTTCACTTCCTTCTTCCTCTTCACAATCTATGTAAGATAATTTCTTCTTGGCACACTTATGACCTTTAGTGTATTTGCTACCGCAACTGTAGCAAAGCCCTTTTGCTCTCTTTTCTTCCAATTGTTGTGGTGTCAACCTTTTAGGTTGTTGAAATCTAGGAGTAGCAACACTTCCCTGTTTATAGAAGTGAGTGGTAGGCTTCCTTGTCGCCATAATTTTACATTCAATTTTTCTTGCCAACCTGAATGCCTTCTCCAATGAATCAAGTTCCAAAACGCGAACTTCATGTTGGATGTTATCCTTTAAAGTACCTATGAATAGATCAATCTTGTGTTCCTATGGAATATCAGTTACCCTTATATTCAATTTTTGGAAGTCCTCAATGTGCTCCCCCACTAAACCCTTTTGTTTGAGATTTATCAATTAGCTAAAGAAGGTGTTGCTCTTTCTATCCTCATAATGTGCTATCATTTCCTCTATAAAAATTGACCAAGTGACAATTTTTTTACAGGAGCAAAGCCATCAATACCATACAAAGGTATTTTGTTCTAGATGTAAAGTTCCAATGCGTACCTTTTGTGTGTTTTGCACATTATTGAGATCAAAATATTGCTCCATCTGTAGTAAACAATGACACGTGGCAAGTCGTACAAGTGGGCTATATGGAGCCAGTCCATAATTGGGTCATTGTGGGAGATTGGACATAAATTTGTCTTGAAGAATCCAAATCAGGTCAGACCTGTGGCATTCGAAAGAAGATTCAGAGGGTGACTTCAGGACCAAATTTCAAATATTGAAGATCCGAAATCATAGAGATAATTCAGTTTCAATATTGAGCTACCGAAATTTGAGAGCCTAAAAAAGACCTAACTTCCACAGATCATATCTTTGAAAATATTGTGAACCAAGCTCTGAAATTTTTCGACGATGTTCCTCGGGATTTCAGCTTCTCTCTCTAAAAAATTAAGCTTTTGAAACTTCATATAACAAAATTTATAGTGAAAATTCCGTGATGCCCTATTTAGGTTAAATTTAGGGGCCTGCAAAAAGCCCTAACTTCCACAGATCATATCTCCGAAAATATTGCGAACAAAGCTCTGCAATTTTGTGACGATGTTGCTTAGGATTTCGGCTTCGCACTCTACAAATTACAGCTTCTGAACCTTCGTATAAAAAAAGTTATAGCGGAAATTCCATGATGACCTGTTTGGGGCAGCTAAACCCTAGAATCCAAAGCTCTGATACCAAATGTTGTGAAACCAACTCGAAAAATAGAAGAAAAGAGATATCAACGCCTTATAAATAAGACACTTCGAGGGGGAAACCTCCAATACATTACATGAATGAACAATTATTGGATGATACAAATTACAAAACCTCCTTTCTATATATAGGAGTCCATAGGGCCACAATGTAATCCTAGTGGGGCCACAATGTAATCATAGCCGACCTAACAATAATAATTCAAGGGCACAATAATAACAATATGGGGGTTACAAGGGTACAATAATAACAATAAGGGGGTTAAACTAACAACAATAAGGGACTATACTAGTAATATAGGGACCTAACAGATGTCAAATCTATCTTTTCTTCAACTATAGGGGTTGCTTCGGCAACAGGAGGAAAAAGCGATGCTGGAGACGTCAAGCTTATCTTGGAGCCAATCAACTAAGGATCAAGCCACCTCCAATGTCAAATGCTTCCATTTTTTTCCCAGCTTCATCGCACCAAACGCATTAGCAGGTCATATCACACCAAAATGCAGGACCAAACACAGTAGCAAGGCACCACAGTACTAAACGTAGTCCATGCTCACAACATTTCGCTGCTGGTTGGGAACAGCGTCATTTAGGAGAGGCATCATGAATTAACTCTCCCAAATCAAGTTTTCATGTGATGAAAGTGCTAGATCAAAGAGTATGGTTTCCTTTACAATGGAATAAAACAACAGTGCCACCGAAAAACAGATTCAAATGGCTTTTTGTCTTTTGAACGACTCCTTCAACAATGTTGCGGCTTGATCACCCATGATCCAAACTCTGGTCACCCCACCAAGATTTTTGTAGGTGATGCAGCACATCCTCTTAGTTACAGCATGCTTCAATCCAATATTTTTGGCCCTCCAGCCAAGAAGCGCAACACAAAAGACACAACATCCACTTACAGATAATATCACTGGTCACATAGCACTCTGCTGCTCATGCCTTCCAAAGCGCAGATCCAAATGCTACTCCGCACCTCCCAGTGCTACACTTCATAGAACGACCAACACTATACAATGATTCTTTAAATTCCAAGAAATGTATACAATGATTCTTAGGTAGAATATACAATTTAATTGGCATCTATCCCAGTGTTAATATAATCATTCGTCTTAGAAAGAAAACAATCCATCACAAAAACTCTTAGCTGGATAATAAGAAACCATAGAATTTCAACATGCACCTAGACCAAAATGTCTTCTCAATGCCAAAACTCAATTTTTTTATGCTTGAACTTGTGCCTTGAATGTGCATTTTCCTTTGTCTTGTTATAGTTTATTCCATTGGAATTTTCTGAATTGCTGCTTTGCGTTATCAATGTCAGTTGGTTCATGCTCCAGCAATCTTCACGCAGCTCGAATAAAAATTGCAATGCCTTTCACATCGAACAAATTTACGTGGTTGAGCTTTCTATTTTATGAGGCGGATTTTTTTTCCATGACAAATTGCACCAAGAAATTATAGCTTATAATTGTTTGAGGTACAGAACTGTCCTGTTGTATTCACTCTTTCCCTCAATGCTTGCCAACAAGTGTCAATCAGCTGCAGAGTCAGAAACACATAAGGTGGGTGCATGCTCTCTAATCATGTGGGTTCTTCGGTGCCAAGGTAAGGCTTTGAAATCCTTAGATGCCAATAATATTTCATTTACACCTGTGCAAGACTCGTAAGTTTGGCAGAAGGTGTGAGCTTGATAGATTGTAGATGTGCCCATATAAACCATCCTAGAACACTGCCAATCTCATTCTCGCACCTAAACATTGAATTATTCTCCTAAATTTTACTTCATCGATGTTGAGGGATCTAATCATTAGACTTTGGTTCCTTCCTAAATTAACATTGTCGTCGTCCACGAACACAACTACCACAATTATTATTCACTATTCATCATACGCCATCCATGGATTTCCCATTGCACAATTTGTATGCAACGGCGGCTCTTTGAATCACTAGATCCTCAAAAAGTATAGGAGCAAATACTCATAAATCCATTTTAATCAAACAATGCCTCCTACAATTCTCCCAAAAGTAGCAAACACATGCCAAACTCAACCTCTACCAAAACTCACCCAGATCTCACTTGAGGCTCTGATACCAAATGAAGCAGGGATTCTACTATAAAATAGAATCCTTGCACACAATATTGTATGTGTTTCCTTAACATGGAAATTTCATCAAATTCATCATTAAAAACCATGTTTTAATTCAGCTCAAAACATATACAAAGAAGAGAGAGCCAACACAAATAACATACTGGCATAGAATAATAACAAGAAAATTGCAGATTCAAACCAATTGCTCGAGTATTACATTTGTGGGCCTCTCGGATCTCGGCCTTTCAAAAACTCTCACGTTGTTTCTCTCTATCTCTCTCTGTATTCCTCACTCTATTTCCATCCTCGCACAAGCTTCATATTTATACACAATTATGAATTAACTCCAATCCATGATTTGCTCCACACAAATCTCGACCAAAATCTAAAATAGATTTATCCCTTATTGACTCAATTGAGTTCCATTAAAGGAATTCCTGATCCCTAAATTATCTACCTAACTCAACTCCACTCATATCCTCCATTTATTAAAAGAATATTTACAATAATCCTCACACTCACATTTTCTCTCTTAATTTATTAAAAATGATCATAATAATTTATGAAATAATTAAAAATACATCATCCCCTAATTACTCAATTAAATAATGAAAATGTTGCTTGATGCTCCTGCATCAACCAACCTCTTAACTCGAAATTCCTAACTGATTTTCCACTTCAGTTAACTATTTCCAAGTTCTCATTGAGAATAGATTACTGTTTATTGTCCAACTAACATTAAGGGATAATAATAGTTGACATGCATCTATAAATAGAGCTCCACCTAAAAATAGCATGTGTGGGCCCCACCTAGTGTAGGTGCTTAATTTTAACTAGGATCAAGGATGTTGTTTCCGGATGCCAATTTCATTGTTTCTTGTTGCAAACTTCAACATAGCATACGATCTTTGTTTGATGCGCACAATACCTCCTAAGAAATATCTATCTGAGGACTACAACTTTCGAGTGGCCAACATGGGGTCCCATGTTGGCCCCGATTTTCCCAAAAAACGTCATTTAGTGCCTCAAAACGGCTCCGGAAGTTCAAGACCTGAAAAACTGCCATAAATAGTAAATTGTGCTACAATTAAGAAAATTGAAAAACCAAAAAAAATAATGGTGGGGGTCCAAGTGGAATAGGAGGGTGGCCACCAATATCCACCTAGATCAGTCCTCTCCACTTAGGAAGAAATGGTCCCCATTGCGTTAAGTTCCTCCATGAGATGAGGAAAATTTTTTTGAACTTGGTCCCTGATGAGCCACTTGCCTTGGTGCAGGAGTTGGCCAACTTTGACAACCTGATACAGTTGGATCCCTCGTTGGTGAGTGTTCTTGATATGTGTGTCCATTATTCGATCATTTTTGGCATGTTCCATGCAGTTTAGGTTTAGCTATGTTGGTGTGAGCTGTTCTGCAATGTCTGATGTGTTCTGTAATGGTGGAAAATATGGTCGAAGGCGGTCCACATTTAACATTAGGTGCAGACCAAGGAATGGGGGAATTTTGAGCTCAAAATAATTGTCTCCCATAAACTTGATAATGGTGTAAGGCCCATATAGGAGTGGTATGAACTTTCGATGAGATCCGGTTAGGTGTTCTTTCTGAAAATGCAACCAAACTTTGTCACACACCTGAAACTTGTGTGGCACCCAATGTTGATCAAGTCGTTGCTTGTACTTGGCATTAGAATTCTCCAGGATGTCGTGAACCTGTTGGAAGATGTGTTGGATACGTTCAATAAATTTGGTTTCTTTATCAGCCTTAGACGGCGCATGTGTGGATTTTGTCTGTGTATTCGCATGAGGTATAGCAACATCAATTAGACATAATGGTTGAAATCCTAGACCCACTTGAAAGGGACTGTGACCAGTCGAGTTATGGAAAGCTCTGTTATAATGGTGTTGCATATAGGGTAAGATCTCACCCCAACTTTGCGGATGCTTGGAGTTGTACATGCGGAGTCTGTGCACTATCATCCTGTTGAAGACCATTTTTTGGCCATGAATCTAGGGATGGAATGCAGTCGACTTGGTGACCTTGGTGCCCAATAGTGTCCAGAGGCTTGACCAGAATGTGCTCAGGAACCTATTATCCTGATCTGATATAATGGTCTACAGAATCCCAAAATGTACCCTTACTTGTTCAAAGAAGTGTTTTCCAGTGTCCTTGGTTGTGATGCTCTTCTTTCAAGCTGCCAATATAGCCATATTAGAAAATATGTCTACGACCACAAATACACAGTCATTACCATGCTTGGTAGAAGGTATGCCAAACATATATTCTATGGAGACAGATTCCCAAAGTTGGCTAGGAGTAGGCAAAGGAGTGTACACGCCTTGCTTCTTGATGGTTGGCTTGGCGATGGCACAGGTAGTGCAGGATATGATATATTTCCCAACATCCAGTCGGAGCTTTAGCCAATAAAATTACTTGCATAATACAACCGCAATTTTCTCCACACCAAAGTGTCTTGCAACCCGACTATAGTGTGCCTCCCAAATCAGCTTGGCATGCTCACTTGAAGGAACACAAAGGTGACCTAGGTAGCATAATAATGCATCCTAGATGTGGAAATCAAGAACTTTATTTCCATCTACTAGCATCTCGTATGTGGAAGAGAAATCTGGATATTTTTTGTATAGTTGCGGCTATCCAGAGGTCTCATGGCCACAAGAGTTGAGAACAATAGTCAGTGCTGCAATTGGGGGCCGAATAAGGAAGTTTGCAACACAATTGGTGTTTCCCTTTTTTTATTTAATGTTCAAATGGAATTGTTGCAGATATGTAGACCACTTTGGATGACGATCGTTCTACAACTTCCCTTGTGTCTGTATAAACAAATAATTCAATGATCGATGTGGATGATCGTCTCCTTCTCCAAAATGTAATGCTTGAATTTACGATAAGCTTGCACAATGGAATACATCCCTTTATCATAGGTAGAGTACTTCGAAATTTTATTGGAAAGTGTCTCACTATGATAGGCCACAAGATGCCTGTTTTGGGTGAGGACTGCACCAACAGTAGAGTCGGAGGTGTCTGTCTCAATTTCAAATGGTTGTTGTAGGTCTAGAAGTGTGAGTACTGGTGTAGAGCAGAGGTAGTGATTCAACTCAACGAATGCCTTTTGTTGGGATTCGGACCAAGAAGACTTTTCTTTCGCCCCAACCTTATTAATTTGACTCAAAGGCCAAGCGATATGGTAGAATCCCAACACGAACCTCCGATAAAATTTGCAAGGCCCAAAAAGTTTTAAAGCTTTGTTAGAGTGGTTAGGTTTGGCCAATCCCGAATGACTTGGATATTAGTCGGATCCACATGCACGCCACGCTCATCTATGATGTAACCCATATATTGGTCCTGGGTCATGCCATAGGTGCATTTATTCAAGTTGACACACAGTTTGTGTTGTTGAAAGGTTTGAAGGACCTTCCCAATATGTTTCAAATGTTCTTCCCATCTCTTTATGAAGATGAGGATGTCATCCAGATAAAAAACCATGAGTGAGTTGGTGAAGGGCCACAAGATGTCATCCATTAGCCTCATAAAAGTAGCAGGGGAATTTTTTGACCTGAAAGGCATAACCAACCATTCAAAAAGGCCTTCCTCGGACTTGAAGACAGTCTTCCATACATTTGTGGGCTTTATTAGAACCTGGTGATAGCCAGACTTTAGATCAATCTTGTTGAAATACTTGGCTCCCTTGAGTTGGTCTAGAAGGTCATCAATTTATGGGATTGGATACCTGTTCCTGATAGTGATTTTGTTGAGTGCCTGATAATCAATGCAATGCCTCCAGGTCTCATCCTTCCTTTGTACAAGTACAATAGAGCTCCCATAAGGCAGGAACTTGGTCAAATTTTCCCTTTTTGCAGCAACTCTTGGATTTTTCGCTTGATCTCTTCATTTTCCAGAATAGAGCGATGATATATGATCCCATTGGGTAGAGATGCTCTGGGAGTCAAATTGATCGAATTCTTGACCTAACAGTGCAAGGGTACCCTTGCAGGTGAGGAGAATATGTATTTGTATTACTCCACGATCGTATCCACTTGCTTTCTGCTGCCTGGAGGAACCATTCTCGGGGGCCATGAATGTGGCTACAATCTTCCCCTTAATTTGAGAGTGAATTAGAAAGAAAACAAATTTCCTAGTCTGGGAGATGATCTTACAGCATTTCTTAGCAAAGATCAAAGAGATGCCGATAGGCAGGGCTATTTTTGGTATCCTGAAAACTTATTACCCAGAGAAATAATAATAGTGTGAGGCTTAGACTCATACACGGCGTGACGCTTCCAAGAGTATGGTTGGCCTAATAATGCATCATAAACTTCATGAATAGTTATGTCACACAATACCTCATTGTGAAGGGTTTGATGTTATAGGGAAGGTGGCACTGCTGGCTGACGCGAAGATCTCTTCCTTGGTGAAGCCACTCAATGGTGTACAGTTGTGGGTGTGGTGTGGTCGGTAGACCTAACCGCTTCACGGCCTCTTCTAAAATAAGTTTCTTTTGGCTTTCGTTGTCGAAAATGAATTTTATTGGCGAGCCCTTCACCCACATTTGTGAGTGAAAGAGGTTCTCCCCCTCATCTGGATCTTCGGGGTCCGCCTTTTGGAGCTTGGTGGTGGATACCATCGCAGTGGGTTCTATGTCAATGACATACTTACCCTTGTCGGTTTCCAGCTCAGAATCAGAATAGATATCCATCTTTGAGTCTCTCAGCTCAGCTACTAGCGCCTGCTTTGCGCAACATTCATTTGTGTTGTGAGTGGGGATTTTATGGAACTCACACCACTTGTCAGTGTCCTTCTTTGCCTTCCCATCACCCTTGGCTTGTGGTGTCGAGGAGTTTCCATGAGGGTCCTGGTCATATTTTTTCCTTTTCTTTGTGGCTTGGTTGCACCTTTTTCTTCTTTGGGTTCGCAGATCCAGAGTCTTGCTTCTTCTACTTGAATTTTTTCTCAATTTTGGCAGCATAACAGTATGTTGCACCAAGTGAGGAGATGTCCAGGAACTCCATTTCCTCTTGACTGTATTTATGTAAATAATCATGGTACTTGAGAACCAAATGTTTCTTATAATATTTCATACCCAGCTTTGTGCGCAGGGCATGGAAAATATTCGTCATCTCATGCACATATTGACCCCTCTACTGCCATAGCGTAGTCCATTTACATACTTGTCAACATAGCTCCCAACAGGGTAGTATTATTCCTTGATGGCATCTCAAAAATAATTCCAAGTGGGTGTGACTGAGAATAGTGAGGGTTCCCCATCGTCCTTCCACTCACAATAGGTTTCCCACCACTCCTTGACGTGAGGGTGACTTTCAAGAGTGAAAAATTATTATTTTCCCTATTGGAAAAATTATGAATAGAAAAATATCCTTCCAACATATTTATACATTTATCTATGGCATCTGCATTTATCTGGCCTTCAAATGTGGGAATGTCAAAATTTACTTGTACCTTAAAGGGATGGGTGCCTCTATACTGGTTTTCAGATGAAGATGTATCGCTTGTGGGCATCCGACGAAGGATTTGGGCAAAGTTATCCATCATCATGTTCCTTTGTTTCTCAAGGACCTCCTTGAGCAATATTTTGAAAGGATCTCCTACTCCCTCATCTTTCTTTTCGTCCGCCATGGGAGATCGTCGAGGTTTGAGAGGCTAATCTTGCAAGGGTTCAACCAAATCAATCCTAACTCCTTATACCCAGACCTCGTTGGGGACATGCAAATAAAAACAGAGAAAGAGCAGACTCCTATGATATCACTAATCCAGACTTATGCGGGAACGCAATAACATACAAATAAAAATAGAGACACAGCGATTTAGTAGAAATATAAATTAACTTCATTAATATCAAATACTGAAATAAGCTTGCAAACAGGATGGAAATAAACTAGCTCGGGTGATGGTAGCTTATCTCTAAGAAGAGATTTAGTGGATACATGCATTGAATCTGTGTTTTAATGCGGCACAAAGGCCTATTTAATATTGACAAACAATGGAAAACCCTAAACATCCAAAAACCTAACCCTAGGATATGAAGCTTCAAAACCATGGGCTAAGTTTGGGTAAATTGGTACATCAACTTCCTCGGGATGTAACTTTGGCATACAATCTTTGTTTGACATGCACAATACCTCATTATAAATATATATCTAAGGACTATAAATTTCAAGATATTTCTCTAGTTCTCGCAAAAAACTTCATTTAGGGCCTCAAAATTGCTCCAAAAGTTTAGGAGTCGAAAAACTACCAAAAATAGTAAACTTTGCTACAATTAAGTAAACTGAAAAAATGAAATAAAAAATGGTGGTGGCCTAAGTGGAATAGGCAGGTGGCCACCGATATCCACCTAGATCACATTTCGGGTCGAGAAAACAGTGGCAGTACTGCAAAATTATTTTTATTGGTCGAACCTTCAACAAGATGTTGGGAGGTACATCAGATCCCGCACTATTTGTGCCATTTCCAAATTGACCATCAAGAAGCAAGGCCTATATATTCCTCTGCCTACCCCTAGTCGACCTTGGGAATCCATCTCCATGGATTACATTTCAGGTCTTCCTTCTACTAAGCATGTACAACTTGAAGCATCCTCACACATGGGATGAAAGTCTTCCTTATGTCTAACACAACTACAAGCAAGCTCTCCATAGTTCAACTGGACACAACCCCTTTCAAGTGGGATTTGGATTCCAACCACTATGCCCCATTGATGTGGCCATACCATTTTCAGCTACTCAGGCAGATTCAGCTCAGGTCCAATTCGAATCTGACAGGGCAAACAACTTCATTGAGCGCATTCAGCACGTCCTCTAGTAGGTCCATGACATATTGGACAGATCCAATGCTAAGTACATGCAGCAACATGATCAGCATTGAGTGCTACAGAAGTTCAATGTGGGCGACAAATTTTGGCTACATTTGCAAAAGGAGTGCCTCATTTGACCTAACCGCAAGCTTCACCCACTCCAATATGGATCATACACCATCACCAAGGTTGTAGGAGACATTTCCTTCGAGCTCATCATTCCACCATTCCTTGGTCTGCACCCAGTGTTCATTGTGGACTGCCTCCGGCCATAATTTCCACCATTACTCGACACATCCGACATTGCAGAGCAACTCACACCCATGGAGTTAAACCCGAACTTCATGGAATAGGCCACAACTAATCGGATCATGGACACACATATCAATAACACCCACGAACATAGGATCCAGCTATATCAAGTTGTCAAAGCATGTCAACTCCTTCACCGAGGCAAGTGGTTCACTAGGGACCAACTACAACATAAATTCCCTAACCTCATGGAGGCTCTGCACACAATGGGGGCCATTGCTTCTTAAGGGGCGAGGACTAATCCACTTGGATATTGGTGGCCATCTTCCTATTCCAACTAAACCCCAATCGGTTTCATCATTTTCCTTGTTTATAACAACATTTACTATTTTTAGCAATTTTATGAGTCCTAAACTTCCCGAGAAATTTCGACACCCTAAACGGTGTTTTTTTAGAACTGCAGAAAATCCATAGCTATCTCACCAAATCTTGTAATACTCTAAGATATCTTTCCTACAAGGTATCGTACGCGTGAAATGGCTATAATAGGACCAAGTTACAACCCCGAGAAGTTCTCTTCCCAACTAACCTAAACGTGGCCCACAAACTCTTGGTGTTCCATCTCCTCAGGTTAGGGATTTGGTTATTTATGGTTTTCCCTTATTGCTCAATAATAAAAAGGCCCTTGATCCCCATTTTAACATATTTTATAGGCATGTAGCCGCCACATCTCTTCTCAGAGATAATCTACCATCACCCAAGGTAGTTTATTTCCATTTTGTATGTAAGCATATTTCAGTTATTTCATATTAATGAAATGAAGTTTTATTTTTGATGCACTTATGTGTTTATGTTTATATATGTATTCTATTATGTTCCCGCATAAGTTCGGATCAGTGGTATCGAAACAGTCTACTCTTTCTCAATTTTTCTTTGCATGTCCCCAACGAGGTCGAGGTATGAGTTAGAGCTTTATTTGGTTGAACCTTTGCAAGATCAACCTTGCAAACCTTGACGGACTCCCATGGCAAAAGAAAATAAAGACAAGGGAGTAGGAGATCCTTTCAAAATATTTCTTGAGGATAGAGGAACGCGATGATGGATAAATTTTCCCAGCTCCTTCGATGGCTACCCACAGGTGACACATCTTCATCTAGAAGCCACTCTAGAGGCACCACGCCTTTTAAGGTACAATTTAACTTTGAGATTACCATATTTGAAGGCCAGATATATGTGGATTTCATAGATAAATGGCTAAATCTGTTGGAAGGATATTTTTCATTTCATGATTTTTCCAACTGGGAAAATATTACTTTTTCACTCCTGAAATTCGCCCCCCATGTCAAGGACTAGTGGGAAACCTATTGTGAGAAAAATTATAAGGGGGAACCCTCAAAGTTCTCAGTTGTACCCACCTGGAATTATTTCTGAGACGTCATCAAGGAACAGTGTTACCCTGTCGGTAGTTATGAAGATAAACACATAAAGTGGACAACGTTGCAGCAGGGAAGGGACCAAGATGTGTGAGAGTTCACAAATGGTTTTCATGCCCTTCGTACAAAGCTTGAAATCAAGGATTCTGAGTAGCATTTAGCCATCAACTACCACAGTTGTTTTCATAAGTACATCTAGGATGAAATGCAATTCCTATACATCTACTCGCTCGGTGTCGCCGATCGATATGTTGTCAAGTTCGAACACAAGTTTAAACAAAATAAGCGAGACTTTGGATCTATGAATCTGAAGCAAGGGAAATACACCCTCAAACCACAGAAGAAATGAAAAGGCCAAGGCAGGGCGACCCAAGACAACCCATCAAAGCTGCAAGCAAAGAAAAACACCACGAAGACAAAGGACACGGGAAAGTGGTGTGAGTTCCATAAGAGCTCCACTCACAACACGAGTGAGTGTCGAGCCAAGCAGTCACTGATGGTCAAGCTGAAGGCTTATGAATCAGATGCATGCTTTGACTCTGAGTCAGAACCCGATAAGGGAAATGAAAAATGGAAACATATTATTGATGCAGATCCTAATGCCATCATTTCCACCACCAAGATCCAAAGAAGGGGGAGTGCCTCTTCCACTCATAGATGTGGGTGAAGGAGTTCTCCGTCGTAGTTCATTGTCAACAATGGGAGCCAAAAGAACCTCATTTCAGCAGAGGTTGTGAAGCGGCTAGGCCTAATAACCACAACACACCTACAGTCATACACCATTGGGTGGCTTCGCCAAGGAAAAGATCTCTATGTCAGCCAGTAGTGCCTCCTCCTGGTAATTTTAGTTAATCATGGTATGTTCTATGCTTAGAGAAATTTAATTCAATCTTTCTTATTAGCCCAATTCAATTCGCTATTATAAAATCACATTAACATTAACATTAAATGTTGATAGAACATAAATAAATAATAGAATACAAGCCAAGACAAGGGGACACAATAATTTGGTGAATGCCAGGGAAAAAACCCAATGTGGGGAAAACCCTTTTATCAAATCTTCTTATTATTCTTCAAATTTGGCAAAGAGAGAAACAACAATTTTCAACAATCAACAAGATGCCAAGCCAGCAAATTCAATGTTGGTCAAACTAGAAAAATGTCTCCCAATGGAGCTCGTTCAAAGCCAGTCAAAATCAACCTCTTGAAACATTCAAAGTTAGCCCAAAACAGTCTGCAATTCCTCAGTCAAACTCGGTCAATGCAGGAGTCAAACTTTGGTCAAATATGCGGTCAATGTGGCAGTCAAACAACTCAAAATTCCTTGATTTTTGTGCCTCTAGCTACGGCCTCCCAAACTCAGAATATGACCCAAAGATTGAAGTCAAAAGGACAAGGTTGACCCAAATTCAACGTTGGTCAACACTCCATGGAAAACCCTTGAACAGTTTGAAAACTTAAGCAACCCTTTCACACGTGCAGAGGAGAGAATGTCTCCTAAGGCTATACGAACCAATCAGATGGAGAGAGAATGTGTTAGATGAGTTGATGTCCAAATTAAGTTTGATCTATCCTTTTTATATCCATCAATAAGGGTGTGTGACACATTTTTTGGGGCTTATGAGGCTACATTACAATTATGGCCGACCTTGACAATTTGCACATGTGAGGAAAATAAATTCAAAATCCAACTTCTGCACATCCAAACAAGATAATATTTAGATCAATCTTGCACATGTCTGAAAGAGGAATCCAAAAAAAATATCATCTCCATCATATAAGTAATGTAACATGGATTTTGGCCCTATTTTCCAAAGTGAACATCTCCCCTACAGCATCAAGCCCTTCACATATGAGGTACTTTGTGATGTTGCTTCTCTCGAAGTTTGTGACGTATTATTAGGCCAACCATACTTCTATAAGAGACATGTTATGTAAGAATATAAGCCTCACACTATTATTATTACTTTTGGCAATAAATTTTATAGGATATTAGAGGTAGCATCGCCTACCTCCATCTCTCTTATCATTGTGAAGCAATGTAGTAAGATCATCTCCTAGACCGGGAAATTTTTTTTCCTTATGATTCGCCCTTAGGGTCAGAATAATATTGTGGCCACAGCCTCTAGATATGGCTCCTTCACATGGCAACAATAGATGTACAAGGTCGTCCAGGAGTATAGAGACATCTTCACCTCTCCCGCATGGGTTACACTGTCAGGTCAAGCACTCCATTGATCTGACCCTGGGCGCACCGCTACCCAACGGATTGATCTATCATGGTTTTGTTCTGGAGAACTATCAAATCAAGAGGCGAATTCAAGATTTTCTGCAGAAAGGGAACATTACGACAAGTTCATCACCCTATGGGAACCCTATCGTATTGGTACAGATGAAGGATGGAACCTAGAGACTTGGTATTGACTATCGGGTGTTAATATTACTTTCTGGAATAGGTATCTAATTAAATGGATTGATGACCTGCTGGACCAACTCAAGGGGGCCAAATATTTTAGCAAGATTGACTTGAATTCTTGTTATCAGCAGGTACCAATTGAACCCTCTGATGTGTGGAATATTTCTTTCAAATCCAAGGAGGGCCTCTTTGAATGGTTGGTCGTGCCTTTTGGATTCACGAATGCCCCTGCAACCTTCATGAGGTTGATGGATGATATATTGTTACCTTTCACCAACTCATTCGTTGTGGTGTATGCAGAAAAAATCCTCGTATTTAACCAAATTTGGGAAGAGCACCTCCACCACATTTGACAGGTCCTCTATACACTGCAGAAACATAAGTTGTGTGCCAATTTAGAGAAATTCACTCATCACATGACCCAAGTTCAATATCTTTGGTACATCATCGATGAACGGGTGTGCATGTGGACCTGTCCAAGATGTTAGGGTCCTATAATAATAGGGATCATAATTTTGAATTGGCTATGTTAAGTCTTCTAATATTGTACATACCTTTGCATTTCTGCAAATGTTTTTCATATTAAAAGATGAAAAGGGAGTATGTCCTAAAAAAATAATGAAAGGACCAAAAGAAAGAAATATGAAAAGATATAAAATATGAACCCCACAAAAAAGAAGCAAAAATAAATTTTGAAAGTGTTGCACATTCAAATGCCACTACTCTTAGTTTACTTTACTTTTGTAAATAAATTGTGTGTAGCTTGTTCAAAATGCCACAAAATTCATAATGATCATGCAATCTAATCTTGATAATTCATGCCTTTAAATTTTATGTTATGATAATTAGTGAATAAAGACCTAACCAAACCATTTAATCTTGGCAAATCAGTAGTTAGGTAGAGAATAAAAATGAGTTCATAAGTTTAATCTGAGCCATTTGAATATATAAGGTCAGAAATAAGTTAGTTTGCTTATCAAAAGAAAATAAAAGGGTCAGCAAGCTCAAATACACCTAATAAAGGAAAGAAAAAATGTTAGGATGAATAAAAGGGTAGGTAGAATACTTTAAAAATTTATAGAAGCACCATTTTGTTTTCCCCTTATCAATAATATCCTTCTAACCCTTCCCCTTGCTAAAATCCCTTTCCCATTTAAAAAAATCCCCTTTCCCTTGCTAATAAAACCCTTTAACTTTTCATTCCCCCTTATCCTAACCCTTTTCCCCTCTTAAAAACCCTTTTCCCCTTTGAAAATCCCATTTCCCTTGCTAAAACCCGCTTTTCCTCTTGACTAACTTTATGTTTTCATAAAACAAAAAAACCCACTTTTTCATAGTCTAAAAACATAAATATATTAATTGGGCCCCACTTTCCTTTGACTTAAACCCCCCACTTAAAATATTTCATAACCCCCATTTCATTTTACACCTCTCCCTAAATAATTTCCCGACCCCACCTCTTTGAAAGCCCACAACTTTCACCACCCGTCCAATCACCACCAATCAGATCAAACGCCTTACAATGAATTTCGCACCCCCCGACATTCGATGTTTAAGACCAAGGGGGGGGGTGTGAAATGGGTTGTTTTCTATGCCTGATCCCCTGCCACTCATTGCCTCCATGTTTTACCACACCCCCCCATTCCCAAACCACTAAACCACCTTTCATTGTGTGATAAACCACCAAACCACTTCCAAGGCATACGATAAACCACCACTTTTTGAAATAACAAAAACACCGCACCATGAGATAAACCGCCAAGTTCAAAAATAATAAAATGCCACCCTATTCCGTTATTTTCCTATTTTCTGTCAATTTGTGAAAGAAACTGAAAAAGCCATTTCCAAGCAGAATTGAAGCCTGCTGCTATACGAGCCCCTTCCACAACGAGATTCTCGATATTCCAGGTAATTATGAATACCTTACACCATCAAATAAGCTTACTAATTCAGTAATTGAACCAAATTGATGGCTTCCCAAAGCGTCCAAACTGTAAACCCTTTGCAACCACCCCTCTTATATGTCGACCACACTCCTTTGGCCTATAAGGACTTTAAAATAAATTACATTGTGACTGGTAGTAGCCTTTTGGAGCTCCATTGCTGGAGCCATGATAAATTTTCCGATTAGGAAGATGATATTCATCTGTGGGACTCCAACCGGCCAAAATACATATTTCCACATACCTACCAATTCCCCAAACTCATCAGACTATGCCAACTCAACTATTTTCCAAATGAAAGAGCCATAGTCCCCCCGACCAAGAAATCCTATTTACAATCACTGCTCAATCCATTAACCAAATGCTGCAGATTCCATCACAACCAGAGGGAGTGCCTTTCTCCATTGAGACCCTCACTGAGCTTTACCTAAATTTATATTTCCCTAAAAGGTCTCAAATATTTCAGACTTTCCTCCCTGAATCAGCTCAATTTCCTAAAAACAAAGCACCATACTTTGCTACCATATTCCCAGAAAGGACCAAAAAAATTGTGACCATGATGTCCTATATTTTAGGATATTTCACTAATGAGCATGTAGATTAATCCATCCTTGGTTTCCTCTCCATATTTTGTCCAGGCAACCTCCATCTATAGTTTTCAACTTTGCCCAATTCTTGGCAGATGCCATGCATGAGCAACTGTTCAAACTGCTAGAAGAAGGACTATTCAAATACTCCTCAATATTGTTTCATGTTTTCATATATTTTCAGTCATAAAGGTTTGCAGCCAACCTACAAAAATTGGACATAGAGGGTAATCCCCAGTCTGTTATCTTTTGGACATCCTTGATCAGAAAGGATTCCAGTGAATTTAGTTTCAAATATTTTATTGATTCTTTTGTATATATAGTGGTTTATATCCTCAGCAATAGCATTCAACCTAGAACCAGTGATGAAATCAAAAATGTTCTATAGTTATCGGATCAGAGCAATACAGGAGACTAGTATTTATCCCAAAATCACACAGAGATCAGCGTGTATGGAAGCCAGTTACTCCCTTACAAGCTTCCCAAATACCTCCCAATGAGGATATTTTCTTTAGAATACATCAGGAAGATCTTGAATTCTGATGAGATAAATTTCCTTTCAAGATTGAAGACCAACTAGGGCCTTTTATATGCAACAGTAGGAATGTTGGAAAGCAAGAAGAAGTATGTCTACAAGATTTAAATTTCAAAAACAATTTCAAATGGTCATATGACCCCTTGGGTGTCATAAGCAAATTAAGAGTTAATTTTAAACTCGTCCCTTTCATCCACGAATCTAAGCCTGAAATTGAGAAATATTCCAACCAGTCAGAGTGGTTGGAAAACACTCACAAGAGGTGGAGAAGCAGCTTGATACTAGTTCCATCCTACTTACTCCAACCCCAAAGAATAGAAATTCAAAAAGGGCTAGAGAATAAGGCTCTTATTCAGCAGAAACTACATTTTATAGTAAATTCAAGCTTATGTATAGAAAGAAAACAAAGCTAAAGCCAATAATAGAGAAAGAAGAGACAATTGAAACAAAAACATATATTGTTATCAAGAATGATGCACCTACAACACATTCATAAGGAACACCTCTTCCATCAACTTCCAGTGCACAAATCAGTCAAAAGAAAAATAGTGAAAATATTTCATCATCCAGCAAGCCAGTTGAGAAAGAAAAGGATATCATTAAGAAATACAGAGATATTAAAATCAAAATGAAGCATTGAATGTTGTTACATATGCACAATACTAGAAGAAAAATCCCAGTGATCATAATAGATTACTTTCAGCTTTTGACCTCAAAACAGGGAAGATTCAAATGACATTTCTACAGCCAAAGGTACAGGCCCCCAAAACTTCAGAAGATTATAAAAAGACAGCCTTTGAAGTTCTTTCCAAATATGTGCATCCAATTAACCAAATTGAATTCCACAAACAAGCAGGAGAAATGATATATTCAACCATGACACATAAAGCTTTAAGTGTCCAGAAGTTGTAGAATTCTCTAGCAAATATACAGTCACAGTTAAAGATAGAGAGAGCCTCATCACAAGAAAAAGATAACAGGATTAATCGACTGGAATATTTTGTAATAGAATTTGGTTATAATCCAAAAGATATCAAAGCATCAGAAGAACTTATAAAGAAGAAAAATGCAGACATCGTTGCACTAAAGAAACAGCTAAAATATCCAACTACTGAGCATCCACAAACCAAATAGGTTTTGGAGACAGATAATCAAAAGGATGAAATGATGAATTTAATCATCCAGTTGACATCTCAACTAAAGTAAATGGAGACAGAAATGGATAAACTTGTGCAGTAAAAATAATCCAGCATGCAAGCAGTTCCCATTACTACTATTCCTATAGCATCTACATCAGCTCCAATAATTACAACAGCTCTAGCATCTACATCAGCTCCAGTAACAACATCAGTAATACCAACAGCCCATCCCACTGATGAGGCCATCAAATTAATCAAAGCAATGGAAGATATTTCCATTCAGACTACATAGATTAACAAACTCAGGGAAAAATTAAAGGACTTAGAAGATGGAAATAAACTGGTAGAAGTAATGCAGCAAGCTGAAGTACATAAATTCAATAGATTGACTGACAAAATCCACAAGCTAGAAAAATATTTATCACCAAAAGAGCCTTTAGCCCAAGCAAAATAGCAATTGTGGGCCAATATCATTAACTCAGTTAATGATATTTTGCCTTCTATACATATTATATTTGAGTAGAATGACTTGGTAAAGGAAGCTGGTGATGCAATTTAGAAATTCAAAGCTAATCTTGGAAAGAAACCAGAGGAAGCCTCTGAAATAATAAAATTCCTAAATTCTAAAAACAAATATGAATTAGAAGAGCTCGGGATAGGTGATAGAACAGAGACTATACTAGAAGTGAAGAAAGTAATTTCCAAAACAAATTTGATGATACAGCTTGAGGAGAAATTTCAAACTATCGAACTCACAGTGAAGAGGTTTTTCAATAAGTTTGATGTATTAAGATAGAAGGGTTTGCCTAATCCTCTAGTGATAAATGACAAACTTATGAGACAAGAGGATTATGACAAGAATTTAAGGGAAGTAGCCAAAGAAACTTCCAACAGTTCCTCAATGAAGGGCATTCCCACAAGCAAAGTGCTCCTTCAAATTCTAGAAAACTTCTTTTACCTCCAGCATGTGGTAAATCACCTTTTGTAAATAAGCCTACATTTGCCAAATATACAGAGGTAGATGCGATTTACTGCGGGATGATGAAGATTGTTAGGACCCCATAATGCACCTTTTTTACCATACATTTTGTTATCATTCCACTCTTGTCCAATCCATATTTAAATCTTATACTATCACGTTCATCCATTCTTCCAAAGGTATATAACATTCTTCTCTTTACTATATGTTTAACTTGTTTTACATGTAATTTTACATTACTTTCATATTTAACCATTAATCGAAAATATATAGTTGCTGAAACAGTTTGAAGACTGCAGATAATTCATCATGACTGTTGGAACCGCGTTGTTGAAATCGTTTGAAGACTAAATTTAATCCATCATGGCTGTCTGAAGACCGTGTGGCTGAAACAGTCAACATAGTACGCAAATCATGTTGCTGAAACCGCCCGTGATTTGCGATTTTGAAGCAGTATTTTAGGCACGAAAGCAACAGGAAAGATAAGTAAGGAAGTTGTTAAACTGGTCGTAACAACTGCACCTTGAAGCCAGTACTATCGTAACCATTTTAACAGCATTTTTCTATGGAAGAACAGAAAGGTCCTATTTCATTATAGAAGATTAGATTGGATTAAAAATAGGATTTCTATAATGTAAATCAATTGTAATATATGTCTCCTCTTTAAAAAGAGGAGACATCAGTGTTGAGCTCCAAAGATGCTCTTTTCTTCCACCACATTCCACTTCATTTCCTTTGTCCCTTATTAATTATAGGCTTAAATGATCAATAGGATTAATTAAAATTTCTTTAATAATGTATATAATGGATAAATTGCTATATTTTCATGATTTTGTTGTTGTAGTACTTTTTGACTAGACCTAGCTACAAAATGCAGACATTCTGTAGTTAGTTACCGATTCTGAAGCTGTCTTCATGTCTAAGCAGGTTCCAGGTGTCACCTTGAGGAAAAATGCATATGGTCGTATTCCACATATTCCCCCCATCATCTCTTGCTCTCCACAAAGTCTGAACAGAATTCTACAGGTGGTTATGCACGTGGGAAACTAAACTAGGAGATATACTTCTAATAGGACAAGGACTGTACAGATGTCCTTAATCATAGTACAAAACCACCACCAGAGTTCTAGTTTGATTTTAATTTGGAAAGACATTTATTCCTATGTTATCTCAAAGACAGTTATGTAATTTTTTTATAACTATGGCTCGGGAGACCGAGAAACAGCTGGTTAGATTTCGTTTTTGATTTCTAGATTTCAGAAGTCCGTAACACTCTGTTTTGAAGTATTTTCTCCTTTAATGAAAGAAACATCACTTTATTACAAGAGCTGAGTCAATCTTGAGTAGATTTGCGTGCTAATCCGATGGTAAAGGGCCCTTGCTACCTGAGAATCCTTTGTTCATATGATTTAGATAAGTAACTGCATTCCTAGTTTAAGCAATTTTCTGAACTTTGTGTTTTATATTCACTTGAATTGGAAGCTACAGTTTAGTCTTGTTCTTACAAGTTATTCCAAAATACTATTAATATTGAATGAGGTATAACTGTAGTGTTTTAGGATTTAGTGGCATTTCTTTGAACCTTATGTTTTTGTGCTCAAATTACATCAGTTGTACAGCTAGTCTTGTTCTTATTAATCTCTTCCAAAATATCACTAACTTCGGATGAGATATAGCTGTGGTGTTTCAGAGCTTACTGTGTTTTGTTGAACTCTATGTTTTATGTTCATTTTCATTGAATGATATATCCAGACTTGTTTTTACAAACTCTTCCAAAACATCACTCATATTGAACGAGAGAGGGTTGTAGCATTTCATAGAATTAGTGCATTTTAGTTCAGTTTAAATACTCCGGAGGTAGATGTCATTTTAGTTTAATTCTGTCACTATATATCAAGTTTGATAATGGCACCTTGGTTCAACTTTGTTCACTGTACTTCAAGTTAGATTAGTGGCATTCTAGGTCAGTTCCAGTTCACTGTATTTCAAGTTAGGATAATGGCATTCTAGTTTAGTTTTGGTCACTGTGTTTCAAGTTTGATCAATTGCATTCTAGTTCATTGTTACCCATTGTTCTTTAAGTTGTATTAACTGCAAAAATTAGACTTCACGGCCTTCATTGTTTACAAACTACTCTTGTTCTGACTTTCTATTAATGCATCATTATATGGATAGGAATTGGTGATATCAGTTTAAGGCCTTGATTGTTCTGCAATCTTTTGCAATTTCACAAATAAGCCTTTTTCCCAAGAACTACTCTAGAAAATCTTTCACTTTTGAATGAGGTTTATTAGTGATAAGTTGAGCTGCAAAATAGATTCATTTTAGCATTACAATTTAATTCAGAGTATAAATCTTATTGTGCTACAAATAATCTTTTCCAATTTTGTTCCAATAAACCTCTAGCCATGGATGAGATTCTTTGTAATATTGTAAGATGATTGTTTTACTTAGGAGAACCTCATTTGCACTAAAATTGTCCTTTTCTCAAGCTATTCCAACATATTTCTAATGAATGAATTGGATGAGTTCATGTGTGATTTATGAGTCATTTATCAAGTTTTGCATTTTTTGTTCTGCCATACATAGTTTAGAATAGGTCTTGCTCTGTTTTAGTGTAACCTTCCAACACTTAGTTCTTTTCCTTTTCAACATAAAACCATAAAACCAAAAACATCAGAAAAACACCAAACACAACGTAGTGAGAAACAAATACCTAGGCACATATAGTGCACCTCACTTCAGCAGTTTACTAACCCTGGTTGACAATTAATGAACTCAATTTAGGAACACTAAGTTGAGCACTACAATTGGCATTAGAAAAACATTTTTAGAGACTACGGGAGGTTTATTTTGAACAGAGAAGGAACGAGAATCCTTTGTAATATTTTACTTTCGATAGATGAATAAAATCTTGTTCTGAGCATTTCATTTTAATTCCTTCTTCTGGGGAATCTTGTGAGAAAGAAAGGGCCCACCTTATTCACAAGATTCACCCATTTATTCTTGTAGTTTGTTAACTGTTATTTTCATTTATGCCTTGTTAAACTCTTTTTGCTTAATTCATTTATGCAGTATTGTAATTCTGTTATCTTTTGCTGAAGCTCTGTTTCGATTACTTGTTGCATTGATTTCATACAATTCATTCTTAGGTAATTGTGGATTTTAATTGGAAATATTGTTTACAGAATGAGTTTGTGAAAGCTTGGTAATCAGAAACAGGTGCTAAATATTCCTACTTGGGGAATAGGGTCATGTTCTCTATTATAGCACAATTGATCTTTCCTTTTGCAGATCGATTTCCTTTCCTAGATTGTTGTCTTTTTAATGTAATCCAAGATTCTTTTGATGATTGTCTGCAATAGAAAGATTGTCTTTGTTGTAACTCAAGTAGACTTCAGTTTGTTGAAGCAAGGTGTGATTAGTGTAATTTTTACTACAAAATTTCATTGCTTTTGAGATTGAGCATATACAGTGTGTGATTTCCTTTGAAATAAACAGACTTCCCTGGGTTGACAATTTATGTAGCACTTGAATTGTTTAATTCAATAAAAAATTAAAGTGACCAACAAAGATCAAAATCCCAAATGAAGAAACCTGGGTGAAATGGTATGATTTACTATAAAGGGTGAAAAAACATACAAATGAAAGAGCGAAAAGATGAAAGAAAGACATATGAAATAAACAAACAAGTAACAGCAATCAAAGAAACAGGGCTAGATATCATTCAGTTGAAAGGTGTCTCTATCTTTTTGCATAAAGATATTTTATTTTCCTTAAATAAATCCTAGTTAGTTGACAGGATATTTTTTGTAAATTTTTGTATAAATAATTCATCATTCGAAGTATCAAGTGTGGATTTTCTAAATATTTACATAGCTAACTAAACCATCGCCTGAGGGTTATTGTACCAACTTCCAGTTGACAGATAGAACAAGTTATAAAGAAAATTCTTTACAGGATTCATGTGTTGAGCTATCTCAGTGAAGTATACATTTCAATTTTTCATGTTCTCTTTCTAAGTATTCCATAAACTTATATTTGTTCTAAATTTGAATGTTATAACAGGAGTTTTACTGCAAAATTTGCTTAAACTTACACTCTGTTTTGAATTGTTATACATTTCTATGTTTTCTTATGATATCCGGTTTAGAGAATTCTTAATTTCCCTCTGATCCTGATTGACTTCTTCATCCTTCTTCATTATCTGGTTTAAGGAATTCTTAATTGCTCCTTGATCCCGATTGAAAAATCACTTGACCATCCAACCTTGAGATCTGATATTTTTGGTCCTATCCTGCCATGTAACACTTTCTTTATAATTTGATTTTGTTCTATTTTCAAAGCATATTAACTCCATAGCCCAATGGAAAATGGAAAAGCACCTATTCATATAAATCATTAATTCCACCAAAAAATTTAAAACCAATCCAAATTAAGCATACATAACTAACCTAAATCCATAAAATAAAAAAAGTTAAATCATTAAGAGAGAGCCCTCTCTGAGTTTAGGAAGGTTAGATCCTAAGATCCAAAAGTGGTTTGTAGTTACCTCTGATATTTATTTTTAACACTTAGAACAACCTTTGGAAATTTCGAAGTGATAACACAAGATATAGGTCATTCGGGATTTGCTAGCCCCAACCACTCTAAGAGAGCTATGCAACTTTATGGTTCTTTCTTACTTCTACCACAAGTTCGTGTTGGGCTTCTCACATATCACTTGGCCTTTGGGTCAAGTCACCAAGGGAGGGGTGAAAAAAAAATTGTTTTTGTCTGAATCCCAAAAAAAGGTGTTTGCTGAGTTGAAGCATCGACTCTGCTCTACACCAATGCTCATATTACCATACCTGAAACAACCATTTGAGATCAATACATATGCCTCCAACTATGCTATTGGTGCAGTTCTTACTCATCAGGGCCATCTAGTGGCATATCACAGTGAGAAACTTTCAGATATATTCTGAAGTATCCCACCTATGACAAAGAGATGTATTCCACTGTGTAGGGTTGTCGACAATGTAAGCATTACATTCTGGGGAAGGAAACAGTCATCCACACAGACCATCGACCTCTGTAGTTCATATAGACACCAGGGAAGTTGAAGAATGATCACCATCAGAAATTTTCCACATACCTACAACAGTTCCATCTAAACATTAAGTACAACAAGGGAAACACCAATAATGTTGCAGACTGCCTCAGTCATCCTCTGGTCATCGCGTTTACCATTGTGCTTGACTCTTGCGGGCACGAGACTTCGGGATGGCCGACTCTTTACAAGAGTGATCCAGGTTTCGACAACACATACCAGACGCTCCTGGAAGGCAAGAAAGTTCCAAAGTATCGCTTCCAGGATGAATCGCTATTCCACTTGGTACATCTTTGTGTTCCTTCAAGCGAGCGTGCCAAGATTATTTTGGAAGCGCACTACAACCGGGTTTCTAGACATTTTGAGGTAGAGAAAATAGTAGAAGTACTGCAAAAGTATTTTTATTGGTTAAACCTTCAACAAGTTTTTGGGAAGTACATCAGATCCTGCACTGCCTGCGCCATTGCCAAACTGACCATCAAGAATCAAGGCCAATATACTCCTCTGCCGACTCCTAGTCGACCTTGGGAATCCATATCCATGGATTACATGTCAGACCTTCCTTCTATTGAGCATGGAAAAGACTATGTTTTTATGGTCATAGACAGATTCTCTAAAATGGCCATTCTGGCACCCTACAAGAAGAGTATCACATCATAAGCCACTGCTAAATTCATCTTTGAATGAGTGTGGGTGCATTTTGGGATCCCATAGTCCATTATCTCAGATTGATACAACAGGTTCCTAAGTAAATTTTGGGAAAGTCTCTAGTCAATGTTGGATACCATGCTCACTAAGTCCACAACTTGCCACCCACAAACTGATGGCCAAAAAAAGGTCGTCAACAAGATGATCATGCACATTCTGTGCATGTACAACTCAAAGCATTCTTGCACATGGGATGAAACCTTCCCTATGTCCAACACAACTACAATTGAGCTCTCCATAGCTCAATTGGCCACAACCTCTTTTAGGTGGGATTGGGATTCCAACCATTATGCCCCATTGATGTGGCCATACCATTTGCAGCTACTCAGGTAGATTCGGCCCATGTCCAATATGAATCTGACAAGGAAAACAACTTCATTGAGTGCATTCAACAGGTCCATGACATATTGGATAGAGCCAATGTTAAATACAATCAACGACATTATCAACATCGAGTGCCACACAAGTTCCGGGTGGACGAAAAATTTTGGCTACCTTTGTAGAAGGAGCACCTTGCTGGAAACCACCGCAAAATTCACTTACTCTGATATGGGCCATACACCATCAACAGAAATTTCCTCACCTCATGGAGGCTCTGCATGCAATGGGGATCATTTCTTCCTAAGGGGGGAGGATGATCCAGGTGGATATTGGTGGCCACTCACCTATTCCACCTAGAAGCCCAGTCGGTTTCATAATTTTCCTTGTTTAAAGTATCATTTACTATTTTTAGCATTTTTTCCGAGTCTTGAACTTCTGGAGCAATTTTGACCCCCTAAACGACATTTTTTTAGGACCGCAACAAGCACATAGCTATAGGCGAGGGCCTTTGGAAAATCCTATAGTACTCATAAATATATTTCTGGTAGGGTATCATACGTGCTAAATGAACATAATATGACCAAGTTACAACCCCGGGAAGTTGGCTGCCTAACTAACCCCAACGGGACCCACAAACTCCTGGTGTTCCATCTCTTGGGGTTAGGGTTTTGGTTGTTTAGGGTTTTCCCTTGTTTCTCATTAATAAAAAGGCCCTTGAGATTCATTCTAACACAGTTCTGAGGCATGTAGTCACCACATCTCTTCTCAGAGAAATCCCATCACCCAAGCTAGTTTATTTCCATTTTGTATGTAAGCATATTTCAGTTATTTGGTATTAATGAAATGAAGTTTTATTTCTACTGCACTTCTATATTTATTTTTATATATGTATTCTATTGCTTTCCTGCATAAGTTCAGATGAGTTGTGAAAAAATGAAGAAGAAACAATAAATCATCTCTTTATAAATTTCCCTTTTACTTTAAAATTTTGGGAAGATTCACTAAGCCTCCTAGGCCTCAACATGGAATGGAGAGGTATAAATATAGGTTAGGCTTTGCAAAAATTGTGGAATGATGCGAGAGATGAAAAAATAAGAAATGTACCACCATTAATAAACTGGGTAATATGTTTGGCAAGAAACAAAGGAATATTCAAAGACGTACCTTCAACTCCTTCTCTCATAGTTATCGAAGTCGCAACAATATACTCTTTAATCCCAACCTCCCTGTCGACCCGGGCTCTGTGGGTTATTAGAGAAGAAAAAATAAACCCAAAGATCGCGTGGTCATACTTTGATGGAGCATCCTGTAGAAATTTAATAAAAAATAGGTATTTTCTGGATTCTCTTGATCTAACAATTATATGCCACTATTAAATACATAATCGCTTCTGCAAAATCTTTGCAGAATTTGAAACACAATTGCCAATAGCAATATCATGAATAAAGATCAATCACACATAACACAAATAATTTACTAGGAAAGCATAAAGCTAAAAACCCCACTATCTTCTATTATGTATTATATCATGGATCATGAAACAATTACATGCAAAGCTCCAATCCAAGAGCTCTCAGTACAATAGCTAACTGTCTCACACTGTCATACAAAAATTGGCAAGTTCCTTAGCCAATTTACTGTCTCCGGATAGCCTTCCTCCATTGCGCAATCCCTGATGGTCAAGAACCCCTAAATGAATGGTGCTTGCCTGCCTTGACTACGCAATCCTCATAGGCACATCCAATGTGTGTGTGGTTGCATGTGTGCAACTGATAATGTCACAACTGATAGTCAATCTGTCCCTTTCACCTACATCTCAACTGGGTCTCCACTAGATCTAACATGCATGTAGTTAATAATAGTAAATCTTCAGTTGCATGTGAGACCACTGATTTTGAATTAATTAATAATTAATTCACTTGATCTCTCACTAGTGTATCTTCAGTTACAGCTAGCACAACTGAGTTTAACTTACTTAACTGAGTTAAACTACTTCACAACTTTCATGACTACACTTCCAACTCTATTACAACTTCAAATCTCTCAATTACAACTAATTCCACTTGCATGTCCCACCAACCAACCTCTTAACTCGAAATTCATTTAGCTAACTGATTTTCCACTTCAGTTAACTATTTCCAAGTGCTCATTGAGAATAGATTATTGTTTATTGTCCAACTAATATTAAGGGATAATAATAGTCGACATGCATCTATAAATAGAACTTGCACATACATCTATAAATAGACATGCATCTATAAACAAAATTTTCTCATGCATCTATAAATAGGCATCCACCTAAAAAACCCTATGTAGGCCCCACCTAGTGTAGGTGCTTAATTTTCACTAGGATCAATGATGTTGTTTCAGGATGCCAATTTCATTGTTTCTCGTTGCAAACTTCAACACTCCCTCTCAACAAGAAAGGTATGTATTTTCATGCGACATGCAACTCCATGCATGTGCCCTGCAACCTTTGCATGCAACACTTCTGAAACTAAATAGCCTCCAAACAACTGAATCAGCATAATGCCTCTGTCATCAAAGTATTCTAACTTCTACTAGTACCAACTACACATGTCTTCTAGATCCACTGCATTGTTGACCTCTGCATCCATGCACTTTGCACTTGCTATCAAATTTGATCTACGCTCTAGTATCCGACACTGTTACTTTGATTTCATGTCCTCACAACATCTTACTGCATCAATCCAACTGATCCTGTTGCTGTTGTACTATGGGCTCCTCGTAGCCAAGTTTGATTCATGAGATCCACACCATCTCAATGAATCCTTCCCAGAAATTTATTCTTGGGATTATCCATGCATGTCGCCCCACCTCTCACCTGGTTTTATAGCTACATTCACTCCCTCTGCCCATCTAGCACTAAATTTCTCTGCGTGAGTGGTTTCTCCCAGTCCATGATCCTCATCTTGTGGCTGCTCCACATCCTAAGGTTCACTCTTACCTGCATCCAAATCTAGCTCCCTCTCAAGGGTCAATTGCACGGCTTTATCACACTTCCCAATGGTAGGAAGCTCTATAGAAATCCCATATACATCAATTCTATAGAGATTATTAACTTGAATCCAAACCTTTTTGGCTTTCCCTGCTGCTTTATGTCGCAGGAAAACTTTTCCTTCACTAAATATAAAATCATAGCCTCTATCCTCTAACATTGCGACTGAGACTAAATTTTTCTTCTAACCGAGTACATACATTACATTTTTTAAATGAAAGAGTTTACCTGATTCCCTATGAAAGGTAATGGTACCAATGCCAGTCGCATTGTATCGTCCATCGTCACCCAACTCAATATGCATCTGCAGATATTTCTCCTCCAAGTCACTGAAAATTTTCTTATCTCTCTTCATGTGAAAGGAAGCACCATTATTCAAGTACCACACCGATCCCAATGCACTTGACACCATGCATGCGATCAATAATAAATCAAGCTCAAATTGCGAGGCAAGAGCCTCACCAGCTGCAGCTCCAGCAGCCATCTTGTTCTTCTTCTTTTGTGGACAATTTGTGGCAATATGTCCATACTCGTGACAGTGCAAACACTTCACTTTGGACATGTTTTTCTCCTTGCCATCTTCATCGACCTCAGATTTAGAATGGAATTTCTTCCCCTTTTCCTTCTTCACCTTGGTAGCCAAAGCACAATCCTCTTCATCATCATGCTTTGATGAAGAGCCATCTCTAGTGTTCCACATGAACTCCTCCTGCACCAGATCTGACCACAGTCGTTCCCAATCCAGAAATTTTTCTCGTCCGTTAACAGAGTCTTCATAAATGTGCCAACTCTTAGGAATTCCCAAGAGAGCCAATCTCACCAAATCATCATCAGCAACACTTATTCCTGCACTCCCAAGTTCATCCCAACATTGGACAAACTTTTTTTTTGTATGCCAGAATAGTGTCATTCTTTTCCATCTCGATCTTCCTGAGTTTATCTTTGAGCGCCAATTTCCTATGGTCGCTACTGCTTTGGAATAGATCCATCAAATCCTTACACATAGCATATGGTGTGGCTTTCCCATGGAGGCTTGAGACAATGTGGTCTCGTACTCCCTCCAACAGAATCTTCCTCGCCTTTGACACTTTCTTTCGCCATGCATCAAGATTTGCAGCATCTCACTTACGAACATCTTTTTCAATGAGTTCCTTCAAGCCATTTTCTTCAAGTACTTGTTACATAGCATTTTTTCACCGTCCTTGCAATCCCTCGTCCCGTACATTGGAGGACTATTCTCGTGACCTGTGAACAGTAAAATGTCTTGAAAACACCTTGATGGCATCCTTCTGCATAAGGGCAAGAATTCTCCTTGAGAACATTTCCTCAGAAAAGCCCCAAAAACCCATGTTTTGGCATTGACGCGAGTAGCCAGTTCATCCCTCGTGCAAATGGGGAAAATATACACTAGTGAGCACACCAGCTGGCGCTCTGTCCCTGTGTTGTACCCGCGCCAACCTATTTTGGAATTTTTTTTAAAAAATTGAGGTGGAAGTTTCCTTTATCCACCTCGGGAATGTATCATCAAAAAGAGGTTGGGTTGTTTGGATCCGTATCTCCTTGTTTAGGAAGAGGTTTTCCACCTCTCATGGAACCTTCCTAAGAGATAGGACTCTTCCCCATGATTATAGGGATCCTAACCTCTCCTTCTCCCTCTATAAAATCATGCCCTCACTATTTGCAACCTAGCTGAACGTTTGGGAAGAAAACTATAGTTGTGCGACTATTGAGAGAAGAGCCAAGGAGAACCCCGTAAGAGAGAGAGCCTTGTCTAAATTCCCGACAAGCTTTGTGAGACACACTCCGCTGGAAGCCCTGCAAAAGGAAGAACGCGACGTTGGAACTCAGTTGTAATCTTTCTTTCACATTTTAATATATTCTTGACTATGTTATTGGTTCCACTGTTGTATTTCTTATCTTTGTAATGTAATTTAGTTCAATATTTTCCGACTGATTGATAGTTACATGTTTGAATTATTACGTTGTATGACATCATTTCTTCTCTGCATGTGTACAGGTGTCCGGACGCGGTGAGCCAAAGGATTGTGATCTGTCAAGCTAGGAACAGGAAGCAGCGTTTCTTCTTTGACAACAGCAGCGTAGGACTTGAGGTAGGCTATCTATCATAGCTTTGTATTTTGTAACTAGGAATCGATATCATAGTGTGTTTTGTTTGTTGCTAGACCCACTCTAGGGCTAGCGGGATCGCCTCTGTCCGTAGAGGGGATTTACCTCTCCAACAAATTGGCAACTCTACTGGGGTCTAATGTGAGTTAGTCCCTCTTTTATTGGGTTGTGTTTTGGCTTTTTGTTGGTCTAGCTTTCCTTCCCGATTCATCTTGCTTGGTTTGAAACCCTTGTTCAGCCCCCCTGGAGATCAAACTTTTCTCTATTTGTTCATTTTTCCTTTTTATCTGAGTAAACCTTCTTGGCGCACTTTCTTGCCTGACAGTCATGCCAAATGGTGTGAGTTTCCAGTTTATTACCCGCACCATTCCCTGTTTGGCGCAGATTACAGCCAGAAAGGCGCACCAACCCTGGTAGGGTTTGTGGTTTGCTTGGTTTTGGAGTTTTTGAGCCTGAGCTTTAATCCTTGGTTGTTTTTTCTGACTTGTTGAGTGCTTTAGAGTCATTTTTTACTGAGATCAGCCCTTGTCCTTTGGTTTTTTTCCCTTTTCTGTCAGTTTTTCTTTTCAGCCCTAGATTTTCTAGGCGCTTTAGCATGCTGAGCCTCCCGTGGGAGTTTCGGGTCCTTGGTTTCCCGGTCAACTTCGTTTCTGCTTCTTTGCATTCAGCTTCTTGGATCCATTCAAGTGATTGCATTAACTGAGTGATTGTCCTCTCTTTCATTCAGTTTTACTCTTGTCACTCCAAGCCTAGATTACACGGCTTGTTTGGGTCTCTTTTGAGATCTTCCTTTGATTTGAAGGATTTCGTCATTGGTTTGAGTCTTGCTTTGCTTGTTTTGAGTTGAGGGAATTGTTTTGTTTCAGCCCTCGCTTCACCATTCTCAAAATCGGTGTTTTGATTTATTTTTCATATCATTTAGTATATTGGAAAATATAAAATATATATATATATATATATATATATATATATATATATATATATATATATATATATATATATATATATATATATATAGATATATCTTTTGCATTCTTGATTAGCATAGTGAAAATTGGAAAATATTTCATGTTTCTAGCATTATATAATTCTAGGGAAGAGATTTTTAGTTTCATTAGCTTGCATTAGATTAAGTTTGGATGCTTTTGGATGTTCATATTGTTGCTATCACTCGGAAGTTCTTAACTCTCTCGCAGATATCCTTTCATTGAACGAAATGGTGTCTTATGGCATGTAGCTTGCATTTAGGGATTCGTGAGATTCAACATTCAGTAGGACCTTGGAATTGAAACGTAAATTGAAGATCAACTTTAAAATTTATTTCAATTAACCTAAGCCAACATTGAAACTTAATGCAATATTTAGTGGTCTGAGTTAGAGACGTGTTTCGGCTTCTTTAAGCCTAGCAGTTGTCGCTCTCCATCTAGCTTCAGACAATGCTAGTACAGACTTGTGCTCCCCGTACCGTCGAGTATATAAAGGGAGACCCCTCTAGGATGCAATCCTTTTATCTGTAGGAAGCCGAGTCTGCTGCCTTGTAACCGTGATACACCGAACATAGCATTCGGGGAGACTACCTGCACGTACGTCAAGTCCTTGGTTGATTTTATTTTCATTTTATAACCAAGATGTATATGGTAGTTCACAGGAACCTGGTACACCCTTTTACCTAGACTACCTGAGCGGTCATTTTTCAATCTTTACTGACTCCATAAACTTGAAAATATCATCGAGCACATGTCCTTTCCCGCTCGCTTAAAACTGAAAGAGACTAGAGTCATCTTTGACTGTTTCTTGACTCTTAAATCATGAAACAGCAAACTTTTGTTTCAATGTGGTTAAATAAACTACCTACGTTTACACGCCCATTAAATATTGATTACTTGGTCTGTTTTTTTTTTCCTTGGTTTTAATCCAAGTGTCTTCATTTTCGATCTTTTTTCTTTTACTAGTGTGCTATAGTCACAGTGGCGAAACCGTCAGTTTCGTCTAATGGTAGTCCTTACTTGGACGATTCGTCTGAAACTTCTCAAATCTCTAGCTCTGCCAAGCTTGAGCAGCCTAACATCCTGTCTGAGTACCCCTTTGGGGAACCTGTTGAGTTTCATTGGCCTCTTTCCAACGCTTGGTTTGGGCTTGGGGTCGGGGAACATTTTCCCCCTCTTACATCGGGATCATCGTTTTTGGCTGCGGTCATACCTCCTAGCCCCCGTACTCTTTTGCAAGATCTTACATCAGATTTAGACATGGATTCATCTAGTCCTAATGGCAGTTAGGGTATCCCAGTTTCTGATGAAGGATACCAAATTTTCCCAGAAGACATCCAACCAGATCTTGCCCAATCTTCACCATCGGTCTTGCTTCCAGCTAGATATAGGTCTTTAGGTCAGATTATAGCCAGTATTACCTCAATGGCAATGTCAACTCCGTAAAGGGGGGCGGTTCTTCTGTCATTAGGGATGTCGCCAACAACACATGTTTCGTTATCACCCTTGGTTACATATGTCCCCACTAGGCCTACTGTCTGTGTGGCTGCGTCGGCACCGACTATCACTTTTCAACCGTCAGGAATTTAAACTTCGGTATAACCTTCGATTTCCATGGAAATCCCTTACAGCCTTTCACCGAAGGAGTATCGGCTGTCTATTCAGCAGCAGAACTCCCAGATTTATCAGTCCCCTCAAGATCCTTATCAGTCCTATTTTTCTCATTATGGGGTGAATGGTACCTCGATTTATTCACTTTTGTTCCAACATGATGAGTATCCAACCCCATCTACTTGCCTGCTCCTGAGGCTTATCATTTCCTCCCTGGTTTTATACCTACCTTGCCTGTGCAACCCTCTAACCAACAAGGAAAACCTTCGGTTTAGCAAGGGTATGCTTTCGGCCCACAAGGACAACCCTTTCAGGGACAACCTTCGGCCCAACAAGGGTATGCGTCCGACCCACAATGCCAAACCTTACAAGGACAACCTGCGATCCAGCAGGGATTGTTCTACGGCTCGTAAGGGCAGCCTTACAATCCTCAAGGTCAACCTTTACAGCCTCGCCCTGTGGTCCAACTAGGGCAACCTCAAGGACCAGCAGGGAAACCAGTATATCAACCCGAATCTTCATACGGTCCTAGGGGGAAATCCATCCATCTCAACAATTGGTGCAACCTCAGCAGCCATATCTTCTGATTGGTCAAAACGTTGCACAGCCAGGGCCATCTTATGGTCCTGCTATAGGTCAACTTGGTTATCAGGCACAACTTAGCCCACCCCAACCATCAGGCCAACCTACTCAGCAGGGGCAACCTGGTGGCTCTTATCAGTCAGGTCAACCTATTCAACCAGGACAACCTGATCAACCTGTCAACCCTGCTCAACCGTCGCTCTATTCTATGCCACAACCAAATCCACCTGTGCGCCCTACTTATTTGTCTTAGTAGGGCCCTACTTACCAGCAGCCCATTCGACCCAAAGGTGGTTATCACCCTCAAGGTCAGTATCGACTGGTTTACAACCTGCCTCAAGGTTCTGGCTATTACCCTCAACAGCCAGGCTATACTTATGCTCCGCAGAAAAATCCCCAAGCTGCTCAATCGGGGCCCACATATACTGAGAATCAGTATGTTGTTTATCAACCCCCGTATCTTGGTTCTCAGCTGCCATATCAACTGAATTATCAGGCTTATACCCCTTATGGTCAGAATCCTCAAGGACAGAACCCATGGGGGCAGAGTTATACTCAACTAGGGTGGACTATGGGTACGGGTCCTTATCGAGGACCTGCCATGCCTTTTAACCCTCAATTACTTTTCCTTGCCACGTTGGAGTTGCCTGATGTGTCCAAACTGACAAATGATCTAATTCTTCATAATCCTTATTGGCCTCCGGTCGCAACAAAGGTTCCTGGTGATTGTCCCAAGTTTGAGGGAAAGTCTGGAGAAGACCCCCAAGCACATGTCATGACATACCATTTGTGGTGTTCTTCTAATTCTTGGGTCGAAAACTCTATTCGACTTCATCTTTTCCAACGCACACTCACCGGAGCTGCTGCTAAGTGGTACATCGAATTTCCTCATGGCATCTTTCAAGATTTCAACACTCTTGCTATGGCATTCCTGACTCATTTCCAGTTGCCGGTTCATTATGAAGCCAAGACGCATCTCCTAACATCCTTGAAACAGGACCGGGCTACCCATATCTCAGACCACATTCATGAATGGAGATGACGTCGTTGCCTGATCAAGTTCGAAATTCCTGATCAGCTTCTTACTCACTAGTTCACTACCCCTTTTTTCAACTAGATTGCGAAAGATATCGCCATGGGGGCATGTGTAACTGAGGAACAAGCCATCGCTCGTGCCCAGTACCTTGATTTAGTGTACTCTCAATCAGGCACTTTGTACGATATCTTCACTGAAGCTCCATGGCTTGGAACCTCTAAAGTGCCGACTACCCCATCAGTCGATAGCGTTATTGGTTCTGTATCTCAGACTTCACGCAAGTCTTCCAGTGGGAAGCAGAAATCGAATTCTTCCAATACTTCTACTCCTCAGGCTTCCCCAGATTCTGGTAAAACTGCATAGGTCAACGCCGTTCAGGAAAATCCTGTGGACAAGACCTCCAAGGGGAAAAAGAAGGGCAAAGGAAAGGCCAAATCCAATGCCTCGAAACTGGAATCATCTAAACCTCGTGTTGATGATGGTTCACAGCGCAAACCGAAGTATCCCTGCCTGATTTGTGAATGAGATTAGTCAACTACTAAAATGCGCTAAAGGAACTCCGATAGTCCTTAAAGGTGTTCTCCGGAAGTCTTCCTATAATCCTAATGCCCATGCTGCTCAAAATTACATTGTTGTTGAGGATTTAGCGCAGGCTCCGTCCGCGATTTCCGCGTTGGAAGTCCTCCAGATTTTTCCATCTCAATGGAAATCTTTGTTATCTGCGATCGGCGGGATCGATCCTACCAATTCTAGCCTTCTCCCTTTCGATCTAAAGAATTTCAGCCCCCGACTTTCGCACCAGATTGTGCTTGTTATACAATTCGGTATTAACAATCTCAACATCCATAGGGCTGTAGTGGATGAAGGTGCATCTACCTGCGTCATGTCATCTGCCTGCTGGAAAGATATTGGCTTTCTAGCCCTTAATTCGTTACCCAATGCTCTTGAGGCATTCGATGGAAGTGAGTCAAAACCCTTGGGTGTTCTCGCTAGCTTACTGATTACATTGCAAGGAATCACTGTCAACGTTGAAGTGGAAGTCGTTGATGCAAAACTCAACTATAATCTTCCACTCAGTCACAATTGGACTCACGCTATGTTGTGCATTCCGTCCACCCTCTTTCGACTTCTGAAGTTTCCGCATGAGGGCAAAATTATTACTGTTGATCAATTGTCATTCTTTACCCCGTCTTTCGAGAAAAACATGCCATAAATGGACCAAATTCCCAATCCCCCTGATAGCATACGGCTGGGTCTTTTCAAAGATCCCGCTCTCATGGGTATTTTTCCCTTTCTGCCACCCAATACCATTCAAGTCAATATGATCTCTTGGTCAGATGACCCTTGGATCATCCCTTCACCTGAACAAGTTGATTCGTTTGGAGATTCGATGCCACTTATTCCCATCGAGATAAATTATTGCAAACTAACGGCTGCATCTGATTCTCCCCCTCCTGAAGCTGCTCCTTTGAGCATGTCTCTCGACGTGTATTCTCAATCCCCCTGGATCAGCGATGCAGATTCGTTGGATCCTTTAAAATAAATGTTTCCATCCGACGAGGCTATCATGGAAAAAATGTCTCTCAAGGATCTACCATGGGGCGATGGCCATCATCCTTCCTCATTTATGCCTTGCCTCGGGGCCATGTCTAACTTTCTTGAGCGCTTTTCATCCCAAGTTCCTTCTCCACCACTTCAGACACCCATTTTGACTCATGAAGTCTTTTCGGAAGGTAACTTGGGGAACATTACTCAAACGATGCCTATTGACATCTCCATTAAACCGAGGGTCGTTGAGAACATCCATGTGGGAGTTACTTGTTCCTCTAAGGAAGTCCAAGTGTACACTAGTCTCTTTCACGAATTCTATTATATTTTTGCGTGGTCCTACAAAGAAATGCCTAGAATCGACCCCAGTATTATGGTGCACGAGATTCCCACCATCCCAGGTGCGAAGCCTGTCCGCCAGCGTCTTTGTCCCGTGCATCCTTGAAAAGCCGCCGCTATCAAGGCTGAAGTTGAGAAACTTCTTAAAGCAGGTTTCATCTATCTAATTCCCCTGACTGAATGGGTTTCTAATATAGTTCCTGTGGATAATAAACAGGGCACCATTCGTGTTTGTGTTGATTATCGTGACATCAATCGGGCTTGTCCTAAGGATAATTATCCGACACCGTTTATCAATCAGATCATTGACGATTGTGCGGGAAGTGAAATTTTCTCCCTTATGGACGATTTCTCTGGCTATAACCAAATTAACATTCTCCCTTCAGATCAACACAAGACCTCTTTTATTTTCCCATGGGGAACGTTCACATATAGGAAACTCTCGTTCGGCTTGAAGAATGTTAGGGCCACGTTCCAGTGCACCATGTCCTATGCTTTTCATGATATTCGGCATATTGTACAACCATACCCGGATGACCTTCCGGCCCATTTAGCTACGCGGAAATACCACCCGAAACATCTTCGTCAAATCTTTCTTCGTTGTAGACACTACAATATTAGGCTCAACTAGCACAAGTGCGTCTTCTACGTCGACTTTGGTAGACTCTTCGGGTTTATCGTGTCTAAATATGGAATTCACCTTGACCCTCTTAAGGTTGAGGCTATTATCAATCTCCCCTCCCCTTCCTCATTACATCAACTGCAGAGTCTCCAAGGGAAAGCCAATTTTCTCCATCGTTTCATCTTGAACTACGGTGAAGTAGCCAAAGGATTTACACGACTTCTAAAGTAGGACATCCCTTTCTGTTGGGATGAGATTACTCAACAATATTTTGATAGACTTAAGACGTTGCTTTTAAACTCTCTGCTATTGCGTCCTCCAAATTACCATCGTGATTTCACCCTCTACCTAGCTGCCACCTTCAGCACGATCGCCATGGTATTGGTTCAAGATGATGATGATGGTAACGAAAATGTTGTTTACTACCTATTGTTGGAAATGTTTTCATTGATGGGAAAGGAGATGGCAAAGGAGGAACACCTAGCAACAGGGAAAATAGAGCAGCATAGAATCAGAAAGAGGCAAAGAGAGCAGCATAGAAGTAGAGAGAGGCAAAGAGAGTAGCATAGAAGCAGAGAGAGGCAAAGAGAGCAGCATATAAGTAGAGAGAGGTAAAGAGAGTAGCATAGAAGCAGAGAGAGGAAAAGAGAGTAGCATATAAGCAGAGAGATAGCAAAAGAGGAATAAATCTATAGAGAGGGTCAAGCAGCAGAGATAGGTTGCAGAGAATATAGAATATAGTGAAACAGAGAAACGGTCTTGCACTGACAGGCACTGCCTATGCACTGTCATGCACAGTCACTGTAAAAAGGTTATTGGTGTTTTTAACATGTGGAAGTGTAGTGTTGACGAAGCAAGTATTAACATATGAGAAGGCGTGAGCGAAGAATAACCGAAGAATCAAATGAAAACGAGGTTAAGAGGCAAATGGAACCATGAGGGAGAAGGAGTGGAATCCAGAGCTCAAACACTGTTCAAATACCGGTGATGGTTTTCTGAAACCAATACAACCCATATCGCGCCGCTTTTGGTCCGAAGCAAAACCATTTCAAAAAAAAAGCGATCCAGTATAAATTTGCCACGTTAGCTGCCCAAAACTGGTCATACCGCATTTTTCTGGAACGCTAATCTCCTGTCGTGGAAAAAACGCGATATCGTTGAGGGTCGTCTGATCTGGAGGCTGGTAGATCAAACGATAATCGCATAATGAGTTTCACGGGAGATAATTCAAGGTATGGCCCATTTTTTTTATGTTGAAAACTGTTCATTTAACAAGTCTTGATGTGTGGGGTCGTGGTGATGTATTATAAATGTCGTGTTGGTAGTGATAATGGGTTTAATGTAAGTGGGTAAATAATACAAGTCCAACGGTTGGGTGCATTATATTAAAGATTTTGTTTGTTGGTGGGGCCAAACCATTGCCATATTATAAAGTGCTAAGGTCGAAATTTTACAACTGTGTTTCATTATATGACGTTCAAACCTTATAGAGTTGATTAAGAAGGTTGAACGACGGGTGGATTATAATGGATATTGATATTATAAAACTTTGGATATTGATCCAAAGGCTTTGAAATATGTTATGGGCCAGACTTTTATGTGAAACGAATTATATGGATATCTGGGGTTTAATAAAGTGCAGTGGGCCAGTATGATATCTGGGCGTAAAGTAGAGTCTTGATATGTGTTAAACAAAGGTGTGGGCCCACAAGTCCCTATTGATATATACATTAATGCATCATTCTGTTACTAAGGTTTAACTCTAGTGTCAAGGGCCTTACATAATATATCAACCCTTGACTGGAGGATGTGATATACCGAGGTATTATGCTTACTGAAAGGCCGTGGTAAACCTATAATGATGGTCGGGTTTCAAATATGAAGTTTGGTAATCAAACTAATATATGTTGCGGAACAATATTATAACTTGGGCTTTCAATCCAAAGTTTCAAAACATTGAGTCTTCTACAGGTAAAGACCCAAGATTTATATGGAATGGGGTTAATGATGTGGCCGAAAATTCATATGTGTTAGTGGTGTATTTGAATCCAAAGTCAGCGTTTTACATTGTAAATGTTTATTAACCATTGAATATGTGGGGCCAAGGGAAAGAGTAAAGACTGGACCCGAAAATGTTATAGAGTCAAGTAAATGATCCATCAGATCCATAGAACTCCATCGCATCGGCGAAGAACATGAGATGGGAAAGAGCATACCATTGAACCATGTGATTGTGATGGTGCAATTTAATCACAACCGTCCAATCCCAATCAATGGGAACCGTTGGATTCACAGTGAGTGATCGCATCGGAGATTCACAATCGCATCGGCGCTGTGGAAGTGTAAGTGAATAAGGAATGGTAAGTTGCAATTGCGATTGAAAAGATGAAATAGACGGAGTGTATATGTAATGTGGGCTCCATACAAAAGAAAAATTTAATATATGTTTACTCCGAGTTTTAGACCAAAGCTGAAGAGTTAAAAGAAAGCAAAGCGAAAAATATATATGTGAAACAATATATACATATTTACATCTGTGAACAGTGAATCATAGCATCGGAGTGAAATCAGAGCATCGAAACATACAACTGGAAGTTGCGATTGCGATTAATCGCAATCGGAAGTATTCAAGAGGTGATTCATCGCATCGGAGAATAGAGCGAGTTCGGCGAGTGGGCCCGAAAGGGCATTTTATGTATTAAAAGGATCTATTATTATTATATCACTGAGAGTCATTTAAATTATATAAAAAGGCAGTTAAATATATACAGGAGTTACGCAACTGCAGTGAATAGTAGAGCATACAGAGAGGAAAAAGACAGAGCCAGCTGCAAAAAAGACAAACATGCAGTGATCCAAAAGGCTAAATGGGTTGATTTGAAATCTATATTGTAACTGAATGTAAATGTTTTTAATTGGTTTATATTGTTTGTGATGCACTGGCAAGTCTCCGTAGGAAAACAAAACTCCACTGTAAAACTAAAATTTGTACAAAGTGTTTTTGTTTTTTTCTGAATGAGCTGAACAAAGAAATGAGGAGGTAGAAGGCGAAGAGTCAGGGCTATTCACTTCGAATTCCCTGTGGAATACAAACAGTTATGAGGCAAACTGTATAAAGGATATCATATTGATATGCAAAAAGAGGTTAGAGAATGCAAAATTGAAGCATAGAAAATAAGAAGAAGGTGGAGATGCTGTGAAGAGTCAGAGATGATATAAGATAGATATGAAGACTAGAGGACAGCAGTAAAGAAGGTACAGAACAGAGCTGATATCCAAGTTAAATCAGCAAGTGTTTTCCTTTGATAGATTGAGGAAGTGATTCATTGGTGGTGATTGAAAGATGGAGTGCACGGGCGATTTTTCTGTTGACCTAGGTTTCCTTGCTTCCATCGCTGCCGCCGCTAGTCGATTCTCGCTGTTCCGGGGGTGCTGCCATCGAATCGATCACTGGGGTTTCTCCGCCATCCCTTGTGGTGATGTCTCTGTGGGGTGTGGGTATCATTTTATTCATTTGGGCGGTCTGGAGACGGTGCGGCAGTTATTTGGGACCCCCTGCTACACTGACTGGCGGTCGGGGCACTCACAATGGGATGGCACCCTTTTACTGTCTGTCCGAGTGCTTAGTGCTGGCGCCTACTTTGAGGGGTATCGTGGGTGCATTGCCCTCCTGTGGGCATCCTTTTTATTTGCAGGGGTACCAGAACGGGTTTGGCCAACACAGATGCAGGGGATCCAGGATTGGCCAGCAGCCGATACTATTTTCATCGCCAAAGACCGAACACAGATCTGCGCACTAGCCTTACATGTTCCCAAGGGCTGTCAGCATACCCACAATATTGATCTTCAGGTAGGCTCTATCCCATTCCAGATATTCATTAAGCTTCCCGTTGGAAATAGTATCATTTTATGGATTCGGCACACAGACTCGATTCTTCATTTGAAGGAAAAAATCCAGGCTTTTGCGGGGTACCCCTTCCATTTACAGTCATTAATTTTTGGGGGAAAAGCCTTAGATGATACCTGCACTCTGAATGATTATGCCATAACTTCTGGGTCTTCTATTTGCCTAAACCTCAGATTGAGAGGTGGAATGATGGGCCAAAACAGAGCATTTGGTAACCCCATGGGTGCAAGTGCTTCCAAGACAGTCAACACAAAAGGTACATACAGAAATGTATTACAGGGGGACAAAAACAAAACTGCAGCTCCTGCTGCCCCTGCAGAAAGCTCTCCTAAGCCATACATTGTGGAACTACAGGATAATGTGCCTGAAATAAACATAGACAGTTTATATATTGATGAGCACAGAAATGCCTACAAATCCCAAGCAATAATAGGCAGATTTAACTGTTTCTGGCCCAAACCAATGGAGCTGTTCCACTGGATTTTCACAAACTGGACCATGGAATGCGAAATACACCTATGTTCCAAAGGGTTCTTCATTTTCAAATTTTCATCTACTGAGGTCAGGGATTCCATCCTTAGCCAGGGACCATGGTTCTGGGGCTCCACGGGACTCTTCATCACACCATGGTTTCCCCATTTTGACGCCAACACCATGGAGGTAACTAGAATGTCGGTCTGGGTTCGGCTCTACAACCTCCCGCTACATTTTTGGAATGAAAATGTACTTAGCTGCATTGGAAACACCCTTGGCAGATACATTAAAACAGACACTCAACGCTTGGAGGAGCGCATCTTCACCTTTGCACGAATCTGTGTGGAGGTTGACTTGAGCAAAGGACTCCCAGAGTGCATTATGCTGAATAATAAACAAGAGAGATGGACTCAACACCTAGACTATGAGAACACAGCCTTCAGATGCCGGATATGCAGGTGCACAGGGCACTTACAAAACTCATTCCCGGCAGCAAAAAGAGACAACAGAAAAAAGAAAAAACCAGGAAAAGCTGCTAAAGGTTGGCAATTCCCCTCTGAGGAGCCAGAACAACCGGACGAAGAAGAGGAACCCTCACCACATGAGAATCAGCAAACAGATACCTCCTTGGGCACACAAGAACAGGAAATGAAAGATCCACTTGACACCACCACAAAGACTCAGCAGGATATGGTTCCGGGAGCACCAGACAGTGGGGGTTACAAAAGAACACATACTTCAGACACATCAGACTCTGATAAGGACAATGGAGCACAAGCGGTAGAAAATCAGCTTGTCCTTATCGAGACCACGCCAACACAAGGTGCTTGGCGAAAGGTTGAAAAGAAAAAAGGGAGAAAATCCTAATTGTTTTTCTTTTCTTTATTATCTGCGGCAATTTGTACGTCTTTGGACGTTTACTAGCACATGTAACATGTAATTTTGTTTACTCATAAATAAAATTACGAACTTTTTCTTTGTGAAAAAGATAGATTGAGGAAGTTGGAGCTTCCCTATCAAGTTGTAGCTTGATAGATGTCAATTGTAGCTGACTGAGGTTGGAGCCTCCTGTAGGTTGGTGCCTGCAGAAAATTGATGGGAGTTGGAGCTTCCTTGCAAGTTGTAGCTTGCAGAATTGAGGTTGGAGCCTCCTGTGGGTTGGTGCCTACAGAAAATCAATGGTGAGAGGGAGTTGGAGCTTGCCTTTGCATCACAACAATAATAATATGTGGTTTTCTCCCTTTATGGGTTTCCACTTATATCTGTTGTCTCTGTGTGTGATGTTTATGTGTTGATATGGTTTATTTAGTCTGCTGAATACTTGCTGCTCTCATAATAAGTCTACTGTCACATTATCTTTATACTTGCTACTCACATATTAAGATTGTTCACATATAAAGTTGATCATGAAATTAAGTTGTAAATGAGCTTAATGAAAAGTTTTTAAAAATTCATGAATGTGTTAAACTGATTCACCCCCCCCCCTCTCAGTTTAACTAAGGGTTCAACACCTTTCTCGAAACCTTCTCGACCTTGAAACACGTTACGCACATGTCAATAATTTGGTGTTGGCAGCGGTCCAAACTGTCCAACGTTTTCATCATTACATTGTTTTACGCACGGTGACCGTGATTTCTGACTGTAACCCCATGACTTATATTCTGTCGCAGCAGTTGCTCAGGGGAAAATACTCGAAGTGGATCGTCATCCTCCAAGAGTTTGATTTGGAGTTCACTACGGCAAAATCGAAGAAATCACTTGTATTTTCTGATTTAATTTGTTCTCTCCCTGTTGACTCTGCTCCTTCTTCCTCTGAAGATCATATACCGGACGAAACTCTCTTCTTGATCAACACCCTCGACCCATGGTATGGTGATATCATCGTGTGCCTCCAAACATATACTTTCAGGTCTGAGCTAACGAAATATTCCTGATGCCGCATTCAGCATCAATCGCAACCTTATCGTATCGTTGGAGATACCCTCTATCGTGTCAGAGTCGATTCTGTACTATGCGGATGCCTGACCCTCGAGGAAGCGGAAAAGGTTTTAAATGATTGCCACAATGGCACCTGTGGTGGTCACATGTCTGGTTATGCCACTGCACAAAAGATCCTTTGTGTTGGCTACTTTTGGCCGTCTATTTTCAAAGATTGCATTGTTGCAGTACGGAAATGCCATGCATGCCAGATTTATCAATGCAAGATGCATGCGCCACCTGCTCCACTACACCCTGTCATTACCATTGGCCCTTTTTCCAAATGGGGCATAGATTTTATGACGTGTAACCCTCGTTTGGCCAGGGGGCATGCCTATATCATCGTTGCGGTTGATTACTTTACTAAATAGGCCGAAGCAATGCCTAAACTAGCTACGGACGATAAGACAGCGGCATAGTTCATATTAAATCACATTATTACTTTGTTCGGTGTCCCTCAAGCCATCATCAGTGATCATGGTTCCCATTTTCAGGATTATATGATGGCAGAGCTGAAATCTAAGTTGTTTCTGCGCCACGACAGCCCAACGCCTTACTATCCCCAAGCTAATGGCCAAGTTGAAGTTGTAAACAAAGTCCTTGTCACCATGCTTCAACGAACAATCGGGATCCAAAAATCAAATTTCCATCTCATGTTGTTCTCAGCTCTCTGGGCTTACTGAACATTAATAAAAAACGCAACCGAGTTTACCCCATTTCAATTGGTATACGGTTTGGAAGCCACGCTTCTGATTGAATGTGAAATCCCTTCACTTAAGTTAGCTGTGGAATTACTGCCCGACACTTCGCCTAAAGAATAATGTCTCCTCTATTTAGAGAGATTGGACGAAACTCATCATTTAGCTGCCTTGGTCATCGAAGCACAGAAGAAGCGATTCAAAGCCCATTTTGACCAATCGGTTTCTCCTCATTCTTTCATCGAAGGCAATATCGTTCTTCTATACGACCAAGCTCATGATAAGCTGGGGGTAGGAAAATTCCAACCCATGTGGCATGGGCCCTACATCGTTAAGCGTGTGTTACAAAATGGGGCTTATGAGCTCATTGACTATGAAGGGTGTCCTTTATCGCAACCTAGAAATGGGTTATATCTGAAAAAATATTATGCCTGAATTATTCATGCGTGATATGTGTACATAGGTGATTGTTTTCATTTTCTGTGCATGCTTTGGTGTGATGTGCTTTGTGAGATTTTTCTACTTATTTGGGTCTTGTTTGCTATGCAGATGTCTATTTCCCCTTATGTCGGTTTCGCGGATGGTGCCTCCCGCAGTATTAGGAACTTGTCTTCAGCAGCCTAGGTAATTTATGATCCTGATGGTGAGTTGATTAACTTACAAGGTATTTGTATGGGACCATCTACAAACAATGTCGTTGAATATAGTTCAGTTTTGGAACTATTAACCGAGGCAGTCAACCTCGGCATACGCACATTGCTTGTTAAGTTGGATTCACAACTTGTTGTTCTTCAACTGAATGGTCATTATTCGCTTCAAAACCCATGCATTTTGATATTGTATTTGCGTATTCGTTTATTTGAACAACATTTTTATTTCATTACATATCAACATATACCAAGATGGATGAATACATTAACAGATGCAATAGCTAACATGGTGTTGGATAGACATTTGTGCAATTTATAAAAAACATCATCATATGTACATATACCCATGTAGAATATATATATATATATATATATATATATATATATATATATATCGTTTGTTTACAAGCCGTGTGCATCATAAAACCCATAAAATATAATATATGTTTGTTTCAGTTACATCATGAGATAACATGTCTCTCAAAATGTGCAGAAGTAAATCCCAATGCCTAGTCGACATTGTGCTCCTAATATCACATCACCGCCCGTACCAACCACCTCAACAAGTAGTGGATACGGCTGGGCACTCCCACAGTGTGCCTCGGATAGGCTCTGGGTACGTCATCAAAATGCACATAATCAGGGACCCCATGAGTGATTCCCTCCAAGTTTTGTACTAGCTCCTCGTCGATGCCCTCGCCCTGAGCATCAAAGTCACGAGGAGTTTGCCTCGCTATGGGAGACATGCCTGCGGGACATTCTGGACCAACATATGCATCCATATCAAATTAACTGTTAGAACATGCATATATACTAAAAAATCATAAAACTCATAAAAATAAAATTACCAAGTTCTTCGTCCCAGTCCTCTCCCTCCGAGAGTGGAAGGTCTGGGTCTCCAGTAAAATCTGTGCCGGCGTAGGGCCAATCCTCCACGATGATTAACTATTGTCGGAGCCAGTTAAAGAACTCAAGCCTCCAAGACATCTGCTGTCCACCTCCTACCCTCGGCATCAATGCCGCCCATCGAGCCATCCATGGCTCTCTCAGTGGTGGATCCGGGACTATGGCCTCCTAGCGCTGAAAAATAGGTAGTCGTTCCAAGAATAATGACACTAGAATCGACCCATACCCAAACTATTTTAGTTTGGTTTTCTTTCATTTTGTGAGCTACCATTTGATGTTCATGGTCACGGCCTTGGCCCAGTCAAAGATAGTCGGGTTCATACACAACGAAGCAATAAGTAACTGTGTCTTTGTGGCCTCGTGAGGTTCCTGCGATCCCGCAGCCCGTGTAATGGTGTATAGCACTACTCTCAGTACTATATTGGGGACGGTCTGAATGTCCACTTTCCCGCTCCCTATTCCTTTGCTTGCCCCAAGGCACACCTTGTTCATGACCATTGTCATGCTTTCTCCTGAAGGCCTGGTACCGGTCAGGATAGGGACTGGACACATGCGTGACAGTCCAGTGATGAAGTATACATCTGATACCTCGAGCTCAAGCTCCTGGTCTTGAAGTTTGAATTTCTCCTCATCCTCATCCCAAATACTAATGTGATACTACAGCAATTCGGGCTAAGCCCGGAGACATGGTGTCAGAAAGAACTTTTTTAGCCCACAATTCTGAAGAGCATTCATACATTTCTTATTTCCCATTTCCAGTTCATATTCTATGCTATGTTCTCTCTCTTTCCATTCGATAACCATATTTTTTTTGAATACCTGCGTCAATCAATCATAGGAACATTATAAGCCTCCTTGGGTATTCAAAATTACATTTCATTGGTTAAAATTTGAGAAATTTTAGCCGGATTTTGAGTTGCATCATTGGCGTGACTTTTGGCGCAACTATTTTGCTAACAGTCGTACCAACTAGCGTGACCCTTATGTAAAGCAAGGCGGATTGGCGCGGGTCGTGCCCAAAACCCATGCCAACTACGGAGCCCTAAAATTTGATAATCCTTCCCTAAAGGACCTCAAATCACAGTTAAATGAAGTAAAATGTAACTTAAAAGATCGGCAAAGAGGTCGGCTCTTACTTGAACCAAACAGAATTCGATTTGGTCCACTGGATTGATCACACTCGTCGCCTGAAGATCGAAGTGGAAGTGGGTCATTGTTGCTCTACAAAGAGGTAAAAGTGAAAAGTAAATATTTTTACCACCGTTGGTCTTTTATAACTTTTCAAAGTCCTAAATGGGTTTTTAAACATGTTTTTCGATATATTTTTGCATTATTTTCATCGAATATGTTTTACACGTGTATTTTTGTGCAGTAACAGGTTTTTCGCATGGTTTTGAAGGAGAGGCGAGTTGTATTTTATACTTTTTCGGACTCGGTAAAAACACGAAAAAGTCACTACTGGAGTCACCTTTCAGCGCTTTTCTAACTCTCTAAAACTTAAAATATTGCCAAGTCGCTTGTCGTTTTGAGCTCGTTAAATTGGCTACGAAGTAATATCTACCCAGTATACGTTTACCCCTTTTTCAGGCTGGGATAGATTATTTACGAAAAAGGAATACCCTAGCCTATCGTGACTAGGAGGTTTTCTTAGACACAGTTTTCTACCTTTTCAGATCTAAGGAACTATTTACGAAAATGGCCTTGCTGGAGTTTTCTTTTCCGCCTTCTTTTCAAACTCTCTAAATATGAAAAGATGTCGAGTTCTTCCTTTGTTAGACTCGATAAAAACTGATGACATCGGACTCCGTCGCAATGGCGTTACTCGAGTTCCTCCTTCCTAAGGCTCGTAAAATGTACTAGGTTGGATTTGTCCGAAGGAAAAACTTACATCGCAAGCACATGCTATCCCCTTCAAGCTTGTTTCCAAAAATAATTGGGGTACTTGCCAGAAATGGTGGGGGAAAATGGAACCAAAATCATAGTCGTATTGGCAGTATATCACTCTTGAACATGGCACTTGTTTGCATTCATGTCGGGTTGGGGACATCTCATCTCGTTATCTACTTGCCTTCATGGGTTTGGGTAATATCTTTTGACCACTCATTTTCTCTTTGCCACATCACCATGACCTCAGATCCCTTGATGTCAAATACTGCCAAATTCAGTGTCGTGTCGTCGATATGTTCAAGAGAAGTTGGCCTCTACAGTTTTCAACCTCCCTCTGATTCTCTGTTGGTCTTGATTCACAAACATCGTGTTCCTTTGTCTCGTGTCGATGATGTGGGAAACATTATGGCCCACCTTCAATCAAGGTCACTTCCTGTCAACTTCAGCTCATTATCCAGGAAATTGATCTAGAGACTCTTTTTAGGTGCCTTAGAGCCTACATGCCTCAATGGCAGGTTCTTCGCATTCGACGCAAGGTTTTCATTATTGGCCTTCAATCGGATGATTCTGTGGGTGTTCGACGCTAGATCCCTGTTCACATTCTGTGGATTGTACCTCTTGTACCTTGAGAGCCATTGTCATTATTGGTGGTTTCTCTTGCATCTGTTAACAGTTTTCATCATTGGCTGGTAATCAGACGATGTTCTTGCACGTTCGACTTCAACTCACATATTCACATGCTCGAACTTGTACTCTGTTTAGGTCGAGATGGAGCACAAGACCCTGGATTTTGTCTGATGAAATCCAAGTTGCAGGTTCTTTGTGGATTATTATGACTTATTACGTGACTCTTTAGATTGGATGGCTACGACCATACCTGAGTCTACTTGTTGATCCTTGTTTTACTAGATGGCTGCGTCCATACCTTGGATCTCGGTTTTTGTACACTTTATTATGTATGGTTGCACCCATACCACATATCATGTATCAGAGATATCAGTTGTATTTGTATCCGCGGGTCTTCTGACGGTAGTGTTTTCAGTTGAACGCATTCTCATAAAGAATTTCACCCCTCCCTCTCTCTTGGACCTCATGCTTTAGGGGGCATCTGTTACACAGCATTTTGTCACCGTCCCTACAATCCCTCGTCCCGTACATTCGAGGACTATTCCCGTGACCTGTGAATAGTAAAATGTCCTGAAAACACCTTGATGGCATCCTTCTGCATAAGGGCAAGAATTCTCCTTGAGAACATTTCCTCATAAAAGCCCCAAAAACCCATGTTTTAACATTGGTACGAGTAGCCAGTTCATCCCTCGCGCCAATGGGGAATATATACACTAGTGAGCGCGCCAGCTAGCACTCTGTCCCTGTGTTTTACTCGCACCAACCTGTTTTGGAATGCTTTTTAACAAATTGAGGTGGAAGTTTCCTTTAACCACCTCAGGAATGAATCATCAAAAAGAGGTTGGGTTGTTTGGCTTCGGATCTCCTTGCTTAGGAAGAGGTTTTCCACCTCTCATGGAACCTTCCTAAGAGATAGGACTCTTCCCCATGATTATAGGGATCCTAACCTCTCCTTCTCCCTCTATAAAATCCTACCCTCTCTATTTGCAACCTAGCTGAACATTTGGGAAGAAAATTATAGCTGAGTGACTATTGAGAGCAGAGCCAAGGAGAACCCCGTAAGAGAGAGAGCCTTGTCTAAATTCCCGACAAGCTTTGTGAGACACACTCCGCTGGAAGCCCTGCCAAAGGAAGAACGTGAAGTCAGAACTCGGTTGTAATCTTTCTTTCACATTTTAATATATGCTCGACTATGTTATTGGTTCCACTGTTGTATTGCTTATCTGTGTAATGCAATTTAGTTCAATATTTTCCAACTGATTGATAGTTACATGTTTGAATTATTACGTTGTATGCCATCATTTCTTCTTTGAATTTGTACAGGTGTCCGGACGCGGTGAGCGAAAGGATTGTGATCTATCAAGCTAGGAATGGGAAGCAGCGCTTCTTCTTCGACAATAGCAGTGTAGGACTTGAGGTAGGCTATCTATCGTAGCTTCATATTTTGTAACTAGGAATCGATATCGTAGCATGTTTTGTTTGTTGCTAGACCCACTCTAGGGCTAGCGGGATCGCCTCTGTCTGCAGAGGGGATTTACCTCTCCAACAGTACTGCCTCCATCCTGTCCTTCCGAGAAATATAGTTCAAGCTTTCCTCGAGTGCATACTCTAACCTCAAGCCATTGAAAGCCATTTCGATCTTGAATCAGCTGTAGTGCCAAGAAATCCTTTCTGCAAATTCGAATTATTTCCACCAAAAAACTCAAATCCTGCTTCAAAATTGCAATCTCCTATTCTCTAATACCATGTAGAAATTTAATACAAAATATGCATTGCCTAGATTCTCCTGATCTAACAATTATATGCCAATGTTAAATACAGAATCGCTTCTACAAAATCTTTGCAGAATTTGAAACACAATTGCCAATAGCAATATCATAAAGAAATATCAATCACACATAACACAGTTAATTTATCGGGAAATCATAAAGCTAAAAACCCCACTATCTTATATTATGTATTATATCATGGATAATGAAACAATTACATACAAATTTCCAATTCAAGATCTCTTAGTGCAATAGCTAACTGTCTCACACTGTCATACAAAAATTGGCAAGTTCCTTAGCCAATTTATTGTCTCTAGACAGCCTGCCTCCACTGCGCAATCCCTAATGTTCAAGGACCCCTGAATGAATGATGCTTGCCTGCCTTTATTGCACAATCCTCATAGGCACATCTAATGTGTGTGTGGCTACATGTGTGAAACCGATAATGTCACAACTGATAGTCAATCTGTCCCTTTCACCTACATCTCAATTGGGTCTCCACTGGATCTAACATGCATGTAGTTAATAATAGTAAATCTTCAATTTCATGTGACACCATTGATTGTGAATTAATTAATAATTAATTCACTTGATCTCTCACTAGTGTATCTTTAGTTACAGCTAGCACAACTAAGTTTAACTCTCTTAACTAAGTTAAACTACTTTACAACTTTCATAACTCCACTTCCAACTCTGTTATAACGTTGAATCACTCAGTTACAAATAATTCCACTTGCATGTCCCACCAACCTACCTCTTAACTCGAAATTCCTTTAGCTAACTGATTTGCCACTTCAGTTAGTTATTTCCAAGTGCTCATTGAGAATAGATTATTGTTTATTGTCCAACTAATATTAAGGGATAATAATAGTCGACATGCATCTATAAATATACATGCAATCTATAAATAGAACTTGCACATATAACTATAAATAGAATTTTCTTGTGCATCTATAAATAGACATCCACCTAAAAATAGCCTGTGTGGGCCCCACCTAGTGTAGGTGCTTAATTTTCACTAGGATCAAGGATGTTGTTTCCAGATGCCAATTTCATTGTTTCTTGTTGCAAACTTCAACACATCCGATGCTCAGAATAGATTTAGGGGTGGTTTGATTATTCACCTCAACAATCAAAGACATTTAAAATAAATAATTGGCCTTGGATCAAGAAGAAACAATTATGTAGAGCTTCTATCTTTGAAATTATTATTGTGTTGGGCAAGGGAACTTGGCCTAGATTCATTGCAAGTTTTTGGATATTCCTCAAATGTCATAAATTGGTTTAATGTGGTGCATAGATGTCAAAATCATTCTTTGACCCCAAACATAGAAGAAATTATTTCCATCAAACAATATTTTGATTTTATTTATGTTTGTCACATACACGAGGAACATAACTCAAAGGCAGATCTCCTATCTAAAGAGGGTGCTCAAAAATATATGGTTAAGGGCATGTGTTCACATGGAAACAATATGGCAACAAGTGTAGTGAATAGAGGAATGATAGGGTTTAGTATTGGAAAAAATTGAAACAAAGGAAGATTGATCCAAAATTTGAGGAGCAATGATGAGCAATGGAGTTGTGAATTGGTGGAGTTTTTTTGGTGGCCAAAACTTAATAGTGAAATCATATATAGGTCTAATGGGTATCTTTCCCTAAGAATGGGTGCATGTAAGATGAGTTGTTGTTGGAGATTTGAGATCACATGCAAAACAGGAAAGGGATATTCCTTCTCAGTGAAGGATGAATCGGTATATATATATATGATTATCCTCTATTGATTTCTCAATTCAAGTTTAACTTATTTTTTTAAGGAATGGTCAAGAAATGAATTTAATATTTGTATGAAGTAATTTGTATTCACTTCTATAATTACCATATTTTTCCAAGAAACAAATTAAATTTTTAAATTTGAGTTATTAATACTATATGGAGAGCATAGCTTTTTTAAGCAACATCTTGTGAAAATTTCTTAAAATATATCTTATATTTGAAGTACTTTGTTTCCACTTTGATATTCAAAAATAGAAACCGTATTCTCTCTTATGATTTTTTCTAACCGCCTTTAATTTTTTAAATAAATAACACAAGGATGTTATAGTTGTATGTTATATTATCCTTATCCACATTAAAATTGATTGTAGAATTTTTATATAATGAAACTAAAAAAATCATTTTAACTTTCATGCCTAATGGTTAAGAGCATGTGTTTCCTCCTAAGAGGTCATAGGTTCAAAAACAGAGGGGGGCGGAGTATGTATGCCTTCGTAAACTTAGCAGTCAAATTACTGTGTGGAGGTTGGTCCTTTGTCCCATAAACAAGAGGTCCCATACACCAATTTGGTGCCTGGATTGGCGGAGACCTTAAAATTAGGTAATAATTATTATTATTATTTAAAAAATATTAATGATCCAATTTTGACTTGAATCAATGAATGTGAATATGGAGATAAGTGTTGAAGTCCCATAAGAAATTGCAGCACACACACTAGTGTGGGACCAATAGGTCCTAGTGATACATTAATGTGAAGGCCAAATTAATTAATTCATTTGGTGCAGTGTCTAATTTAATTTTCCCTTAATTAAATTGGACAATAAAATGTAATCTTATCCCATGATCATTTGTAATAGTTAACTAAGTGTGATAAAATCAGTTAGCTAATTTGTTTCGAGTTGAGGGTGGTTGGTGAGGCATGCAGAGTAATTCTATTAGTTATGGAGTTTGAATTGCCGTTGGTGCATTAGTTTAATGCATGTGTAATTAGTGGGTTCAATGTGGTATGGCTTGTGTCTACGTGTTGTTAACTCAGTTAGGTGAGTTAGAGTCAGTGTTTGTGCTCAACCTAGTCCCCTAAATTGATTTCGTTTAATTTTCAACCAGGGTTGGTAAACTGCTGAAGTGAGGTGCACTATATGTGCATAGGTGTTTGTTTCTTACTGCGTTGTGTCTAGTATTTTATGATGTTTTTGGTCTTTTTATGGTTTTATGTTCACAAGGGAAAGAACTAAATGCTGGTGGAAAGAAGCTACTGATTAAAAACAGAGTGAAGCCTAAATTGATGATGACAAATGACAAATGAAAATACTAAGACAGAACCAAACCCTAAACTATGACTAAGCAGAATACAAAGCTTGATAATGACTTCAAGAAAATAATTCACAACATGAACTTAACTTGTCCAATTCTTTCATTAAAGGTATTTTGGAAGAGCTTGAGAAATGGGCATCTAAGTGTAAAAACTCTTCTAACTAAACAATTAAACAATCAAATTATAATGATACAACATCTCATCCATGATTAAAGGTTTGTTGAAACATATTTGGAAAAGAACATTGGTAACATCATAAGATCTCTACTCTAAAACTAGCTTCTAATTCTATTCTGCAACTTAGTTTAACACCACTAAACCTCACTCAAAAGTTATAGATTTCCTTTTTGAATAGTCTTTTGAAGAAAGGCTTGTTTGTGAAATGGTAAAAAGGTTGCAAAAGTACTCCAGGCCTTGGACTGATACTATCCTCTGTCCAGATGATTATGAGTTAATTATAGGTTTGGAACAAAAGAAGTTTTGTAAATAATGAAGGTCGTGGTATTTAAGTTTAACAACTAATGTAATTTAATATGCAATGGATGACAACTAAATGTGGAATGTAAATACAGTGAGATAAGTTAGAACTGAACTAGAGTGCTACCAGTCTACAATAAACAGTGCTAAACTAACAAGCCATTATCAAACTTGAAACGAAATAACAGAGCATGAACTGAATGCAATTTGACTCCGGAGTACTCTAACTAAGTTATCATGCAATTAATCTATGGGATTCTACAGCCTATTTCATTCATCATGAATGGTATTTTGGAAGAGCTTGTTAGAACAATCCTGGCTGTACAATTCAATGCATTTGAATGCAAACATGAAAACTGAAAGCAATTACAATTAAAAACTAAGACATCACAGCTATTTCCTACCCATTGTTATGATATTTTGGAAGAGCTTTTTAAGAGTAAGATCAGCTATGCTACTTAGTGTAAACATGCAACTGAAACCTTCAGTATCATAGTCATGCCTTAGTCATCATAATAATTTTTTGGAAGAGTTTACTAGAATAAGTTCAATTGTGATAATGAACAAAAGAAATTGCAATTAAAATCTATAACACTACAGCCATTTCTCATTCATTATAATGATCTTTTGGAAGAGTTTCTTAGAACAAGTATAGCTATAGTGATTAATGAAATTAACTATGCACTCAAACTTCAAAAACTTGAAAACGAACTAAGATACTTATCTAAATTGCGAAAGTAAAGTCGTTCAGGAGGCAGGGGCCCTCTACCACCAGACGGAATCTAACTCAAGATCAACTCAACGCGTTCAAAGCAATGTTGTCTTCTTCATTAAAGGAAAATAACTTAAAAACAGAGTATTCTCGGTCTTCAGAAATATAGCAGTCAATCCACGAAATCTAATCAAAATCTAGAGCTTGTCTCTCGGTTTCCCGAGTACATTTATAACAAATCTTCATAACAGAACTTGCAACAATACGGGGATCATTGTCTTTTCATATCAAAATCGTACTATAACTTTAAAGATGGCAGCGTAAAGGGACAAAGGACATCTGGACTGTCCTTGTCCTATTAGGAGTCTGCCTCCTTGTATGAGTTCCCACGTACAAAACCACGTCCAGAATTCAGTTCATTCTTCATGGTGAGCAACAAACGTTGAGGACATGATGTGGAATAAACCAATGTGTGGCTTTTCCTGAGAGGACACCTGGAACATGCTTGAATGTGAAGACAGCTGCAGAATTGGCGGTTAGCTACGAAATGTCTGCATTTTGTAGCTAGTTTCAGTTCAAAATGCATTACAATGACAAAATCACAAAACTTAGCAAGTTAGCCATGATATTCATTCTTAAAGTAATTTTAACTAATTTCATTGATCATTTGGGCCTGGGATAACAATGGACAAAGGAAAATGGAGTGAAGTAAGATGAAAGAAAGAAAAATCTTGGGGCACAACATACCCCCACTACTGACTTCTTGCATGTCCTCATGCAACTTATTCCATAAACTCAAAGACTTCTACAAGAACATCCAACCCTCTTCTTCTTCTTTGCCTGGAAGTTAAAGGTCTTCTGGGCTTCCTGATGACTAAATTGAACCTTAAATTGGTAAGTGCCCTGATTAAATTCTTGTTCCTCCTTTTCAAATTTTCATTAGCCTTTTCCACTTTGTCCATTTGTAGAGACAGGGTTGAGTTCATACTGGTTTTGAGTTTGACTTGTTCCTTCAGAATATCATTCTCAGTTCTGATGTGTCTATTAAGTACTTCCAACTCGTACCTATCTCTTCTTAACACATCTATTTCGGACAGTGGAGGACTAGGGGTTCTATCTCTACTCTCTGAAGCTTTCCTTTCCAATGTTTCAACATAGTTATAAATTTCTTGCTGTGCAGGGTCAATTTCAAGGGCTTCTTCATCAAAATCTTCTTCAACATCTTCTCCAATAGATGTTTCCTCATCTTCTATGTTTATCACCCCAGTTTGTTTGATCTGTGTTTTCCTTAGCTTCCCTCTGAGTCTATGGCTTCTTCTCGGCTGGGATGGTCCCTTCCTTTTTTCTGTGGCAAATTTTCTGATTACCCTCTCTTCCTTACGTTGTCTCTTAATCTGGGTCAACTTCTCAGAGATTATTTCTTCACTACTATCTTGAATTTCTTTATCAGTTTCAATTTTAGAGGCTCTCCATTTTCTGCTTCTCTTTGTAGGCTGATGTTCAGGTGAAGGCTCTTTTGGTTCCTCAAAGTGATTTCTCACCAAGAAATTATCCCAAGTATCTTTTGTTTTGGCTAAATTGTGTTCCATTAGAATCTTAACCAACCCATGATGGTATAGAGTTGTCTCTAGGAATTGGGCTATCCTTTGAACACTTGAAGCCATATTTTTTTAACTTTGAAGCAAGAAATAGGGCAAATTAAGCTCTTCTTCCAAAAAATGAATTATCAACCTAATATGGTAAACATAAAAAGTACCATATCTACCTTCAAAAGTGATAAATTTTTGTAGAATAAGCAATATGTTTCTCCATTTATTCTTTAATGCAGAGCTTGGAATTCCCTTTTTAAACATAGTGACATCCATACCTGGTGATTTGAGGATTTGCTTCCATGATTCATTATGAAATTCTCTGTTCTTAAACCATATTTCTCCATGTCTAAACAATCCTATTGCTTCTGCAATAAAAACCTCTGTGACAGTGAATTTAACATCTCCAACTTCAACCTCGGCTCCTTTGAATGACCTTGCAAATGTTTTAGTAACTTCTTTGTGGAAGCCATTAAATTTCTCAAGGAATTGTAGCCATCCTGCTTGTTGCAACATTTCTCTACTATAAGGGTATCCTTCCAGGTATTTTGTGCCCACTGGTTCAGTTCTCACGATGAGGCCCATAATTTCTTCTTCAATCTTCAGATTAGTACTCTTTCTGCTCACGAAGACAATGACTTCAACCCTCAAATTAATATTTTTTTTCTTCATGGTGATAGTGCTTCAATCTTCAAACTGATATACCTCTGCTTCACGGTGACAATGGCTTCAAATTTTAAACTGATATACCTCTGCTTCACGGTGGCAGTGGCTTCAACTTTCAAACTAATATACCTCTACTCACGGTGATAGAGATACCTCTGTTTTACAGAATGAAATGATGAAGGGTTGGCTACAGGATGGAGTAATAGGGAGTGGTTACGGAACGAGTTAATGAAGTGAGGTGAAGAAAACAAATCAATGAGTGAAAATACCGTGGAGATTTTTTTTTACAACGGATTCAAAAATCATCATTAAATAATTTGGCTGGGTGACGTAAGAAAATCAAACACTTCAGCCTTTTAACCGCTTAAATGATGATCGGGTATAAAATTTGAAATGAAGGATTTTTATCCAAAGTTTTGCGGAGGGTATATTTGGCATGATCAATAAAAATAATCAAAACAACTTTTCGAATGATTCATAACTAGACTATACTAAAGTTTTTCATGAAATGCCATTATAATCAGAACTTTTTACCTTTTCTTTTCATCTGCTTTTTGTGGTCTTTGTATACTTTGTTCTCCTCTGGACACCATTACTTTGTGAGTCTTTATAATCCTTCTTGATTCTTCTTGTTCATGGATATACTTGATCATCTTGTTGCACTTCAAATGTCTGTTGATCAGTGCCTTCAGGATCTGTAGCTGTGGAATGACTGTCTGGCTGCGGAAAGTCTGATTAGCTGCAGAATGTACCTGTAGAGAATTTTAATCATGGAATGGAGTGGTTTGGAATATACATAGAATATTTTATGGAATGGGTGAAGATAGATGATGAAACATGGTATAATGGAATATGTATGAAGTGAATGATGGAATGGGATGGATTACAATTTATGAAATTTAGTGGAAGAATATAAGAAATGGCCTGTCATTCCATGACATGTGTTATTCATTTGCAGAAAAACATCAAACTTTAAATTTTGATATGGAAATGAGGTGGATGAAGTATGGAATGAGATGAATGAAATATGGAATGAAGTGAAGTATGAATGAATGAATGAAATGGAGTATGGATGGATAAGTAAATGGAATGAAATGAAATGAGATGGATCATAAGTGCAATGGATTTGAACTTATGATTTTGTAACAACTGCTTGCAGAAACAAAATGGAAAAGTTAGAGTGTCAGAAAGACTCTGATTTTCACCCTATCTTTTCTGTATAAACATGCCAATCAGTGATTGGTTTTCATGTTTATAATTTATTTATTATTATTATTATTATTTTTTTTCTTTTTAATTTTTTTCAAAGAAATGCTTCAGAAAATTCAATCAAGTTGATGAAGAAGAAAGATTCTTCTTCATTAACTTCACATCACTGTTTTCCTGGAACTTCTTGACAAATTCTTCTCTTGAGAGTGGTTTGTGATACGGCTTCAATCTATGACCATTCACAAGAAAAGTGACCTCTTCTTCATCTATTGTCCTGATTTTTACTGCTCCATTGTCAAAAATTTCAACAATTTCATATGGCCCAAGCCAATGTGTTTGAAATTTACCTTGAAAATCCTTGAATTTTGAATCAAACAAGAGAGCCCAGTCACCTTCTTTGAACTTCTTCTCTTTGATTTACTTGTCATGCCATCTAGTCCTTTGCTGTTGGACTAGACTTGTTTTCTGAACTGCATCTTGTCTGATCTCATCCAATTCATTAATCTGCTCCAATCTATGATTTTGTGCCTCCGTTAAATCAAGTCCTAGCTGAACTGCCATTTTGAAAGTTTGAATCTGGAACTCTATGGGAAACAAAACTTACTTTCCATAAACAATTTCATAAGGAGTATGACCTGTTGTGTTTCTCCATGTAGTTCTGTAGGCCCACAAGGCTTCAGGAAGCCTATCTACCCAGTCTCTTCTATGTAAATGAACAGTCTTTGTTAGGATTCCTTCAATGACCTTATTAGTAGATTCCACTTGACCATTTGCTTGTGGATGATAAGGAGTATATTTTCTATGCCTGATTTTGTACCTCTCCATCATTTGCTCCACTAGCCTTGATGTAAATTGAGCTCCTTGATCTGTAACAATTTCCCTTGGGACACCAAAACGAGTAAAAATATCCTCAAAAGAAAAGTAACTACAGATGATTCATTAGCAACAAGTAATGGTTTAGCTTCTACCCACTTAGTAACATAATCAGTGCAAACTAATATATATTTCTTTTGTCTTGATGGAGGACTAATAGGTCTTACAAAATCCAAAGCCCATTTTTCAAAAGGTTCAATGTGTACCTGAGGTTGTAATGGCATCTCACCTGAAGGAGAAGGTTTCCCTACCCTTTGGAAACTATCACACCTTTTGACATACTCTTTAGCATCTTTAAACAAGGATGGCCAATAATATCCTAAATGAAGGATCTTATAAGCTGTCCTTTTATCAGCAAAGTGTCTGCCACAAGGTTCATCATGACATGCTTTGAGAATCTCAGGCATCTCATCTTCCCGAACACATCTTCTAATGATCAAATCTGGACCTGTCTTGTACAACTCATTAGCAACCCATGAATATTTTGCACTGTCAAAAATGACTTTTCTTTTATCTCTTGCATTCATTATTGAAGGAAATTTTCCTGAAACTAAATAATTAGCAATGTCAGCAAACCAAGGAGTTTGAGTAGAAATTGCAAAAAGATATTCATCAGGAAATTGATCTTCAACTAGAGTGTCATCTTTGATGTTTTGGAGTCTAGATAGGAAATCAGCTACTGTGTTTTGTTTTCCAGGCCTATCTAGAATGGTAATGTTGAATTCTTGTAAAAGCAATAACCATCTTATGACTCTGCCATTAGTAATTGATTTTTTCATTAAGTATCTAATTGTAGAATGATCTGTGTGAACAAAAGTTTCATAGCCTGTTATATAGTGTCTAAATTTGTTTATGGCATGAACAACAGCTAAAAACTCTTTTTCAGTTACAATATAGTTTAACTCTGCAGGAGTCAAATTTTTACTAGTATAGTAGATGGCATAAGGAATCGGGTCTTTTTGTCCCAATATTGCTCCTAGAGCTGTATCTGAGGTATCTGTTGACATATGAAAAGGTAACTTCCAGTTAGGTCCCCTTAAAATAGGTGCTTCAGAAATTTTTGTTTTCAGGGTCTCGAAGGCTAACTGGCAATCAGAATTCCATTTGAATTCACAATCTTTGGTAAGTAATTTGAAGAGTGGAGATGCTATCTTGGTGAAGTTTTCTATAAACCTCCAATAATATCCTGTAAATCCTAGAAAACTCCTAGCATCTTTTTGACAACTTGGAATAGATAAGTTAGAGATGAATTCAAATTTTGACTCATCAACTCTAATCCCATCCCCTGAAATGTGATGCCCCAAAACAATACCTTCAGTAAACATCATGAAACATTTCTCATGACTAAGTGAAATATTTGCTTCCTGACATCTCTTTAAAACTTTTTCCAAGTTTGCTAAGGCTTCTTCAAATGTGTTTCCATAAACTGTGAAATCATCCATGTATACATCTACACAATCATGTATTAGATCTGAAAAAATTCCTAATACTGTCCTTTGGAATGTTGCAGGTGCATTCCATAATCCAAATGGCAATACTCGGTAAGCATAGGTACCCCAAGGACAGGTAAATGTGGTTTTGTCTTGATCTTCAAGTGCTACTTGGATTTGGTTGTAACCACTAAACCCATCTAGGAATGAGAAGTACTTTTTGCCGATAATGTATCTAACACTTGATCTATGAAAGGTAAGGGAAAATGGTCTTTAGAAGTAGCTTTGTTTAATTCGATGATAATACATACCCTCCATTTACCATTTTTCTTTGGCACAATTACCAAAGGAGAAACCCACTGACTATCTTAAATAGGATAGATGAAGTTAACATTTAACAATTTTTGCAATTCTTCTTTAACAATCTCCCTAAGATTTGGATTCATCCGTCTTTGAGGTTGTCTAATTGGTTTACAATTTTCCTCTATATAGATGTGATGAGTTCAAGTCTTGGGGCTTATCCCTTTCATGTCAGTGTACTCCCATGCATATGCAGAAGAATATCTCTGTAATATCTTGACTAACTCTTCTTGTTGATATTTTTCTAGGTTTTGTTTATATTCAAAGTTTTGCCTGGGAATATCTCACTTGTAGAGCTGCCAAATTTATCCATAGAATAAAGAGACATCTGCCTTGATGACAAAAACTCAATGTTGAATCCCTCTTGAAATGGTTCATGTTTGTATTCTGAAGAGGATTCAAAGTTTTCTAGAGTATTCAGAATTTGATTATCTTCACTAATTTCTGAAATTGTGAAGAGAGGTTGTAAATCTTCTTCATCCTCTATCCATTAAGTATCATCTAAATCTGTAATTGTCCTAGCTGGAGGATACAAAGTGAATTTCTTAATTGAACTACCATCAGAGATGTACATATCACCGGATCTACAACTAATAAAAGCATCAGCTGTAGCCAACCAAGGTCTTCCTAATATAACAGGATGTCCTCCTAGATTATTCTTAGGAGTTAGGATCATGAAATCCACAGGGTACTCCCAAGAATCTAGGGACACTAGAATGTCTTCTATTACCCCATCAGGTTTGATCACAGATCTGTCTGCTAATTGTAATAATGTGGGTGTAAAGAGAAGATTAGGAAGTCTCAGTTTATTCATGATTTGTCTACTCATGATATTGATTGTTGCTCCTAAATCAATGAGTGTGTTTTGGATTTCAATTCCATTGATGTGAATTTTAACAACTGGATTTCCTGGGTCAAGATACTTTGGAATAGAAATCTTACCCATCATAATGTCTGCTATTTTTCCTGCCATTTGAATTTTCTTTGTTTCTCTTATTCTTTTTCTTGTTTTCTTCATGCTCAACTCCTTTATTGTTTTGGCTAAAATTGGAATTTCCTTGATGGCTTGTAATAATGGAATTTTAATGCAAAAATTTCTCAGCTCATCTAGGAAATCATAATTAGGCACCATAATTTGTTTTTCTACACCTCTATCAATTTGTAATCTTTCTGGAAAGGGAGGTGTAGGAGTGGATGTTGATGGCTGCTCTAATACGGGAGTTGAAATTATTGGTTCTTTTTGTTTTGATTTTTCAATGTTTGGGTCCTGAAAAGATGTGTCTTCTTCAAGACTTTTATTTTCCCATAGAGAATCTTCCTCAGAGTTATCTTGTTCTTGTATGATCACAGAAGGTTTCCTCTTTTCAAGTATTCTTCCGGACCTAAGTTGAACATCACTAAGGTCTAGAGGAGTAATTAAATAAGTTGGAAACTGTTGGCCTTCTATCATGTATGTATTATGAGGATTTTTATTGTTGGGGTTTGGTATGGGTTGAGTAGGCAACTGGTTTGTTTTCTGAGGAAATGGTAATGGAAGTGGTTGATTTTGATGTTGTAGATTTTGAGGATTTGGTTGAGGATTCTGTTGAGGATTTTGTTGAGGAGGAAAATGTGGGTATGGTGGATAGGATGGTGGATACTGATAGTACTGAGAGTATCTTCCATAGGGATTTTGTGCTCCGTGTGCCCAAGCTTGAGATTGATTTTGAAATTGAGGCGAAGGTTGCTGCCAAGAATTCCAAGGTGGAGGTTGGTTATACATTTGATCATGGAATCCTTGTGTTTGAGGTCCTTGCCAAGGCCTTCTAGAGACAAAATTGAGAGATTCTGTGGAATTTGTAGGAGTTTCCTCTTGAAAGACAGCTTTGAGACCGGGAAGAGAAGGACAATTCTTGGTCTCGTGTTTTTCAGAACAAATGACACAGGTCTCTACAACTTTTACATCCAAAGGACACTCTCTCAAGGCATGTTTTTTTCTACATTTGGGACTGTCACACAGTAATTTGTCACCGTCCCTGCAATCCCCATCTCTCCCATTGGAGGGTCGTTTCTGTGACCAATAAGCAGTTTCATTCCTTGCAAATACCATCATTGCATCCCTTTCCATGAGGACAACATTCCTTCTGTTGATCATTTCCTGAGCAGACCCTTAAAAACACATGTTTTTGCCTTGGCGCTAGTAGCTCGTTATGTACTCGCGCCAATGAGGGAAAATTAACACTGAGCCCGCGCCAATTGGCGCTCTATCCCAGTGTTGCACCCGCGCCACTCTGTTTATGGAAAGTTTTTTAAAAAAGGAGGCGAAGTTTCGATTACAACAACTTTGTGGATGAGTCATCAGGAGTGGTTTCGCCTGAATAACCACGGCCTTCCTCCTTTGGCCTCTTGTTTCCACCATATGGGGAACCTCCCAAAGGATAAGGCCTCCCTTCCACTATTGTAGGGATCCCAGCCTCCTCCTCTCCTCTATAAATATAGCCTTCATCCATTGATGAAGGGGCTGAAGGGCTGAAAGTCTTGAAGTGCCTAAGCTTTGAATCTCCAAATTCCCAAGAGCCTTTGTGCTGTAAGAGCCCTCTCTTTCCCTTAAGGCCGACTCAAGTAAGGAGACCATCGTTGAGAGACTCCGGAGAGGTTTTCCCTTTCCTTGGCGAGCTTTGCGAGACGTGGACAACTGGAGACCCATCCGAAGGAGACCGCGACGTCAGAACTTGGTTGTAATCTCTCTTCGTTTGTTATTTTAATAGATGATTATGATTATGGTTCCACTCTCTTTTCCATCATGTTAATATGAGTAACATCCTTTCTGACTGATGTTTAGTTACGTATGCTGGATTTTATGCTTGTATCTGTTCATTTCTTCCATGTGCAGGTGTTCATCCGTGGAGATCGTGGAAGGATTGTGATCTGCCGAGGCTGAGGAATGGGGACGCTTCTTCTTCAGATCATAGCATTGGAATCCAGGTAGGCTTCTATCCCTATTCTTTTCATTCGTAACTAGGAACTTGCGTCATAACATTGTTTGATTGTTGCTAGACCCCTGCTGGGCTAGTAGGGATCGCCTCTGTTCGCAGAGGGGATTTACCTCCTCAACAATTTGGCGACTCCACTGGGGACCGTCTAGTTGTAATTGTCTCGTTTTAATTGTCTCGTTTTGATTGTTTCGTGGTTTTCCTTGCTTGGTTGGCCTTCTGGGCTGGGCTCTTTTTGTGTTTTGGATTTTGGTTCATCCCCAGAGGATCAGATCTGACCTCTGTTTTTCCGAATTTTCATCTTTTCATGGTTGGCTTGATTGGCGCGGTTTCTAGCCTGACAGTCGCGCCAATTGGCGCAGGTTGCCATTTCATTACTCGCGCCATCCCCTATCTGGCGCGGATTACAGCCAGACAGTCGCGCCATTTCCTGTAGGTGGTAGGGTTATCCTTGTTCGGAAGTTTCTTTTGGTCAGTACTTTGCTTCTGGGTTTGTTTTAGATTCAGCTTGAAGTGGGAAGTCTGGTTTTGGTTGGGAGAAATTCTTTGTTTTTTCATTTTCAGGAATTGGCGCTTGTTGTCAGTTAGCAACCCGCGCCAATTGGCCATTGGCGCTAGTTTTCAATGTACAAGTCGCGCCAATTGGCGCTAGTTGTCAATGTACAAGTCGAGCCAATTTCAGGTTGTATAAAAATTGAGTTTTTTTTCCCTTAATCCTTCACCAGTGTGTCTTTCCCTTCGGGTCTTTTCACTGTATGAGCATAGATTACATTGGTCATTGTTTGAAAAGTCTTATTTCCATGATTTTTTGATGTAAAAGGGAATGAATGCCTTGTTTTGATCTCTTTCTTTGGAAGTCCTTTTTGTGTTTGACCGCATATGTCTTGTCAACTTTTGAGGGATTTTGTCACAAAGTATTTTGAAACAACGATTGCATTCTTAGTGTTTGTTTGCATCCCTTTTGCTTTCATCCTTCTTTAAGGAGATTTGCGTTCTTTTAGTTTTCGTCTCATAGTTTTCTTTTCGTTTAAATGCATTAGATCACATTGCATCGAAAAGTGTTTTTGAGATTCATCATTAGACTTAGATCACATTGTTTAGTGATTGAAAACTAAAAATCGCTTTGAGTGCATTCTCTTTTGTTAAAAGCATGCATTAAGTAGATCCTCATTTTATCGAAAAATGCATTGAGTGCATTCTTATTATTTGAAAAGAAAAAGGAAATTCTGCATAGATTACAATTGCATAGTTTTCGGAAAAAGAATTTTGCATAGATTACATTGCATAATTCGCTTCGTTGAATGTTTTAGAATACTTTTGGATAGTGAAAGTCATCTAGTTTGGAAAAGTTTCGTTTTCATTTTTGCTGTTTGTTGCATCATTGTTTGAAGCTCTTCCCTTAACTAGATAGCATTCATCGAATTGAAAAGTTTTCTTTTCTCATGTAGCTGCATACAGGAGATTTTCATATGACATACGGTAGGGCCTGAAACCGAAACATAATTGAAGATCAACCTTAAAATATATTCAATTAACCTAAGGCGGCATTGGAACTTAACGAAACATTTTTAGAAGGTCTAGGCTAGAGACGTGTTCCAGCGTCGTTAAACCTAGCAGCTGTCACTCGCCTTTTGGCTTTAGACAGTGCTAGTACGGACTTGTGCTCCTCGTACCGTCGCGTATATAAAGGGAGACCCCTCTAGGTTTTCAATCCTTTATCCACAGGAAGCCGAGTCTGCCGCCCTATACCTGTGATACACCGAACACAGCATTCGGGGAGACTACCTGCACGTACGGAAAGTCCTTGGTCGATTTCTGTTTCATTATTGAAACCAAGGTGTATATTACAGTTCACGGATATTTGGTACACCCTTTGTGCCTAGTATTTCCTGAGCAGTCATTTGGTCTTTTCTGACTCCCTAAACTTGAAAAGACCGTCAAGCGCTTGTCCTTTCACGCTTGTGTCAACTCTGAAAGAGATAGAGCCATCTTTTTATCGTTTCTCGACTCTTAAAATGTGAAACGGTAGAATTTCTTACTTTCCAATGTGGTAAAATTAATCACCCACGATTACACACCCGTTTAGACATTGCTTGTTGACCGTTTGATCGTGTGTCTTAACTCGTTTTCAGCCCGTGTGTGGTGTTGAGTCTTGATGGCAACTTTTTCAGAGTTCACCAACCAAGGAATCTCCTCAGAAGGGAATCCTGGTCATTTCCCTCCTTTTGGGAATGTTGGTGCTCCTTACATGGCGACGTTGTCCCTTCCTGGGTTAACTGTTGGGTTGCCTGTTTGGTTGTTCTCAACCTCTGTTGTCCCGAATGTCTCCACTACCGGTCAATCAGTTTCTCCACCTGAACAACATCATGTTGATCCCAAGGTGGACCTCTCCCCTTCTTCGCCCATTTCTACGTCCTCCTCTTCTACTTCGCCTAGTGAAAGTCTGGATTCAAGTAGCCAGGTGGCTAAGAAGAAGAAGAAGAAGACAAAGAAGAAGAAGTCTGATGAGCGAGAGGCTAAAAGTGCAGCCACTGTTTCTGAAATATCTCCTCCCGATAAACCTTCCAACCCTCCACAGAAAGTCAAGTTCCCTTGCCTATTGTGCACGGGAGACCATCTTCTTCGAGACTGCCCTGGCATCCCCAAGGTGCTCGAAGCATGGTCCGATGGCCATCCGCCGTTGCCTTTGACTTCCGGGAGCCAAGTTGGGGGCATGTCTTCAACTGGTACTGATAAGACTCCTAAGAAGCAGGGTAAGATTACCAATCCCTGTAAGTTGTGTGAAGGGCATCATGCCATTCACCTTTGTCCATATATGGATGAAGCCAAGCAAGTTTTGGAAAACTCAGTTGTTTCTGCACCATGCCTTCCGGTTGGTTATAAGAAGCTTTCTTTGAGTCCTCCACCAGCTGATCCTACGATTGGTCAAGAGTCATCCTTGGTCGATCCTGCTCCCCCGGAAATTCCCATTCAGGAATCCATCCCTGACCAACCATTGGTCATGGGATCGGTTGAACTGGCCCCGTCTGCGGTGCACCAAGTCTTTTCCGTCGAGAGTGGATCTCACACCCCCCATGTTCTTCTTGTTTCTTCAGATTCCTCGGACTTGGAGAAAGATTTTCCTGTCCCTATACCTCAAGAAGTTGCTCCTCCACCTTCCATGATGGACATCCCGGAGGATACCCCTCCCACCTTCGAGATGGAGGTCGTGGAGGATGCTCCTTCTTCTTCCGTAACACCAGGGGAAGACCATCTCGGTTCGATGGTAGCCCCTCCAAGTAGTTTGGTCGCTTCTTTCGATTGGAGTCGATTTGCAGGATACCGCCTTCCATCTTATGTGCCTTTCGAGATCACAGTACAGGCTTTTGGTCTGGTTGTACCCAGCACCATTATAGACGAAGGCGCGTCTGTTAGTATTCTATCCTCAACTACTTGGCAAGCTTTCGGTTCGCCGCCGCTTGCGCCTGTTACATAGAATCTGTTGGCATTTAACAAAAGAATGAGTCAACCATTAGGGATCCTTCCAAGGTTACCTGTTACTTTGGGAGGTAAAACCATCCATATGGACGTGATGGTTGTTCCAGGCCCCTTGGATTTCAATCTGCTCTTGGGGCGTGATTACACCTATGCCATGGGAGCGCTTGTCTCCTCCCTTTTTCGTGTGGTCTATTTTCCACATGAAGGACGGATCATGACCATTGATCAGCTTTCATTCTTTGGTCCTGATATGGCAGCTGGCCCGCCATCATCCCTTCCTGGTTTTTATCCACCCATTGTATCTGCCCCACCGCAGGTCAACTATGTGGCTACCTACCCCGTGCCTGTGCTCAGTGATGATGCCGTCGTGCATCGAGTGCTGGGGGCATTGGGTCCAGACTTCCAGGATGTTTTCCTTCCATCGGGAGTGGAACTCTTGGAAGCGATGACTTCTTGTTCATTATGACAAGGTCGTCGGAGCAGAGTTCGTTTTCTTGTGTCAAGCTCCTTAAAAAATGAAACAAGCTCGTCGGAGCATGGTTCTTTTCCTGTGTCAAGCTCCTTAAAAAATGAAACAAGCTTGTCGGAGCAGAGTTCCTTGTCTTGTGTCAAGCTCCTTAAAAAATGAAACAAGGTTGTCGGAGCAGAGTTCCTTGTCTTGTGTCAGGCTCCTTAAAAAATGAAACAAGGATGTCTGAGGATAGTTCTTGTAATGTGTCAACCTCGTTAAAACAATGAAACACGTTCCTGTTCAATTCGAGTCTCTGATAAGTTCTCGTAAAATCCCAATCGAGTCTTTCTCTTGGTCTCGTAACATTGAACCTTCACTCCATCTACCTTTCATATGGACTGAAGCTTAGGGAGCACAATTCTTTTTATTGTGTCAAGCTCCTTAAAAAACGAAACAAGCTGGTCGGAGCATAGTTCTTTTCCTTGTGTCAAGCTCCTTAAAAAATGAAACAAGGTTGTCGGAGCATGGTTCGTTTTCCTGTGTCAAGCTCCTTAAAAAATGAAACAAGGTCGGTCGGAGCAGATTTCCTTGTCTTGTGTCAAGCTCCTTAAAAAATGAAACAAGGTGTCCTGAGGATAGTTCTTTTAATGTGTCAACCTCGTTAAAATAATGAAACACGTTCTTGTTCAATTCGAGTCTTTGATTAGATCTCGTAAAATCCCAGTCGAGTATTTCTTAGATCTTGTAACTTGAACCTTCACTCCATCTGCCTTTCATATGGACTAAAGCTTGGGGGGGCATGTACCTCGAATTGATTCACCATGCTGGGGGGCATGCTTAATTTTTCAAGCATAGTTTATTTCCGTTTCAAGCTTGTGTAAAAATGAAACCGGTTTCAAGCATAGTTTATCTTTGTTTCAAGCTTGTGTAAAAATGAAACCAACTTCAAGCAGAGTTTCCTGATTTCAAGCTTGTGTAAAAATGAAACCTTCCCCATTTTACCTCTTGTGATTGCCATTTTATCAGCCTATTTTTTCCAGATGAGCCTTGGTTTTCTCATTCCATCGTCACTATCTGCTTGGCCGATCATATGCCTTCACTTGGTTGTTTTACCCGTTCCTGAGGAACCGCTGCTATGAGTGGTCTTGTTAGCCAGCCTCTCGACCTTTATTTGTTCAGAGTAGTTCCACCATTACCGGAACTAGTTGCTACCCTTTATACCACTCGTTCCTCTAGGAGGAGTCATCTTTCAGCTCTTTTCTGACTCTCTAAACATGAAAAGATTGCCGAGGCCCTTGTCGTTTCGATCTCGTTAAAATGGACACGAATCGACATTCACCCAGTATAAGTTTAACCCTTTTTCGGGCTGGGATGGATTGATTACGAAAAATGAATACCCTAGCCTATCGCGACTAGGAGGTTTTCCCGGATATTGTTTTCTACCTTTTCGGATCTGGGGAACTGTTTACGAAAAGGGACCTGTGGAGTTTTCTTTTCTGCTGTCTTTTCAAACTCTCTAAACATGAAAATACGCCGAGTTCTTCCTTTGTCAGACTCGTTAAACCATGATGACATCGGATCTAGTCGAAATGACGTTCTCCGAGTTCCTCCTTCCTAGGACTCGTTAAATGCACTAGGATGGATTCGCCCGAAGGGCGGACTTATATTGCAAGCATATGCTATCCCCTTCAAGCTTTTTATCAAAAATAATTGGGGTACTCGCCAGAAATGGTGGGGGAAAAATGGAACCATCGTCGTTGTCGTTGGCAGTATGTCGCTCTTGAACATGGCACTTGTCTGCATTCGTGTCGGGTTGGGGACATCTCATCTCGTTTCTTCACTTTGCCTCTGTGGGTTTGGATAATCTCTTTTGACCTCTCCTCTGCTCATTGCCTCGTCACCATGACCTCTGATCCGTTGATGTCAAATACTGCCAAATCCACTGTCGTGCCATCAATATGTTCAAGAGAAGTTGGCCTCTGCAAATATCAACCTTCCTCTGTTTCTCATATGATCCTGATTCACAACAAAACATTATGTTCCTCTGTCTCGTGTCGATGATGTGGGAATCATTATGGCCCACCTTCTATCAAGGTCACTTCCTGTCGACTTCAACTCATTATCCAGGAAGTTGGTCTAGAGACTCCTGATGGTACCTTGGAGCCTGCATGCCTCAATGGCAGGTTCGTCGCATTCAACGTGAGGTTTACATCATTGACCTCCGATCGAGTGATTCTGCGGGTGTTCGACGTCAACTCATTTATTCGCACGCCGTAGATTGTACCTGTAGTACCTTGAGGACCATTGTCATTATTGGTGGTTTCTCTCGCGTCGGTTAACAGCTTTCATCATTGGCTGGTAATCCGACGATGTTCTTGCATGTTCGACTTCAGCTCACATATTCGCATGCTTGAACTTGTACTCTGTTGGGTCGAGATGGAGCGCAAGACCCTGGATTGTGTCTATTGTAATCCAGGCTGCGATTGTGGATTATTATCATTATGTACATGACTCACTGATTGGATGGCTGCGACCATACCTGAGTCTATTTGTTTGATCTTAGTTGGATGGCTGCGCCCATACCCTGGATCCAGATTATAGCATACTCTGTTCGGATGGCTGCGTCCATACCATATACATCATGTACTTGAGATATCAGTTGTATCTTTCTGCGCAGGTTTTCCGACGGCGGGCCTTCGGTTGAACATGTTCTCGTAAAGCATTTCACCCCTCTCTCTCTCTCGGGCCTCATGCTTTAGGGGGCATCTGTTACACAGTAATTTGTCACCGTCCCTGCAATCCCCATCTCGCCCATTGGAGGGTCATTTCTGTGACCAATAAGAAGTGTCATGCCTTGAAAATACCATCATTGCATCCCTTTCCATGAGGACAACATTCCTTCTGTTGATCATTTCCTGAGCAGACCCTTAAAAACACCTGTTTTTGCCTTGGCGCTAGTATCCCGTTATGTACTCGCGCTAATGGGGGAAAGTTAACACTGAGCCCACGCTAATTGGCACTCTGTCCCAGTGTTGCACCCGCACCACTCTGTTTATGGAAATTTTTTTTAAAAAGGAGGCGAAGTTTCGATTACAACAACTTCGTGGATGAGTCATCAGGAGTGGTTTCGCCTAAATAACCACGGCCTTCCTCCTTTTGCCTCTTGTTTCCACCATATGGGGAACCTCCCAAAGGATAAGGCCTCCCTTCCACTATTGTAGGGATCCCAACCTCCTCCTCTCCTCTATAAATATAGCCTTCATCCATTGATGAAGGGGCTGAAGGGCTGATAGTCTTGAAGTGCCTAAGCTTTGAATCTCCATATTCCCAAGAGCCTTTGTGTTGTAAAGAACCCTCTCTTTCCCTTAAGGCCAACTCAAGTAAGGAGACCATCGTTGAGAGACTCCGGAGAGGTTTTCCCTTTCCTTGGCGAGCTTTGCGAGACGTGGACGACTGGAGACCCATCCGAAGGAGACCGCGACGTCAGAACTTGGTTGTAATCTCTCTTTGTTTGTTATTTTAATAGATGATTATGATTATGGTTCCACTCTCTTTTCCATCATGTTAATATGAGTAACATCCTTTCTGACTGATGTTTAGTTACGTATGCCGGATTTTATGCTTGTATCTGTTCGTTTCTTCCATGTGCAAGTGTTCATCTGCGGAGATCGTGGAAGGATTGTGATCTGCCGAGGCTGAGGAACGGGGACGCTTCTTCTTTAGATCATAGCATTGGAATCCAGGTAGGCTTCTATCCCTAGTCTTTTCATTCGTAACTAGGAACTTGCGTCATAACATTGTTTGATTGTTGCTAGACCCCTGTTGGGCTAGTAGGGATCACCTCTGTCCGCAGAGGGGATTTACCTCCTCAACAGAGAAAAAATATTGCTAAGGCATCATATTCATCTTTTTGCTTGTTTTGTATCTTAAGGGTGTCTATTTGTTCACTAAGACTCCCTAAGATGTCAGATTTGAAATCATCAAGCATATGTCCTATTTTTGACTTGCAAGAGCAGGATCTCTTGGACCTTTTACAGTTTTAGATTTCCCTCTTGAAAGGTTGATACATAACTCAGATATTTCAGGTAATGTGAGCTGTGATATATCCCCTTTTCCCATCATGTTAAGGATATCCAACCATTCATCCCTAATTGTTTTCAACAAAAGAACTTTTAAGGTGTCTTGATCTAAGTTTTCCATTTTTGCTCTTTTGATGTTGTAATGAAATCTCTCCAACAAATCTTCCAAGTTTTCATCTTCTTTTTGTAACATATTAAACACTTCTTCCTTATGATTGATCGGCATACAATAATCCAAATACCTCTCTAGAAATGCTTGTTTCATGTCTTCCCATGTCCTAATAGAACTGTTGATCAAACTCATAAACCACTTCAATGCTGCTCCTTTCAATGTTGAAGGAAATAGTTTAAGTTTTTTAGCATCTTGTAAGTAGTCATAAGTTCTACACAGGATTTCAAATTCAAATAGGAAGGTTTCAAGATCTTCAGTTTTAAGTCCATAGAAGTTTGGAAGGACAGAGGGTGAAATATTTTTCATGGTTGTATTGGTTTCTTCATCTATTATAGGAAACCGAAAAGAGCTTCCCATTTCTCTTCTACCTCTTCCTCCTTCTGCACCTCTACCTCCTTCTCCTCTACCTCTACCTCTACCCCCTCCAAATAATGTGTGTTCTCCATTAAAGACTCCTCCTCCCCCTTCTTCTTCCATGGTTGATTCTCCTGTGGAAGTGGAAAAGTTTGTGTCCCTAACAGGAGTCTTTGGATCTTCTTCTAAGGCAGGTTCAGTTGATGAAGTGGAAGGTTTCTCTAATGGAATATCTGATCTTAGGTCTTCTAGAAGTCTAGGATCAATAAAGGATGGAATGTGGGTCTGAGTTGAAGGTGTACTAGCTCTTGGTCTAGGTGAAACAAGTGGTGTTCTAGGAATCAAAATTTTGTTTTTGCTGCTTATGAATCTACCCCTTGAGTCTCTCTCTCTCTATGCATATAATTGTTTTTGGGAGTTAAGAAACAAAGGTTACCTAGTTTTCACTTCCCCGGCAACGGCGCCAAAATGTTTGTGCTCAACCTAGTCTCCTAAATTGAGTTCATTTAATTGTCAACCAGGGTTGGTAAACTGTTGAAGTGAGGTACACTGTATGTTCCTAGGTGTTTGTTTCTTACTGCGTTGTGTCTAGTGTTTTATGATGTTTTTGGTATTTTTATGGTTTTATGTTCACAAGGGAAAGAACTAAATGCTGGTGGAAAGAAGCTACTGGTTAAAAACAGAGTGAAGCCTAAATTGATGATGACAAATGAAAAATGCAAATACTAAGACAGAACCAAACCCTAAACTATGACTAAGCAGAATACAAAGCTTGATAATGACTTCAAGAAAATAATTCACAACATGAACTTAACTTGTCCAATTCTTTCATTAAAGGTATTTTGGAAGAGCTTGAGAAATGGGCAGCTAAGTGTAAAAATTCTCCTAACTAAACAATTAAACAATCAACTTATAATGATACAACATCTCATCCATGATTAAAGGTTTGTTGAAACATATTTGGAAAAGAACATTTGTAACATCATAAGATCTCTACTCTAAAACTAGCTCCTAATTCTGTTCTGCAACTTAGTTTAACACCACTAAATCTTACTCAAAAGTTATAGATTTCCTTTTAGAATAGTCTTTTGAGGAAAGGCCTGTTTTTGAAATGGTAAAGAGGTTGCAAAAGTACTCCAGGCCTTGGACTGATAGTATCTTCTGTCCAGATGATTATGAGTTAATATAGGTTTGGAACAAAAGAAGTTTTGTAAATAATGAAGGCCGTGGTATTTAATTTTAACAACTAATGCAATTTAATATGCAATGGATGGCAACTAAACGTGGAATGTAAATATAGTGAGCTAAGCTAGAACTGAACTAGAGTGCTACTAGTCTAAAGTAAACAGTGCTAAACTAACAAGCCATTATCAAACTTGAAACGAAATAATAGAGCATGAATTAAATGCAATTTGCCTCCGGAGTGCCCTAACTAAGTTATCATGCAATTAATCTATGGGATTCTACAGCCTATTTCGTTCATCATGAATGGTATTTTGGAAGAGCTTGTTAGAACAATCCTGGCTGTACAATTCAATGCATTTGAATGCAAACATGAAAACTGAAAGCAATTACAATTAAAAACTAAGACATCACAGCTATTTCCTACCCATTGCTATGATATTTTGGAAGAGCTTTTTAAGAGTAAGATCAGCTATGCTACTTAGTGTAAACAAGCAACTGAAACCTTCAGTATCACAGTCATGCCTTAGTCATCATAATGATTTTTTGGAAGAGTTTACTAGAATAAGTTCAACTGTGATAATGAACGAAAGAAATTGCAATTAAAATCTCTAACACTACAGCCATTTCTCATTCATTATAATGATCTTTTGGAAGAGTTTCTTAGAAAAAGTATAGCTATAGTGACTAATGAAATTAACTATGAACTCAAACTTCAAAAACGTGAAAACGAACTGAGATACTTATCTAAATTACGAAAGTAAAGCCATTCAGGAGGCAGGGGACCTCTACCACCAGACGGAATCTAACTCAAGATCAACTCAACACGTTCAAAGCAATGTTGTCTTCTTCATTAAAGGAGAATAACTTAAAACAGAGTATTCTCGGTCTTCAGAAATATAGCAGTCAATCCATGAAATCTAATCAAAATCTAGAGCTCATCTCTTGGTTTCCCGAGTACATTTATAACAAATCTTCATAACAGAACTTGCAACAATACAGGGATCATTGTCTTTTAATATCAAAATCGTATTAGAACTCTAAAGATGGCAGCGTAAAGGACAAAGGAAATCTGGACTATCCTTGTCCTATTAGGAGTCTGCCTCCTTGTATGAGTTCCCACGTACAAAACCACGTCCAGAATTCAGTTCATTCTTCATGGTGAGCAAAAAACGTTGAGGACATGATGTGGAATAAACCCATGTGTGGCTTTTCCTGAGAGGACACCTGGAACATGCTTGAACGTGAAGACAGCTGCAGAATTGGCAGTTAGCTACGGAATGTCTGCATTCTGTAGCTAGTTTCAGTTCAAAATGCATTACAATGACAAAATCACAAAACTTAGCAAGTTAGCAATGATATTCATTCTTAAAGTAATTTTAACTAATTTCATTGATCATTTGGGCCTGGGATAAAAATGGAAAAAGGAAAATGGAGTGAAGTAAGATGAAAGAAAGAACAATCTTGGGGCTCAACAGTCAGTTGAACTAGTTGTAATTGTGTGTTGCACTAGTGAGAGATCAAGTGAATTAAATATTATTTAATTCACAATTAGTGATTTTCCATGCAACTGATGGTTTACTATTAATAGTTGCATGCATTTCAATTCCAGTGGAGACCCAGTTGAGACAAAGGTTAAAGGGATGTTAACTATCATTTGTGTGATTATTAGGTTGCCTGCATGCGACTAGACATCCATTGGAGTGCCCATGATCCTTGTGTAGTTTAGGAAGGAAAAAATTCCTAAAGAATAGGGATTGCATTCATCAAGAATTACGCAAGCAAGGCAGGTTGTTTAGAGGCTGAGAATTGGCTAAGTGTTAGCCAGTTTTTGTCCATGACAATTTGAGACGATTGTAAGAGTGCGGGATACTGTTGTGAGAAGAGTGCATTGTAATTGTTTCATGATTCCATGGTTAATATACAATAGAATATAGAGGGGTTTTGAGCAGCAAGCTTTCCCCGAGAAATTATCTGTATTGTGGTTTGATTTGATTCTTTCTTTGCTTCATGTGATTAGCGATTATGTTTAATTTCCGCAATTGATTTGTAGAAGGATTCAGCATCTAGATTTAGTACATTGTTAGATCGGATTGAATCCATTGATATACACATGTTTTTATAATTCTACATGGTATCAGAGCATAGGAAATCACTATAGTGGAGGAGAAGTTGAGTTTGTGACTGAATAGAATTCAAATTTGCAAAAGACATTCTTGGTGCGACAGGAAATTTAGGATCGAAATGGCTTTCAATGGCTTGATATTGGAGTATGCACTCGAGGGAAGCTCTAACTATATTATTTGGAAAGACAGGATGGAGGTAGTACTGGAGGACAATGGGTTGAAAGAATTCATTGACAATGATTTTACCAAACACGTTGTAGCAGATGCTGCAAATCTTAATGCTTGGTAAAAGAAGGTTGCAAAGGCGAGGAGGATCTTATTGGAGGGAGTACGAGACCACATTGTCTCAAGTCTCCATGGAAAAGTGACACCATATGCAATGTGGAAATATTTTACAAATCTATTTTAGAGAGGCAGTGATCATAGAAAATTGGCATTGAAGGACAAGCTCAGGAAAATCAAAATGGAGAAAGGCGACACCATACCGAAATATTTAAAAAATCTCGGGATGAGCTTGGGAGCGTCGGCATTACTGTCGATGATAATGACTTGGTGAGCCTAGCTCTTCTAGGACTTCCCAAGATTTGGCATAGTTATCAGGACTCTATCAATGGAAGGGAAAAGCTGTCAGATTGGGAACAACTTTGGTCAGATTTGGTGCAAGAAGAATTCAGGCGGAATACCAGGGATGGATCTTCATCTAAGAATGATGATGAAGAAGATCTTTCTTTATCTGCTAAGGTAAAGAAGGGGAAAGGGAAGAAATTCCTTTCCAAATCTAAGTCTGGTAAATATGGCAAGAAGCGCGATATGTCCAGAGTTAAGTGTTTTCATTGTCACGAGCATGGACATTATGCCACTAATTGCCCACAAAATAAGAACACGAAGGCTTCAGAATCTATAGTTGGTGAGGCTTTGGCCTCACAATTTGAGCTTTACTTCTCACTCATTGCATCCATGGTGTCAAGTGTAATGGGATCGGTGTGGTACTTGGATAGTGGTGCATCCTTTCACATGATGGGAGACAAAGAGCTTTTCAGTAGCTTGGAGGAGAAGGACCTCCATATGCATATCGAATGGGTGATGACGGGTGGTACAGTGCTACCAGGATTGGTACAGCTACCTTCTCGAGACAGTCATGTAAACCCTTTCAATTAAAATATGTAATGCATGTACTAGGCTTGAAGAAAAATTTGGTCTCAGTCGCAATGTTGGAGGATAGAGACCATGATGTTGTTTTCAATGAGGGAAAATATTTCCTGCGACACAAAACAACAGGACAAGCCAAGAATATTGGGATTCGAGTTAATAATATCTATAAACTTGATGTAGATGGGTGCGCAGCATTGATGGGTAAGGAAGAAAAAGTGGTGAGCGCGGCTAAGGGTGAGTTATGGCACACGAGATTGGGACATCTTTGCCATGGAACCTTGAAGGTCATGCAGCAGATTTCTACAGGTCTTCCCAAGGGTACTCTTACGCAGTCAGACACATGCAAGGGATGTACTATGGGGAAGTATGCAAAGGCCACTTTTCACGAGAAGGAGAACCGAGCTTCGGAAATCCTTGAGAGAGTTCACTTAGATGTGTGTGGACCATTCTCTATTGCTTCGACAACAAAGCATAAGTACTATGTGATATTTTTTTATGACTTTTATAGAAAGTGTTGGATCTACTTCATGCAAAAGAAATATCAGACGTTCTCAAAATTTCTTGAGTTCAAAGCACTGGTGGAGAAAGACACATGGAAGCATGTGAAGGCTCTTAGGAGCGACAATGGTGGTGAGTACATCTCCAATGAATTCAAGAACTTATGCAGCAAAGAAGGAATTCAGAGAGATTTGATTGTGCCTCATAACCCAAAGAAAAATGGGGTCGCAGAAAGAAAGAACAAAACAATTATGGGTGCAGCACGAGCGATGTTGCATGATCAGGGCCTACTGTTGCATATGTGGGCAGAGGCATGCAACACATCGATATTTGTGCAAAATAGTTTTCCACATTGGATACTTGGCATGAGTACACCAGAAGAGGCTTTTACTGGTAAGAAACCTAATGTTTCACATTTTAAGATTTTTGGCTCATCTGTTTATGTGGATGTGACCAAAGACGCCAGGAATAAGCTCGAACCAATAGTTGAGATTGGGATATTTGTGGGGTACACTAAAACTCCCCACAAATATCGGGTCTATTTTCCAAATAGTAGAGTGATTGTTGTGCGACATGATATAAAATTTGGTGAGGAGAATGCCATGCGATTGTCCCTTGAGAGGGAGCTAGATTTGCATGCAGAGGAGAAACTCTTGGTTCAAATAATGAACCTCAAGATGTGGAGCAGCCACATGCGAAGGATCATGGAGTGGAAAAAAACACTCATGTTGATCCATCCACCAGAAATGATAGAAGGTGCACCATGGAAGCTGATAGATTGAGACTTGATGCAACAGAGAATGTAGGAGCCCCTACTTCACTGCGCGGACAGAGGCAGTCTCCAGATAGGTTTACTGGATACATGGCTCTTATGAGCAAGTGTATTGTGACAAAACCATCTTCCTTTGAGGAAGCAATGCATCAACCAATTTGGGTTGATTCTATGGTAGAGGAGTATGACTCCATTGTCTAGATGGATCTATAAGGTGAAGCAAGTAGCAGATGGGAGTGTGGAGAAGTACAAGTCCATATTTGTGGCCCGGGGATTCTCACAAGTTGGGGGGATAGACTATGAAGAGACTTTCGCACCATTTGCGAGGTACTCTTCCATTAGATCTATCCTTGCACTCTCAGCGCAGATGGGGTGGCACATTCATCAGATGGATGTGAAAATTGCTTTTCTCAATGGAGTCATTGAGGAAGAAGTGTACATAAATCAACCAAAAGGTTTCGAGACCTTTGACAGTGATTCACATGTGTGCTGACTCAATAGGGCATTGTATGGGCTGAAGAAAGCACCATGTGCTTGGTACACTCGGATTGACAGCTATTTCACTGGGTTGGGCTTTATTAAAATTGAAGCGGATGCAAACCTGTACCAGATAGTGGTTGATAGTAAGCTCTTGATTATTGTACTTTATGTTGATGATCTAATTTTGGCAGGTGATGAGCAGTTGATAACTTCATGTAAGGAGTATCTTGCAAGGGAATTTGAAATGAAGGACATGGGACGCCTTCACTATTTCCTTACTTTGGAAATATGGTAGCGGGATGGTGAAATTTTTGTTTCTCAAAGCAAGTATGCCAAAGATATATTGGGTAAGTTTCACATGGAGAGATGTAAACTCATGGACACTCCTCTTCCAGGAAATTGGAGGAAAGAGGATGTTACTTTTGGAGAAGTAGTGGACGCTACTGTCTACAGGTAGTTAGTGGGTTCACTGATGTACTTAGTGAACACTAGACCAGACATTTGCTACGTAGTTAACCAGCTGAGTCAAGCTATGGTTAAGCCGACCAAGCTCTTTTGGAAGGCGGGGAAACATGTCTTGAGATGTCTCAGGGGCACTATAAAGTATGGATTATGGTACAGACAGACAGAGGGAGTGAAGCTTTAAGGCTTCATGGATGCAGATTGGGCAGGCATTCCATCAAACAGAAAGAGCACATCAGGAGGGATCTTCAGCGTAGGATCGACAACAGTTTCTTGGTACAGCAGGAAGAAGTGATATATGGTACTCAATTCAGCCAAGGCAGAGTACATGGCAGAAATTCAAGCTGCATGTGAGGTCATCTGGATGAGAAAGATCTTGGTTGGTTTGTTTGGTCCTGAGATGAATCTGACTGTGATATATTGTGATAACCAGAGTTGCATTAAACTCTCAGTTAATCTAGTATTCCATGATAGGTCCAAGCACATAGACATCTGGTACCACCATCTCAGATATTGTGTTCAGAGGCACATTATGTTACTTCATTACATTCCCACGGAAGATAGGGATGCAGATATTTTGACAAAGGCACTTAGCAGGAGCAAATTTGAATACCATAGAGGCAGGATCCGGGTGGCAGATAATCCCTTTCTTTTTTAGAGGGAGTGTTGAAGTCCAACAAGAAATTGCAACACGCACACTAGTGTGGGACCAATAGGTCCTAGCGATACATTAGTGTGAATGCAAAATTAATTAATTAATGTGTTGCAATGTCTAATTCAATTTTCCCTTAATTAAATTGGACAATAAAATGTAATCTTATCTCATGATCACTTGTAATAGTTAACTGAGTGTGATAAACTTAGTTATCTCATGTATTTCGAGTTGAGGGTGGTTGGTGAGGCATGCAAAGTAATTCTATTAGTTATGGAGTTCGAATTGTAGTTGGTGCATTAGTTTAATGCATGTGTAATCAGTTAACTCAATTAGGTGAGTTAGAGTCAGTTGAACTAGTTGTAACTATTTGTTGCACTAGTGAGAGATCAAGTGAATTAAATATAATTTAATTCACAATTAGTGATCTTTCGTGCAACTGATGATTAATATTAATAGTTGCATGCATGTCAGTTCAAGTGGAGACCCAGTTGAGACAAAGGTTAAAGAGATGTTAACTATCAGTTGTTTGATTAGTAGGTTGTCTGCATGCAACCAAACATCCATTGGAGTGCCCATGATCCTTGCGAAGTTTAGGAAGGCCAAAATTCCTAAATAATAGGGATTGCATTCATCAGGAATTGTGCAAGAAAGGCAGGTTGTTTAGAGGCTAAGAGTTGGCTAAGTGTTGGCTAGTTTTTGTCCGGGACAGTGTGAGACAGTTGTGAGAGTGCAGGAGACTCTTGTGAGAAGAGTGCACTGTAATTGTTTCATGATTCCATGGTTAATATACAATAGAAGATAGAAGGGTTTTGAGCGGCAAGCTTTCCCGGGGAAATAATCTATGTTGTGGTTTGATTTGATTCTTTTTTTACTTCATGTGATTGGGGTTTGTGTTTAGTTTCCGCAATTGATTTGTAGAAGAATTCAGTATCTAGCTTTAGTACATTGTTAGATCGGATTGAATCCATTGACATAAACATGTTTGTATAATTTTTACAGTAAGTTCTAAATATAAATACATATTCAATTAGTTCTAATCTTAAATACCTATATAATATATTTTCTTTTCTTTTAACAAAATATTAGACCTGGAAGAATTTTTGTAATATATCATATGACACATCTTAAATTTAATTTGGTTAAGATAATTTCCATTTCAATTAGTTATTATAAAAAAGGTTTAATTTAATATTATAATTTTATTTTAATTGATTATGGTTATAGTTAATTTAATTTTCTTAATTTTTATTTAAATAATTATTTAGAAAAAAAAAACAATTATAATTGTACTATTTTAGTTTTCATTTTAATCGATTGGTATCAAAATTTTAATTCTAAAAAAGTATTATTTTTAAAAATTTAATTCTAAAAAGGTATTATTTTTAAATTAAACATATAAACTATATAAATCATGAAATACTCTTTAAAATTGCATGATCTTTTTATTTACATTTTAAAGTATATATTTATATACTCATGGTAAAGACCCTATATTCATTTGGTATACTTTGCTTTGCAACACCCCCAAAGTGTGCCACCAATTCACACTATAACATAATAAAAATAATTTTAGAAGATGCTCAATACTCAACTACAATATTATCTATATTAAATCTATTTAGTAATATAAAAATAATATATATATTTTTAATTTAAAACGATAATGTTTTCTTTCACTAACTTTTGCAAATGAAAGTATAAAGAGAATCCCCACTCAAGCGCACTCATACCTCATATTTTGTGGACCTTCTCAAAGTATTAGCAGTTAAAGATGAATTTCTTAATAGTGATGTGACAATTCCGCATAGTCAAGTATTAGCAGTTAAAGATGAATTTCTTAATAGTGATGTGACAATTCCGCATAGTCAAGTATAAGCTAGATTCTCTCTTTCTGGCTTCTCGTTGTCCACGGCATGAGTAAGTGCTTATGACGCAGTCTCACATCCAGACGAGAATCTTTCTACTAAATGAGTAAGTGAGTGCTTATGACGCAATCTCACATCCAGACGAGAATGGTGATTCCTCTTTCATGCCCATATAAATAGATATGCATTAACATTAGATATGCATGAATCAAGTACATTAGTCATACACCTAACTCTCTTTTTTGTCACTAAAAAAAATTATCTTTGTTATTATTAAATCCAAAGATACAAGCATATTTAGCTTTAAAAATACAAGAGACAATTTGTCACTGTACTATTTAGTTGTCATTAAAACATAATTTAATGGTTACCATTCATGTACACCTTTCAAAACATGCCCAGTAACATGATTGAGTTGTATAAACACAATCTAAAAGATCTAATACCTTATATATATTTTTCCATGGTTCACATATGCAAATGTAAATATTTGTGTCGATTTGCAATACTATTATAACATAAATATTTGTTTTAAGAGCCATTTTGTGTGGAATAGCCGAACTTACGGTTTTATCTACTTTCTTCTACACAGATTTTAGATGGGTCGTTTAACATTATATAAAAAGTTGTAGAAATTGTTATTATGAAGTAAAGTTGGAGAGACTCGAAAAAATATAGAGAGAGATTGAAATATATGAAGTCATTAGTAACATAGAAAGTCATCAAGTTGGTAACTACGTGTTATTTTCATGTTTTCTGATGGTTTTGTTTTTGTCTTAATAATCTAGTTGAGTGAAATATGAAGTGACAATTTACTGACTTATGTCCTAGATCTAATAGAATGCAGACACGAGAAGCAAAGTAATAAAATTGAAATGCATAAAATTACTTGCATGAAACTATTGTTATGGTGAATAGCAAACCATGCATCGAACTAGCTTCATTTATCTCCACGTAATGCAAGAATGAATTCCACATCTATGCTTATTTGTTGCACTTTTGGTTGATGTACATGCTTAATATCAGCAAAAACAAAAGTTTAATTCCTCACACATAAAGGTTTAAAACAGTTTAAAACACATACACCTGATTCAAGAAAATCAATTCCGCATAGTCAAGTATAAGCTAGATCTTCATTTGTTTAACTAAGTGGGAGGTGCTTGAAAATCATAACAAGTTATCCACCCATTTCAGATCAAGTGGTATCATAGCACTAGTTTGTTTGCTTGACATAGCACTAGGTTTCTTGCTTGACAGAGCACTAGGTTTCTTGTTTGACTTGAAAGGTGTTTAACAGTGCAAAGAATTTTACTGTTTGCAAATTGACTAATGCTTGCAAGTTTGAGTTTTATAGAGGTGAAGGGAAAGCTACTAATAGCTAAATCCTGAAGAGGACAAGAAGGAAGAAGGTTGAAATCATTCTCCTTACCCAAAGGACCTCAAGGCAACCCTTGAAGCACAATCCCTCTTGAAGATTGTTTGCAAAAAGCGACTGCTTGAAGAAGAGATACAAGATGCAGAAAAGAGCTTGAATCTATAGCCGTATTGTTAAGAAGATTTGTCAATTGTTTTTGAAGCTTTGTGTATTGTTGTTGAAGTTCTTTAATTCATCTACATAATGATGACAACTTCATCAAGTGAGGTTTCAAAATCCTCCACTTTTACAAGACTCTTCGATGAAGAGATGAAGCGAGACTTCTACATCCTGAAGGATATGGTGCAAATTCTGTATGAAGATGGAAGGGAAAGCACTAGACTTCATGAGAAATTGATTGCTATGAAGCAAGAGAACGAAGGACTTCTTCAAAGAATGCATGAGATGGAGATGCAACTCCATCATGCCCAAGAGGCCTTAACCAAAAACATGCTTAAGTAGAGGTAAATCACTCAAATTTGTCTTTGAATTCCTCTTCAAATAGATGTGTAGGTTCATTTGAAAAGCACACTAGAGGTATAGGGTCCAAGTTGATGTTAAAAATGGGATATGAAGGCAAGGGTCTAGGAAAACATGCACAAGGCATGATTGAGCCTATTATGGTTGAGGAAAGGCCTAAGAAGTTTGGTCTAGGCTATTTTCAATCTTATGGAAAAAACTCTACAGCCATGAAGGAACTTGAGACAACTCCAAGAAGAACTTTTGTTGCAAGTTCAAACCCACAAATGTGTCAAGTTTGTTTTCAAGTTGAATGCCATTGTTTGAAGCCTATGTTGCAGCAGGATGTTTGTAGACATGCAACTTATGGCGAGCAAGAGAGTTCTAACAGATATCAAGACATGAACACTAATGTTGGTCTTCAAAAGAAAGCTGGAACCTCTTCAATTTCATCTCCTCAAGAAGGTAAAAAAGATGGACATGCAAAGAAACATTTGAGGTATAATTCTTCCCATAGTAAATTTGATTATGTTTTAATTAAGCATGGAAAATATGCATGCATGAATGGAAGAAAGATTTTTATTTTCCTATTGTGGTTTGTGTAACCATGAAGTTTCAAAATGCTGGAAGAGAAAGAAGGCATACATGAAACAATCAAAGCAAAGGCAACTTGAGCAAAAGATGCAAAATACTTGCACACATTGCTAGAAAAGGGACATCTTATTGCCCAATGTTGGACACTGCATCCAAGCAATCATCCCAAGCATTTGAAGCAAGAGGATAAAAATACTAGCGAAAATTGAACCAAAGATTCAATCATCGATGTGAGTCTAGATAATTCACAAGAAGAAGATTTTCAACAGCAAAAATCGCCATGGAAATGGCTTGGTAAGAACTGGTTTGACTTCTTGACCTAGTAAGACATACATTCATTTGTACATATGCAAATTTCAATCATGTATGCATGTATTTCTATTGGAAACTTACATTTTTTTGAGCCACCTTTGATCGATGATCAAGGACATGATGTTCAGCTACCTTCAATTGAAAATTTCTTGCCATAAATTTCTGAATGAGTTCAAGGAAGATACAGTTCTTGACATGAGGACAAGAGCATTCAAGAAGGGAAGTGTTGATTACCTTCGAGTTGAGGCTCAAAGGCACTAAGCCAAGCAAGGAAAAGTGAATGGAGGTTGGAAATCTGAGGGTGTTGTACTCTCATTTTTTGAATAGGTGATCAGTCTTTTGGGGTCCAAAAGATTCCTAATGGGGAGGAGTGATCAAATTCAAATCAAGGACCTAAGTGATAGCTCAAATTTCAAAGTCTTCTAAAGTGTGTCGAACTTGAGAGACTAGATAGATCTCGTCTTCCTAATTCCAGCTCCACAAATGGTTTGAAAAACCGACACCGTATGAAGAAGTTATCATGATTTGAAAAGTCCAGTAAATTGTAATTTTTGACATTTGACGAGGGTTGACTGGGTTTTTGAAAAGTCAAAAAAAAAAAATTCCAAGGAATATTCCTGGAATATTCCTCAAAATATTCCCTAGAATATTCCTTCTAGGCCAATCACAGTGTGACAAGTGTCGAATGGTTATTCGTTGCAAGGGTTTGTGGGCCAATGAAAAGGCGCCATGTGGCTAACCCTGAGGCCACCACGTGGCCCTTGAACCACCATTTAAAATTTTGGTTTGGGTCCCCAGAGTCGACCCCACGACCTCCGAGCGCGCACACACAAGGTTGTACCATCTCCCCTATGATGTGGTTCTTAACCTATAGCGGGTGCGCATTATATTTAAGGCTTAAACGTTTTATATTTGGGGGAACGGAGGGACCAGCCCCTCGAGCCAACCCCTCCCCCATATGATTTGGCCCATGACTCTAACGGCTAAACCAGTGCAAACTTTGCCAACAGTTACTTGCTAGCATTAAACTCTAAAACCTTATCACATGCACGGTTAAACCTCCAACTATTTCATTAAACAACGCTTTTAACTCCAGTTCAATAACTTTTATCGTGGTCTATGCTTGGGTTTACGCTGATAATTGTGGTTAGAAGACCGCGGGGTTTGGGGCATGTGCCCAACCCTACCCCTCAAATTTAATTTTACGGTTAGGACTGATGGGATATTTTTCCAGCGCGCCCAAATTGGCTGAAAAAGCTAGTTTGTCTCTAGTTAAACTGCAGTTGCTCTAGATTTAGTGGAGTTGTTTTAGGGGTTACTGGACAAAATTATTTATGCTCTATATTGAGCATTATCTGATCATTCTTGGAGCGTGAATAGTAAATTTCGACTTTCTTGGACATTCCAAACTCTTTGGTGAGGGTTGTAGAGCCATTAGAGAAATTTTTAGCGTGATGTTGCATCAGAGAAGTTCTAGGGGCCACCGAGGCCACCAAGAGCCAGCAACAGAATGAGGCCTAGCCAGGGCAGTTAGAGGCCTTTCTCAGGAAACCAATAGTCATTTTTGGATGTTTCAAATATTTTGGATCTAATGGTGAGGTTTTCAGTGCCATTAGAAGATTTTTGAAGGCCGAGTTTCTTCAAATAAGTTCCAAGGGCCACTAGGGCCACCAAGGCCAGCAGGAGAAGGAGGCATATCTAGAGCAGCCAGTATCCATTCTCAGCAAACCAGTAGTCTATTTTGACTATTATGAGCCTTGTTAATCCAATTGATGGATTTTTAGAAGATTTTGAAGACTTCTGAAGGTCAATATGCTTCAGGGAAGGTTTCAATGAACCTAGAGCCAGGGGTGCCACTAGGTGTTGGGCATAACTGGAGCAGTCATAGGCCAATTTCAGTAAGTGAATAGTCTATTATGACTATTTTGGACATTCTGAATCCAATGGAAGGATTTTCAGAGTCATTTGGAGACTTCTAGAGGTTGATAAGCCACAGAGAATTTTTAGGAAGCCTAGGGCCAACAGTGGATGGAGGCCTACATTTGGAAGCTAGAGCTCATTTTGAGAAAATGATCAATCTATTTTGGATGTATGATATATGCCAGAGACATTAGGTTAGGTTTCAAGTATAGAAAAGGATTTCTAGGGAGTTTGTGCCAAAGAGAAGCTCATGGAAGCTTAAGGGCATCGACAGAAGAATGCAAGTCACAGGAAGCCTAGTTCTATTTTCAGCGAGATTACAGCCATTCCAAGGGTATGATGGTATTCTAAACCCATTGGTTTAGTTAAAATAAACATTGGAGTTCATTAGTTACTTGTAAAATAAATTTTCCATCCTAATCCCAAAGAGCCAAGTCAATTTGACAAGGGCTCAAGGAGACATAGCCCACGATATTTAGGTGAACTCCTTTATTAAATTTGTTGTTATGTGTTGATGCTTATTCGCTGCACTTCATGGTTGTCGTACATGCTTAATATCAGCAAAAAAAAAAAAATTATTCCTCACACATAAAGGTTTAAAACACATACACATTATTCAAGAAAATCAATTCCACACAGTCAAGTATAAGCTAGATCTTAATTTGTTTAACTGAGTGGGAGGTGATTGAAAAGCATAACAATTTATCCACCCATTTCAGATCAACTACAGACACAAGTCTTCCATGATGTATTTTTAATCAAGAACTTAATTTCTGTCTATATTTTTGTTAACATGGAAATTTTCATATGTGAAATTTTTTAGCAATAACAACAAATCATGGTTTTCACTCATGAAAGAGTTTTGTACACTAAACCATGTGTCTAATGTTACTTGGGTCAAATGCAAGCCTTTCTAGATTCAAGCCTTGTGCACTATGTATTGTCTTAGCGCAAGCTAGTTGTACTGAAAATTGTCTTCGTATTTTGCAATGACCTTTTCTTCCAAATGATGGTAATGGCTTTGCAACAAAAAATATTTGTGTCTGTTGCTTTTTCAATATTTATAGCATATAATCCTTGTAATTTTTCTCTTTGTTATTTTCCAATAGACTAATAAAAAAATTATATCTAAATTACATCTTGTATATTTTCTCTATTTGAAGAATAAGTTTTTGATATTCCATCGGCATGGTTAAAAAAGGTCATCTTCAATGTCATAGTTTCTAGCATATAGTTCAATGTGTAGATTTATTTTTACTAGTATTTTCTATGGCAGTATCATTGTGTTTTCACGAGCCACAAAGTTTCTTTTAATACTTTCAACTTTTTCAAATGCTTCAAGCACTATTAAAACCTATATCCACAGACTCTGTCTTAAAAAGTTTGCATCAATATTTTAGTTTTGGGTTTACTTTGTGTGGAACAGTGGAACTTACCTTTTTAAGTCCGTAGTTCAGCATATATTTTATTTATGCACATGTCTTTGTTCTAAACAAATTTCATTTCCGCACATGTTTTCGTTTTGTAGAGACTTTCACTCTCGACAAAGTTTAGTTATAGTGAAGAGTGTAATTTTTTAATAAATTCATATTCTTAGGTAATTGTATTAGGACTTTGTAAGGTTTTTGGAAGTAGGATACTTAGGTCATGAGCCTGAGGAACATGTTATAGGAAGTCTCGTGACACGATGCCAAATGTTTTTTCTATCGTAAGAGTTTCATGTGTCTCTGTTGTCGTTAATTGTGATCCACTAACTTGTTGTTAGGCCATAAGTGCTTACATACAGTTCCATAGTGGGATGCCAAACTCTATTAATTGATGTAAAAATTTATGTCTTGCTCCTATGCATGAGAACAGGTGTCTGGAACAAATATATGTGCATAACAAGGAACAAATTTCTTTCACATGCATAGAATTCAAGACATAAAACATCGATTGTTTCATTGGAAAATTTGTATGAGATGAATTATATTTTCTTTTGAATGACTAAGTGTAATTCATTTTGAAATGTGTATTCAGTTTGAATTTTGTTTTTGTTATATGAAAAACATGCCTAAGTGTTAAAATTTACAAAATGTAAGTTGTCATGGAAATGGATATACTCGTTTGTTCAATCAATCCCTTTTTTATAATTAATGACTATATCTAAGTTTAAATATGAGTGTCCTTTCAACAATGTACAGTTTTACAGTGTCACTATTGATTTATATGTTGATATTGAACCAATGCATTCTTGATTGTTTGTACTAATGCTTTTTGCATCCTGTAAAGAAAAATAATATTTGTATTAACAAAATGTTGTTTCATTGAGGTATTTGCTTCTTTTGATTAGCTTCTTTGTTGATTTTCAAGGGAACAAATCTTCTCGATCTAGGGTGTAACTTCTCTATCTTTTTTGGAGCCATTGGATATCTATACAATTTCGATTTGATACAAGGTATGTGCATTTTAGCGACATGTAAATGCAAGTAATAGAATTGGTTTTGCTAATATCTAGAAAAAATAAAAAATAATAATAATAATAATAAAACATTATTGTTGTTTTTTTTGTGTTTGTTTTTAAAAAACCATAGTCATTAGATGAGAAATAGAAAACAGCAACAAGTAGATGTGGTCAAGGCACAAAAGAAACAAAAATATGTAGAGAAGCATATGACCGAACTAAACAAATTGTCATGCATGAAGAACTTGATATTAATGTTGTTTTGGAAAAACACCATTTGACTCGTATAAATAACTTCAGTTTTACTATTGGAGATTTCTTGTTTGATTCTTTATGACTAATTTTGCATAATAGATATATACTTCTATAGATTTAAGACAAGGAATAATACAACATTTTACACTTTGTTTGCAAAATAATTGCAATGAAGATTTTTTTTCTTATAGAAATGAGTTAAATACATATTCATTGATGAAAATGCATATTATTGATAATTGTGAGGTTTATCTTCAATGTATGTTAGTATCTGCTTCACCTAAGAACACATTGAATGAGGGAGGGCCTTGGGGAGACATTTTTTGCATACACTAGTTGTTAAAGAAGCTCAATATGCCAATTAGAATTTGGTAAAAGATTCCAAGTAGGCCATACTTTCATTTCAATTCGTCTTTAGGCATACACACATATGACATATGATTTCATGATAACAATCCTCTCGCCGGAAATTTTGAGCTACTCGTGTAAAAAATAAAATGCATGTATCAATAGTTCTAGAGGCAATGTAGATGCTTCGTTGTATGCAATAATTAAACAATGATGGACACCAATAGAAGTGATTTGAGTATGAATGTTAGTTTTTTTGTGCCAATTTCATTTTCAGATTTAAAATTTATTTGTTGACCTTATGCTTGATGTACATAGGTGATGCAGGAGCATCCTACCTAATTTTCATTATTTATTTGTGTGATTTAGGGGGTGATGTTTTTTGTAATTATTTTATAAATTATGTACATTTTAAAAAATAAATTGAGAGAAAAATCTGAGTGTGAGGATTATTGTAAATATTCTCTTAATTAATTGAGAATATGAGTTGAATTGAGTTGGATAGATATTTGAGGGATTATAAATTCATTAAATGGAACTTAGTTGAGTAAAAAAAGGGATAAATTTATTTTAGTTTGGTTGATATATTTGGGGAGGAAATCATGGATTGGAATTAATCCATAATTATGTATAAATGTGAAGCTTTGTGTGAGGATAGCGAGACAGAGAGAATGGAATAGGACAGAGAGATTTAGAGAGAAATGGTGTGAGAGTTTATAAAGGGCCGAGAGCCGAGAGGCCAACAATTGTAATATTCGGCCAAAATGGTTTGAATCTGTAATTTTCTTGTTATTATTATATGCCAGTATTTGTTTGTGTTGGCTCTCTCTTCTTTACGTATATTTTGAGCTAAATTGAATGTGGTTTTTATGAATATTTAGCTGAGTATTTTCATATTGAAGGACACACACACTCTATTATGTGCAAGGATCTGTTTTGTGTAGAATCCATGCATCATTTGGTATCAGAGCCCAAAGATCTAATTATATTGGGAAACATTGGAATATGTGTAGCAAGTGAATGGTGGGGTTTCACTTGGAAAGCAAAAGCTGAAGACAACTAGCATAGGGTGGAAGTCAGTCACTGTAGGTTGGAGTGTCTGTAAGAGTGTAGAGGCTACAGATGGTTTGACGCATACATTGGAGAACATTGGGGACCATACTGTAAAGGGAAAGTTGGAAGTCAACGATTGCAACCAGCATTGACATTCTTGTAAGAAGACGCATTGTGCAGTATGCAATTTTAGCAGTGGATACAAAGGTCCGATTGCATTAGCCGTAGCACAGAGAAATGCCACACAGCATTTTCTCTCTTGTGCTGACACCTCATGTATGGAAGTGATTCCAGTAACGCAGAGAAATGCTATACAGTTCATTCGCTCTCTTGTGTGATGTCCCATGTATGGAAATGAATCTGTTAACACAGAGAAACGTCATTACAGCATTCTCACACATGAGGCGTTGGCATAAGAAAGAGAATGTTGTAACTCTGGTTTTAAGACATAGAGCTTAACCAATATATATCATTGCCTCTATGTTTTATGATTGTTCGAAAACCATAGTTACGCATTAAAACAAAGGAAAGTATGAATTCCATCATGTATGGAGAGTTTATTGTTTTGGGTTCATGTATAATATAGTTGTTGTATACATTAAATATTAACGTGTGCATTCGTTCCTTCCAGCACGGGTCTATGGTTGTATAGCAGTGAATTAAATTCCTGTTTGCGGTAACCATAACACAGGCTTGTAATACAGCATCCATTTTCTTGTGAACCACTTCCTATATGATGGTGGAGAGACGCAGATATGGTGGAGCTGGAATTTTTTAGGCAATGTCAATTGGAATATTACTTTTTCACTGTCACTCGCACTTTTGAGCCTGAGTTTTCTGAAAGTCGATTGATCATTGAGTCAAGGGTTAAGGTGTAAGTGTGTCACATTATTACTAAGTTTGGATGGTTCGTTCATGAGGTCGATCCTGCTACGTCGGGTTGAATTTCCTGTAATGCATAATGCTTATAATGAACCAACATTGAAGGAGAAGATCCCGTGGAGGGGACATTGGGATTGTGGAAAAATTAATCTTGCATTGGAGACGTAAGGGAGTTGGGTTGCGTGATTTTCGAGCATATGAAGTTATTGAAGATTCACCTGCACAAGATGGTGATCGCATTGAAAAAGATGATTAAAACTTCTTGCGAGATGTAAGAAAGCAAACTGAGGCTGGCATAGAAAAGGCTCTCGCGCGGGTACAGTCTATGATTCAATATCCAGAAGCACGACATCAATATCAGCGGATGTTATATTTCAAACAAACCAAGGTTGAAATCGAAGAAAATTCTGATGGGAAGTTCCCAATGTTAAAGGAGTGCAAAACAAATGAGGAAGATGTCCTCATGTCCACTACAGAGTAATGGTTAATCTTTTGATTTTATTTCATGTCATGTAAGAGAGCTTATTGCATGTGTATTAATATTCCAATCTTACTTCTTGGGTCAATTACTATCTTCTATCTGCGTTCATCCATGTTGGGAAGGATGATGAAATTTCACACGAATGAATGTGTTTTTTCCAATTCAGAGAAACCTAGAATTTTCTTGTTGTTTTAACTCTCGGCAGATTCATTATAGAGCAGATTGTCATCATGATCAAGTCTGCAGGGTGCAGCGTGGGTTGATTGGAGAAATCACCGGCATAGGTTGCGCTGGTAAGGCTGTGGGCTAATATATTATTATGTCGGCATTTGATTCTTGTAGCCAAGGTTACAAACCTAAAGGTAAACCTTTCCTTTAAATAGAGATTATATACATGTCGAAATATTGTTCAACCCATAATCAGATATAAAGTGCAAATGTTTTAATTAAGCATATGTATATGGGTTTATAACCATAAAAGAAAAAGAATTATGCTTAAAGAGTATTAATACATGGAGGAGAATTTATGATTTCCATGAGTTAAAAATCATAATTTATCGTTGCTTGTGGTGCATGTGAAAGTGTTCACATTGTTTTGTTCAGAAGATAGTGCAGTTTGTGTTTGTTGTTGCCGGAGAAATACGTTGATGCCACCATGTTAAAAGAAATTTTTGGCAATTTCCTATGAGGGAATTTTTTTTGGCACTGAAGAGAGATGGTGTTGCGTGAGAACCGTCACTGCAAAGAAGAAAATGCATGGAAGTGCAGGAAGAATTTCTGCACTAAGATGATGAGCATGTTGAAGAGGTTATGGTATGAAGGGCGTGTGAATATTCACAATGATAAGAATGACACAGAAGAATGAAATCTGGAGAGTTTAAATTGCGAAGAAGATTTTTATTAAATAACCTTGAAGGGAGCATAAGGTATGATCATTCATTTCAAAGAGGTATTTTTAAATGTTGAAAATTAAATGGTTTATTTATTTTCACCATAAAATAAATCTTGGGAAAAGTGGGTTGCATTTCAATTTAAAGGCTAAAGTATCATGATGTAATTAGTAAGAATGGAGTGTGAAAGAGAATTGGTGGAGTGAATATTTTACATCATGAGAATGTATTAAGGGTGGATGTTCATTGGTATACTGTATAACTTGAATTAGAGTCAAAATATCCACTATTGTAATTATTGGGTCAAGCTTTGAAGTCAAATAAGATGTTAAGGTCAAATGAAGAAATTTGGATAGCTTGAGTCAAGTTAAACCATTTAGTTATTGTACAAAAGGATGTATTTTTCATCCAAGATGAAGAGTTGATGTCAAGTCTGGATTCAAAGAGTCTTAAATAAAGTCAAAAGTTTGAATGTAATTGGGTGCATGATCGGCGGAACCCGACACCCAAATATTTTGGTCATTGTAACGTAAGCATTATTGTAGTTGTTGTTTTACAGCAAAGAGAAGCAAGAGAGTTTCCCAGAAATGATTCCAAGATAGAGAACTAAAAGATACCAAGCGCCGGAAGAGAGCTTGCATTGTTGGATGGCAAGTAGGAAGGTTTTTTGAAAAGGGGATTGAATGAAATCCACAAGTGAAAAAATGAAGTTCACAAAGGAGGAGAAGATGACTGTTGATAGTCATTTCAGAGGTTCTAAGAAAGACCAAAACAGAAGAAAGAAGAAGGAATATGCCAAGGCAAATGGCATATGTAAGCAGTTGAGTGATGAAGAGTATGAGAGGGAGAAAGATGAGATAGAAGTTCACCTTAAGTTATTGATGGAATTTTTGCAGAGAAATAAAGACCAGAGACATGGTTGGACCATGAGGAAGAAAGTGAAATGGCAGAGGCTACATGCAAAGAGGGAACAACAAGTAAACATACAGTTGACAGAAGAGCTGAGGAAGCTCGAGCAGATGATGAGTGTGCAATTGAGATGTGAAGAACTTAGAGAGGCTGAGTTGAAAATGGAAGTTTCCATTTGTGGCCCAGAACAGGGTGAAATTTTGGGTGAAGAGATCAATGAGAAATATCTCATGGACTATTGGAATAGTTCAGAAGAATTGGAAGATATATTGATGAGAGAAGTAGATGAGGCTATGAAGCCTTGTATTTTTAAATCTCATAGTTTGTGTATGTTTGCAGGATGTGCAGAAGATGGTGGACAGTCTGGTGAAACTGTCAACAAAGATGAATAAAGCTCTTAAGGTGAAGTATGATGGAGAATACCTTTCAAAGGAGGAAGGTACTAATTTGTTGCAGCAGAAAGAATTCATAGATGAATTCCTGTTTGGTGTAAGACAGCTAGTTGAAGCTATTATGGAGCAGAAGCATAATGAAAAATCCGTAGTGAGGTTCCAAGGAGGTAAACAAATGAATTTGTTTAATGAAATTGATGACAGAATTTTGCAATGTGATGATACAGAAAACATGATAACTTAGGAGGATTGCCAGAGGAAGAATGAAACTGAGAATGAAGGTTGTGATGAAATGCTGGAAAGATTCCACATGGAAATAGAATTCTTAGAAAGATGGCTCAAGGAACCTAAGGGAGAAGTGAAGCTTGTAGAACCTGATAAAGAAGAGATTGCAGTTGTCGTGCATGATAAGGATGAAATTTTTCTAACGTTTATAGAGTTAAGTGAATGTTTTAACTCGTCAAATAATAATGTGGTTGTAGATACAGAAGGAAACATTAATAAATATAATGTTGAAATCAGAGATATTGAGCAGAAAGTATTTGGAGATGAGATGAAAGATCAAGAGCAGCAAGAAAGTTATGTCCTTAGAGACATAAAGGAAACAGAAGTATTGAACCATCAAGATAAAGATGAAAGAAGCCAGCAATTCAAAACATAATCTACTGAAATCTAGAAGGTCTATGGTGGGAGATTGGTGCTTGAAGCCTCTAAAGAGGCTGAAAGTTCTTATCTTTTTAAAACTAATAGTTTGTTGATGAATGCAGGTACAACACCGGATAAGAAATTTGTTACTATAGGAGCAATCAATGACTATATTTGTGATCAAGGAGAAGTTCTTGATTATTCTTCATTTCAGAAAGTTGAGTGTTCAACACAATTGGAGACGGAAGCATCAAACAAAGAGGAATTACTCCGAGAAATTGGTGGAAGAAATTGTTGGAGAGGCCGATGGAATGCAATTGATAGAATGAGTGATGCTGATGTAAAGCCAGTTTGAGATTCTTTCAGAGTTTGGAGACCAGAAGAATGGGTATCAGTGATTCTACACAAGTTTGTAATTTTCGAAATAAAGATGATGTGGTATGGAAAAGCGAGAGTTACATTCAATAGTATTCTAAGTGTACTATTCTAGAAATTCTGTGCAAATTTAAAAAACAGAGTTGATACTTTAAAAGACCAGCAGCAAAACAGAGTTTGGAATCCTGGAGGAAGCAAGTAACTGAGACTTGTGGTTGTCGCATTATTACAAAAAATTGACAGACCTCATAGACAGGAGTCTATGGAAACTTCTCTACATGGGGAGTCTGATGCACGAGCATCCTACCTAATTTTCATTATTTATTTGTGTGATTTAGAGGGTGATGTTTTTTGTAATTATTTTATAAATTATGTACATTTTAAAAAATAAATTGAGAGAAAAATCTGAGTGTGAAGATTATTGTAAATATTCTCTTAATTAATTGAGAATATGAGTGGAAATGAGTTGGATAGATATTTGAGGGATTATAAATTCTTTAAATGGAACTTAGTTGAGTCAAAAAAGGGATAAATCTATTTTAGAGTTTGGTTGAGATATTTGGGGAGGAAATCATGGATTGGAATTAATCCATAATTATGTATAAATGTGAAGCTTTGTGTGAGGATAGAGAGACAGAGAGAATGGAATAAGACATAGATATTTAGAGAGAAATGGTGTGAGAATTTATAAAAGGCCAAGAGCCGAGAGGCCAACAATTGTAATATTCAGCCAAAATGGTTTGAATATGTAATTTTCTTGTTATTATTATATGCCAGTATTTGTTTGTGTTGGCTCTCTCTTCTTTACGCATATTTTGAGCTGAATTGAATGTGGTTTTTATGAAGATTTAGCTAAGGATTTTCATGTTGAAGGACACACACACTCTATTATGCACAAGGATCTATTTTGTACAGAATCCCTGCATCAATAGGTTTCCATGTTGCTTCTGTGTGTCAAACAGGTAATTTAACTGAGTTTTATGAGTGAATTCATGAGCATAAAGTATGAAATTCAAATTTTTAACAAAAGCAACATAAAGAATAGAAAACCATCACAATTGATCCATCAACACAGAGTTTTGATGAAGGATTTTACCCCTCCTGGGCTACATCTCCTTGGTCCATATTTCATGGCTTGGGCCTCTGTATTATCTCAATAGTGCTAAAATTGTTGTTTACATTCATCAAATTCTCCTGAAACATACTCCAATGAGTCCATAATGTCAAAATCTATCAGATGACTATTCATTCTCTCAATTTGTCCTTCAATTTATCTAAGCATGGCCTTCCTTCCTGGTGGCCATGGGCTTCAATTTTCTTCAAAATGACATAAACACCTGTAAAATTGATCCTCTGCCTATGTAACCTATACCAATGTGCTTAGAGCATGCCAATCTACTAGGGATGACTCTTCCTGGCAGAATTTTCTCAAGATATGGTTCATTCAATTTTTCCCTAGAATCCTCCTCCAAATCTGGAGAAGAATCCAGTTAGTGCTGAAAATTCTGGAGGTGGCACTAGATTTGGAGGCGCTAACAAAGTTTCTACCAACTTAACACACAGTTAAATAGTATTTAATTAATGGTTAATCTTGGGATTAGGCGCCTTAAGCATGCTTAACGAACCTGCTAGGTTAAAGTCATATCATTTCGGTCTTATGGTAGGGGGTTGGCCCCCTCTTTTCCATTGTGGGATCATACAATGCAATTCAAATGAATTTTGTTGGCCATCATAAGTCCTTCCCATGGCTCGGTGGTAAGGCGCGGGGTTATGTGAAGGGAGGTCATGGGTTCAACCCCGACCTCCGTCGCTTCTCGTATATTTTTTGCCAACGATATTTAATACGCTCTCCAATATAACATTAATCCATTGAACCACCATCGGATTTTGGATTTGTGAATAATATGCCACCAATCAGACTTTGGATTATTATATGATCAAACTATTAAATATCCCATAGTTTAAATAAAAATCCACCGGAATATATATATAGCCCAAAACTTAGGTTAATAAAAAAATACATTTGTATAGTTTAATCCAACCTCGGACTATGGTCTATATGAAATATGTCAGCGTATAGTTTCAAACCTTCGGACCTTAGGAAGATAAACCAACCTTAGCATATGTGTAATGCACCCAATTTGCACCATAATATATATCCAATCTTAGCATAAAATTCGACCACCATATAATTAAAATTAATCCAACCACCATTGAAATTATAACCTTAGGAGAAAATCCCTTATAATAATAATAAAAAAATCAAATTCAACTTTAAGAGGACATTGGTCAATTTCACCTTCTCAAACCCCAAATTGGTGAATCCTGTTGTGACACTTGTCACAGTGCCACTGGGAAAAAATTGAATAATATTCCCTACATGCTAACTGGGCTGCCATGTCATCAACCTGTCACTGTTTTGAAATTTTTTTTTTTAATTTATGTGTTCTGAACGGCGGTCAACAGGCTATAACTTCTTCATCCAAAGTCGGTTTTCAACAAAACAAAGTGTGTCAGATTCTAGGCGACGGTTCGGTCACGGTCATTTAGTTTCAAATCAATTCTGATCACTTATATTTTTGAGCTTATACACCAAGCCTCTGATCAAGAAGATAAGATGTTATCGCAAGGACTTCAAAGAATGAAATTTTTCAAGGGTGCTTGGGGTGAAAGATTGTTTCAACGCATTTGTCATATGATGCAACATGAATATGATGTGGGTTTCTTATGTCGCATTATAGCCCAAACTTTCTCAAACACAGTTTTTCATGGTGATTCTTTTGCATTAAAATGCATATATCACTATGTCAAAGTTAATATACAAAAAAATCAAATAGGAAATTTGGATTAGAACAATTTTATTTTTCTTTTGGCACTCCCATATGAAAAAGGAGACATATATGGTGGTCTATTTGTTTTTTCTTGGTGGCTTATGTGTTGGGGTTAGACATTTGTGTGTGGTCTCTAAACAAAGGAGATATTTTGACTCAATTCAACTCAGACAAATCTAAATCAACCAATTTTAATGTAATTGAATAACAAAAAAATATGTTGAAATGTTATTTTGATCCGTTGGAACATAGAGACGATATATTTATCAATAGTACATCAATTCTTTCAAAGAGTAGAAATATTGTGCAGTACAACAAAAAATCCCTATGACCAATTAAAAAATCTTAGAAACAAGACTAAGGAAAATGGTAAAAACATGAATACAAAATAAAAAATAATTATAGTTCACGATAGGAAGAGAAAGTATAGATCAAAGAACGTTTTCACCCTTGTTGAAAAAACACTTGAAAAAGAAATTGTTGACATGCCTATCTATGATTATTCAAGTTGTTGTTAGATTTTCATTGTAAATTATGTTGTAAAAAATAAAGAAATTGATTTTCAAACAAAATATGTTGAAGTTAGGGACATGGAGATGAAACATGAGAAAACATTATACTCAAGTGTAAATGTATGGGCTCCTTTCCCAACACAGTTATAAAGTAAATATTTCCTTTTGGGTGCATTGTGTGGAACACTGAAACTTAGCCTTAGTGTACTTCTGCACATGCCTTTGTTCGGCATAGACTTTAACTACAGTGACAAGTCTTCCAAAAGGAAATATTTAATCGAGAAATTAATTTCTCTCTATATTTTTGTTAACATGGAAATTTTCATGTGTGAAATTTTTGAGCAAGAACAACAAATCCATGGTTTTCACTCACGAAATATTTTTGTACACTAATCCATGTGTCTAATGTTACTTGGTTCAAATTCAAGTCTTTCTAGATTCAAGCCTTGTGCTCTATGTACTATCTTAGTGCAAGCTAGTTGTACCGAAAATTGTCTTCGTATTTTGCAATGATTTTTTCTTCCAAATGATGGTAATAGCTTTGCAACAAAAAATATCAATGTCTGCTATTTTTCAATATTTGTAGCATATAATCCTTGCAATTTTTCTCTTTGTTATTTTCCAACAGACTAATCAAAAAATTCTATCCAAAGTACATCTTGTCTATTTTCTCTATTTGAAGAATAAGTTTTTGATATTCCATCAGCATGGTTAAAAAGGTCATATCCAATGTCATAGTTTCTAGCATATAGTTCAATGAGTAGATTTATTTTTACTATTATTTTCTATGGTCGTATCGTGTTTTTTTCAAAAGTCGCAAAGTTTCTTTGAATACTTTCAACTTTGTCAAATGATTCAAGCACTATTAACTCTATATCCACAGACTTTGTCTTAAAAAGTTTGCATCGATATTTTAGTTTTGGGTTTACTTTGTGTGGAACAGTGGAACTTTCCTTTTTATGTCCATAGTCAGCACATATTTTATTTATGCATGTCTTTGTTCCACACAAATTTATGTTCCGCACATGTTTTCATTTTGTAGAGACTTGCACTCTCGACAAAGTTTAGCTACAGTGAAGAGTGAAATTTGTTAATAAATTCATCTTCTTAGGTAATTTTGTTAGGACTTTGTAAGGTTTTTGGAAGCAGGAGACTTAGGGCATGAGCCCGAGGAGAGTGTTATAATAAGTCTCGTGACGCGATGTCAATTTTTTGTCTATCATAAGAGTTTCATGTGTCTCTATTGTCGTTAATTGTGATCCACCCACTTGTTATTAGGCCACAAGTGCTGACATACAGTTCCACAATGGGATGCCAAACTCTTTTAATTGATGTAAATATTTGTGTCTATATCCTATGCGCGAGAACGAGTGTCTGGAGAAAATGTGTGTGGAGAACAAGGAAGAAATTTCTTCACATGCATAGAATTCAAGACATAATACATAGATTGTTTCATTGACAAATTTGTATGAGATTAATTTTATTTTCTTTTGAATGACTCAGTGTATTTCATTTTGAAATGTGTATTCAGTTTGAAAAAAAAAGGTATATATATGAAAATCATGCCTAAGTGTTAAAATTGGAAAAATGTAACTTGTCATGAAAATGCATATACTCGTTTTCTCAATCAATCCATTTTCTATAACTAATGACTATATATGAGTTTAAAGATGAGTGTCCTTTCAACAATGTGCAGTTTTACACTGTCACTATTGATTTGTACGTTGATATTGAACCATTTTTTTCTTTATTGTTTGTACTAATAATTTTTTCATTGTGTAAAGAAAAATAATATTTGTATTAACAAAATATTGGTTCATTGAGATATTTGCTTCTTTTTATTAGCTTCTTTGTTGATTTGCAAGGGAACAAATCATCTTGATCTAACATGTAACTTCTCTATATTTTTTGGAGCCATTTCACATCTATACAATTTCCATTTTGATACAAGGTGTGCACATTTTAGCAACATGTAAATGAAAGTAATAGAATTGTTTTTGCCAATATCTAGAAAAAAAGTAAAATAAATAAAATAAAAACTAATATAAAAAAAAAAAACACAAAAGCATTGTTGTTGTTTTTTTTAGCGTATGTTTTTAAAAAAACCATATTCATTAGATGACAAAAAAAAAGGACAACAAGTGGATGTGGTTGAGGCACAAAAGAAACAAAAATATGTAGAGAAGCATATGACTGAACTAAAAAAAAAGTCGCACATGAAGAACTTGATATTAATGTTGTTTTGGAAAAACACCATTTGATTTGTATAAACAACTTCAGTTTTACTGTTGGATATTGCTTGTTTGATTCTCTACGACTAATTTTGCATAATAGATATAATTCTATAGAGTTAAGACAAGGAATAATACAACATTTAAACTTTATTTGCAAAATAATTTCAATGAAGCATTGCTGTTTGATAGAAATGAGTTAAATACATATTCATTGATGGAAATGCATAATATCGATGATCATGAGGTTTATCTTTAATGCATTATTTGCTTTACCTGAGCACACACCAAATGAGAGAGGGCCTTGGGGAGACATTATTTGCATACAAAGGTTGTTAAAGTGGGTCAACATGCCAATTAGAATTTGGTCAAAAACACAAAGTAGTCCATACTTTCATTATTATTCGTCTTTAGGCATACACACATATGACTTATTATTTCATGATAACAATCCTCTCGCTGGACATTTTGAGCCAGTCTTGTGAAAAAAATAAAATGCATGTATCGATAGTTCTAGAGGAAATGTAAATGCTTCATTGTATGCATTAATAAAACAACAATGGACACAAATAGAAGCTAAGATGTTATCACAAGAACTTCAAAGAATGCAAAATTTCAAGGGTGCTTGGGGTGAAAGATCGTTTCAATGCATTTGTAATCTGATGCAACATGAATATGATGTGGGTTGCTTATGTTGCATTATAGCCCAAACTTTCTCAAACACAATTTTAGATGGTGATTATTTTGCATTAAAATGCATATATCACTATGTCAAAGTTAATATACAAAAAAAAATCAAATAGGAAATTTGGATTACAACCATTATATTTTTATTTTGGGAATCCCTTACGAAAAATGAGAGATAGATGGTGGTCTATTTGTTTGTGCTTGGTGGCTTATGTTTTGGGGTTAGACATTTGTGTGTGGTCTCTAGACAGAGATATATATTGACTCGATTCAACTCAGACAAATCTAAATCAATCAAGTTTAATGTAATTCAATATCAAAAAAATATGTTGAAATGTTATTTTGAGTCATTGTAACATAGAGACGATATATTTTTCCATAGTACATCAATTCTTTCAAAGAGTAGCAACCTTGTGCAATGCAACAAAAAATCGCTAGGAACAACAACAAAAAAAAAATCAATCTTAGAAACAAGACTAAGGAAAATAGTAAAAACATGAATAGAAAATAAAAAAACAGTTATAGTTCGTGATAGGAAGAGAAAGTATAGATCAAAGAACGCTTTCACCCTCGTTGAACAAACACTTGAAAAAACAATTTTTGACATGCCTATCTATGATTTTACATGTTATTGTCGGACTTTCTTTGGAAAGGATGTAAAAAATAAACAAATTGATTTTCAAACAAAAGATGTTGAAGTTAGGGACATGGATCTAAAACATGAATACATTTGCAAGATTTGTTATAAATCCTTGGATCATGATGAGATTCCCATATTTCATGCCCACAAGAAATTAAACGCAATAAATGTATCTACATTGTATGCAAACTAATTGAGTTAGAAGAATGAGTAGTATCAATGCGTCGACCATTCATGCAAATTCGAGAACTGGGTCAAAAATATAGAGGTAAAAAAATGGGCCTAATTGAATGTATAATCAATGTTCCTGCTCCTGCTGACACATCTCAGATTCAATGTGCTCTTCTCCATGACATAAAATAAATTGATTCAATTGTTGTGGCGATAAAAAGAAGACTTATACAAAAAAAATCTTATGCTTATGGTTGTTTTTGGACGCATGCGGTCATGAAAGTGTTGTATCACTCATGCAAAACCATGCTTTATTGAATGGAGAGGATTGCCATAAATGACAATTGGAAGGAAAATTTTATAAAGGCCACAAGTATAGTAGTTTTTGACACATATATATAAGTAGATTCTCGTAGCAATGATAAAAACAAAAAGCCAAAGATAAAACAATGTTGCGTGGTTTCACATAATCACATAGTATTTATGATCTTCAAAATAATCAGTTAAACATTGCCCCTGGTGAGGGATATATACCATTGGAAATTTTCCAAGACAAATATTCGAGGGAAATGAGCTTGCTTACACTTTTCTATGGAAAAAAGAGTGCAAATGGTATTACAAAAAAATTATACATATCAAAAAATTACACAAGGACCTTGACTTTGCATACCACATCACAAAATTGTTTTACAAGGTAATATGCATTATACTTAGACAAGTTCTCAAAAATATTTGGGTAAGAATAAGAAAGGGACAACTAGAGGGACAAAAGCTACTAGCAAAGGATGTTAAGTCAAGGCCAAATTTAGATCTTATTCTTAAATAATAAATTTTCTAAACATGAATCTAAGAACAATATGAACATCTCAAGATTACTTTCTTGGTTTACATAGGAATGTTATGCAATGATACGACAATTGAGTCCATCGAATTCTTTTAATTCCTTTAGCTATGGTGACCATCATTGGAAGCCACTAGTCAATGTGGTACAAGTTATCAAGTACAAAATCAACCCTTCCATCGATAATGAGATAACATAAAACATTATTCATAATTTATTAAGAAATGTTCCAGTAACATGTGTACATTACTACAACAATAGGATAAGTTCTCTATGACAACTAGTTTTCCATCATAAGAAGTATTTTAGGAATTTCAAGGCTACTTTTTTGTAACAGAATTCCAAGATAGATGAAGTCAACATGACCATGTTGTTGAATGTTGCAACAATAAACAGCGAAAGTGGAATCCAAAAACATCATTCCTTGATCCTAGTGAAAAATAATCACCTAAACTAGGTGGGGCCCACATAGGCTATTTTTAGGTGTATGTCTATTTTTAGAATGGTGATCATATTCTAAAATTAGCAAGATGTTGATTCTAGATTGTTGAGAAAATTCTATCTTTGGATGAATTTCTATTTTTAGAAGATAGGCGAAGTCTATTTATAGATCACTAATCTAAAAATAGAATGCATGTCGATTATTATTAGCCCTTGATAATAATCAAACAATAAATAGTAACTTATTCTCTTGGAGCACTTTATTTCAGTGAACAGATGTGGCACATCAGTGGGCTAAAGCAATTATGTAATTCCTAGGGTGGTTGGTGACTCATACATGGAGGACTTCGTTATAACTGATAGTGGCAAGTTGTAACAGAGTTGGAAGAGTAGTTATGTGAGTTGTTATTTAGTTTAACTCAATTCAATGAGTTAAACTTAGTTGTGCTAGTTGTAACTGAACATAAACTAGTGATAGATGAGTGAATTAATTATTTAATTAATTCACAAGTAGTGTCTTACTTGCAACTGAAAAAATACAATATTTAACTACTTGCATGTCAGATCTAGTGGAGACCCAGTGGAGAGATAGGTGAAAGGGTCAGATGGACTATCATTTGTGACTATAGTGGAGCATTCAATGCATCCACACACACATTGGATATGCCTATGAGTATTTTGTAGTTAAGGCAAGGTAAGGTCCAATTCATTGAGGGTTCTTCTTCAACATGGATTGCGCAGTGGAGGAAGGTTGTCAGGAGGCAAGAAATTGGTGCATAGAGATGCAAATTTCTGCATGACAATGTGTGACGATTGTATATTGTATTGAGAGATATATGAGCTGAGCTTTGTATGAAATTGTTACATGTTCCATTGATATACATAATATATGATAGTTGGGGTTTTTATCTTTAAGATTTCCCGGTAAAACATCTTGTTATGTGCGATTGATTTTTCTTCATATGTGTTTTGCAATTGGCGATTTAATTTCCGCAAAGATTAAGTGGAAGGATTTTTTATTTAACATAAGATTAAATTTTTAGATCAGGATAATCTGGAAATACATTATTGTGTTTATAAATTTCTACATGGTATCAGAGCATATAAGATTGCAATATTGAGGTAGTGTTGAGTTTTGTTGGTGGAAACAATTCGAAATTGCTGCAAGAATTTCTTGGTGCAACAGTTGAGTAAACATCGAAATGGCTTTCAATGGTTTGTGGTTAGAGTATGAACTCAAGGGCATATAGAAATACATTGCATGGAAGGACAAGATGGAGGCGGTGCTTGAAGATAATGGCTTGAAGGAATTCATCGCCAGTGATGTTCCTAAGCCCACTTTGACAGATGTTGCATTACTTGACGCATGGAAAAATAAAGTAGCAAGGGTGAGGAGGATCCTGTTGGAAGGTGTTAGAGACCATATTGTCTCAAGCCTTCATGGTAAATCCACTCCATTTTCAATGTGGAAGGCTTTGACGGATCTTTTCCAAAGCAGTAGCGACCATAGGAAATTGGCACTGAAGGATAAACTCAAAAAAATCAAGATGGAGAAGAATGACACTATTCTGGTATACTTAAAAAAGTTTGTCAAATGTAGGGATGAACTTGGGAGTGTAGGAGTAAGTGTTTTTGATGATGATTTGGTGAGTTTGGCTCTCTTGAGACTTCCTAAGATTTGGCACAGTTATCAAGGCTCTGTCAACGGACAGGAAAAACTGCTGGATTGGGAACGACTATGGTCGGATCTAGTGCAGGAGGAGTTCAGGCAGAACACCAGAGATGGCTCTTCATCAATGCATGATGATGAAGAGGATTTTGCTTTAGCTTCCAAGGTGAAGAAGAAGAAGGGAAAGAAATTCCATTCTGAATCTGAGGCCGGTGAAGATGGCAAGGAGCACAACATGTCCAAAGTGAAGTGTTCTCACTGTCACGGGTATGGACATATTGCCACAAATTTTCCACATAAGAAGAAGAACAAGATGGTTGTTGGAGCTGCAGATGGTGAGGCTCTTGCCTCGCAATTTGAGCTTGAATTCTCATTTATTTCATGCATGGTGTCTAGTGCATTGGGATCGGGGTGGTACTTTGATATTGGTGCTTCCTTTCACATGACGAGAGATGAGAACATTTTCAGTGACTTGGTGGAGAAGGATCTCCAGATGCATGTTGAGTTGGGCAACGATGGACGATACAGTGCGACCGGAATTGGTACCATTACCTTTCATAATGCGTTAGGTAAACTCTTTCATTTAAAAGATGTTATGCATGTTCGAGGTTTAAAGAAGAATTTAATCGCAGTTGCAATGTTAGATGATAGAGGCTATGATGTTGTCTTTAGTGAAGGAAAAGTTTTATTGCGACACAAAGCAATAGGGCAAGCCAAGAAGGTTGGGATTCGAGTTAATAATCTCTTAATATTTGATGTAGATGTGATTTCTACAGAGATTCCTACCATTTGGAGGTGAAAGAAAGCCATGCAATTGACCCTTGAGAGGGAGCTAGGTTTGCATGCAAGTAAGAGTGAACCTAGGGATGTGGAGCATCTACAAGATGAGGATCATGAAGTGGGAGCAACCACTCATGCAGAGAAATTTCGAGCCAGATGGGCAAAGGGAGTGCATGCAGCTATACCACCAGATAAGAGGTGGGGTGACATGCATGAGTAATCCTAAGAAGAAATTTCTAGGTAGGATTCATTGAGATGGTGTGGATCTCATGAATTGAACCTGGCTACGAGGCACCCATAGAGCAGCAGTAGCATGATCAGTTGGATTGATGCAGTGATGAAAAGAGATCTTGGGGTATTTCCAAAATCCCCTTTCATATATAAATTCTGAACCTTGACCTGTGGGTTATGGCCCACGATCTAAACAAAACAATTCATTATACAGCAATAAATTCCATCACCACAGCAAACAATCAAAACCTCATATTGACCTTCACAACACAGAATCCAATTTCTGTCGACTCTCACAGGTAAATCGATAATATATATATATATATATATATATATCGATTTTTTTCATTGCCCCACACAGCAACAATTGATGGAAAACTCTAATTGATTACTACAGCAACATCCAACATTTATATCAACCATCGCGCAAAAGAAAGGAGGTTATAATATTCAGATCGATTATCACTAAACTTCAATCAGATATTATAGCAAGACCCAACCTAAATCATATCGATTACTCCAGCAAACAATCGATGACCGCATGTATTCATTAATCACACTCCAGCTCCGCTCATCCGCATTTCAGATTCTCCCCACACCAACACCCAGGATCAATTTAAGAACTGACATACTCGTATACATAATGAAAGAAACTCGTAACCACAAAACACATGATTTATATTATTTCTGAATTCAAATTACAATACGTTTTTATGAGCCAGTTTGCCTTGGCAGCGCTAGATATACATGCATCTGGCTCTCCTCTACAAATGCACGAAGACTAGTTTATAACAATGGAGGAAAGTAGATTGGATCGTTCCAGATCCGATCTCCCCTCATAAGATCTCTAAATTTACTCAACCGAATCACAACAAACTCTATTAATAATATGAATTTAACGAAAATATGGTTTTTGTGGCCACGTCAACTTTTGGAACACGTGAAAAATAAATTTGATTTGTGCGGGTTGATGCTCCTACATCAGACTCCCGAGGTACAAAAATTCATGAACTCCTGTTCATGTGCTTCTCCTTGTCCTTAGCAATTCTACCCACTACATTTCTTCAATGGAACTGCCTTCATGATCTTCTGTGAGCTGCAACCAACCTCTGCAGTAACAGTCTTCCTCTGTTACACGATACCTCACCAAACCCTCCTCACTCGGTCATTTGGCATCCTTCTGGTTCTCTTCTCTGGAACCAATTGAGCACACCTTGCTTTAGGTTGCTGCAAATCTTCTCACCTTTCGTTGCCGCCATCTGTACAACAGTAAGACCATAAACTCTCCAGCTTTAACACAACTGTACCTCTTTCCCTTCTGCTTGTATTCTTCTTCCTTTTCGCAGGAAATTCTTTCCCCCCTCTGATACCATTTGATGAAAAGAGATCTTGGGGTATTGCCAAAATCCCCTTTCATATATAAATTCTGAAACTTGACCTGTGGGTTATGGCCCACGATCTAAACAAAACAATTCATTATACAGCAATAAATTCCATCACCACAGCAAACAATCAAAACCTCATATCGACCTTCACAACACAGAATCCAATTTCTGCCAACTCTCACAGGTAAATCGATACTATATATATATATATATATATATCGATTTTTTTCATTGCCCCACACAGCAACAATCGATGGCAAACTCTAATTGATTACTACAGCAACATCCAACGTGTATATCAACCATCGCGCAAAATAAAGGAGGTTCTAATATTCAGATCAATTATCACTAAACTTCAATCAGATATTACAACAAGACCCAACCTAAATCATATCGATTACTCCAGCAAACAATCGATGACCACGTGTATTCATTAATCACACTCTAGCTCAGCTCATCCACATTTTAGATTCTCTCCCACACCAACACGTAGGATCAATTTAAGAACTGACATACTCGTATACATAATGAAAGAAACTCGTAACCAAAAAACACATGATTTATATTATTTCTGAATTCATATTACAATACGTTTTTATGACCCAGGTTGCCTTGGCAGCACTGGATATACATGCGTCTGGCTCTCCTCTACAAATGCACGAAGACTAGTTTATAACAATGGAGAAAAGTAGATTGGATCGTTCCAGATCCGATCTCCCCTCATAATATCTCTAAATTTACTCAACCGAATCACAAAAAACTCTATTAATAATATGAATTTAATGAAAATATGGTTTTTGTGGCCACATCAACTTTTGGAACGCGTGAAAAATAAATTTTATTTGTGCGGGTTGATGCTCCTGCATCATGCAGTCAGATCAAAGTGACAGTGTCAGATACTGGAGCACGGATCAGAGTTGATAGCAAGTGCATAGTGCATGGGTGCAGAGTTCAACAGCGCAGTCGCAGTGGTTCCTGAAGACATTTGCAGGAGCTGAGCAGAGGTCAGAATAATTTGATGACAGATGAATTATATTTATTTAGTTGTTTGGAGGCTATTCAGTTTCGGAATTTTTGCATGCAAGTATTGCAGGGCGGATGCATGGAGTTGCAAGGCGCATGAAAATATAGTCCTTTCTTGTTGAGAGGGAGTGTTGAATGTTACAACAAGAAACAGTGAAAGTGGCATCCAGAAACATCATTCCTTGATCCTAGTGAAAAATAATCACCTAAACTAGGTGGGGCCCACACAGTCTATTTTTAGGTGTATGTCTATTTTTAGAATGGTGAACATATTCTAAAATTAGCAGGATGTTGATTCTAGATGGTTGAGAAAATTATATATTTGGATTAATTTCTATTTTTAGAATATGGGCGAAGTCTATTTATAGATCGCTAATCTAAAAATAGAATGCATGTCGATTATTATTAGCCCTTAATAATAATCATACAATAAATAGTAGCGTATTCACTTGGAGCACTTTATTTTAGTGAACATATGTGGCACATCAGTGGGCTGAAGGAATTATTCAATTCCTAGGGTGGTTGGTGACTCATACAGGGAGGACTTCGTTATAACTGATAGTGGCAAGTTGTAATAGAGTTGGAAGAGTAGTTATGTGAGTTGTTATTTCGTTTAACTTAGTTTAGTGAGTTAAACTCAATTGTGCTAGTTGTAACTGAACATACACTAGTGATAGATGAGTGAATTAATTATTTAATTAATTCACAAGTAGTGTCTTACTTGCAACTGAAAAAAATACAATAGTTAACTACTTGCATGTCAGATCCAGTGGAGACCCAGTGGAGAGATAGGTGAAAGGGTGAGATGGACTATCAGTTGTGACTATAGTGGAGCATTCAATGCATCCACACACACATTGGATATGCCTATGAGTATTTTGTAGTCAAGGTGAGGTAAGGTCGAATTCATCAAGGGTTCTTCTTCAGCAGGGATTGCGCAGTGGAGGCATGTTGTCAGGAGGCAAGAAATTGGTACATAGAGATGCAAATTTCTGCATGACAGTGTGTGACGATTGTATATTGTATTGAGAGCTCTATGAGCTAAGATTTGTATGAGATTTTTACATGTTCCATTGATATACATAATATATGATAGTGGGGATTTTAGCTTTAAGCTTTCCAGGTAAAACATCTTGTTATGTGCGATTGATTTTGCTTCATATGTATTTTGCAATTGGCGATTTAATTTCCAAAAAGAATTAAGTGAAAGGATTTTGTATTTAACATAAGATTAAATTGTTAGATCCGGAGAATCCGTAAATACATTATTGTGTTTATAAATTTCTACACATGCATTGCAACGGACAAAGAATGCATTGGTTTATGGTAGAAATATGAATGTTGAGATAGGGACGATTGTAGATAAATATTTTTCTTGTGATTCATGGGTCCTTGCAAATTATCTTAAAATAACTCAACATCATCATCCTTTTTTTTTGGATGTGGTTCTTGGGCTCCAGATATCGGTGACCAATATGTCCACGAAAACATTTCTCTAGATAGATCCACTCGAAGGAACACTTCCTGTCATCTCATTAACAAATCCTAACCTAGGAGCATTGAGGATAATCAACCTTGTGACCTCTCAATAGTGAGGTTTTGTATGAAGAGAACTCAACCAATTGAGCTAACCCTCAGGGCTTATTTAACAACATCATCATACAAAGTATTGTAGGAAAAAAAAAATGTCCATTGTAGGTTCAAATTTCCCTTTCCTCCAATGAGGAAAAAAACTATACTTGAACCAACTGAATCCACATATGATAAAAAGAAGAAAAATGCCAAACTTACATTTGAAACACTATAACATGCCACATACAATGAAATATATATCTTTGATAACTTCTTGACAAATTTGGATTTGTATAAGCATGATTACATTGATGTTATAAAATGTAGTTTAAAACAAACGTCAATTTTACTGAAAAGAGGATTAAATGACATATGGACAAATAGTTTGTGTCGTCATATTCCATAATTATGGAATGCAAACATAGATGATCAATTTGTGTTTGATTCTTACACACTATCCAAATACTTTAGCTCTTACATGGCACTTAAAAGAACCATGACAACAACTTTAAACATATTCGATAAGTATATTAGAAAACAAAACCTTGATATTTTGCAAACAATCGTTTGGCTTCGAAAAAGCTTTACTAAAAGTGCAAAAAATGTTTGCACACCAAACTGTGTATATTTTTGTGTCCTTTCCTTTCTGTACAAGATCAAGAAAATATATATTCATTAATTTTTCTCCCAAATATCAAAGGGTGTTTATCCTCAAATGCCCAAAACAATTATAGCAAGATCCAAATGATTCGGAGGATGTGTTTTGTGCTTTGATTATTGATAATCATTTGCAATGACCTTCAACTATTGAACACATTTATTTAGAAGATTTTGCACTAAGTTTGTTTTTTTTTAGTAAACCATAATTTCCATTAATGAAAATAAGAATTATATTTTGTAGACACACATAGTGTGTATTTAAATATTGTGAGACAAGGACATGGAAAGTACAAACAATGAGTTGAAAGCAACATGTAGGTCCATAAAAATACAAGGAGGCAAAGAAAAAAAAACTAGAAAAAATTATATAAGAGAGTGAAGAAATTAAGTCTGATTAGTGTTAATATTTTCTCGGTTTCCTTTCTGCCTATGCACTTTTTGCTAGCCATCTGGATTTCATTCAACTAGAACTAAATCCAATTATTGTTCCACATGAGGGACTTCTTTATCATAATCAAAGCCTAATATGTGCGCTTTTAGAGTCCCTAGATCCATCTAGTGTTAAATAATCCACAAGTTCCTTTTATGTCTATTGTACATTGCAAGAGACCAGTTGTACTATAACACTCCCATATTGAACACCTCCATGTAGGTCTATGTCATTCATTTCTTCTTGTTCATGTTGACATTCTTTCTTTTCATATTCTTCATCCTTAGAAAGGTTTTGCTTTGAAAATTGTCATCCTTTTGGTCTATTAGATTGCATCCTCTCCTTCTTAGGATTCTTCCTTGCACATGGGTGCGTGAATGTTGTAAGTGGCATGTTTGAATACATACACAACATCAAAATGTCGTGTTTTCATAGTCAGTAACATGTTACTAGTGGAAGTTTTGGTTTTACAGGTTTATATGATCCAAAAGTCCTTTTCTCAGATCAATCTCCTCACATATTCTAGCATAAGTGTAGATACCATTTTATTTTCTTTCCAAATCCAATATTTTAAATTTTCCCAATGTGTTCTGTATATATTCAAGGACGTTATGGTGCCAAAAATTAAGGGGGATATTTGGGAGCCTCACCCAAACCAGCATGGTAGATACCACCATAGAGTTGGCATCAAGCTTAGGGAACCAGAGCGTGATGAAAAGCTCGACTCTACCCCAAAACCAAGGCCCTGCATTTAGTGCATAATCCAAATACTTCTGTGTTTCAAATTGTACTATGAAAAAACCTTTTGAACACAACTTTTTTTTGAAATTTGGAGTCCAAGAGGAGACAATACATTGAACTAATTCTTCAAGTTTAGGCCAAAAGCCATTAAATCTGCATATGACTACTTTTGATTGTAAAATGAAGAAGAGGGGATTTACCTCAAGAAGGTTTAATTCCATGGACGGAGCTTTTTCCATTTGTTCAATAATATAAGGGCTTGGAATATTTTGAATCTATTATGTCATGGTTATAACCATACTTTAGGTTACATCCTTAAAAGAGACAGGCATCCCATTAGTTGATTTTTCACTAGGTGCACCCCCATGAAGTCTTGTGTTCAGAATAATGGTTGAATTTTTGTAATATTATAGACTTGGAGTTGGGAGAAGTATGATAGGATCGTCCCATAAAATTAAAGACTTTGTAAATGATAAGATATACCCCTTATAACTTCTATGTTTTTCTTTAAAGAGCATACAAAAGAAAATATATTAACCCATAACAATTTAGATTTCCCACAGAAACCTTTAATCAAAATTTGGAATGAACTCTCATATTATTCTCTGTTAATGAAGATATTGTCCCATATTGGGTTTTCTTATATGGGACCTCATTATAAGAGGCCACTAGAGAAGGCGTGAGAAGCATAGTCACCCCCAACTCAGTTGTATCCAAAATTCGGCATAACAGTGAGGAGATATAAATGGGCGTAGAGGTTGACAGAATGTCCACAATCAAGAGCTCCCATTCTAAGATATGAAACCACCACACAAAAATATAGAAGGCCATATAAGGGTATGGAAAATGTGAGCAGTGAATAGATATTACCAAATGAGAGAATTGGAATCGAAAAATAACTTGCCCACAGACTCTCACGGATAAGATTTTCCCATAAAATCTTATGTAATAAATTTCCTCTAAATACGTCAACATCAAATATGCTCCTTCTGTGATTATAGAAAACCAATTTGTCCCTTTGAATCTTCATTTCTAAAATGAAAGGGGTGTATCAGGACCTCGAAACCATGCGACAACAACTTTTGACGATGTATAGAGCAGCGAAAAAAACCTTAGCCTCCATCGTTCTCCTTTTCAACCATGAAGAACACCTGTTGATCGCAATGATTTTGCACTAAGTTATACAAAAAAGGGCAAGAAATGAAAACATGGTGAGGTGAAATTTATCATAAGACTCGTGAGATGTAGTGAACATAAAGACCCAAACAACCTCTATTGAGAAAAATTGATTCTATATGTACCAGTTAGGCTTGATGAGTCTATTGTTAAACATATATACTCTAGTTGGATGAATGTCTGTCTGCCATTAAAATAAACTGTAAGAAAAAATGAACAAGTGTTCACTTATACAATTCCTAAAGCATGGGGTGACCTAGATGACACATCAAACATTGTTGAACTAAATTATTGTGGATATTTCAATAGATATGTGATGGAAGAAAGCAATTCAATTTACAATGGTCTCTTTTTGAACATAAGTAAAGAATATTAAGAGTACAACATTGATACCGACCTTCATTATTTTCATAGAATGAAACACATAAAAACATTAGATGATCAATCTTGCCATAGTGTAAAATAGACACATATACTAGAAGACAAAGAATTATATAGCATAAGAAGAAAATTGAACAAAGAACGAGCAATAATATTAAAATATATCTTGATTAAGAAGAAACAGAATCCCTTAGAACCAATATATCTTTTTTTATTGGAGATGCAGACACTAGAAAGACACATGTTGCAAGAGAAATCTTCTAATCTCTTGTGTGCATGTACAATAACAAAGCTGAATATGATACACTTATATTAAAATGAGTCATAATAGCTTATATAGGAAAAGAAACTTTCAATGTTGGTGGTGTCACATTGCATTCTACATTTTCCATGCCTTTTAAAAAAATTGAATACTTGCCTTTAAACAATGAAAAGTTGGATACATTGTCTAAACACTTTGAACATCTTTTTGTTGTGATTATTAATGAGATTTCTCTCATTGACTCCACACTTTTGTACCATCTTGATAAAAAATTGTGTATAATAAAACATACCCCTACTGAATACTTTGGAAATGTTGATTTGATAATGTGTGGTGACATGTATCAAGCACAACCTGTCAAAGACTCTCTGATCTTTTAATATCTAACATTGAACAGCTTGAGAGTGTCATATAGGTTTTGGCAAGACGAACTAAAGTCCTATGTTTTGCATATTCCAATGTGTCAAAAATTTATAGCTTTGATTTCAATTTTGAACATAATGAGATTGAATGTCTAGCTAGATGCTAACATAGAATTCATCATTTATCATTGTTATAGAGAACCACCAATTGATCCACTATTTCCATATCTATTTTACAGAAATAAATATGTGCAGAGACAATAAAAAAATGTTGTCACATGTGGATACAAAGTTAATAGTGCTTGAAGCATTTGACAAAGTTGAAAGTATTCAAACAAACTTTGTGTCTTATGAAAAAACATTGCTACTGCCAACTAAAATACTACTAAAACAAAATATGCTCATTGAATTATGTGTTGAAAACTATGATATCAAAGATGGGATTGCTAATAGTGTTATTTTCTTGCAAGAAATACACACATAATGCATATTTAGTAAACATAAGTTTCGTGACTTCAATTTGAATTCATCAAACTCTATTCATGGTGTTCTTACTTGCATAAAAAAATAGATACACATACTTGAAACAAAAAACTTTTTCAATACAAAAGTTGAGCTTGTGATGTCACAAATCTATGTAATATGACCAATTTTCATAATAAGCATATATGCCGCACTTTTTACTCCTATCTCTACTATCCTTGAAACAATATCAATTTCCAAATTACACATTGTTGATGATAATTGCATCTTTATTATTATTGGGGTTTTCAATGTTGACACACATTCAAATAGCCCAAGAACAAAAATAACTAATTGAATATATGGAATAAATTCATGTGCATTAATTGACACACAATCATACTCCAAATTTAGAATCTCAAATAGACCATATTTGGACAAGTCTCAACCCTTGTTGTTGTGATGTCGGTTTGTTGGATGCATATTGGATTGATCATGATGCAATTCATGTTAGCTTGTGCGTAAATTGAACTTTTCAAGAAATGGTTGCAACTTTATATCCGTTTTCTCTATTCTTTGAGTATATATATATATATATATATATATATATATTAAAAGTGGAAACAAAAAACACTTTTTCTAGGTATTCTTTTCTTTCTCATTGTTTCTTTGCTTGTTAGGGACTTAATATTTAATCATATGCAATGTTGCCAACATAACCTTTGTAATATGAGTTCAAATATTTGTAGTAGAAATATTGTAAGACATACCTGTGTTGTTTCAATGTGTATTTTCAAAAGAAATAATTTACAAAAGTCGTGTTGTAATATAAAATTTAAGATTTTTGCATAATATACCTTTTATTAATGTAAATGAATAAACTTGAACAATGCTTGCTCTTTGATATTACTCCAATAGATCACTGAAAAATGTTTAAATACACAATCATTGCTTAAAACATCTAGACCTTTGTGTAATGTTTTCAATAGGTAATTTACAATATATTTGTTTCATAGTTGTGTTTCTATATGTGTAATGATTAAAAATATGTTAGCTCACAAAATAGATAGTGAAACATGTGGCAATGAATCTAGTAATATGGACAAATGGTTCATTGTTTATGCTTTCACAAACAAGAACAAACCAGATTCTTCGCATTTTCACATTTAATTTTTTCGCTTTTTTTCGTTTTCCATTTTAGTGTTCTTAAAATAGAAAAAATATACAAACCACAAAGAGAAATATATTTCTTTTCAGAGCCAAGGAAAAGGAAAAAAAGTTGCATCATCCATAATTAACATTTGCATGGGAAACTCAACGGAAATTTCTGAAGTAGATGTGTTAGTGTTATATGGTCCTCCTAATTTAGTATCTTGCTCACCACCTAAGGCTCAAGTCATACATGTTGATCTTGTTGATGTGCACAGACAACTTACAATAATTGTCAACATAAGTGATAAGCTAATTTCTTGATTCTTGTCATATTTCTTTGTCTGAAGTAACGTTGGGTAACGCCTCCAAAATGTCATCCACTTTCACCTTCATTTCCATAATTTTACCCTCATTATGTAACTTTATAGCCCCATAACCTTACATGAATTAACCATTTTCATTATCATATGGGTTTAACATTAATATTTTCCAAGTCATTAATTTTTAGTATTTTAAGTGAATTTATGATTAAATATTAGTTAATTAACATGTTTTCAAATATATCTAAAAGTGTTATGAGTTTTTTGATATTGTAGGCCTACTTGGAGATTCTAGAAGGGTCTTATTTGGCCATCGAACCACAAATTCGAATTTCAAATTCCAACTCATAAAGATTTGTGGAATATTTCTATAGGATGTGGATCATTAACTATGCACATTCAAAGGAGAAGAATCATGGATAAGAGAATTTTGAGAAGGTATGTATCTTACATTTTTAGGAGATTGGTTGTAACCATAAGAGATAAATGTGGATTTAGGAGAGGTATAAGGATCTAAATTTATTGTATAGTTAACCTCAATTTATGTATAAATAGGAGTGCACCCTTCATACAAAGGGTTGTCAATTGTAAGTGGTTAATTGTGATTTGTGAGCTAGTGGTTAGAGGTTAGAGGTAGCTAGTTGGAGGTTTCAAGTTCCATCCAAGATGTGATTTGTAAAGTGAGGAGAGAGAATTCTTTTAATATCTTTTAACTTCATATTTATAAAATACATACTGTTATTTTCATCTCCAAGATGTGATAGTTGATTCAATGTGCTTGTTGAGGAATGGAGGGCCCCCATCAACCACAATTTGCACATCTTTGAACATATTGGTAACATAATATAGTTTTTTTATTTTATGAAAGTGTGCCTTTTCCTTTCAGTATGTGTGATTTACTTTCCAACAGGTGTGATTTCAATTATGCAAGTGTGGTGTGATTTCATGTATGCAAGTGTGGTATGATTTCAATTATGTAAGAGTGATCTCCTTTATGCAAGTATGATTTCAATTTCTTTATGTTTGGTTTGATTTGGTTTGGATTGGAATATTTTATTATGTTTTGTAATTAGTTTTAATTGCATTAGATTAATTTAGTCTAAAATATAACCACCTAGTACATATGGTACAAGTTTACCTCGTCAGTTTACGAAACCCCGGTGTTGGGTGCTAAAAGGTGCCTTTTAAAACTCCTATTTATCCCACATTAATTATCAACCCGGGCAAGTCCTCTTGTTTCAAGAGTGTACACAATATGTGCACGCTATAATCCTAGAGAGTAATGTTTCTTAAAATGTAGTATAGATCTTCCAAATACAAGAGTAAACAGATGCTTGGAAATGAAATCTAATTACAATAACATGAAACTAAATGCTCTAAAATCCAATCACTCACTCAACAATCATCATTCAAGGATGCGGTAGTAATAACTCTTTCCTCTGGCAACTGATGTAAATGAAATAAAACATAAACAAGATCCTCAATCTGAGAACTTAGACAATAATAGCCAATGTCCTTTACAGTTGTTGATCTTACACTCCACACCAAAGCAATTAAATGGAAACTGAACTAAATCACTAATGCTGCTAATGAAAGTAAACTAGGCAAGCTCTCTATAATACATTCAAAATAAAAACCAAACTCTTCCAAAAATGAATAAACAGTAAACTAGATAACAGAAATGAACAACAGTTCTATTTACTTGAAATGACCAGCAAACAGAAATGAACATAAATTGGAAATGAATAGAAAATTCTATCTAATAGAAATGAACAATGAACAACAAATTCTATCTAATGGAAATGAACAGCAAAATCTGTAATTAGAATGAGCAACACAACAATATACTTGCAAAAAGCAATGATCTTGTTATGAGGGAAAAGGAACAGCAATGCAGTTCAATTACAGCTTATGTAATAAAATGAATTCATAGAATATTGAAAAAGCAAGCTGTAAAACAGGAAACTGTAAATCAATGTGATTAAAAGAAATAAATATTAAATCAAATCACTCACACGCTGCAAGAATCAGAAATATAACACAAAGACGCAGTGAACTCCACCAGAGGTCGGGCCCTTAGTCGCTAGTGAGCACTGCTAAGTTACTTCAGAATAATCGAATGAGCAGCAACACAAATTATTTATTGATCATATGTAGAAGAATTTATAAGCAATCATACTCTGTTTTAATTAACAAGAGTCGATGAACAATTCTAGAAATTACAATAGGAAATCGCCCTCAATACCCTCCTTTCTTTGATCTATGTTTCTCATTTAAATACACATAGCGCAGAGAGAAGTTACAATAGAGATAATTAAAAAATGATTCTAATAACAAATTTGGATTGACTTCAACCAATTGATCAACAAGAAAATATATTTCCATCAATCATTCAACAGGAACAGGTCAAATTTGGATTTGCAGCTGAGATAATTTGGAAAATGGCTGCAACAGTGAATCTGGGAAAATCATCCTCAGAGAACCTTTTGTTTCTCTTAACACTGACTGAATTTGGGCAAACCAATCATTATGAAAGTTAATTTGGTCTGTTTTGGACAAAACCCATGTTTCGGATTTTCCAGATTCTTATCCATTTGCCTAGAATGTCCAACGTAAAACTGACACTTCTTATTCCAGCAAATTTCTGAGTTGGAATATTTGATGATGATCTGGAGAACAAATCTACGATCTGGCAAATATCTTGGAGGCTAAAATGGTGAGTGATGTTACAAAATATATTAATAAACCATCATTGATAAAATCATGCATAATAATCATCAATTGATTAAAAATAAAGGAGAAGAAATAATATTTATCCATAAGAGCATAAATAATTATAAAATGGAATTATATGATAAATTATGATAAATGACATGATAAAGAAGAGTAGAAATGGATGAAATAGGTGTTAAAAAGTGATAATAATAATGACATATTAGCGGCCCAACACACCCCCAAACTGAATATATTGCATGCCCTCATGCAACCCAGAACTGAATATATTGCATCTCCTCATGCAACCCAAAGACAAAACCCATGTGTTAACCAAGCAAAAAAATTGTTCATCCCAACTCATGAAATGGATGGAACAAATGAATTTTTCCTCAAATAATGAATATTCAATTTTAGCAATCTTGATGAAGGCATAACATTTTTTATAGTTGACGTTCAACTACATGTCTATGAAGTTGCAGAAAAATGTGATATAAGTAACAGCAAACTTCCTTAACCATTTTCTCAAAAATCAGATCGTTTTGATGCACGGATCATGAGATATAAATAAAATGGCTGTAGGTGATAGTGCATAATTTTCGAAATTTTATGAACTAATTTAGCGTGAAATTATCTAGGTTTGTGTATTTTAATGGTACCTCTTTGTTATCCAGAAATCACAAGAATTCGGTTCATAGTTTTAAAGATATATGCAAATCAATTTCTGCACTGTATAAAAATGAAATTGTATGCCTTAAACGAGAAAGAAAGTAGAAAACATCCATTATGTGTAGGAATTCCTCCCCAAAACTGAAGAATTAGCATGTCCTCATGCAATGCTAGAAAAAAAAGAGAGGTGGTTGCTACAATCTGTTGAAATCTATGCCTGGTGTAAAACAACATGGAATAAGGGAGGTGTTGAGAATGAATAAGAATATCAATGGATGATAAAGAATATTACTGACATGGTCATAAGAAAGAAATGAAGGAAAGCAACACTCCCCCAAACTGAAAGATGATATGTCTTTGAAAAATGGGAAGTGGTAAAGATGTGGAATGAATGATGATAAATAATGCTCAATGGATTTTCATGAAATTCTCCTAAATTCGTAATAAATCAGAAAATTATGCTATTTTACCTCAAGTGGAATGACATGTAGGGATTGGCCTTTGTTGAAACTGATGTAGGCTGAGCGGATACTGAAAGTGATGCAAAAGGTGGAAGCCATGCAACCACATCATGTCTAAATAATTGTGCACATTCGCGAGTTGCGTGAGCCTTTGCTATTAGTTGCAATAGTGTGGTCGTGCTGCGAATATAATTTTCCCCCATACTTGTTTTTCTCCTGTAATAAAATCACGATTGTGAATGCAATTTTCTTGAATCCATAGTGTTAATTTTGAAGAGCAACAGATAAGATGTATGCCAAAATTTCAATCAGAAAAAACTCTGTAGAAATGCAGTATGAATATTGGGATTTGACCCACATGCAGGCATATTTAAAAGGCATCCATGCACCCCCCTGAAAGATGATAGGTTGCCCTCGACCGGAAAATAGAAGAGCAACTACTGCACAGCAATTGTACAGCATGGAAAGGCGTACATACTTACAATATGATCAACAAATTATCGCATTACTGAAATCAATGCATATTTTGAAATCATGAGTAGATATGGAAATGTTTATGTAATGATTCGAAAATAAGGGAAAATGACAGTTGATGTGGAAAAAGTACTTATGCGGTCATTATCCACATAAACTATTATGATCGATTTATAAATAAATTTCATGCATAAGAGGTTCCAAACAAAGGGTTTAGGAGCATACTCTCATTTGATATTAGATAAAGATATAAGAAAAGGGTTTATCATTACTATTTATTTGTGAAAAATATGACTCCAATACCATCAGCAGAGCTCTGTTGCCCACAGGTGTCTATAACCTTGACAAAGTTGATTTCTCACCCTTGGAACCATTATCCTTTATTTATGCCTAGGGAAGTGTTGTGTGATGTCATGATGGAGGCCACTGTGCTGGCTTGGGAACCAGATGAATCATAATGCCATTCACCAAGAAGGAGTGAAAGGTGGACAGGTCGGCTCGTGATGAGACCTCCTGTTCCAAAGACTTTTTATTTTTCTGAGTTGTCCATTGGATCATATCCCTGGTGTGGTGGCCATAATGGGAATGGCACTTCACTACTCCCTTATGATCTGCAATGTTCCTAAATTAGCTTCAACTAATTGGAACATTAATTTTTCCATGTTTATTTTTGCATTTCATAATTGATGAATAAATTGTAAAGGAGGACATGTAAAACTCCTGAAAACCAAGAATAAATCAATGCCTATGTGAACAAAGACATATTTGGGCTATGTAAATTATATCTTGCAGGTGTGAAAGGGTCTAAATCACAAGAGGGGATCCTATTTGACCAAGTCAAACAGCGCAGTCTAGATGCATTGAACCTTTTTGAGGGACAGCGCAGTTCTAGAAGGAGCTTGTAATGTGAAAAGGGTTAAGTGATTCAAGGTGGTTTAGGGTTCGGCAAGACTCCTATCTTATAAAAGGAAGAGGAGGGTAGCAAGGAGAAGGTTGTTGAAGACATTATTTCTGAAGGTCTGTCTGCTTAGACATCCCTTGTTGAGCATTCCTGTTCAGGAATCCCACCTCCTTCCTTGAGCGGCTCTTAGAGGAGAATTGTGCTAAAATTCTCCACTATCAGGCTTGGGCCAAGTTTCACTTTACATTACAGCACTGCTCATGATTGAGGGTGAGCTTTCTTTTGATTTGTAGCAAGTGGAGATCTAGATCTGCTCAGATCTAGATGATAGCAGTGGCTCTTTTCAGTGAGAGTGTCATTTAACCTCCTGAAAGTGTTCATTTGCTGATTGTACTTCAGATCTACATCCTAGCATCAGGCCACATCATCTTCAGAAGCTACAGCACTATTTTTGTCCCTAAGACAGCATTATTTGCATATCTACAGCTGCAGGGTGTTCTGCTTACATTTTGGAGGAGAGATCTCCGGTGATTGGATTCATCCTTCACTGTGGTGATCCATAGATTGGCCAAACAATATATGTTCTGTTTCAGATATGATATTCTACATGTTCATGATTCAGTGATTTTCTGAATCATTCTACAGATCTGCATTCTTAGATCTCAGATCTACTTCTAGTGCTTCATGACTTGAGCAAAACCCCAAGGGGAATGTATAGATCAGCTCTTCTTGTACATGGATCTGTATTAGATCTATATTTTTATTTACTGATCTGATCTAGATCTGAAGAATTAATAAAATTTTGCTTCAGACCTGAAAATTACGCTGTCACTGTTATGCAGTCTTTTTACATGGTTGCAGCCCCTCTTTCTTGAGGATTTCTTATGTATTCTTTCATTCTTATCCTGTAAAGTGTATGAGTTATATTCATGAGCTTATTTGTGAATTTTCATACCTTATTTCAGTCATACCCTTCAGAAAACCATGCTCACATGCTTTAGTAAATTTCTGCATAAATCTAGTCTTGGGAAATCAGGGTTTTCTAGCCTAGTTAGGAAAGGAGGAATTGTTTAACTTAGCAAATTTTTTTTTTTTTGCTAAAATTCGACATGGGAATCCCTCATAACCCTAGCTATCATATACAACTACTTTCCCATCTTATTTTCACGTAAATATCCTAATACACACGTTTTAGGGAAAAAATCGTCACTTTTCCCCACCTTTTGCCTTATAAAACACTGTATAACTTTTTTGTTGTGTATTTTACTGAATTTTAAGTGTTTCTAGATCTGTATGAGGTATATAGCTGAAGCTCCACATTGGTAATAACTCATATTATTCCCAATTTGTAGTTGTTCCTGAAAAAGGGATATTACAGTGGTATCGGAGCAAGATCTTTGGCTCAGCCTGTGGCTTCAAGCCAAAGTGTTGAATCCCTAAAGGAGGAGTATTTCAAGCTCTATAGATATATTTTTTAGATGGCCAGGTAGCCTCTGGATCTCATCCTTTGTTCAAAGGTGACATATCCAATAAATGCCCCTGCAGTCAATCTCTAGAATAGAATCTTGATATCCTTGAGAAGGGAAATTTTCAGTGGTATTCCAGCAAGGAGAAAGGTAAGAATGATGAATAATATGGTTTTATTCTCATCAGATTTTATATATAAGAGGAACCTCTCCAAGGAGGTTGAACAAGAAGAAGCAGTGAAACTCCTAGAAAGTTTCAAGAGAAGAAAGATCTTCTGATCAGATCTACAAGATCTATACATGAGGAACATTCTAGATCCTCATCTCATGGATATGTGCACTCAACCATATCACCTAAGCTTCAAGGTTCTGTCAGTTATTTCTTCATGAAGAGGAAGAAAGGAGGTGTATCTAAGAAGGAGACTCTTAGGGAGTATTTGGAGAAGTATGAAGCTCAATCCAAGGAGTTCAAAGATGATTTGAATTTCCAAGGGTTCTGCAAGATCAAGGAGAGAAAATGCACAAAGAAGGAGCAGCATGACATGGGTATATTCTATCTATCTATCTTTTATAGATCACCTAAATGTCCAGTCAAGGTTTGGGTGGAGGAGCTAAACATCTTTGTGCAACAACATCAAGTCTCTAAAATTGAAGCCATCAAAGTAGAAACGCTGCATTTTGAAGGTAAAGCTTATTCTTGGTGGTTGTTTGAGTATTTTTCCTTGAATAATGACAATACACCTACTTATGCAAGGTTTATTGAAAGATTGATAGAAATTCTTGATGAAGCTCCATGTGTATCATCTTTTGTTGATACTGTCAAACCACATCAGATGAATCTTTTTCATGAGTTGGAATGGTCTATGAATCCAACTCCATTTCTGAATGCCATGGAAGAAGGTGTAAGTTTTCTTGATGCCTTGCCAAGGGCAAGATCTCCTTTGAGTAAAGTGTCCTCTTCTCAAGAGGGAAGCATGAAGGTTTCTCCTTCAATAGATGACCAAGATCTAAGGTCTTTTATTGATGGTGAGACAATTTCAGATGTCAAAGAGGAGGAGAAGACAGGAGGTCATAACGCAGTCACAGCAAAAGCACCTCAAGCACCTCATGAAGATGAATTTGGAGCACTTGCTCCAAGAGAAGAAACTCTTGCACTCTTGCAAGGAGTTCCACAAGATCTCACACATAGATCTCTTGAGCAGCATGTACCATCATTGTCAAATGATGAGATCTTGATGATAGAGGAAGGAAGAGAGGAGGAGGAGCATCTCAAGAAGAATAGCATATACCCTTCTCTACTTCCAGGGTTGGAAGACCAAGGAAGGCAAGATAATCCATGCAGCAATGGTAGGGGCAAATATGTCCACCTACATCCACATTCTTCTCTATGCCTTCATGCCTCTTTGCAAGGAGGCATTCCACCAGGAAGCCCTCCTGATTGGAGGAAAAATAAAGTGCTCTCTCAACTATGGGCAGCATTTGCATACTTGGCTAATGAAGGAGCCTTGGGAGAAGCAAGCACAGTGCAGAGGATCTTTCATGAATTCATAAAATAGATAAGCAATTTTCTGAATAGGACATTTTTATCTTCCATTCATTCATCTACGCTAAGGAATGAAAGATCAGAAATCTATGGTGGTATGGATATGAGGATACATGGAAAAACCATATCTTTGGGGTAAGCCATGGTATTCTCACTTACAAAATAAATTTCTTAACATGACAAGAGGATATTAATACTCTTGCATGCATGGGCCAAATTGAGGAAGTATTGGGGGACAAGAACTTTCCAAGGGGAGTTGATTTCCACATGCTTCAATCTCGTCTTGAGCAAGATCAGCTGCAAGGGAGGTAGCAAAAGAAAGTTTATGGGACTCCAACATGTGACCTTGGCATCAAGTATGTCAAAGAGGAGAGTCATGATATGATAGGGGTTGCATTTCAAACCTCTACAATGTTGTCATTTTTGGGAAGTCTAGAGCCTTATTGGGACTCCCAACTTATGATGGAATACTACAAGGACCCTTTCACATGTGAGGTTCTTGATGGGAAGGTAATGGATGGGAGGTATAATGTAGTTGGATGGGTCATCTACTTCCATGATCATATTTATTTGGTTAAAGGCTCCAAGCTCAAGGAGAAACTACTGAATGCAACCTATGAGATCTTGATTTCCAAACCCATTGGTTTCATTGGAGCATATCATACTATCTTGGATGGATTCATGTGGGATAATTTCAAAGAGGAGGTGCACTCTCATATGAAGAAGTGCATGAACCATTTTTTAGATGAGGAGGAACATAGCTCTTGGGAAGAATTATCATCCACGCCTCCTTATTCATTGAGTGTGAGAGGAGGCTCATCCATGAGCTACCTTGCTGATTTTAAACAAGTGTATGAAAAATATTATATTGCTGAATCTCATGATGTATACCTGTATTTTTTTAACACTCATTTGCAGGGCTTTTCTCCAAGAGGGAGCACTATTTATGATGGGATTCATGGTCCACTTGAGGCCATGAACTTTATTGATGTTGATCATCCTTTGGAGGATCTTGGAGGGAAGATACACTTTCCATGGTGTGACTCCTTTACACCAATCATTAAGCACCTTCTCCAAGCATGCAAGAAGGATGGGGCAGCAAGCAAGTGTTGGAGGAAACACTTGTCATCTTCTATTCCATGGCAGTTGAGGGTAAAACTGCATTGGTTGCACATGAGGAGGCATATTCCTTATCCTTTATCATATATGGCAACTAGCATGATTTTAATCATGATTCCACATGCTGAAGATTTTCTTATTCTTGGGAACATGGTTGGAGGAGAGACACATTTGTGGAATGTGTCCTTGGGGAAAGGAGTTTCCCACATTCTTTGCACTACATGTTCTAGGGGGAGCATGGGAGACCATATGGCCACTATAGCACATTACTTGTCTCTTTATGATGTGGACCATATGATTGTATGTAGCACTTGGAGCATGCCTCTCATGGGCATTTGGGAGGAGATTCACTATGAGTTACCATGCTGGAAGGTAATTCATTTCATTTGGATGATAGCATGGAGGTGGAAGACCCTCATTGATGGTGAAATTCCACATTATGACCATCACTTCTATCTTGATGAGGCCATGGATCAGCAAGAAGGTTTCCATATAGACCTTCCTTTACTTCATGATGAGAGCTATTTGGTTTATCTACCAAAGGCCACTTTGCACACTTGGGAGGAACCATTGGGAGATGGAATTATTGCATAAAATTTGAAGCAATGGTGGAGACTATTGAAGGAGGAGGCCACAAGAAGAAGGGGGAGATTTTGCAGCACCCTTGCATTTGCTTGAGGACAAGCAACATTTGGGAGGGGGAGACTGTAATGTTTCTAAATTAGCTTCAGCTAATTGGAACATTAATTTTTCCATGTTTGTTTTTGCATTTCATAATTGATGAATAAATTGTAAAGGAGGACATGTAAAACTCCTGAAAACCAAGAATAAATCAATGCCTATGTGAACAAAGACATATCTGGGCTATATAAATTATATCTTGCAATTGTGAAAGGATCTAAATCACAAGAGGGGATCCTATTTGACCAATTCAAACAGTGCAGTCTAGATGCATTGAACCTCTTTGAGGGACAGCGCAGTTCTAGAAGGAGGTTGTAATGTGAAAAGGGTTAAGTGATTCAAGGTGGTTTAGGGTTTGGCAAGACTCGTATATTATAAAAGGAAGAGGAGGGAAGCAAGGAAAAGGTTGTTGAAGGCATTATTTCTGAAGGTCTGTCTACTTAGACATCCCTTGTTGGGCATTCTTGTTCAGGAATCCCACCTCCTTCCTTGAGCAGCTCTTGGAGGAAAATTGTGCTAAAATTGTCCACTATCAGGCTTGGGCCAAGTTTCACCTTACATTACAGCATTGCTCATGATTTAGGGTGAGCTGTCTTGTGAGTTGCAGCAAGTGGAGATCTAGATCTGCTCAGATCTAGATGATAGCAGTGGCTCTTTTGAGTGAGAGTGTCATTTAACCTCCTGAAAGTGTTCATTTGTTGATTGTACTTCAGATCTACATGTTGGAATCAGGCCACATCATCTTCAGAAGCTACAATGTTGTTTCTATCCCTAAGACAATGTTATTTGCAGATCTATAGCTGCAAGGTGTTCTGCTTGCATTTTGGAGGAGAGATCTCTGGTGATTGGATTCATCCTTCACTATGGTGATCCATAGATTGGCCAAACAATATATGTTCTATTTCAGATATGATATTCTACATGATCATGATTCAGTGATTTTTTGAATCATTCTGTAGATCTGCATTCTTAGATCTCAGATCTACTTCCAGTGCTTCATGATTTGAGCAAAACCCCAAGGGGAATGTATAGAACAGCTCTTCTTGTACATGGATCTGTATTAGATCTATATTTTTATGTACTGATCTGATATAGATCTAAAGAATTAATAAAATTCTGCTTCAGACTTGAAAATTACGCTGTCACTATTATGCAGTCTTTTTACATGGTTGCAGCCCCTCTTTCTTGAGGATTTCTTCTGTATTCTTTCATTCTTCTCCTGTAAAGTGTATGAGTTATATTCCTGAGATTATTTGTGAATTTTTAGACCTTATTTAATTCATACCCTTCAGAAAACCATGCTCACATGCTTCAGTAAATTTTTGCATAAATCTAGTCTTGGGAAATCAGGGTTTTCTAGCCTAGTTAGGAAAAGAGGAACTGTTTAACTTAGAAAAACTTCTTTTTTTTTGCTAAAATTTGACATGGGAGTCTCTCATAACCCTAGCTATCATATCCAACCACTTTCCCATCTTATTTTTACACAAATATCCTAATACACACGTTTTAGGGCCAAAATCATCACTTTTCCCCACCTTTTCCCTTGTAAAACGCCATATAACTTTGCTGCTATGTATTTTACTGAAGTTTAAGTGTTTCCAAATCTGTATGAGGTATATAGCTGAAGCTCCACATTGGAAATAACTCATATTATTCCCAATCTGTAGTCGTTCCTGAAAAAGGGATATTACATGATCATGGTAGGTTGGCTCTTGATGAGACCCCCTATTCTCCATCTGCCATATCATAGAATTTTTAGTAATCATATAGAGATTTTTTTCTTCTTTTTTCATGTAGCACTTCCCTATTTATGTATAGAAGATGGCTCAACACTCCTTAAGAGTAGGGATGGTGGAAGAAGTCTGAACATATCAATAGAGAAAGCATGCCCTTATTCTTATTCAATAAATAAAAATCAAAGGGAGTTATGAAGATTTAGGGAAGAACCAACATGATAAAGATAATTGATCATATTAATTTTAGTGAAAATAAAGACAGCAAAGTGATATAGATGGTTGTGTCCTTTCCTTTTCTTATCACTACAAAACAATTTCTTAAAAATTACAATTTCTCTTGATTTGCTGATTCCAGTAACCTCTAATTTTTGTGTCCTTGCATAAATTGTATGTTTTTATTTAAAAGATTCATGAATAATTCACAAAAATCCTCAAAATGTTGTTCTAAAACAAGAAAAATGCACTCAAAAACTGTTGTTCCCTAGATGGAACAGCTGTTGTTCCTTAAGAGGAACAGCAAAAATAATCTGTGAAAATGTTGTTCCTTTTGAAAGGAACAGAAGAAACAATTGAAAAAAAAAAAAAATGTTGTTCCTTTTGAAAGGAACAACAAAACAATCCGCAGAAATGTTGTTCCTTTGAAAAGGGACAGCAAAAACAATCGGCAAAAAAACATGTTGTTCCTTTTGAAAGGAACAGCAAAAACAAGCAGGAAAAATGCTGTTCCTTTGGAATGGAACAGAAAAAATAGGTGGCAAAAAATGTTGTTCAAAAACAAGCGGAAAAAACTATTGTTCCTTCGGAAAGGAACAGCAAAAACACGCGGCAAAAGTGTTGTTCCTTTCAAAAGGAACAGCAAAACTGTTGTTCCTTTTGAAAGGAACAACAAAAACACGCGGCAAAAGTGCTATTCCTTTTGAAAGGAACAACAAAAATAATCAACGGAAATGTTGTTCCTTTTGAAAGGAACAGCTACTGTTCCTTAAGAGGAACAACAAAAAAATATAAGCACGCAAGATTTTTGTTCCTTAAGAGGGATGGCTTCCTTAAGAAGAACAGCAGTTGTTCCTTAAGAGGAACAACAGTTGTTCCTTAAGAGGAACAACATGAAAAATAAAGGCACACAAAAGCAAAGAAAATGCACGAAGAAATTGTTGTAGGGAACAGAAAAGGAAAAAAAAAAAGGAACAAAGCTAATGTACAATCCATTGTTAAGCAAATCCAATCAACTAGAAAGGAAAATTTATGTACAGGTCTAAAGAAAAAGTAATTTTTTATAGAATTTGTGCTGCCAAAGAATTGCCTTCTGCAATTGAAACTTGCATGGTGGGGTCCTTATTGTTCAATTTCCAATGGAGCAGAAACTACAATTTGAAGGGATCAACACCTGAGAAACAAAAACATAAAATAAATCAGAAAAGAAGCAACACTTTATTAAGTTACAATAGCTATGATGTTATTTCCTAAGGGAATATCAATTTGTCAATGGAAAAAAATGATCTCTTTGAAAAATGTTTTGGCAGAGTGACATGAATCTTCAAATGAAAACAAATTCTTCATTTCTTCTTTTATGAATCTGTTAGGTAACGAACTAGATGAAATGTCTTTGTTTCACTAAAATTTCTTTCAAGAATCGCTCGTCCATAAATTGACCTTCTTTATTCTGCTAAGACCTGCAAAAAACGAGTGTCTACCTACAATAAAACATTAAATCATGGAGAAAGAGAGGTGATCGAGCTCCCCTAATCCAAGAATTATGCAAAAAACTAACAATTAATTACTCTGTAAAACAAATCCACGGATAAAATTAATTTATTACCTGCGGGAGAGCAAAGGCCAATCATACTAACCAGTAGTGTTTTAATCATAACTTCTTTGTTTTTCATCCGATTTGAGTGATTCCAAATCAAAATGAAAGTGAATTCAAAGATATGTCTCCAATAGAAATATGTTTTAAAAATTCCATGTAATGGTATGTTAAATTTTCTTAGAACAACCTGCATAATAGAGTCATTTTCGATTTTCTGGCTCAGACCAACAGTTGATATTTCAAGCATAAATTATTTGTTTGATGATGGATTAAGCTGATTCAAATTGAAAATGAAATTATATTCATTTATTTATCTCCAATAGAAACATGTTTTGAAGACAAGAAAAATTGATGGGTCAAATACGCTAGTGAACAGTCGAGAAAACAAAGTTTCAAGAGTGCTGATTTATGATAAGCAGTCAGTATTTTGGTCATAAATTCCTCATAACGATATCAAAATCGAGTGATTCAAATTGCGTTGTAAACTATATTCATATAGGAATCTACCATAGAAACAGGTTTTAAAAATATAGTCATTTAGGCCTCCAAAAACTGACTGTCCCAACTCTGTTCCTAAACTGCCTACTAGAATCCCTATCAATGTTTTGGTTCTAACTTTTCCGTTTCAAATCCAAATGGAGTTATTAAAATTGGGTTGGAAATTATACATCAAGGGCTACTTAGGATAGAAGCATTTTTTTTAAATATTCACTTTTGGTCCCTCAAAACATGACTGTCCCAACTCTGTTTTCAGAAATTTCATCAAGCCTGCAAGCCAAAAAATATGATATTCAAGCAATTTTTCCATATTGGTGATAAAAATGAATATGAGTGTTTGTATAATTTTTATTTTCAACATAATGCATCTAAATACACAAATAAATTAAAATATTTATCATCGATGTTGATTTCCACAGCGTGTTGCAACAAAAACAACTATTTTTACAAAAATAAAAAAATTTAAAAAATGTGTTTATTTTATTTCCTTATTTATTTTATTTTTTCACTAACCTACTCTGATTTGGAAAATTAATATGATTACGTATAAGATTATTTCCAGTGTAACCATTTTCGAAATAAGGCTTCAAGTATGTACATACCCAAATTTGAAAAATGCATGTTAATAAAAAATAGGGTATGAGAAGCCAACTTCCCTTGAAAAGAAGGTGCCAAAAATTGTTGAAGCATGGAGTGGTGCTGCAAAAAAAAGGAGTGAAACCAATATTCAATGTATCCCTTACTTTCTTGATTTTCCATAGCCGTCATATCATAAAGTTCTTGAGTATTTAAAACAGTTTGTTGATGCAGGCTAGAAGAAACCTCATTTTCTTTCATAACCTCTACAATTTTTGGATTTGGTACATTCTAACTCTCAGTATAAGTTTTCTCCAATGGTGCATGTGAGATAGAATGGGTGGGAAGGGTCGGTAAATCTTTCAGTTCAACACTGTAAGCATTTTGTACTGGTTTATTATGGTGAGGGTGAGGAATGAATTGAGCAGGAAATTGTGTAGGGAATGGAGCATTTTAATGATGTAGTTGATTGGGTTGAATGAATGATCTTGATAGACAAGAAAGATGTTGTGGAAGAGCTGGTGGAGAATATAGAGGATGTGTTTGTGCTACAAGATGAGGGAGAGTAGTCATGCAATCATGAGATGAATCGTGCCAAACTTGTAGACAAGATTGATGGTGGTTATATTGAGATTGACATGGCTACCCTAACATATGAGTATTCCATAATGGATTATGCAAGTAAGAGAATGGAGAGGAAGTGTTTTGAACCATACCTGTAGGCCACGATTTCCATGGTTTTGACCTTTTTGCAGCTTTCCCATCTCTTTTATATGCTACTTCCATCCTATATAAGGAAGAGTGAGTATCTATGGGATGCTCCTTTCGGTAATGAGGGAAAAACACTTCATCAAATTCTCGATTTTTTTGAACCTAAAAAACATTCAATTATGAATTTAGAGAACTAATGAAATCATATTTAAAATTTTCAAATAAAACATTGATTTCAGCTCTTATGTCTCTTGTTCTTGTAGTAAATTTGGAAAAGAAAGAAGAAACTTCTCTAGAATTCTTACCAGCCTCGGAAATTCCTCTTGAATACCTTATGCACAATTCACAAACATCATCATATGATAACTGAAAAACATCACCTTTTCCTATCAGATTTAAGGGTTCTAAAAATTCATCTTTGATTCCTTTAAGAAGGAGTGTTTTCAAGATCTCTTTTTCCAAATGCTTATGCTTTTATTTTTGAAGGTTATATTGAAATCGCTCCACATAGTCCTCCAAGCTTTCATCTTCCCCTTGTATCATATTGAAAATATCTTCATCGACTTTGCAATAGTCTTGATACTTCTTCAATAATATGTTCTTCATGTCCTCCCATGTTTGGATGCAGTTCCCACCTAGGCTCATGAACCATCAAAGAGCTGCTCCTTTTGGAGTAAGAGGAAACACTTTCAATCTTTTATCATTAGTACAATAATCATATCCTCTACAAAGCATTTCAAACTCAAATAAAAATGTATCTGGATCTTCATTTTTCAAACCGTGAAAATTTGGTAGAGACAATGGGGGAATTATGTGCATTTGTGTTACTCCTTCTAAATCTTTGATAAGGAATTCAAAAGTTGCAATGTGAGCCATTTCTTACCATAATAGAAGATGTTCTTCATGTGTTTCTTTAAGGATCCTCCTTCCAATGTTCCTATCAATTGGTTAGTGAAATGGGTGGTGCTTACATCACCACTCGAGTGGAATTACAGGATTTTTTTTAAAATTCTACCTCTAAAATTCCTACATAATTCTGCTAAAAAGCGAGCGAAGGAGCAAGCATTTTACTTGCTCGTTACGCAGGTTCTTACCTTCCGTTTTTAAAACCCAGTTCTTTCACAGCAGACAAACATCAAACATACATCACTCTCTATGAAATAGCAACACTCACTCCGGCAACGGTGCCAAAATGTTGGGTGCTAAAAGGTGCCTTTTAAAACTCCTATTTATCCCACATTAATTATCAACCCGAGCAAGTCCTCTTATTTCAAGAGTATACACAATATGTGCACGCTATAATCCCATAGAGTAATGTTTCTTAAAATGTAGTATAGATCTTTCAAATACAAGAGTAAACAGATGCTTGGAAATGAAATATAATTACAATGACATGAAACTAAATGCTCTAAAATCCAATCACTCACTCAGTAATCATCAGTCAAGGATGCAGTAGTAATAACTCTTTCCTCTGGCAACTGATGTAAATGAAATAAAACATAAACAAGATCCTCAATCTGAGAACTTAGACAATAATAGCCAATGTCCTTTACAATTGTTGATATTACACTCCACACCAAAGCAATTAAATGGAAACTAAACTAAATCACTAATGCTGCTAATGAAAGTAAACTAGGCAAGCTCTTTGTAATACATTCAAAAGCAAAAGCAAACTCTTGCAAAAAGGAATAAACAGTAAACTAGTTAACAGAAATGAACAGCAGTTCTATTTACTCAAAATGAATAGCAAATGGAAATGAACAGCAAATTCTATCTAATAGAAATGAACAATGAACAACAAATTCTATCTAATGGAAATGAACAGCAATCATGAAATGAACAGCAAATTCTATCTAATGGAAATGAATAGAAAAATCTGTAATTAGAATGAGCAACACAACAATATACTTGCAGAAAGCAATGATCTTGTTATGAGGGAAAAGGAACAGCAATGCAAATCAATCACAGCTTATGCAATAAAATGAATTCATAGAATATTGAAACATCAAGCTGTAAAACAGGAAAATGTGAAGCAATGCGATTAAAAGAAATAAATATTAAATCAAATCACTCACACACTGCAAGAATTAGAAATATAATACAAAGACGCAGTGAACTCCACCAGAGGCCAGGCCCTTAGCCACCAGTGAGCACTGCTAAGTTACTTCAGAATAATCGAATGAGCAGCAATGCAACTTATTTATTGATCATATGTAGCAAATTTAACAAGCAATCGTACTTTGTTTTAATTAACAAGAGTCGATGAACAATTCTGAAAATTACAACAGGAAATCTCCCTCAATACCCTCCTTTCTTTGATCTATGTTTCTCATTTAAATACACATAGCGCAGAGAGAAGTTACAATAGAGATAATTAAAAAATTATTCTCATAACAAATTTGGATTGTCTTTAACCAATTGATCAAGAAGAAAATATATTTCCATCAATCATTCAACAGGGAACAGGTCGAAGTTGGATTTGCAGCGGAGATAATTTGGAAAATGGCCGCAACAGTGAATCTGGGAAAATTGTCCTCAGAGAACCTTTCGTTTCTCTTAACACGAACCGAATTTGGGCAAACCATTCTTTAAAAAAAGTTAATTCGGTCTGTTCTGGACAAAACCCATGTTTCAGATTTTCCAGATTCTTCTCCATTTGCCCAGAATGTCCAACGCAAAACTGACACTTCTTATTCCAGCGAATTTCTGAGTTGGAATATTTGATGATGATCTGGAGATCAAATATACAATCTGGAAAATATCTTGGAGGCTAAAATGGTGAGTGATGTTACAAAATATACTAATAAACCATCATTGATAAAATCATGCATAATAATCATCACTTTATTAAAAATAAAGGAGAAGAAATAATATTTATCCATAAGAGCATAAATAATTAAAAAATGGAATTATATGATAAATTGTGATAAATGACATGAAAAGAAGAGTAGAAATGGATGAAATAGGCGTTAAAAAGTGATAATAATAATGACATATTAGCGGCCCAACACCCGGGTTGACAAATTAAATGACAGGGATTAATTAAATCACCCAACATTTTGGCATCATTGTCGAGGAGGTATACATAGGTGTTTATTTTGAAGTTTAGACAATTCATTATAGTTTTTCATTCTTAGATGCATGGTTAAAATCATATTAAAATCATTTTGAATATCATATTTCAATAATTTTTCAAAAATGTGTACTAATATGTGTGCACGATAGGAATTATTGACTAGTTTGAGTAATTCACAGACAATTAATGGTTTGAAGGATGTCCTTCCAAGAACTTTCTCGAATCCTAGCAAGAGTTGGAATATTTCCTTCTCATCAAGAATATATTTTAACTGCATTCAAAAAATTCATATGTTTCTCCACCTCCACAAGAATATCTTCAAGTCTCTTTTGATTCCTCTTGTCAATTTGTTGAAGAGACTGAAGAATCATGCAATAGTGTTGATGGGGAGAAACTACTAGAATCTGAGGAATGCATAATAAAGGAGGATATTCAAAATGATTTAAACCAAGAAAGGAATCAGGAATGTCATGGCATTATTGAAGGATGGTTCCTATTAAGGATCAAATCACCTTAATTCTTAATTGCATTATCAAAACAATTGGTTTCTCGTGCTTTGATGTGCTTCAATGAATATTTTTCAGAACTAAGCATGAATATATTTTTACTCCTATTACGCACATGGTTACACTGGAAATATTCATACACTTGATCAATTTTTCTATTTCCAGTAGAGTAAAGTATGGTATAATCAATGAATAAAACCAAGTTTGGTGATGTGTTTTTTTTTAAGTTTTAAGTTAGATTTCATTTTATTTATAATTTTATTTATTGGTGGTGTAGTAAGAGCCACCCATCTCAATAATCATTTGTACGAAAATGTAGAAAGAGAAGGAATATTTGAGAAGAAGGAGAATAAATAAGAGTTTTGAAAGCCACAATCTGAATTTAGAGATCAAATCCTTTCACTTTGTCTTTTTAGTTTCAAATTCCAAATGAATAAAGAGTTTCAATATTGTTGAGTATGATCTCTTCTTACACTCTCAGCGATCTGGAAGATCAGAAAATAAAATTGAACAAAGTTAGTTTTAAGATTTTACAATAAAAATTGGATAAGAAATCTAAAATTGTACTCAAAAGTATAATTACAGGTTTTTAGAAAGCTCAAATAGAAAAACTAATGCCTCCAATGGATCTAAAACTGACTAAAACCCCTATTTTAACTCTTTTTGCACCTCATTTGGCCAAAAATTGTGTACAATGTCACTGTTTTAAGTTTCTACCCAATTATGTTGTTAATAACCCTGCAATTCGACCCAAACCTGGCATGTGCGCCCAGAAAACGGGAACGGCGCACAAATCTGGCCTTCTCAATTGACAGTCGAATTTGTAGGATGGTTAAAACCGCCCCCAAATCCCTCGTGCCCGTGGTCATATTACGCTGCATGGGATCGGGGGCTAGGGCTTAGCCCTGGCCCCTTCCCCAAATGGTGCGTTTGTTAACCTTAGAAGAAAAAAATGGACTATATTTAATAAGGAACAAGGTTAGGTGCATTGGTTAGAACGCTTTGTTTTTTGGTATGAGGTTTTAGGTTCGATTCTTGTGGAGGATATTTAGCTTCACACAAAAATTATGTTCCCCCTCCAGGAGGCCACGTGGCACTCCCACATTGGCCCTCCACAACAAGTCGTAACCAATGGAAAAAATCCATGTGTCAACCAATCAACTCATGCCAAGTGTCACCCACAAATTGGCTGGAGAAGTTACAATAAAACTTGCCATGCCATAGGCCCAGTCAGCGTACAGACGGTTGATTAGGCATTTCTAAAACTGGAAAATTCATTTTTTTTAGTTGTTTCACTAAATTATCAGAACACGATTTCGTGATCATTTGAAGTTGGATTTTAGTGAAACAAATTGCATTGGATTCAGAACGATGAGATCTATGTTTTGGCACTGGTTTCAATTTGATCCAAGAAATTTGAATTTCAAGCATTTTCGTGATCCACAAGATCATGGTCAAGGGTGGAGTGATATAGAAAAAGAACAAACACAATTACAGATTTAGACTTTCATAAAAACCTACAAATATTTAAAAATCTAACTGTGATAATTGAAAAAAACCACCATCTAAGTCTAATTGCAAGTTGTAAAGTGGCAAGTCAGTGCAATGATCCACATTTTTGGTAGCTGCAGAATTAGCATAGCTACAAAATAGACATAATTCAGTAGCTTATATAAGTTTGGCTTATGATCTATTAATGAACCATTAAGTGTGTGGATAAGAGGTCTCAAGCTTAAAATTGGTTAGAAACACAATGAAGAAGTCACCAACAAAACAATAATAGGTGATCCATGGTAGTGATCAGGTAAAAGTGCATTTAATTTTTCATCCCTGAATTTGTTTTATTAGTATTATTTTTGAGTTTTTTTTTGTGTATACATCAAATGAAGAGGAACTAATCACCTCTCTCTTTTGATATTCTTACATTTTATTGCAGAAATTGCTAAGTTTTTGCAGGTTCTAGGACGATGACATAAGAGCACTATATGCACAAATACATTTTTGAAGGCGAAGTTGCTTTCTGAAGAGCGTGATAATTCAATGTAAAATCAAATCCACTACACCATTTCTAATAAATACATACAAAATTTACCATCGCTACACATTTTAAGCCCGTAGTCGATCCATAATTGTCCATCTCCCTACTACCGAAAATTCATTTCCCTTTGCAATCTTCATACTTTCCTACCTAATTTTCAGTCATCCTTAAAGCAAAAATAAAGTCATTCAACTACCTTATAAAGCTAAGTAACTGCATTTTCCTTTTCCTTTTTGTCAAATAAACCTTGCTTCAATGCAAATTTTCCATCTATAGTCCTTCAAATTATTATTTCATACTCGTGTTATATGATGGAGGATTCATTAAGGCCTCCCTTCTAACAAGTTTTGACCCATCTACTCCGACACATCATCTAGAATCAAAACTAGAGATATTTCAAGTACCTTGAGGCTTGCATGCGTTAATGGCAAGTTCTCTCCCCAATAAATAGTGGGAATACATCAGTTTCCCATGTTTGTCGAATCTTCTAGGTAACTCGACTACGAACATCTATTCATACCTAGTAATATGTACTTAGGCATCTTGACTCTCATTGGCATCAATGGTGAGTAGTCTTGTGTTGGTTAATGGCATTCATTAATGGCTAGTAATCAAACAATTTATTTTCAATGTTCGACATCGACACATTTATTCACATAGATAATAATTATGCCACCAAGTGGGAAAGATTTAAGACTACATGATTTCAGTAGTTTGCAGCAAGAATCAATTCAGAATTCAGTAGTCATAGCAATAAAGATTTTAATCTCATTCTCCATCCATACAACCAAGAGAAATAAGAAGAAAGATATGATTATTTTACTTCACATTCCATGATCCACCAGCAGCAACCACATTCTTCTCTATACATAGCTTGTCCACTTTTCGAGTAAGTGAAGGTATGTGATTTTCTTAAATGCTAAAATTTTGATTTTGGAAAATCCCTTACCACATTCATATTCCTTTTTTTCATTTGCCAAAAATTGGAAACACATTTATTTGGGGGGGGGAGGGATATTCAGATTTCATGCCACATGTCACATTTCATTTCATCCTAACCAACATATTTTTCCCTAATCAACTATTATTGCATCTTTTCAAAAAGTTTATATGTTTTGCAATAATCAATTGATGAGCACATTAAGTGGTCAATAATCACTATGGGACTTAAAAAATAATTCTCATTGTTTTCAAGTATTTTGATGCAACAAAAAAATAACAAAATTATGGTTACACAAGAACCAATACTCATAAAATTTTGGTTGTCACACAAGAACCAACCATAAAAAAAGATATGTTGCAATCAAATGTATTTCAAAGTACACTTTGCAAAAAGAATAAAATTGTCAAATGATATGATTATGCAAAGTTAAAAGAGAATCAATACAAAACCAAAGCTCATATAGAAGTAAAAAATTTCAAGAAGATCTAATGATGATTAAGGGAATTAATGCAATAATTGCATGAAGACATGAAATATCTTCAGTTGGGTTGTACGTTGGGCCTCCAAAATGTCATCCATTTTCACCTTCATTTCCATCATTTTACCCTCATTCTATAACTCTATAGCCCCATAACCTTACATTGAGTAACCATTTTCATTATCATATGGGTTTAACGATAATATTTTCCAAGTCATTAATTTTAAGTAATTTAAGTGAATTTGTGGTTAAATATTAGGAAATTAACATGTTTTAATATATATATAAGTGTTAAGAGTTTTGTGATATTGTAGGCCTACTTGGAGATTCTAGAAGGGTCTTATTTGGCCATCCAACCACAAATTCGAATTTCAAATTCCAACTCCTAAAAATTTGTGAAATATTTCTAGAGGATGTGGATCATTAACTATGCACATTCAAAGGAGAAGAATCATGGATAAGGGAATTTTGAGAGGATATGTATCTTACATTTTTAGGAGATTGGTTGTAACCACAAGAGATAAATGTGGATTTAGGAGAGATCTAGGGATCTATATTTATTGTATAGTTATCCTCAATTTCTGTATAAATAGGGGTGCACCCTTCATGCAAAGGGTTGTCAATTGTAAGTGGTTAATTGTAAGTTCTGAGCTAGTGGTTAGAGGTTAGAGGTAGCTAGTTGGTAGTTGGTAGTTGGAGGTTTCAAGTTCCATCCAAGATGTGATTTGTAAAGTGAGGAGAGAGAATTCTTGTAATATCATGTAACTCCATCTTTATGAAATACATATTGTTATTTTTATCTCCAAGATGTGATAGTTGATTCAATGTGCTTGCTAAGGAATGTAGGGCCCCCATCAACCATATTTTGCACATATTTGAACATATTGGTAACATAATATAGCTTTTTCATTTCATTTATTTTATGCAAGTGTGCCTTTTCCTTTCAGTAAGTGTGATTTACTTTCCAGCATGTGTGATTTTAATTATGCAAGTGTGGTGTGATTTCAATTATGCAAATGTGGTGTGATTTCAATTATGCAAGAGTGATCTCCTTTATGTAAGTGTGATTTCACTTTCTTTATGCTTGGTTTGATTTGGTTTGGATTGGATTACTTTATTATGTTTTGTAATTAGTTTTAATTGCATTAGATTAATATAATCTAAAATATAACCACCTAGTACATATAGTATAGGTATACCTCGTCAGTTTACGAAACCCCGGGTTGAAAAATTAAATGACAGGGATTTGACTCGCAAATAAATCACCCAACAAGTAGTGTTCATATAACGAGATTCAATGTCATTAAAAAAAAAAACAAAACAAAACAAATATGAAAGGGATGATGCTAGTCGCTACATCTCATTAGCTCTAGCATCTATTGTTGAGACAATACCATTGCTCTATTTTGAACGTCATCTTACTCAAAATACTAAAATTGTTGCGCTTTTAGAAGCCAATACAGACTATTCAATTGGAAGCTCTGCAACACTTGTTACAAGATGCCAAGAAAACGATCGTCAAATTGAAATATATGTCAAATATGGTGAAATAAACAATGATAATGCCATGGTATTCTATCAAGTCTTATGTCTTGTTATGGTTTGAATTTTACCTATCTGTTTCTCCCTCTCTTTTTTTCTTTTTTATTTTTTTTTTACGTTTGTTCGTTAAAGAATTCATGTTTTAATTCTCTCTTTGTTGCAACTAATTGATTTTTTCAATTTGATTTTTATCACATGCATTTGGTCAAACAATACAAACAAAAATTTATTGAACTGCAAAATGATATACCAAGTGGAAAGACAATCATGCTTTTGTCAAAAACATGGTTGTAAGTGGTCTAAAAGGATCCCATAGCATGCGTACATTTTTATCAAGTTTATTTCATTAACTTAATGATGAATCAACAAAATATTATTCATATACTCTCACAAAAACAAATTTCCAAACAATTTTTCCATTAAATTTTGACTTTTGGTAACCTTAAATCTTATTTACAAACTTTGTCAAAACAAATGTCCTAGAAAGTTTTCAATTGCATTTTAACTTTTTACAAGATTTCTTCTATTCTTTTTTTTGTAATTTCCTAATCCTTCTACTACTCTTTTTTATTTTCCTTGCATTGTTTATGTACCATAAATCTAACAAAATTATATTTCTGTTCACAAAAAAACTTCTACAGATCACTGGTATCCTCAAACAAGATGATATGTTTTGCCTTCCATACAAACCATTTTGCAACAAGTGTAAACAACTAATTAGAACATGGATTGTTCAGTAGATAACATGTTTTATTGCACAAAATATGCTGACAAAAAGTTATTTTCTTATGAACACAATGTGCAATGTGAAATTTGCAATCAAGGATGCAGATGGCAAGCTGGATTGCACCCTTTCAAAGGAACTTATTCAAGTCTTCTTCCCAAATATTTTGTAGATATCATCTGCAGAATACAAAAAAAACATCTCAATGATTATTTTCATGTTACATGGATTCTTACTAACTGGAACCTTTATGATTTAAATGGATAGTATCATTGTGAATATCAAGAATATTTGACATCCTTGATTACTCCGTTGCGGTATAGTCTATTCTATTCTGTATATTCTAAGTTTTCTCATGAATGATGCAAAGAATTATGACATAATGTTTTGTATCAAATGTTTTATGGCTTTAAACCCTATGATTGTGAACATATGTATCATTTGACCATGATTTTTCTAAGCTATATTACACCCTTTCAAAGGACCTTCTTCAAGTCTTATTCCTAAAGGTTCTGTAGATATCATTTGCATAATACAAATAAAACAACTCGGTGATTGTTTCATGTTATGTCGGTTCATAATAATTAGAACCTTTACAATTTCAATGGAACCATGAGTTTTCCAAGCATTGATCTTAACTTATATATTGTATCTAATTCTTTAGTGATAAATATGAATATAAAAATTTGACAAGAGTTTTGTATCTCACATATGTGTTCCATGTATCTATTGATTTAAAATATGATTTGAGTTCTCGCTTCTATGGCTCTATTGGTTGTTGTGTTTGATTTTGTCACTGCGTATGAAATGGACCTAGATTTTATTGTTTTATACTGTTTTGCGCATCCCTAAGTTCCACACATCATTGTTCCCCACAACACTTCAATCGTGTGTATGCTTCTTGCACACTAGCTATTATGATTATAAATAATGAAATTTTCATGTTTGCGTCGTGGTACTTATGTAAATACATGCTTTTAGAAATACTCAATGCAGAAGTAATTTTTCAAGATGAACTCGATAATGCATCGTTTAAAATTGCAGGCCATTGTTGAATAACATGATGTGAAAAATCAAGTGCATAGTATCTACCATCTAAGGCATCTCGCCAATGACCAAGTAAATACAGCCAAACACTTGATAAAACTTCATCGCGGGAGTAATTCCTCAGGACAAACTTGATAATTCATCATTTAAAATTGTGGAAAAATGTTAACTAACAAGACTTATGAGGCAGATATTTATATGTCCTTTAATATAGTCTAACAAATAACTATTTCCCCTTGTGCATGTTCCCCTTTAGCACACCTTCACTTCCGCATTTATGTACATTTTTCTGCCTTTATACACCATCTGAAGCATTCCAACATTAACCAAATTACCCTGATTGAACACTTCACACAATGTTACCGGGGAAGTATGTGGAACTAATTCCTTTTAAATTTTCGACAATCACTTATTAACAGGACTTGTGAGACTAAGATTTATATCTCATTTAATAGTCTAACATCAACTACTTTCCCTTCATGTTCCCCTTATGCACACATCTACACTTATGCACCTTCATACATATTCTTGCCTCTGCACACTTTTTTAAAAACCATATATTAAAAAACCCACATTATATAAGTATTCAAAGCACAATATATAATGTGAAACATCTTCACATTGACATAAAAGAAAAATTATCTTATTTTATCTCATGAATGGAAATATATTTTTGCGAACTATCACCAAGTCACTACAGCCAATCATTTGACATAATGTGACTGCGAAGCTAATTGCCTGGGAGGAACTCGTAATGCATCGTTTAAATTTTTTTATGGATTATGGCTAACAATATTGTGAGATGGGGAATTATATGTCATTTAACAAAAATTCTAACACCAAGTACTTCCCCATGTTTCCCTTCTACATCGTGGATGTCGTTTAACATTCAATTACATTCAAAAAAAACCACCATGGAAGGTAATAACAAGATATCTACCATCTAAGGCATCTCGCCATTAACCAAGTCAGCTTGGTCAAACATAAAAGAATGTCACCGCGGAAGTAATTACCTATAATATCCCGGGACAAACTCGATAATGCATAGTTTAAAATTGTGGAAGGTCACTGTTTTACATGACTCGTGAGACAAATACTTATATGTCATTTAACAGAGTCTAATAGTCAACTATTTTCCCTTGCGCATTTTCCCCTTGTTGGAAATGTTGGCATTGATGTCAAATGATCATGTCATTAAGGATTCTTGATGTCATGATCCGATTGTGTTGATTGATTAAGGCTTATTTATGTTGATTGCTAGACTGTTATTATTGTAATATTGCTTGAAGTATGAAGGATTATAAGTAATGTGAAGTGCAAAGGTTGATCACTATTGGTTATCTTCATGTATGGCTTACATTTAAAATGAAAAATAACACATGATATTTTGAGACATAAGCTGGAAAATGGATGTTTTTATTAAAAAAAATCACTTGTACAACAATATAAGTAGTACAAGTCATGCAATTAAATAATATTCATGTTGTTGATGCTAAATACATTACAGAAATATCCTCAAAGGCATTAACATGAGGCTGGAACAAATCTAAAATAGAACTAAAAATGTAGCTAATGAAAATATGAAAACTTTTCAAGCTTTGTCTTTTGCAATAATTATTATTTGCTATATTATTTTTTCTCTTTTTTATGTTACAAAATTCTTGAATTGAATTTCGGATTTGGAAATGAAGAGGTAGATTGTGAACCTTAGAAAAACGAGAGACAACTCCTCATTTCATATTCCTGCATAGAGTACAAATAGTCAATAAGCCTATGCTTATAAAGGATACATTGTTGAATGAGATAAAGTTTTTTTTTTCCATGAGTTAATAAACTTTTATCAGAGTGTTCATGAGCAGCAGCTTGGTGAGGAAGAAAAGAGAAAAGTAGCAGAAGAGGAACATAATTGAAGAAGAGAAGTAGAGAAGATGAGCAGCAAAAATGAGGATAAAAATTAATATCAGGTAACTCACAGTCTTGTTTTTTTATAGTGATTGGGAGATTGCAGTCTCCTTTCAATTTGTAGCTTGATAAAGAACAAGTTGTATCCTATTGAGGTGGAGCCTCATGTGGGTTATAGCCTGCAGAAAATTTTGTGGGAGTTTGACATTCCTTGAGGTAGCAGTGATCTGAATGTGATCGAAATATTCTTAAGTATTTTGATTAGTTTGTCCTTTAGATTGATTGTTAACTGAAGAAAACTTTACTGAAAGATGACATAAACTAGCAGCAAATAAATCTTAAATCACCGCAATAAACAGAGAGAAGAAGAAGCAAATAGTTGTTTACGGAGTTTGTCCTTAGTGGACTACATCTCCAGGTCCGCTTTCAAGTGGCAATCCGTTTTTCTTAGGATTGATCTTGAGGAATTTATTTACACAGAAATTAAATAGAATGATTGTGCTCGAAGGCACTTCTGAAGTCTGTAAATAGAAATTAGTCTCTCTCACCTTTCCGACGCCTGTCTCTGCGCTCAATTCTGACTTCTGACGGTCGAGCAATACTGCAAACAATTTCGTTTATGTCCTCCTAAAACTAAACTCAAAATACACAATTTTCCCTTTGATTGAATTTGTCATGGATTTATAAGCTGAACTAGAACCTCTATTTTCTCCATTTAGCATTTGGTTAAGCAAAATTTGGTGAAAATTTTTTCGAATCCTACCTTCACATGAACCTAGGAGATAAGGTTGTTGACCTTAGCGCATAATTAAATACAAAAACCCAAATATGGACCTTTTAATAAAACTTAGCCCCAACAGTTAGGCTAACCGGGCGGAGTTTCGATCCTTCAACATGTGAACAGGCATTATGGATGGTTTTTTTCTGGTGGTTATGGTTTCTTGACGGTCACGGTTTGACTTATCCGCGACCGCATTCACATGTCATTTATACTCGGCAGTCTCTGCGCATTTACAACTGTCAACATAAACAACTTAGTCGCAGTCTATAGACCTGTCACAACTTCCGACGTGGTCTTCTTCACAGTCAATGCATGTGGTTAGACTTTAGCACTGTGGGTTTATATATTATAATGTTTTAATATATGGCCCAAACCTTTGTATTAAGGTTTTACACCATATTTTTTGCGCTAGGGATTTTTCCCCATACTTTTAATGTTTAGGACCTAGGCTTTACATAGGATTTAGAGATAAGGTTTAGGTATAGGACTTAGGTATTAGGTTTTAGATCTTGGTTATATTTTTAACCTTATATTTTTACAAGTATAAGGTATTTCACCTTTTAAAACCCTTTTTATTAACCCATTACATCACCATTTTAACCCAAATTCGAAACACATGACAACCATGACATTGAAGGACCTTTTCACTGAAAAAATTGGTGAAACTGCGTGTATGAAGACTGAACTAGACATCAAACTGCTAGAGTTGACTAGACCTTTCTGCTTAACTATAATTGAACAAGATCCTCCTAGATCAATCCTCTCCACTTGAAAGCTTTTGGACCAAAAAGCTTGATTTTAAGCAGACAATAAGTGAGAATACATATCCCTCACTTTCATCTTGACTTTGATGAAATACAACCATACCTGATCACTGACCTGAAACTGATGATCGAATTGATGCTTATCATGGCGCGGTTTGTGCTTGGCTTAACTCAATACTTGTCGTGGCGTAGAAGAATGTAAAGCTTGATTGTAAGCTTGATTCACATAATTTAAAATTTCATCCCACAACTTAGGATGTTTACTACAGTTACCTCAAAGAATATGTATCCCAGTCTTGTTCACCATTTATGTCTGTCCTTGAACCAAATCCATGCTGCCCCATGGTTGCAAAGGAACTGGAAGTGGTATGTGCAAACCAATATTTCGATTGTTGGGCTTGCTTGTTGGACACATTACACATCCCTTTATGTACTTCACAATTGTTTCATACATGTGAGGCCAGTAACAATACCTTTGACTTTGTTTCATAGTCTTGCTTATGCCAAACTATCCTGCAATCCGAGAAAGATGAACTTCCCGACTAAACTACACTCTTTCTATCTGCGGTATGCACAACTTACCTAGATAATATAACAACCTGTCATGAATATGATAATTGACATCTTCTATCTGAGTATCATGAGTTAGTGATTCATAAATATCTTCGGAATCATTATCAGTACTATAATGTTCTACATAAATTTCATGAACCAATGAATTATTATTTAGTACTACTGAAGCATTCAAAGACATTCTAGACATCATATCAACTACTTTACTTGTTACACCTTCAATTTCCTTAATTACTAAGTGAATTTGTTGAAGGAATCCTATCCAACTGTAGTGAGATTGTTGAAACTTAGTATATGACTGAAAGTATTGAAGCAGCTGATAATCTATGTGAATCATTGTTTCCATTTCATTATTACTAGCATCTTCAAATGGTTGTTGATGATCTAATATTGTTGTGAAGTTTTTCTGCTTAAATGAATCAACAACTTTAAAATTGACACTTATTCCCCATGTCTCGTTTTTCTTGTGAGCCAAAATTATGGGTGAACTGTATGGAGATGAATTGGGTCGCATTAATTCTTTTCCAACCATCCCTGGAATTTGTTGCTTTATTTATTTATGCTCTATAACTACTTGTGATAAATTCCATTATTAGGGGCATCAGACATCAACTGCATCTCATGTGATATTTCCTTTTTATGAGGTAGATGTTTTGGTTCTTTAACTAGATCTTGAAATGAATCTACCTTTTTAACAAAATTACCTTCATACTGAAATTCACAACCTGAACAAGTATCATTAAGATTCTTATGTTTCTCTTTTACCGAAATGAGTATTTATCTCTTACTTGAACTTATTAAGCGCTTCATCTGATTAACATTAATTAAATTCAAGTGATTTTGAGTTTTATGTGCCCGAACGATGTACTTAATCCCATATTTTATAAGATGATACATATGTTCCTTCCTATAAAATATTGCATCACGGTCATAGAGATAAAGGCTTCCTAAGACAATTCCACATATGTCTAACGGTATCACATCTAGCTCCACTTCGTCGATATAGATAGATGTGATTGTAAATTTTAACCGACACTGTTTGGTAACATGAATTTGAGATTGTTCCTTTAACCATCCTAAAGGATATGGTTTTGGATGATTATTTTTTTTCAAACCCAATTTTTTAACCAATGACTCAGAAATCAAATTTTCTTGTGATCCTATATCGAACAATGTATCTATCTTAGTTTTCTTTGAAGTTACCCTTATATGAAATAACTCAATTATTTTTCCTTCATTCAACTGTGTGATATTAGAAGAAGCAAAAGTACTAGCTTCAGAAATTTTACCTGTTGTAACCATAGTAGTGATTTTGCCTTCATCACCTGAATCATATCCCAAGTCCAAGCCTTGTTGGATTGTTGTTTCAGCCTTCTTTTCACCCTTCTTCATTTGGAACTTTTTTGGCTTGAGTTCCGGATGAAGTTTCCAACACCTAGCTTCATCATGGTCGATCCTTTGGCAATGTGTACACGTAGGTCTTTGATCTTCCTTCTGAGTTGTGGAAGTCTTCTTTCCCTTTGACTTGCCCTTATTTTTGTTGTCTTCAGTTTCCATCTGCTTGGATTTATTTGGTCTAAACTTGAATGGTCTACCACTTGATTCGACATGAATAGCTTGAACACAAACTTTATCAAAATAATTAGGATTTAACATTAATAATGTATGCTGCAAATATGAATGCAAACTTCCAATATACTTCAACAAAGTTTCTTTTGTGTCTAAAGAAATACCAAGTGCTAACGCTTTCTTTCTGAATTCCTATGTGAACTCTTGAATATTTTGTCCCTTACCTTGTCGCAAGCGCTGCCAATCAATTATAGCTTGTTGTGTGTGACCCAACGGATAGAATTGTTTCTTTAGAGCTTTAATAAACTTAGTCCATGAGGTGATAACTTTTCCTTTACGCTTTAAATCTATCTGTGTCTTACTTTCCCACCAGATCAAAGCAGTACCCCCCATTCTAAGAGTAGCTAATTGGATCTTTGTCTTATCATCAGTAATATCTTGAATATGACAATAGACTAGTAACTGTTTTACCCAATTATCTAGTTTCTCAGGGTTTATTTCACCATCATACACAGGTAATTCGAACTTAACATCAAGTTTCAAATATGGACTCTTAGGTTTCTTTTATTTTTCTGATTCAAAACTAGAAGTAGAAGAGGAAGAAGAATATGATGGAGATGATGGAGGAGAAGGAGATTTATCTGCCTTGCCTTTACCCTTTTCCTTCTTTGATGCCTTTGACGATGAGGCTGCATCTCTCATCTTCTTGTCTTCATATAATTCTACCGACATTTGCTGCATATTTAGAAACATCTGATGGATTTTATTCTCATCCATGGGCCTCTTTTCAGTAGCTTCAGGAGTCTCAACGGTCTTAGTCCCTATCATCGTTGATTGATGAACGACTTTCCATTTTCCAATCTCTAGATCGAATTCCTCAAGCTCGTCTTTTCCACGTTGTAATCCAAACATGGTTAACATCCACTAACAAACAAACTACAAAGCATAACCTGCTCTGATACCAAAATGATCTGAATGTGATAGAAATATGCTTAAGTAGTTTGATTATTTTGTCCTTTAGATTGATTATTAATTGAAGAAAACTTTACCGAAAGACAACATAAACCAGCAGTAAATAAATGATTAAATCACAGCAATAAACAGAGAGAAGAAGAAGCAAACAGTTGATTACAGAGTTCTTCCTTTGTGGAATACATCTCTGGGTCTGCTTTCAAGTGGGCGTTCGTATTTATTAGGATTGATATTGAGGAATTTATTTACACAGAAATAAAATAGAATGATTGTGATTGCAGGCCCTTCTGAACTCTGTAAACAGAAAGTACTCTCTCTTGCCTTTCCGACGCCTGTCTCTGCGCTCAATTCCGACTCCCGATGGTTGAGCAATGTTGCAAACAATTTCGCCTATGTCCTCCTGAAACTGAACTCCAAATACACAATTTTCCCTTTGATTGAATTTGTCATGGATTTATAGGCTCAACACGAACCTCTGTTTTCTCCATTTAGTATTTAGTTGAGAAAAATTTGGTGAAAAATGTTTCGAATCCTATCTTCACATGAACCTAGGAGATAAGGTTGTTGACCTTAGCGTATAATTAAATACAAAAACAAAAATTTGGACCTTATAATAAAACTTAGCCCCAATAGTTAGGCTAACCAGGTGGAGTTTCGATCCTTCGGCATGTCAACAGGCATTATGGAGGGTTTTTTTCTGACTGTTATGGTTTCTCGACGGTCATGTTTTGACTTATCTACCACCGCGTTCACATGTCATTTATACCCGGCGGTCTCTGCGCATTTACAACTGTCAACATAAACAACTCTGTCGCGGTCTATAGACCTGTCACAACTTCCGATGCGGTCTTCTTCACAGTCAATGCATGCGGTTAGACTTTAGCATTGTGGGTTTATATATTATAATGTTTTATTGTAATGTTTTAATATATGGCATGAACCTTTGTATTAAGGTTTTACACCATAGTTTTTGCGCTAGGGATTTTTCACCATAGTTTTAGTGTTTAGGACCTAGGATTTACATAGGATTTAGAGATAAGGTTTAGGTATAGGACTTAGGTATTAGGTTTTAGATCTAGGTTAGATTTTTAACCTTAGATTTTTACAAGTATAAGGTATTTCACCTTTTAAAACCCTTTTTCTTAACCCATTACATCACCATTTTAACCCAAATTTGAAACACATGACGACCATGACATTGAAGGACCTTTTCACTGACAAAACTGGCGAAACTGTGTGTATGAAGACTGAACTGGATATCGAACTGTTGGAGTTGATTGCAACTTTCTGCTTAACTGTAATTGAACAAGATCCTCCTGGATCAAGAAGCCTCCTGTAGGTTGGAGCCTACAGAAAATTTGATGTAACAGGGGAGTAAGAGCTTTCCTTCACATCGCTTTCAGCCAAAAAAATCATGGTTTTCTCCCTTTATGGGTTTCCACTTATACCTGGTGTCTTCATGTGTTGCTTTTTGAATGTTCCACTTGTGTGAATGCTCTTGAATTTTGAATATCTATATATGAAAATGTTTCTCTCAAGTAACTACAAAAGAAACAATTAATAATAGAACACATACATAAGCTATTAGCTACATAGGAATATATTTGAAAAAGGAAAATAAGTTGAGCTAAATAATTGGAAAGATACAATTATTAATTCACCCCCTCTCAATAATTTCCAAATATTTTTCAATTGGTATCAGAGCAAGGTTCTTTCAACATCAGTATAACAACTGGAAGGAGGTCCTAAATCATTAGAATGACTATTCAAGAAGGATGCTCAACAAATAAATCCCCTTTGTTCACTGGCACTAATTATGCAATTTGGAAAGTGAGAATGAACACATATTTAATGTCTCTTGGAGTAAAAGCATAGGTTTTCGTGTTAGTGGGTGTTACACAGTATTTTGTCACCTTCCTTGCAATCCCCATCCCGAACATTGGAGGACCATTTCAGTGACTTCTATGTATTTCCATACCTTGCTATAAGTTTCATTGCATCCCTTGGCATGTCAGGAACATTTCCTCTGTTGATCATTCCTCAAGAAGACCTTCAAAAACATGTGATTTTGGGTCGGCACTGGTAGGAAGTTATGGCCCCGCGCCCATGGAGAAATTAACACTAGAACCTGCATACATTGGTGCTCTGTCTCAGAAGGGCACCAAGCTATTTTTGGAAATTTTTTTAAAATAGAAACGAAGTTTCCATGCTTAACAACTTCGTGAGCGGAGTCATCATGGTTTTTTTGACTGAATAACGTCAAAGTCCTATCTTTGGCTTCTTGTTTCCTACAATTGTGCAACTCCCCAAAGGGATAGACCTCTCCTCCACCTTATGAGGGATCCCAAACCACCTCCTCCTCTCCTATAAATACTTCATTCTCACATTGATTTAGCTAACTAAACATTCATTACTATAGTTGGTGTGTAGAATAAGGTAGAGAGGAATCCATTATTGAGAGAGATTTTAGGCCTATTGCCTCATCAAATCTGATCCTGAACAAATGCTTGAGATGCACCCGACTGGACCCGCCAAAGGAGACTTGCGGCGTCAAGGCATTAAGGTTGTAAACTTCTTTTCTCTATCCATAATACATGACTGGTTTTTAGGTTCCAATTTTGTATTTAACTATATGCAAAGTGTTTTATTCTCCCTGACCAATCGAATAGTTGTTAATGAAAATATATTCTCATATGATGTCATCGTTCACTTGATCTTTGTGTAGGTACATGGATATCATCATTGACGGACTGTGACGTGTGAAGACAAAGGTTGGAGGATCACTACCCCAAGCCACGAAAAATAGTTCGACCAAGGTAGGGGATCTATCTTAGTTCGTCTTTCATTTATAAGCTAGGAATCCAAAAGTCCAACATGTTCCCTTGTTGCTAGACCCACCCTAGGGCTAGAGGGATCGCCTCTGTCCGCAGAGGGGATTTTCCTGCTCAATAATTTAGTGAAGATACTTGCGATTAGTGTGTCTATCGTCTCCCATCGTTCATCTAGTATTGTTCTTGTCTGGTCAAATTTGGTCATATTGCCACTTTTCTGATTTGTTTTGCTTATCTAACTGTTTCCAGCCATCCTACTTAGTCTCAGAGTGTCAAGCCTAGATTTTCTTCAACTATTTTTTATCCTTTCCTTATCTTTCTAGCTCGGCGCTTCTGTTTCCTTAACAGTCGTGCCGATTGGTGCAGTTTACAGGTGTGTTTTCCCCTATTCAGAGCAGATTACACCTGAACAGGCGCGTCGAATCCTGTAGATTGGTATTTTTTTCCTTTTCCCTAAGTTTTTCTAGTGCATGTTTCCTCTGGATTGGATTTTCCCTCCTAGATTAGTCCACTCAGATTGTTTTAAATTTCCCTGTCTCATTCCTGTCAGTTGATTATCTCTTATCTAATCAGTGTGGTTCGTTATCCTAGGGTTTCTAGGTGTCTTCCATTGCTTGTTCAGCCACCTCTTCACTGAGCCTCTTAGTTTTGTATGAGTCAGTCTAGTCTCTTGTATTTTCAGCTTGTGGACTTATTGCTTGGTCTTTTCTTTCGATTCTATGTGTCGTTGGCTCGTTGAACTGTCATGTTGGTGTCTGTTTAACCTTCCATCTGTTACCTTGAGCATAGATTACATTTCTCACTGTGTCGATTTGAAAGTCCTCTATTTTTCTTGAAGGAATGCTTCTCCGTTTTGAGTGTGTTTTACATTCGCATTGGATTGGTCTATTTGTCTTTTATCATTTCATTCGAGTGGCTCAAAACTAATATTCATTTTTTCTTATTAGTATAACAGTGAATTTTTCTTATCATTCATCTAAAAGAACAAAATTTTCATTCTTTCTCTTGATTTGAAAATGAAACGTAGTCTTTTGCATCAGTATCTTTCTCATTAAAAAGTGAACAACAAAAAAAAATCCTTTCATTTTCTACTTTGGTTTTGTTAGGAGCATTAGGAAATTTCTTCTTGCATTTGATTGATTGCTGCTTCATTGTGAAATTGTATCCCTCTCTTTGCTAACTATTCATCGAATTGGAATGATTTGTTTTCGCATGTAGTTGTGCATTAGAGATTCGAGATTACATTCGATAAGGCCTTAAAAATACAACATAATTTCAAGATCAACTTTAAAATGAACTCAATCAACCTAAGGAAGCATTGAAACTTAACGATCATATTTAGAGGTCTAGGTTAGTGATGTGTTCCAGCGTCGTTAAACCTAGAAGTTGTCGTTCTCCATCTGGCATTGGACAACGGTAGCACGGAATTGTGCTCCTCGTACCATCGAGTATATAAAGGGAGACCCTCATAGGTTGCAGTCCTTTATCCATAGGAAGTTGAGTCTGTCACCCTGTAACCGTGATACACCGAACACGGCATTCGGGGAGACTGCATGCACGTACGTTAAGCCCTTGGTCATTTATCTTTCATTTTATCACCAAGGTGTATATTGCATTTCACAGGAGCTTGGTACACCCCTTGCTTAGATTTACTGAGTGGCCATTTTGATCTTTCCGTGACTCTAAAAATTTAAAAGATCATTGAGCGCTTGTCCTTTCAAGCTCGTCCAACCTGAAAGTGACTAGAGTCACCTTTTTCCTTTTTCTTGACTCTTAAAATATGAAAAGGTAGAGTTTTGCTTCAGTGTCATGAAATGAATTACCTACGATCACATGCCCATTAAAGTTATTTTCTTGTCTTGTTCATAAGTAATTCCTTAGTGATTTTTCTTGAAGCCTCAATTTGGTCATCTCTATTCTCTCTTGTTTTTGAGACAAGGTCATGGTGGTTGAACCACCAGTTTCGTCATCCCCTTCATTACCTCGTAGTCAAGATCCTTCTCCCGAAGTTTTTGTTAGCACTAAAAATGTTAATGGTGTAATCACCATTGTGTCACCATTTCCAAATTTTTCTAATGTCCTAGTCCATGTCCAAGTTTGAGTTTTTTCCAACAAAGGTGAAAAAGAGTCCTAAAATCAAGTAAGGCAATAAAGGGCAGCTATTTCTCATAATTGAAAGTCATATATTCCACACAGTGAGAAGCGCAGTTGTTTCACTGAGATTTTGGTTATCTCAAAATAGAGGTAAAGACAGTTTTTCATCAAGTATATAGGAGCAACAGAGAATGTTTAAAGGCAAGGATCATTCACACTTGAATATTGTTGGACAACCCCTATGCTATGAATATAATTATTATTTTAATTAAGATTAATTATTATTTTATCCAAGGGGATTATTATTAATGAATGGTTATTTTACCTAGGCATCTAACCTATAGATATTTCACCTAAGACAAGCAGGAAGCTCGACAAGAATTAGAGTAAGGAATGAAGTGACGAAGAAGAATCGCATGCAGGATGAGCGGATGGTCATGATCCAATCGCAGATCTAAAGGGGAAGAGATCGACGGCTAAGATGACATCGCAAACTAAACAATATAAGTTGTGATGCGATTAAGGGCAAGTAGTGAGGACCGTTAGATCTAGGCGCAGATCAACGGTGAAGATTAAATCGCAAATAGAGTGATTTCACAAATCACAGATTTTAGAATTTACTGTTAAGGCAATCGCACGATATGTTATTTGGATTGCGATGCGATGAGGAAAAGGGCCACATGTTGGTGTAGCACACCAGTACATATTGCATATCGCATAATTTATGGTTTAACCATTATCAGTATAGAGTTAAACTTGTGGGCGACCAATTTGCGATAATATGGGGAAGTTGCGATGTTCATAGACATTTTTATTGTTTACCATTTAAAGCTATTTGTTATATTTTTCGATCTGTGGTAACTTGTATAAGTTGCGAAGTGTGATTGCTTCTGATTGGTCACCATGTTTTGGGACCCTAGAACCACAATTCTACGTGTATGCATGTTGTTTGGGAGTGATTTCGATATATGTCTAAAAGGTTTTATCCCCCCCACTTATCATTCATTCTGCTCCATGTCTCCCCTATCAATTAAACCTTTTTAAAAGGGTTCTTTGTAATCTCTCATAAAATGAACCCCCGCCATTCTATCCAAAACGCTTCGGGTTTTTCACCATTACGAAGAGTTTTCCACCAAAAAAGGAGAGGAGCAACGGAACAGCGGCATATTTTCTCTGAAACAGTTTTCTACCACTACTCTCAGTACCAGCACATTTCTACTAAGCACCAAGCAGCATTCAAGGAACATCCACACATCATTTTCACTAATGTTTACACTTTTTGTGGAGTTGGTTGCACCAGAACAGAAGAGGAGTCTTCCCATAAACTACCACATCATGCAAACCACTTCGAATTGTTAGACATGGGGCTGTTATTTTCATTATGTCATAGCACTTTGTATTAAAGTTTTAGGATAAGCCTCATCTCTTGCACAAGACCGTAATAACTTTTGGGAACAAGTTTACTCCTTTTGTGGAGATGAAAGTTTATTATTTTTGTATAAATATGATAAACTGCTATGTAAAAATGGTTGGTTGGTTGGTGGTTTTAGAATTTTTGACTCAAATGATTTGTAATTTATTTTGTGAATGAAATGGAATGATACTACTGAGGAATTATTACCAATTTTTTTTGTGTATTGTCTACTTTACTTGTGTTTCCATATCTCCTTTATTTCTGTTACATTTTGCAAACCATTATCCTATTATGTGTTCCTATCAGTCTCTTAAGTGTGTTATGTGTTTTATTATTTTTTGTTAGTCTCATACAGTGAGCATTCCTAGTAAAATAAATGTTATAATAGTGGAAGAGTGTCACTCATGATACTTATTCTTCATGATATTTCAGTGAGAATCTTGTTTGACTAGAAATATATTTATCTTAGTGGAATATTGTCAAGCTGCTACTTTTGTGAATTTCTACCAAATGCAGTAGATTTATGTTTTACAAACCCATTGTTTCCTCTCATCTTACAGTTTCCTCTCCTCATAGGCTAAAAATTTTCACTCTGATACCACATCAAGTTATAATAACCTCATTAGTAGAATTGTGCATTTGACTTAAATATGTTTTCAGTGAATCAGAGTTTATACCACCTACCAATCCTGTAAAACAAATCATTAAAATTTCCTTAGAGTTTAGGATGTGTCTGGTAAGGCGCTTGCTGCAGTCCAAGTGTTGATTCTAGCGCCAACAGTTTCTTCAGAGACATTTCAGTCTGCTAGGAACCATTTGATATCAATTTTCAACCTCTGGACGTTTGGGCTCATTTTAGGGAAGAAGAAGATCCTCCTTTACACTCAGAACCACTTGCCTCAAAACTTCTTGAAGCGCCATTAACATGTGCTTTACTCGCCACTGCTCATCGCCTTTTTGCCGACAGCATGTCTTCATTCAACATGGATGCCATGAGTCCCATCAGTAGTGAAGAGACTTATGTTTCTACTATAGAATATCAGTTCCCTCCGGAGAATTTTCCTTATGTCTCGGGTCAGCCTTCCTCACAGCCTTCCACTCTCCCGGATGGTTATCGTTCGTTGAGTCAGATGATTTCTAGTGCTACATCTTTGTATCATAATCTAATATGGTTGGGTACATTTTCTCCCTTGGAGGGGTCATTTGTATCGGGTCCATCCCTCTCAACTCCCATCACGTCGACGATCGTTACGTTTGTCCCAACCAAGTCCACTATTTTTGTGGATTCATGTACTCCTTCTGTTAGTGTGATTCTGTCATTACCACCATCTTCTGTTGTTTGTGGGATGACTCCCATTGCTTCCACGATACCTGTTGGGCCCGCCGTGCACAGATCACAGCCTCATGTATCGAGATTCCATCAACCTACTGGTAGTGCACATGTCTCCTCTAATTCGATTCCTGGAGGTTTGACATACGATTAGTATATGATGAATATTCAGTAACGGAATTACTTCCCCAGGGGTCTCAGTAGATGAAATATCCCATTGATCAACCACACTACTATGATGAGCATGGAACTTGCATCTATTACCATGGACCCATTCCACGCAGTGGTCCAATGCAAGTTCAAATGCCTCAAATGTCGGTTTACCCCAACCAGTTCACATGCCTACAGGGACAACCCTATGGTCCACATGGACAACCATTCCAGGGACAACCTTCGGTCCAACAAGGACAACCCTATGGTCCTGTTGGTCAACCTCATGTTCAACAAGGAGCGTCTTATGTTCCCCAAGGGAAAACCTATCCATCTCAGGGATAACCTTTTGTGCAACAGAACCAGCGTTACGTTCATCAAGGACAAACTTTTTTATAGCAACGTCAACGCTCTACTGATCAGTTGGGCCAACCTGGTCTCCAAGGGCAACTTGGCTCATCTGAACCATCAGGCCAACCTGTGCCTTAGGGACAACCTGTCCAACCCCAACATCCAGGCCAACCTACACCCCAGGGATAGCCTGTTCAACCACAGCATCCAAGTCAACCTACACCCCAAGGGCAACCCATGCAACCTCAAGGCCCACCTTTTATTCCTCAAGGTCAATCTCATATGGTACAAGGTCCACCCCAAGGCACTGCTTACATTCCGCAACAAAATCCATATGTTTTTTAGACAGGACCTCAATGGTTCGCTCATAATCAATATCCTGGTCCTCAACCAGTGTATGGGAAGAATTATTAGAATTATAACCCTTATGGACAAAATCTTCCAGGACAAAACATATGGGGTCAGAATTTTTCCCAACCTGGTTTGAATCCCAATATCGATCTTTATCAAAGGCTTGCAATTCCTTTCAATCTGCAATTTCCCTTTCTTGCTACACTAGAACTGCCCAATGTGTCGAAGTTGAAAAATGATCCTATCCTTCATAATCCATATTGGCCCCCAGTTCCGACTAAAATCCCTAGCGAGTGTCCCAAATTTGAAGGCAATTCCGGAGAAGACCCCCAAGCACATGTTATGACATACCATCTTTGGTGTTCCTCTAACTCTTGGGTTGGTGACTCAATTAGGCTACGTCTTTTCCAAATAACTCTCGCTGGTGCCACTGCAAAGTGGTACATTGAACTATCCCATGGCATCTTTCAAGATTTCAACTCTCTTTCCATGGCATTTATCACACACTTTTAGTTACCAGTTCAATATGAAACTGGGATGCACCTCCTAAAATCCTTGAAACAGGATCGAGCTACCCACATCTCCGATCATATTCATGAATGGAGGCGTCATTATCGTTTGATCAAGTTTGAGATTCCTGATCAAATTTTGACTGATTGGTTTACTACCTCTTTTATCGGTCTGATTGCTAAGGACATCAATATGGGGGCATGTGTCACTGAGGAACAAGCCATCGCTCGTGCCCAGTACCTCGATCTTGTGTACTCTCAATCTAGCACGCTATATGAACTCTTTCCCAATGCTCCGCAACACAGAACTACCAAAGCACCAATGACGGCATCTGTCGATGGTATCATTAGTTTTGTGTCTAAGACTTCTCGTAAGTCTTCTCCAAACCCTGTGAAGAAAAAATCTACTTCTTCCATTGATACTACTTCTTAGCCACCTTCGAATCTTGGTAAGACCATGGAAGTGAATGTCATGCAGTCCAATCCAATTGATAAACCTTCCAAGGGTAATAAAAAGGGTAAATGTAAATCCAAATCTGATGCCCCGAAATAGGATTCTCCGAAACCTAGTGATAATGATGGTTTGAAATGCAAACGGAAGTACCCTTTTCTGATTTGTGGAAAAGAGAATTACACCAAGGACTGTCCACGATGGGCCGAGGTGAGTCAATTTCTCAAAGGAACTCAAGGCACTCTGGTTGTTCTTAAAGAACCATTCCCATCGTAGAAAACTCATATGGTGGAGCAACCTCAATCCTCTGCCCCATTTGGCTCTCAGGTCTTCATGATAAATGGTTCTACACCCATCTCTATTGCTACCCGATCGAAAGATTATACTAACCCGCATCAGGTAGCAGGGAAAGAGATCATTGATGGTCCTCCTCCCTCGCCTGCTTCTGGCCCTCTTCACATTGAATGGCCCAGTCTTGAGCCCATTGTACGGCCACCTTCTAAAGGCATACTCCGAAAGTATTCCTATAACACAAACACCCATGCCACTCAGCATTATAGTATTGTTGAGGATTTGGCTTAGGTGCCATCCGCTATGTCTGCGTTGGAAGTACTTCAGAGTTGTTCATCACAACGGCAGGCTTTGCTATCTGCCATCGGAGGGGTTGACCCCATCGATTTCAGCCTTATCACTTTCGATTTGGAAATTTTGTCCCACATCTCCCTCACCAACTTTCTCTGATTATCCAAGTTGGGATTAATGGAAAGAATATCCATAGAGCGGTCGTCGACAAGGGTGCATCTACTTGCATCATGTCTTCTGCATGTTGGAAAGCCATTGGTTATCCAGTCCTCAATCAATCTCCAAACGCTTTAGAAGCTTTTGATGGAAGGGAATCTCACCCTCTTGGTGTTCTCACCAGTTTACCTATTACGTTATAAGGGAAAACGGTTAACATTGAGGTTGAAGTCATTGACGCCAAACTCTATTATAATCTTCTCCTCGGTCGCAATTGGACTCACGCTATGATGTGCGTCCCCACTCACTTTCTTGTTCTTTAATTTCCGCACGAAGGAAAGATCATCATCATTGATCAGTTGTCCCTTTTCACTTCCACGTCTTTTGAGAGCAATATTCCATATGCATATCGTATTCCTATGCCTTATGAGAGCATAGGACTAGGTCTTTTCAAATACCCTACCCTTATGGGACTTTTTTCTCTTCCTCTGCCCAACACTACTCAAGTCAACATGATCTCCACGTCTTCTGACCCATGGATCAACCCTTCACCTAAATAGGTTGATTCTTTTGGTGACGCGATTCAGTTAAGACCAATAGAAATTTATTATTGTGAACTTATTTCAACTTCGGCTCCTCCTCCCTCTGATCATGCTCCTTTGAGTGTGTCTCTTGACACGTATTCTCAATCCCCTTGGCTCGGCACTTCGGATTCTCCTGATCCTTTGAATGAGACGTTTCCCACTGATGAGGCCATCATGGAAACCATGTCCCTCAAGGATCCTCCCTGGGATGATAGTCATCATCGTTCCTCCTTTATGCCTAGCCTTGGGGCCATGTCTAATTGTCTTGTGAAATTCACTTCCCAAGCTCCTTCCCATCCACTTCAGACGCCCATCTTGACACATGAAATTTTTGCAGCCGGTAACCTGGGAAACATTACGCAAACAATGCCTATTGACATCTATGTTAAACTGAGGGTTGTCAAGAACATCCACATTGAGGTGACCTATTTTGCTGATGAGATCAAGGTCTATACTAGTCTCTTCCGAGAGTGTCGAGACGTTTTCACTTGGTCCTACGAAGAAATTCTTGGCATCGATCCAAGTATAGTTGTGCAAGAGATACCTACTTATCCTAATGTGAAGCCTATTCGCCAACGTCTTTGTCCCGTGAACCATAGAAAGGTCGCCGCCATTAAGGGAAAAGTTGAAAAACTTCCTCAAGCTGGCTTCATTTATTTGATCCCCTTGACATAATGGGTTTCTAACATTGTTCCTGTGGATAAAAAGTAGGGTACTATTGATGTCTGTGTGGATTGACGTGACATCAACCACGCTTTTCCAAAAGATAACTATCCCACTCCTTTTATTGACCATATCATTGATGATTGTGCTGGGAGTGAGATATTTTTCTTTATGGACGGGTTTTCTAGTTACAACCAGATCAATATTCTTCTAGCTAATCAACACAAGATTGCCTGTATCTGTTTGTGGGGTACCTTCACATACAAGAAGCTCCCTTTTGGTCTTAAGAATTTTGGGGCTACATTTCAATGAGCAATGTCGTATGCTTTCCATGATATTAAGCGCATTGTTCAACCTTACCTGGATGACCTTCCAGCTCATTCTGCTAAGTGTAAGGACCACCCAGATCACCTCCATCAAATATTTCTTCTTTGTAAGCGCTATAACATACGGCTCAATCTACATAAATGTGCCTTCTGCATTGATTCAGGTAGACTCCATGGGTTTATCATTTCTAAAGACGGAATTCGTCTCGACCCTCTCAATGTCGAAGCTATTATCAATCTCCCCTCCCCTTCCTCTTTACATCAGTTGCAGAGTTTGCAAGGGAAAGCTAATTTCCTGCGTTGTTTTATACCAAACTATGCTGAAGTAGCCAAAGGTCACGCGATTGCTTAAGCAGGGTGTCCCATTCCTCTAGGATGATATTTCCCAAAAATCTTTCGACGCACTGAAGACATTGCTTATCAATGCTCCTCTTTTGTGTGCACCCAATTATCATCGCGACTATTCCCTCTACTTGGTTGCCGCATTTAGCACTATTTCCATGGTTCTGGTACAGGATGACGATGATGGTCATGAGCAAGTCATTTATTATTTGACCCACAATATTCTCGATACCGAAACACGTTACGCACATGTGGAGAAATTGGTGTTGGTTGTTGTTCAAGCCGTGAAAAATTTTCGCCATTACATTCTACTTCGCACAGTAACCATGATTTCTCATTGTAACCCCATGACCTATATATTGACTCAAAAATTGCTGGAGGGGGAATACTCAAAGTGGATATTTATCCTCCAAGAGTTTGATTTGGAGTTCACTATTGCAAAATCCAAGAAATCATTGGTTTTTGTCGATTTGATCTGCTCTTTATTGTCTGCCTCTGCTCCCTCTGGTTCTAAGGAATGCACTCCGAATGACACACTTTTTCTCATTAGCACCCTCGATCCATGGTACAGTGATATCATCGTCTATATCCAGACTTCCACCTTCCGGTCAGAGTTGACGAAGGATGCTCGTCGATGCATCCATCATCATTTGCAACCTTATCGCATAGTCGGAGATACTATATACCGCATCGGAGCTGATTTTGTTCTCCGTCAGTGTTTAACCCTCGAGGAGGCTGCAAAATTCCTCAATGACTGCCATTCTGGTGCCTGTGGTGGTCACATGTCTAGATATGCTACTGCACAAAAAATCCTTCGTGTTGGATATTTCTGGCCTACCACTTTTAAAGACTACATTGTCTTTGTCCGTAAGTGTCACGATTGCCAGATTTACCAGCGCAAGATGCCCGCGCCACCCGCACACCTCCACCTCGTCATTATCGTTTCTCCCTTTTCGAAGTGGGGCATCGATTTTATGACATGTAACCCTCACTCGGCCAGGGGGCATGCTTATATTATCGTATTCATGGACTAATTCACTAAATGGGCCAAAGCAATGCCTACACTCACAGTTGATGGTAAGATGGTTGCACAATTTCTGTTCAATCATGTCATTACCAGGTTTGGTGTCCCTCAAGCCATTGTCACCAATCATGAATCCCATTTTTTCCATTACATGATGGCTGATTTGACTTCTAAGTTGGGTCTGCGTCACAACATCTCAACGTCGTACTACCCTCAAGCCAATGGCCAGGTTGAAGCTGTGAACAAGGTTCTAGTCACTATGCTTCAGCGTACGATTGGGATGCACAAATCCAATTGGCATATCTTGTTGTTTTCAGCTCTCTAGGCTTACCAAACCTCGGTGAAGGATGCAACCGGATTCACCCCATTACATCTTATTTATGGTCTAGAAGCTACCCTTCCGATTGAATGTGAAATCCCTTATCTCAAGATAGTTGTTGAATTACTTCCCAATACCTCATCAGAGGAAGAATGTCTTCTATATTCAGAGAGGCTTGATGAAACTTGCCACTTTTCTGCTCTTGTCATAGAATCACAGAAAAAGCGGTTCAAAGCTCATTTTGATCAGACAATTTCCCCTCATACCTTTGTAAAAAGAGACCTAGTCCTCCTGTATGACCAAGCTCATGATAATTTGGGGGCAGGAAAATTCGAACATATGTGGCATGGGCCCTATATCGTTAAGCATGTTTTGAAGAATGTAGCTTATGAGCTAATTGACTATGAATTATATCCTTTGAATCAACCCAGAAATGGGTTGTACCTCAAAAAATACTATGCATGAGTTTCTCGTGCATGTTCTTTTGTAGATAAGTGTGTTTTTCATTTTTGTACATTTTTTTTTTTTTGCTTGGTGTGCTTTGCAAGCAGTTTTTCTTGCTTATTATGTCATTGCTTATTGTGTAGATGTCTGTCACTCCTTATGTTGGTTTCATGGATGGTTCCTCCCGCAGTACCCGGAATCTGTCCTCCGCAGCCTGGGTAATTTATAATCCTAATGGTGAGTTGATAAACCTTCAAAGTATTTGTCTAGGATGAACAACAAAAAATGTCGCTGAATATAGTGTCATCATTCAACTCTAACCGAGGCCATTTCTCTCGACATTCGTGCATCAATTGTGAACCTAGAATCTCAGCCCATTTTTCTTCAGCTTAACGGGCATTACTCTATTAGAAATCCTCAAATATTAAGGTTTTATTTGCGTGTTCGTTTATTAGAAAGGAATTTTGATCATATCACATATCAGCATATTCCTAGAAGAATGAATGTGTTAACTGATGCAGTATTCAATATTTTATTAGATAGACATTTGCTTAATTTGTAAAAGAATCATCATCACATAATAAAATTTAAACAAGGAAATCAGAATATATATATGTATATATCGATTGTTTGCATCCATGTGCATCATAAGATCAAAAAATATGTGTGTTTTGGTTACATCCCGAGATATCCTACCTCTCAAAAATATGCAGAAATAAAGCCTAGGCGTCTAATTAGCATAATGCTCATGATAGCATGTCACAGCATGCACAAGCTGCCTCAGTAAACGGTGGATGCAGTTAGCCACGCCTGTAGTGTGCCTCTGATACGCACGAGGAACATCTTCAAATCTCATGTGATCTAGGATCCCGCTTGTGAGTCCCTCCAAGTTGCGCGCGATCTCCTCTTCCTCACTTTCCTTACCAAGGGCCACCTCAAAATCGCGTGGGACCCTTTGTGCTATGGGGGACATTCCTGCAGGTCTTTATGGGCCAACATCTGCATTGCATGGATAAATAATCAGAACATATATAAACAAACAAAAAACATAATACTCATTAAAATCAAAAAATGAGTTTTTACCTAAAGCTTCATCCCAATCCTCTCCTTCCGAGAGTGGAAGTTCTAGATCACTGATGAAGTCAGTGCCGGTATAGGGCCATTCCTCTACAACGATGAGTTTTCAGCAGAGCCAGTTGATTGTTACAGCTTCCGCTCAGTTAAAAATGCTTGGAGTCATACAATCTACGGCAAGTTGAAGCTATGTTTTTGTAGCTTCATGAGGGGCTTGAGATCCGATAGCTCGTGTTAAATTATGCAGCACTACTTTTAGTGCCAAATCGGGTATTGTCTGGATATCTATTTTCCCGCTCTTCGATCCTTTCTTTTCTCCTGGGAAAAATCTATCTATAAGTGTTGGAATGAGGTCCCCTAGCTGTGTTTTGATATATATTTTAGCTACATTTTTGGTATATTTTTGTAGTAATTAGTCTATTGAAGGGAATTTGGGGTGGGTCAAAGCCCCAATGTTTTTTAAATGGGTCAAAGGTTAGACCTAGAGTCTGCAAACCATGGTTTGTGGACCATATGATAGCGAAGGCTACGATGATATAAATAGATGGATAGATTGAGTCTAAAGGTAGAGAAGTAAGATTGATGCTATGTATGAACTATTGAGATCTGTTTTGGGTAGTTTTTGGTAAGGACTCCTGCTGGCTGTGTGCGCAGAGATCCTTAGTCCTGCTCTGTGCGGACCCTGCTGGTTGTGTGCGCAGGCTGTGACTTGGGTTTGTAATTGGGTTTTTGGATATTAATGAATGCGGAATCTATTGAAGTATTTTTATGCTATCTGAACTCGTTGTGTTTATTACTGAAGTACCTCTACGTTATTGGAATAATTTATGATTTTGTCTTCGATATATGAATTAGCTATGATTGTAATGTTCTATGGTGCTAATTGCTGATGCACACATGGATGTGAATGTGTTGATCAAATATGTTAATATTAGTAGCTTTGTTATGGTTACATGCCTATTATATTGTTAAGGGCTCAATAGTAGGCTTGTTTTTGTGCGAACCTGATAGAACTTGACGAGATTTGCCTTAATTACCTACTCTCTCTCGGGGTGCAGAAACCTGATTCCAGTACCCACCCATACTACTTCGGGTGAGACCTTGGCCTGCGAAAGTAGGTCATTGCTGAAAGGGCAAGTAGTATAGGGGTTTGATGGAAAACCTTAACTCTGAACCTGGGTCAGGACCGCTAAAGCCAACAAATGGTTTTTTTACCGAGACCGGGAGCATTTTGAGAGAGACATCGGGTAATGCCACGAGGCTGTTGGAGACCTGAGAAATTGGAGCTCGAAGACTGGTTCGAAAGACAGAATCAGGAATTTTCTATAAACGAGAATTGTAGCACGAAGCTAACAGCTGAGAAGTGGAAGAAAATATATATTTTCACCGAAGTATATGAAATTTTATTTATAACTTTTGCACATGAGCTCCAGGAGTGGTTAGCGAGGCTAGCATAATTCCAAACATTTTCGAAATACGATCAGGTTACACAGTGGACTCCAGAATTGATTCAAAAGTTGGAGAAGGTTGACAACACAATCACCCACACGGTAGATCATTGGGTAGATAGTTTGATAGGAGGATTTGTAACAAAATTTGTAGTCGATCAGTTTGTATCCTACTCTGAGGCGGAGCGAAGGTTCTTCAAAGGATTCTAAGGTAAGTTCTTGCAAAAATTGACGTTTCTAATTAAAATATTACTGTGAAAAAAGGGCATTTTGTGCAGCCACACCAAATGAATGACCTCTGATAAGAGTGATAGTACAACACAAAGTGGTAAGTACTACCGAGCCAATCGAGAAGGGGATAGATTCATCTACAGCCCAGTAAGAGAGTCGACTATGCACGCAGGAACTAGCCCTCCAGCTACACCACCTTCGAGTCATCATAAGGGCAAGAACTCCCCCACACCTCCGCCACCACCGGAAGAAGATATGGCTGCACAGATGATGCTCCTCACCTTCAAGGATGTAGGATATGAAGATATGTACCGATTTTGGTTCATAGTGGAATCAGTATGGACTGCATAGAATGTGGCTAGCGATGTTGTAAAGAGGGCACAGTTATCCCTCGCCTTTGAAGGAAGGGTCCTAGATTGGTACATGGGGTACGTAGGCCAGCATGCGGATCCATCTATTCAAGAGATTAAGAATGCTTTAAAACAACAGTTCTGGAAGCCTAAGTCCTACGCTCAGCTGGTGGTTGACTTGAAAGACTTTAGACAAGGACCCACTAAGACGATATGGGAGGCTGACCAATGACTGAAGAAGGTTATCAGAGATGGGGAATTTCATTATGATGATAGATAGCACAAGGAATGGTTAATCACCATGCTATTACCTCACCTGTGTGGACCTATGGGTCAGCAAGCGATTAAGACGCAAGAGAAAGCCTTGGAGATTGATATGAAGCTATAATTTGTGCCAAGAGACGATGCCCAGTTTGGGGTACAGTAGATCTAGGGACAACTGGAGGCAATGCACCTCGAAATCTAGAATTTGTGGAAAGAGTGAGGAAAATAAGCTAACCCAGATGTATGGTACATAAGATGCAGGAAGTCAAGCCACACCAAGGATCAGTGCCCTCTGTTGGTGGACTACATGCAGGCTGGGGGACCCAACCCATTGCGCCCTCAAGAGGTTGTGGGACCAAGCGGTCTGAAGTTATGATGTGCTGACTATCGCGTAGCTGGACTACATGATACCAATCACTGCCCCCTTCTTGGTGCTTATGTTCCAGAGTTGAAGCAACAATGGTGTTGATTCTACTCATCTGTGGGACATGATGAACACATCTGCCAGACATATGACTTAATGATAGACCGAGGAAACCTGTACAGGGTACAGGCTGACCCTTCTTCACCACTATCTCCCTCGGGATGAGGAGGCTCCCCCGCTAGAGGCCGTGGGGGAGAGGTGGAAGCACAGGTCGGGGAAGAGGGCAATTGATCTGTTATAACTGTGGAGAAGTAGGGCACTTCGTAAGGGACTGTCTGAACCCTGCATGAAAATCTTGCCGATATTGTAGACAAATGGATCATGTGATCGAAGATTGTCTCATACTGATGCAAAAATGCAGGAAAAACAGTAGACACCAACGCAGAATGTGTAAATGGTTAAGGCAGAACCGCATGATGAGGGACCCAATATTAATGTCATAATGCACAGTGGCATAGCTACTGGAGGAGCTGAGGAGAGAGCTGCAGTTGAACCCCTTATCCAAAAAGCTATTATCAAGAAGGAAATCTTGGACCTACAGAAGGAGAAAGAAACCTTCATCGAAGCTTGCAAAGACTTTACCAAGGATAAGGCATCTACTTCCAAGGCTCCAAAAAACCTAAGAGTAGATGACAAAGTTAAACCATTCCTACAGTAGTGTATGAAGTTGTTACACAACCAGAAGGCAATAGAAAATATCAAGCATTGATAGACAGCTGCGCATAAAGAACTAACCCTCCCACAGAAGTTAAAGATGTTCACAAACTGTACAAGCGTAAGAAATGCACTAGTCGGGAGATGCGGCTAACGAAACATATTGGTGATTATAAAGTGGATTAGGTCATCCTAGACCTAGGATCTGATGTGAATGTCTTGCCCAAATAGACGTGGCAAAGAATGGGAGAACCTAAGCTGGAATGGTCTGCTATACAGCTGTGCATGGCTAACCAACAGAAGATCATACCATTGGGGAGACTGTCAAAGATTATGGTAGATATTGTAGGGGATAAGGTACGCACAGATTTTGAAGTAATTCAGAGAGTGGAAGATGCGGATCCTTATCCTGCACTCATGGGAATGGATTGGGCTATAGACATGGGAGGAATTATTAACTTGAAGAAAAGGAGCATGGTTTTTTAGAATGAGGGTACAAGAGTGATAGTCCCTCTAGACCCAGTGGAAGGAGAATGGTAGACAAAACCTGTGCGCGAAGAAGACGACGTGGATCATATCTATAAACTAACAACTCGGGATGAGGATTGGATTAACCCTATAGCTGATGGTGCGCTTTTTTGGGAGAAATATAGTGAATGCCTCTCTGACTCCGACGGGGAGATTGAAAATTGGCAGAATCGGTTACTTGATGTATCTGCGCTACAATGTCTTAGGATCACGAAGAGCTTCCAGTGTATCTCCTCAGAGGTAATAGAGTTGCCTTACTTTGATGGTTCTAATAGTATAAGGGATTTTTTGAGAACATTTGAAGCAGAAGTCCCAAGGGAGTGAAGAATGTGGGCACTAACCTAGCCATGTGTGCAACCCCTCCGTAGTGGTGGGAAACTCATAAGGGGACGTTCCAGGATTGGGAGGAATGTTGCGAGATGATGATCCTATGGTTTGAACCCCCAGTTCACCTATGCGTGGATACTTTCCTTGGAAAAGGAGACCCGCGCAAGCACATGGCCGCATGGATGGAGGTGTGGTGCAAAAGGACCAAGGACGAGTGGGTCCATCTATTCATTCATGCCTTGGGGCCAATCTCCACTGCCTGGTATCTGGATGCAGAGCTACATCTGCGTACCCGCCACTCGAAGACTATGAAGGATGATTTTGTGGGGACGTTTGGGTTGATAGGCGGAACTAAGGCATTAGACAAAGCCCTACAAGACATATATTCCCTAGTATTTGATGAATCATGCCCTTGTCTGGAGTATGGGGCACCAGCTTGGGATACGCAGATGCGGGATATTGTTAACTGCCACAATCTATCGATGGAAGGATGTGATGAAGACCCGCGAAATATCACTATCCCATAATCGGAGGGTGAACGCACAGTTGTTGGACCCCCACTACAAATAGTCGATGTGACCAAGCCTCTTAAGCTAAGGGAAGTCAACGTTGGAACAGAAGAACAACCTAAGCTAGCTAAGATTTAGGACTGCTGGGATGATGACACTGTTGGGAAAGTCGTGAAGCTTCTCATGGAGTACCAGGACCTATTTCCTACGAAATTCTCAGAACTCAAGGGTATTACAGGGGACCTGGGGGTCATGCGCATCACTTTAAAACTAGATGTGTGCCCTGTTAAGCAGCGACCTTACCGATTGAACCCCAAGTATAAGAAGAAAATCGAGGAATAAATTGAAAAAATGATAGTCACAGGTATAATCGAACCGGTAGAACAATTAGATTGGGTAAGCCCTATGGTGGTTCAAGAGAAAATGACTAAAGGAGAAATAAGAATCTGTGTTGACCTGTGCAAACTGAATGATGCCTGCGTACATGATCCCTTCCCTACACCATTCTCTAATAAAATTCTCAATAGTGTGGGAGGACAGGAATCATACTCATTCACTGATCAGTTTTTGGGCTACCATCAAATCAGGATCACACCTGAAGATTGCAGCAAAACTACATTCGCCACTGAATGGTGATCCTTCCAATACACCGTCATGCCATTTGGGCTCAAGAATGCCCTTGCCATATTTTCGCAGGTAGTGGTCGCAGTATTCAAGGAGTTCATCCAAAATTTCTTGGAGGTATACTTTGATGATGGGACTGTATTTGGGTTGGTAAAGAAGCACATCTCGAACTTGCGCATGATGTTGGACGCCTGTAGAAAGCACCATATTTCCCTAAATATTAAGAAGTGCATATTCTGCGTATCTTTCGGGATCTTGTTAGGCCATATAGTCTGTCAGTAGGGACTAATGGTTGACCCTGCCACGGTATCAGTTATCATCAACCTAGCAGTCCCTACAACTGAGAAACAGCTGCGCTCCATCCTCTCGCACACAGACTACTACAGGAAGTTCATTCAAGGGTACGCACTGATCACGACACCCATGGAGAAGTTGCTAAAGAAGGATGTTTCGGTTTTCTGGGACGCAAAGTGTCAGAAGAGCTTTGAGTTACTCAAGTAAAATATGGTCTCTACACCTATCCTTATATTTCCTGACTAGGGGAAGATTTTCCATGTCCATGTAGACGCTTCAAGGATCGCCCTGGGAGCTATCCTTACACAACTCGGGGAAGGGGACATTGACCACCCTGTTGCATTTGCTAGTAGAAAACTCTCTAGTATGGAGTGTAACTATTCCACTACTAAGCACAAGGGGCTGGCCATGGTATATGCCCAGCATAAATATCGACATTATCTGTTGGTACCGCACTTCAGCTTTGAAGTACCTAGTGAATAAGCCTGTGTTGAGGGGGAAGATTTGCCGATGGCTACTGCTATTTCAAGAATATTATTTTGAGATCATCGTGAAGCCAGGGAAACTATATGCTGGGCCAGACCACTTGTCTCAAATCGAGAGTGGTGAAGAACCGACCAACCTAGAAGAAGGATTGCCCGATGCGCACCTATTTTCTATTAAGATGGTCGATGCGCACTTCACCGATATCATTCACTTCTTAACTATGAGGATGGCACCTAAAGAATATTCAGGACAACAAAAAAAAGAGTTGGTAACCCGCGCCGCGGACTTTACCATCATATCGGGCCACTTAAATAAGCTGGGAGCTGATGAGGTACTGTGAAGATACGTACTGGAGTATGAAAGAAGAGCCATATTAGCAGAAGCCCATGAAGGTGTAGCAGGAAGTCACTACACAAGGAAAGCGACAGCGCAGAAGATCTTAAGAGCAGGGCTATGGTGGCCCACACTGCATAGTGACTCTTATGACTATTGCAAAGCCTACGACACATGCTAAAGGACAAGTAGACTGTCGTACAGGGAAAAAATTCCCTTGCAACCACAAATAGCCCTGCAAGCATTTGAAAAATGGGCCATAGACTTCGTTGGGCCCATCAACCCACCAGGGAAGAAGACAAGTGCCCACTACATCATCACTGCAACTGATTATGTAACCAGATGGGCCAATGCGCAAGCTGTGAAGGATTGTACTGCAGACACCGCTGCGCACTTTATTTTTGAACATATTCTAACCAGGTTTGGTTTTCCGAATATCTTGATGAGTGATAGAGGTACGCATTTCGTTAATGAAATAATACAAATAAAGAATTTCGGATCCACCATGCAAAAATTACCCCATATCACCCACAGGCAAATGGAACCGTGGAAGCTTTTAATAAAATTCTGGAACAGACGCTGACCAAGATCTACAATTTCGATCGAAGTGATTGGGACGTACGCATCCCGTCGGTCCTGTGGGCCTATCGGACCACGTGCAAGAAGTTGACTAGGAAAACACCATTTCGGATGGTTTATGGAAAGGAAGCCATTATGCCCATGGAGTATATCATTCCTAGCTTGTGCATCGCAGCCTTTACGAACAAGGAAGAGCCTGATATCATGGAGGAATGCTTAGCGCAGCTAGTTACCTTGGAGGAATATTGATTCATTGATAACTTTCATCAGTAAGTTCAGAAGGCTCGAGAAAAAGCATGGCATGATAGACATATTTGGCAGAAGGTCTTCTCAGAAGGGGAATTGGTCCTGCTATACGATAGCGAGTTTGCGAAACACTCGGGGAAGTTCCGTCAGCACTAGCTAGGCCCCTATATCGTAAATGAAATCAATGATGAAGGATTTGTCTAGTTAGCTGTGTTGCGCGGTGATACTATACCAGGATACGTTAATGACAGTCGTCTCAAACCATACCAGATCAAATGACTATATGGCCGGAGTAGCTGTGTCACGAACGGTAAGCACAGGGTTAGTGCGTGGGAATGGACTAGCAGGGTTGATGCACAAGGGGTGCGCTATCTGTGCTGGTGGGATGCGCAGTGGGGAAAACTAGTCGTTGAAACGGGGTGGGCACTTGGGAAACCGCACTTCCCATTTGGGGGAGCGGGTTACAGGCAATTAATATGGAAACTTTCGAGGACTGTTTTCCATTTCCATAATGATGAAGGGAAATTAAGGAGCTATGAGATGGTTTTCCCTTGGGATGGCTATAAAATGGGGACTGTTCAGACTACAAGGTTCACACCTTGGTCTAGCTTATTAGCCTTCAAATACTCTGATATCTATCATCTTCTAGCTGTCTACATGACTACTAGAACTGCACCATCCAATGGTAGCACTGTTGAATTTATCTTCCAAGCTAGGATGCCTGCTACCTACCCCGTTGGCCCCCCACCTAAGATGACCTCTGAAGAAGAGGGATCTGATGAAGTCCGGGAAATAACTCCCATAGCAGAAGAATTCATTTCCACCCCAGCCACAGGGAAAGGCAAAGAGAAGGTTAAACAGGCACGGTGGGCGGCTGGAAAGCCTCGTACTTCCCCCCGGATTCGGCAGTCCCCTAAGAAATTGCCTAAGAATAAATCGCCTATTTCCCCTCCAAACCCCATGGCGCTCACAGCATAAGGTCTACAAGCGACCCCGCTGACCTGGTTACCGCCTTATATTCGACCATGCAGAACAATGTCCTGTATGCCCAACATGGATGTCGTTTGTTCCTTTCTTCAGACGCCGTTGGTCCCTAAAGATGTGTCTCAGCTGGGAGATATGGTTGGCCACCTCCCCCACATCACATTTGATGATCATGACTTGGGTAACCTGGATGCTTTTCCTTTTCTAGCTCCATAAATGTACTTATAACAAGTCATCGAAGATGGTCTACCCAAAGTAGAGCCAATGGTTTGGGTCAAGGGACTCGCTACCGCCGAAATTTTGAACTTACTGCGCCTCCCTCACTTCGGTCACTACAACATCACCAACCTCATCGTTCGCCAATAGATGCCACTTGTTCACGATGGCTGCTTATGGCTCCAAGGCTGCATACCGATAGATTCTGCTCTCATTCATCGCATTACTGGCCTACCTATGCATGGGCCTAATCTGCGGGATGGCACAGGTAAGAGATGCGAGCATCATCTCACTAAAACTTTCTAGGACAAGTACGAGGTCAAGTGTAACAAGTGGGGATTCTTGATTGATACAATCAATGACCCTGTCACACGTCTGGGTACTCAGATTCTGGCCTGCAAGGTGATGCGAAAATGTCAGGCAGCAACCACCCCTGCTCATGTAATTCAAGTCACGGGTCGGTGTGAAAAGGGCGTCTTCTTTAACTAGTCCCAATACTTGGTAGAAGAATTCCTCGACAATGTGCTTGAGGCTCAGGAGCACAGCAAAGAATTCTATTATTCATGGTTGATCCTGCTGATTGTATTAGTTTTCTGGGAACTCTTGGAAGACGCAGTATTTCCCCCCTAGAGCCTCGCATGTGTGAAGGGGCGCGATTTGAAAACCCTTAGGATTCCAAGGATCCCCATCAGATTGAGGAAAATAAGACCTTATGACTACTCTACGTGGGTGCTATCTCTGCAGTCATTGATTCCCAACCGTGCCTATCCCAACTGTTTACGAAAAGTACAAGCACATCGCTGCATTTCGAGTAATAATGCACAATGTGAAAATTTAGGATCATAAGGAACGTACTTGGTATAATCTTCCATATATGACTACCGAGGTTGAAATAAAGTAGGCCATCGATGCTTGGCCGGCGGAGTGGAAGGTCGTTGCCCTACCCACCACCCTTGGCACAGCAGGTACATCTGGCCACCCTGTAGTATCCAAGCCCATCAATCAGCTCAGTGACGTCACCAAAGATTCATACCGTCATGCCACAGGCGAACCCAAGCAGTCCTACCATGCCGCCTGAACCGAACTCCCCGCCGGACCAAAACATCAACGAGGAAGATGACGCAGGTACACCGGTCCTACAGAATCTCAAACGACCCTGCAAATCATCCCAAAGACCTCACAAGAAGCAAAAATCCACTAAGACCAGCACCAACGTGGAGGGTACCCTAACGGAGGATGATCTGGACAAGATTGCTGATGTTGTCATTACTATGGCTTTTGATCAATGGATTACTTGGGAAGAGCAAAACAAGGCTGCGATGGAAGTATTGCAGACAAAACTGCGGGCCCTTCATCTCAAAGCGAACACCCTTCAAGCGAGCGTTCATCAAGCGAGGCAGAATTAAGTGAGCGAGGATCAAGCAGGGTAGATGGGCTAGCAGGGCCCTGTTACGACCCTACCAACCATTGAGGATATCTGACCCTGCCAGCTCCCAGGTGTTTCCCTTACGATGGAACCCGCTGACCTCTGCAACGAAGTTCGGGGATGCCCAGTCACCCTTGATGTTAGTTGATTGTCCAACGAGCAGTTGTGTGAGCTCTTTACTGCCATCACCTATGAATTTCAGCACTGGGAACTTCGCGCAGAGTAACACCTCAGCGCGGCCGAACAGAATATTGCAACCCACGTTGTTGAAGCTGCCCAAATCCAGGTCGCACATGTCGCCATTATCGCACAGCAAGCTACCTTGGAACAGCTAATCGATTGACTATGCGAAGATATGCCAGGGTTGATTCCTGCTTCTGCTGAGCCCCATGCCAATATTGGAGGTCTGATAGTTTCTTTGAAGGCATCTCGGACTCAGGTATCAACTATCAGGGTTGAGTTTGAACTTCAGATTGCTTCGTTGTAGGCCAAGCTCCAGCTTGGAACCCCCCCGGAGGAACGTGCCTAGTGAGTTGCACTAATTACAGAGGCCAGTACTACTATCACTGTGCAAATTGGTCAGGGTGTAACTCTACTTCAAAATGCTATGGAACTTTGGTCCCAAGTGCAGCACGATCCTCTCCTCCGCGAGATCGATCAGGAATTTACTCAAAAGGAGCAAGACTTTGAGCAGCTAGAAGCTACGATGTCCACGCTTGTTCCAACTCAGTGCTTTGCATGACTTCAAACCGGCCATGTGCTTCGTAGTGACATCGTTGCGGTCCAATGTAAAAATTAAATCATCGACGACCATTTGACACCCTGGTCGGAGGACGCCCTTAAGCTCTCACAGGACATAGACAGGGCGGTCCGACAATTGAACCAGGCTCTTTACAATGTCACCGCTGCCTCGGAAGCACCAACATCTCATAAATTGGTGTAGATCACATAGACGACCGCTAAGCAGGGCCTTCAAGTGTTGCCTCCACTTACTGCCACCATGGAACAGCTCAAAGAAAGGATGAAGATCCCACCCGTGCTCTGACTCGGGACAAGTCACAAGATAGTGTTGGGGGCCTGTTGGAATGAGGTCCCCTAGCTGCGTTTTGATATATATTTTAGCTGCATTTTTGGTATTTTTTTGTAGTAATTAGACTAGCGAAGGGGCTTTGGGGCGAGTCAAAGCCCCAATGTTTGGTAAATGGGTCAAAGGGTAGACCTAGATTCTGCAAACCACGGTTTGTGGACCATAGGATAGCGAAGGCTACGATGATATAAATAGATGGATAGATTGAGTCTAAAGGTAGAGAAGTAAGATTGATTCTATGTACAAACTGTTGATATCTGTTTTGGGTAGTTTTGGGTAAGGACTCCTACTGGTTGTGTGTGCGGAGATCCTCAATCCTGCTGTGTGCGGACCCCACTAGCTGTGTGCGTGGGTTGTGGCTTGGTTTTGTAATTGGGTTTTTGGATATTAATGAATCCATAATCTATTGAAGTATCTTTTTGTTATCTGAATTGGTTGTGTTTATTACTGAATTACCTCTGTGTTATTGGAATAAGCTGCAATTTTTTCTGCGATATATGAATTAGTTGCGATTGTAATGTTCTGTGGTGTTGATTGTTGATGCGCACATGGATGTGAATGTATTAATTAGATCTATTAATAATAGTATCTTTGTTATGGTTACATGTTGATTATATTGTTAAGGTCTTGATAGTAGGCTTGTTTCTGTGCAAACCTGATAGAACTTGACGAAATTTGCCTTAATTACCTACTCTCTCCCAAGGTGTGGAAACCTGGTTCCAGCACCCACCCATACTACTTCGGGTAAGACCTTGGCCTGCAAAAGTAGGTCATTGACGAAAGGGCCAGTAGTATAGGGGTTTGTTGGAAAACCTTAACTTTGAACCTAGGTCAGGACCCTTGAAGCCAACAATAATCATACCCATGGGCCGGGAACCTGTCATGATCGGTGCTACTCCCCTCTGTGATAATCCAATGATGAAATATATGTTAGAGACTTCTATCTCCTACTCTTGATCATGAATCATAAACCTATCTCGATCGGTGTCCCACACACTGATCAGATATTGTATTAATTCCAGCTAAGATCGAAGACACGGTGCCATGAATAATTTCAAGAGCCCACAGTCTCTCAGGGAATCCATGCATCTCACATTTCTCATGGCTAGTTCATCTTCCTCCCCATGCTCTCTTTCCTTCCATTCGATGACCATTTGGGTTGTTAATCACCTACAAAACCATCATTGGGACTTTCATTAGTCAAATACTTCACTTTTTACTTGTTTGAATGAGGCTATTTAGGATAATTTTCAAGCAAATATGGTCGTGGCTGTTTTAGAAACAACAGCGCTGGTTGACCCCTCCCCTTTAAAATTTTTGGCGAGTTAGTGTGACTCCGTGATCGAAACCTATGCCGACCGCCACGCCCAATCTTGGACCAAATTACCCCAAATACATAAAAAACTAAGAATGCAGGCAATGAAATATAGTTTCAAATGCAGGCAAAGATGAAAGCTCTTACCTGTAGAAAACGGATTTGTGATTGGTCTCCTAGATTGTCCGCTGCCAACTCCACAGGATCACAATTAAAAATTATAAAATGCTCACAAGAGGTGAAAAGGTGAAAAGTAATTTTTTTTTACTATTTCTATCATTTTATAACCTTTTCAGAACCCTAATTAGGTTTTTGAGCTTATTTTTCGATTTATTTAATGTTTTATCTCGAAAAATGGGTTTCACGTGCATTTCTTATGTAGCAATAGGTCCTAAGCAGGATGATGATGAAGTGACAAGTTGTATTTTAATACTTTTTCGAACTCAGTAAAAACACGAAAAAAGTCACCCCCTGGAGTCATCTTTCAGCTCTTTTCTAACTCTCAAAAATTGAAAATATTGTCGAGACTCTTGCCATTTTGAACTTGTTAAAGGTTGTGAAATGTCATCTGCCCAATATACGTTTACCCCTTTTTTGGGTTGGGACAAATTATTTACGAAAAAGGAATACCTTAGCCGATCACGACTAAGAGGTTCTACCAAATATTGTTTTCTACCTTTTTGGATCTGTGAGACTACCTACGAAAAGGGACCTACTGGAGTTTTATTTTTCTGCTTCTTTTTAAACTCTCTAAACATGAAAAGACATTGATTTCTTCCTTTTTCAGACTCATTAAAACCTAAATGACATTGGAAATCATCACCATGACGTTACCAAGTTCCTCCTTCCTAAGGCTCGTAAAATGTACTAGGATGGATTCGTCCGAAGGAAAAACTTATATGACAAGCATATGTTATCCCCTTCAAGCTTGTTTCCAAAAATTATTGGGGTACTCGCCAGAAATGGTGGGGGGAAATGGAACCAGTTCTCAGTCGTGTAGGCAGTATGTCGCTCTTGAACATGACCCTCGTCTGCAATTCATGTCAGGTTGGGGACATCCCATTCGTAATTCTACCTCCATGGGTTTCAGTTATCTATTTTGACCTCTCATCTTCTCTTTACCACATCACCATGACCTCAGATCCCTTGATGTCAAATACTACCAAATTCTGGAGTCATATCGTCAATATGTTCAAGAGAAGTTTCTTTCTGCATTTTTCAACTCCTGATCCTCTGCTTGGTCCTAATTCACTATCATCTTATTCCTTTGTCTCATGTCGATGATGTGGGAAACATTATGGCCCTCCTTCGACCAGTCACTTCATGTCGACTTCAACTCATTATCCAGGAAGCTGATCTAGAGACTCCCTTCTGGTACCTTGGAGCTTGCATGCCTCAATGGAAATTTATTCGCATTCGATGACAAGTCCTCATCATTGGCCTTCGATCGAGTGATTTCGTGGGTGTTCACTCTAGCTCACTATTCACATTCTGTGGATTGTACTAGTTGTACCTTGAGATCTATTTTCATTATTGGTGGTTTCTTTCATGCCTGTTAACACCTTTCATCAGTGGCTGCTAATCAGGAAATTTTCTTGCATGTTTGACTTCAGCTCACTAATCTGCATGCTTGAATTTGTACTTGTTTGGGTCGAGATGGAGTGCAATACCCTAGCTTTTGTCTGATGAAATCCAGGTTGCGCGATGATTTGGTTTATCATGACTATATGCATGAATCTTCTGATTGGATGGTTGTGACCATACCTGAGTCTATTTGATGATCCTTCTTGATAGATGGCTACATCTATACCTCGGATCTTACTATTGGATGTACTCTATTCTGGATGGTTTTTCCCATGCCACATGTTCATGTATTAGTGATATCAGTTGTACTTATTCTTGCAGGTCTTCCAACGGCGGCGTTTTGGTTTGGGCATGTTCTCATAAAACATTTCACCCCTCCCTCTCTCTCGGACCTCATGCTTTAGGGGGAATCTGTTACACAGTATTTTGTCATCGTCCCTGCAATTCCCATCCCGAACATTGGAGGACCATTTCAGTGACTTCTGTGTATTTTCATAGCTTGCTATAAGTGTCATTGCATCCCTTGGCATGTCAATAACATTTCCTATGCTGATCAATCCTCAAGCAAACCTTCAAAAACATGTGATTTTGGGTCGGCGTTGGTAGGAAGTTATGGCCTTGTGCCCATGGAGAAATTAACACTAGGCCCCATGCCCATTGGTGGTTTGTCTCAGAAGGGCACCTGTGCCGAGCTGTTTTTGGAAAGTTTTTTAAAATAGAAACAAAGTTTCCATGCTTAACAACTTTGTGAGAAAAGTCATCATGGTTTTTTCGACTGAATAACATTGAAGTCCTCCCTTTGGCTTCTTGTTTCCTACAATTTTGAAACTCCCTAAAGGGATAGGCCTCTCCTCCACCTTATGAGGGATCCCAAACCACCTCCTCCTCTCCTATAATACTTCCTTCTCACATTGATTCAGCTATCTGAACAGTCATTACTATAGCTAGTGTGTAGAATAAGGCGAAGAGGAATCCATTGTTGAGAGAGATTTTAGGCCCATTGCCTCATCGAATCTGATCCCGAACGAATTCTTGAGACGTGCCCAAATAAACTCGTTGAAGGAGACTTGTGATGCAAGGCATTAAGGTTGTAAACTTCTTTTCTCTATCAATAATACATGACTGGTTTTTTGGTTCCAATTTTGTGTTGAATGATATGCAAATTTTTTTATTATCCTTGACCAATCGAATAGCTGTAAATGAAAATATATTCTCGTATGTTGTCATCGTTCACTTGATATTTTCACAAGTACACATATATCATCACTGACGGACCATGGCGTGTGAAGACAAAGGTTGGAGGATCGTTTCTGCAAGCCACGACAAAGCGATGGACCAAGGTAGGGGATCTATATCAGTTCGTCTTTCATTTATAAGCTAGGAATCCAAAAGTCCAGCAGGTTCCCTTATTGGTAGACCCACCCTAGGGCTATAGGGATCGCCTCTATCCATAGAGGGAATTTACCTGCTCAACATTGGGATTTGAAGAACCAAAGACAATGAGTAGTGATAAAGATGAAAAACTAGAATTCACAACCAATGCAGAAGCTATGAATGCACTTCTTAGTGGATTAAGTGAATAAGAAATTATTAAGGTAATTAATTGTAAAACAACTAAATAAATCTAGGATAAAATGCAAAATATCCATGAAGGGGATACCAAAGTAAAGATGGCCAAATTACAAGTATATAGAATGTAGTTTGAGACATTAAAAATGAATGAAGATGAAGATATTGCTAAGTTCTTTCTAGGAGTAGATGAAGTTGAAAATGTCATGATGGGTATAGGAGACACAATAAAAGAGAGTGTAATAATCCAAAAAATATTGAGGTCATTACCTTCAAAGTTTAATCTTAAGGTTTCAGCCATAGAAGAGACAACCAAGTTTGAGTCTCTAAACAAGGATCAATTACTTGTTTCTTTTATAGCATATGAGATGAGAATTTCAAAAGGAAATCCAACTACCAAAAATGCAACTTTTAAAGTAGACAAGTCTACGGAAGACAAGGAATGTTCATGCTCAAACTCTGATGAAGAAGAGGTGGAATTTGTTAGAAGATTGAAGGAAGGTACATGTAAGTACATGTAGGTTTTAACCCTGTACAGAAATTAACTGCAAACTCTTAAAAATATAAAATAAAAAATAGCGAGAGCATAAAACATAAAACAGATATACACACAGATTTTCCCTTGGATGCCAAATCAGGATGACTAGCTTGATTTTTCATTATATTCCTTTTAGTGTTACAACACACACACAGATATATATATATACATGCAAAAGCATACATAAACCCCCATCCATTAACCCTGGATTAGAACATAACTGTAGTTCCCTTGGCCGGATCTACAAAATACCAGGGGCTAAAAACCATCATGCCCCAAAACCATGTGCAAACCCATGCACAAAACCATGGGCGGGTCCGCCCACCGGAAAATAAGGACCAAAAAAAAAATTTCGGGGGGGCTGCCCCGAACCCTGACAGGGGGGGCTACCACCCCCCCGCATGCGACTAGTCATGGAAAGAATATAACACAAACCCAACATTGTCCCACTTGTTGTTTTCTTTCCGCAGGCTGCCACAAGAGAGCTGAGTCATTATCCCAGCTTTGCAACACCCTTTGTTTCTCTATACCAAGAGAACTTCTGAGTGCTCACATACTTTTTCAATGCATCTGCAACATTCTTCAAATTGTCCACCTTTACCAGAAACACCCTTTTAGCTTCAACCATATATCTCACAAAGTGATATTGAACATCAATGTGCTTTGTCTTTGAATGATAAGCAGGGTTCTTAGCAAGAAAATTGCACTTTGGCTATTGCAGTCTGTCCTTGTAGCTTGTTGCACCAACCCCATACTTGAACACAATCTCTACAACCAAATTGCTTCCTTGCTTGCATGATTGGCTGCCATGTATTCTGCCTCTGTAGTTTAAAGAGCCACTACAGACTGTCTTTTACTCATCCAACTGACTGCACCTCCAAAGAGGCCAAACACATACACACTTGTAGATCTTCTTTAGTCCAGATCTCTAGCCCATTATGCATCAACAAAACCACGAATGTCCAACACTCTTTCCAATCCTAGTCTTCCCTAGTAGCACAAGCCATAATCACTAGTGCCACGAAAATATCTGAAAACCCGCTTCAATGTTGTCCGATGCTCCTTCCCTGGGTTTGACATAAACCTGCTCAATACTCCCACTGCATGTGCAATGTCTGGTCTAGTACAGACCATTGCATACATCAGGCTACCCACTGCACTTGCATATGGAACACGGGACATATCCTCCTCTTCTTCTTGTGTCTTGGGACACTGTTCAGCAGACAATTTTGTACCTATAGGAATCAGAACATTCACCGGTTTACTATCCTGCATATTGATCCTCTACAATATAGTCTCAACATACTTCCTCTGGTTTAGCCAGAGCTTCCTCTTTTCCCAATCTCTCTTAATTTCCATGCCCAAAATATAGTTTGCAGCACCAAGATCCTTCATATCGAATTTGGAGAACATCTAGGTCTTCAAATCTTGGATAATTTCTTTGTAATTTCCAATCAACAACATATCATCCACATAAAAGACCAAATAAATAATATGGTCACCAATTAATTTAAAATAAACACAGTGATCCTCCTTGCTTCTGGTGAAGCCAAGTCCCTGTATATAGGTATCAAATTTCTGATACCACATCCTTGGTGACTGTTGTAACCCATACAGAGACTTCTTTAACCTGCATACCAACTCTTTCGTCCCCTTCACCATAAAGCCTTCAGGTTTTCATGTAGATCTCCTCTTCTAGATCCCCGTGAGGAAATGTTGTCTTCACATCCCTCTGTTTTATCTCAAAATCAAATGCAGCGGCAACAAATAAAAGTAATCTAATAGAAGTAACTTTGGCAACAGGACGAAAAATATCACCAAAATCAATTCCCGACACCTGGGAATAACCTTTTGCTACCAATTGAGCTTTGTATTTCTCCACCTTGCCTTCTACATTCATCTTCTTCTTAAACACCCATTTTCTCCCGATGGGCTTCCTTCCAGCCGGCAACTCCACCAGATCCCATGCCTCATTTTTGTGCAAGGATGCCATTTCATCAAACATGGCCTCCTTCTAGAGTTTTCCATCCTACCGAGATCTACTACCACTCCTTGAAGGTTACGGGATGATCATCAGAGTTATAGTTAAAGCAAAAATTTGAACACAAAGCGGATGGACTATACAACACCTGCAGTTTGTCTTCTTTCTGGCCCGGTCTTCCTAACTGTGGGTTGTGAGTTCTTCCATCTTTGAGTCTTCTTGATTGTAAGTGCAGTTAAATCACTCCCCTTTGGCTCAAACTCTGTCTTCTCAGTTCTTTGGTGAGACCTTGTTAACATGCTCTTTCACCTCTCTAAACACCACATCTCGGTTGTACACAACCTTCCTTGTTTCCGGGTTCCAAAGCTTGTAACCCTTTAAACCATCCTTATACCCAATAAAGATGCACCGTTCAGATTTATTATCCAACTTGCTCCTTTTATCCTTTGGAACATGTCCATATGCATCACATCCAAATACCCTCAGATGTGAAAGAGAGGATTTCTTACCAGTCCATACCTCATGTGGAGTCTTATCCTCCAACGTTGATGAAGGTGATTTGTTAACTAAGTAACATGCAGTCTCCACTGCCTCTGCCCGGAATTCTTTTCCTAACCCGATACCACTGAGCATGCTTCTTGCCTTTTCCATCAGTGTTCTGTTCATTCTTTCTGCAACTCCATTTTTCTGAGGTGCGTATGGAGTAGTCTTCTGCCGTGCTATACCACACTTCTTACAGAACTCTTCAAATTCCTTCTTGCAGAACTCCCCACCATTATCTGTCCTCAGCACCTTTATCTTATTTTCTGTATGGTTTTCCACCAGAGCCTTAAATTCTTTAAATCTGTCAAAGACTTCAGATTTCTTCCTCAAGAAATATATCCATGTATTCCTTGAGAAGTCATCTATGAATGAAACAGATTACATAGACTTACCCAGTGATGAAACCGACACGGGTCCAAACACATCCTTGTGCACAAGCTCTAATATCTTGTTTTCCCTCTTAGCAACAGAAGGAAAACTCACCCAATTATGCTTCCCATATACACAATGTTCACATAAATCACAATCCAGAGAGCTATTAGACATACCTTCTACCATACCATTTCCATGCAGTATCTAAAGGCCCTTCTCTCCAATATGTCCAAGCCTTTGATGCCATAGCATGTTCTTTTTTCCAGAGACCGCTAGGCTTTCTGCTCCACCTTCAGGAACCACAGAACTATTGCACCCATCAATAATAGTGCTGCCCTGAAGCTTGTACATAGTTCCAATCCGAACTCCCCGCATTAATACTAGTGTTCCCCGAACCATCTTACAGGCATCTTTCTCGAGCAATGTTTTTACACCTGCATCATCCATCTTGCTTACAGAAATCAGATTTTTGGTCAATGCCAGAATGTGCAGAACACCAGGAAGTGTTCTAATCCTTCCATCTTGCATCTTCGGCTTGACTTTTCCACGTCCGACGATTCTGGCCTTCCTATCATCACCTAAGAAGACATCATCTCCATCATATTTCTCATACTCGCAGAACCACTCCCTATGGGGAGTGAAGTGGAAGGATGCACCTGAGTCAATCAACCATGACTCATGATCTACATGTGTATTTGAAGAAGAAGCCAAATACACATCCCCACCTTCATCCGAGGTGGTTTTTTCTTCTGCAGAAGGAGCGTCATCAGATCCCTTTCCTTTCTCAGGAGCTTTAGATCTGCAGTCCTTTTTGTAGTGCCCTTCCTTTCCGCATTTCCAGCACACCTTTGCAAACTTTCCAGGAGATTTAGATCTTCCACTTGAAACCTTATTCTTGTTTCTGTTATGGGACCTTCCTCATACAGATAAGGCATCTCCATTCTGACCCTCCATATTTCTCCGTCTCATTTCCCCCGATAGCAAGGCTAAGAAAATATCATCAAAATTCAAGGTAGTTGTATTGCTACCTATTGCAATAACCAGATTGTCCCACGAGTCTGGTAGAGAACACAACAAACTGATGCACTTATCTTCATCTGAGATTTTAATATCAACGGATGACAGCTGACTTACCACAGTATTGAAGGCGTTCAGATGCTCTCTCACTGAGTCTCCATCCTTCATCCTCAGGTTATATAGCTTTTTCCGCAGGAACAATTTATTCACCAAAGATTTAGATTGGTATAAAGTCCCTAGCTTGTCCCACAAGGTCTTTGTCGTAGCTTCCCCAGATACATTCAATAATAAGATGGGACACACGGTAGTATTGTGTGCTCTTTGCCTTTCCGTCCGACTTCTTCCGGTCTTCATCGACGACATTGTCACATTGGTTTAGTACCGAATCTCGCGATCAACGGTCTTTATCCACCGACGGATCCTCCCATCTTGAGCTTCCACAACTCAAAACTGCGACCATTAAATTTCTCGATCATCTTCAGCACTAGCCATCTTCTTCTAACGAAATCGAACCAGCGAGATCTCCCCGCACCAGCAGCTAGTCTACCTCGAGCGAGAAAAAACCCCCTCGGCCGACGCCCGGGCGTCCCCTTGAATGATGCGCGTGCAAATGTGGGTTTTAGCCTGTCGAGAGAATTAATATAACCTTATCTTAAGCGAGAAAACAGAAAATAAATAATAGCGAGACCATAAAACATAAAATAGATATACACTGAGATTTTCCCTTGGATCCCAAATCGGGACGACCAGCTTGATTTTTCATTATATTCTTTTTAGTGTTACAACACATATATATACATGTTGAAGCATACATAAACCCCAATCCATTAACCTTGGATTAGAACATAACCTTAGTTCCCTTGATCGGATCTACAAAATACCAAGGGTCGAAAACCATCATGCCCCAAAACCATGGGCGAGTCCGCCCACCAGAAAATAAGGACCAAAAAAAAAAAAATTGGGCGTTGCCCCGGACCCCGACGGGGGGGGCTACCGCCCCCCTTATGACCCCTGTTACCCCCGCCCCCCCCCCCCCGGTGCGTGACTAGTCGTGGAAAGAATATAACGCAAACCCAACAGTACAAAGGAAAACTCCCATTTAAATGTTTCAATTATGGAAGAGTTGGGAATTATGCCTCCAAATGTCCTTACAAGAAAGAAGAAAATCAGTCTAGAGGGGAAGAAAAGAAAAAGTTTAATAAAATGCAGAAAGAGAGAAAATTGTTACCGGTTTGGAAGTTTACCAACACTTGCGAGTTTTGGTGTAACAGAAAACTTCTACAAAAATTTAAAAGGAAGAGTCTCTATGTGTAAGAAGATAGTAGTACATTTGAAGATTCCAATGAATTTGGAGCTCGTGAGTTTATCCTAATGGCTCTATAAAATCTAGAAGAAGAATTGAATGAATATGAAGAAGAAGAATAAGGTGAGGTAGACCTTGAGGGGGAGTTGATCAGTACTCTGGAGGAAATAGATAGACTTAAATAGAAGAACAAGAAGGAGAAAGAGATTTTGTTGAAATATTTAAAAGAAGAATCAAATTCAGAGGAAATTATCATATTGAAGCTTGAACTTAAGAAGAAAATAAGGTGGAAGATATTATGCTACCACAAATAAAAGAGAAAAGTGAGGAGTGTGAAAGACTAGAAGAAGAAGTAGTAGCCTTGAATAAAAAAATTGGAGAAGGCATAAACTGATTTGAACATGAATATTCAACACATAAAAGGATCCAAAAAATTGGATGTGATATTAAATGATCAGAGGTATCCGCTTATGAAAGCTAGGTTGGGCTATGAAGGAGAATCTAGGGAAAGTAAGACAAAGGACAAAAAGACAATTAATTTTGTAAAATATGTCAAGGGAGACAAAGGAAGTCCACATCGGTATGAGAACAAAAATTTGAGTAGCACATATGCACCTAAGGATTAGCGACAAAGAAGCACTTCCAGCAAATCACAACAAACAGAAGGAGTAGACAAACAAACAACAAGCTATCAAAGACTGTACTTCTTTGAGAGATAAGATTATCAGATTTTAAGATGGTTCTATCCTCAAGTATCATCCACTACCATGTATGGAAACTTTTCTATGGGTATTGTTATTGGTGTAAAAAATTCGGACATAAAGTTACGAATTGCAAATATTTTGTTAGAAGGAATGAAATGAGGAATCTGAAAAGAAGTGAAGCTAATAATTTATTTGAAAACATCAAAACAAAAATGAATTTGTACATAAACCCATTTTCCCATGTCTTTGATATCACTGAGTGTTTCTACATTCACAATTTTGGGCATAATTCATATGAATATCAGCTTAAAAAAAAAAAAGATCACAATCTCAAAACAATTGCAGAACAGATGAATGTATGTTGTGGAGAAAGAAGAAAGAAGAGAAGAAAGTTGATAAGTGCAGCCTAGTTTTGTATTCTTAATATAAAAACAATAAATGGCATGTGGACAGTGGATGCTCTAGACATATGGTAGGGGATAAAGGCAAGTTTGAATCCCTAGATAAAAATAAAACCAAAAATATCACATTTGAAAATGATGCAACAAGAAGAATTAGAGGAAATGGTATAGTCAGTCTAAATAATGGAAGAGGAAATGATCAAGATGCATTGCTTGTAGATGGTTTGAAACATAATTTGTTGAATGTAATTCATATGTGTGATAGAGATTGTAATGTTCTCTTCAGAGCTCAATATTGTTAAATCCGGTCAACAACAATTGGGAAGGTTTTGGTTAAAGGGGTTCGAATAGAAAATAATGTATATATATTGAAGGAAGATAATGAAGAGTGCTCCATCAAAAAACAAGATGAGTCTTGGCTATGGCATAGGAGATTGTGGCATCTCAATTTTTATCACATCATCAGACTTGGTAAGAAGAGAGAAGTCAGAGATCTACCAAAGATAAAGAAACCTCAAAACCCTACTTGAAAGTCATGTCAAATGGGAAAACAAACTCAAACTTCATTCAAGGTCAAGGATATGTTATCAAGTACTAATCCTTTGCAGTTAGCACATATGGATTTGTGTGGTACTTCCATAACATAAGCACTAGGAGGAAAAAAATATTTCATGTTGGTAATTGATGAATATTATAGATTGACATGGGTAGCATTCCTTAGAAATAAGTTAGAAGCATTTGAGAAGTTCAAAATATTCAAGGAACTAGAAGAAAATCAATCAGGGTGCAGGATAAAGAGTATAAGGTCAAATAGAGGAGGTGAATTTACTTCAAATGAGTTTGCAAAATTTGGTGATGTGTTGTATCTCAAGAAACAATCCCTTGGCTATGGTAAGGAATCAGTGCTCAAAACATTTTGTAAATGTATGTCACAATTATAATATCAAATTCCCTCTGCTTAACACCTTTGGATCTAATTATTTAATACACTCAATAATCTAATATAATGAAAGCCTTCACAATGCCATAAATTGTTGATATCTGAATAAAATGAAAAGAAGAACTGTATAGGAAACTTGAATTGATATGTTAAGAAACAGAATCTATCACTTTTAAGTTTCAGAGGGAATTCATGGAGAGAGAGGAAACTCAAAATAATATGTTGCAGACACAGAATCTATTACTTTAAAGTTTCATTAGGATTTTGTGAAGAAAGAAGAGATAAGGTGAAGGAGAGCAAATTAAGGTTGTTTAACTCTTACTCAGAGATGTAATTAAGAGACGAGTTGTTATATTACTTCACTTCATTCAAAGAGGAATAAAAACAGAGCGAAACTGGAAAGAAATATCAACATCAACAGCTACAGGAAACTTGATCTTCTTTCATTTATTTCTCAGAAAATTCAGTACAAAATTAACAATCCTCCAGAGGTCCAAAACTTGGAACCTCTTTTCTTTATTTCTATCTACTTAAATACATAATAGTGGTTTGTAACTCCTGAACTTCTTGAAACTATTTAACTACCTAAACTATTAAGATTACTTCTGCAATCATACTTGAGAAAAAAAATTAAAATTGAAAATATTGTTCATTTTGCTAAATCTGATATTGTTGATGCGTCCTCCCGAAGTGTCGAGGTGTATTTTCTGGTTATGATGCAACGGATGCACAGCTCTGTAACAATGCCTCAGTGCCTGACTTGACCCATCTATCATTCTCCCAATAGGGCTGCTATAAACTCTTATGCCCAACTCTCCCTATGCCCCTATGCTTCAAACGTTGTCAATCATATCACTTGCTACCCAACTCTGCCTCTTCACCTTTGATCTACGTCGGGTCACTTACTCGAGTTTTTTTTTCCGCGTTCTGCCTATTTCTTCATAAAATGGCACATAATCGCATAATACCAGACTTGAAATCTTGATTTTATCTTGGAACCACATCGCGTCTGTGCCAACATCGCACTTCGCATTTCGCCGTCTTTAACTTTTCCTTAGCGTTTATCTTTTAAAACTTGCGATGTGCGCTATGCGATCGGGTCCCACCTGGCATCACACTTCGGCGACCTTATCACTTACCTCCCGAGGTGATCCTTTAAACCTTGCGATTCGCGATTTGCAATCGGGCCCCACTGCATCGCACATCACACTTCGGCGATTATAACACTTACACTTTGCCCTTAACTTCTAAAACTTGCGTTGCACAGTATGCGGGCCAGGGCCATGTCAGCTTGCCATGTCGCACTTTGCATTTCGCTGAATTTAACCTTTTCCTTAGCACTTATCTTTTAAAACCTATGATGTGTGCTATGCGATCTAGTCCCACCTGGCATTGCACTTTGGTGACTTTATCACTTACCTCTCGCACCTATCCTTTGAAACTTGCGATTTTTGGTTTGTGATTTAATCTTCGTCATCTATCTCTCTGCTCCAGTCGCGCTTTGATCTCGACCATCTGTTTTTCCCTTTGCGCCTCCTCCAAAACTCTTAAGTGTTTAAGGGAAATGTGCCCTTTCTCTCCCTTTGGGAAATTAGTTTGTTTGCTCCACAGTGTAACCCTCCTGAGCTTATCCGGTGTTCTGTCGCGTTGGTCCCTCCTGAGCTTGCGAATGAGCCCAACTCGACCCACCTTCACATATCATCACTTAATGTTAATGTACCAATATATAAATCAAAATTCTTCTATGACACACAAATTTTACATTTTCTATCATATATTCTTTTTTGGTGTTTTGAAAAATATTTCAAAGGTAAATGCAAATGAGCCACAACATCTGGCTCCACCTAGGGATAGTGCTTTTTTCCACGAAAGTGCTAAGAACTGCAGGTTAGTGCCTTATCCATTGGGTATGGAGTCAAATATTGCTTGGTGACATATGAACAATGAGAAATATGGTATTTATAATGGTGGAATGCTGAATTTTAATGTTGGAAATAATGCTTCAGATACTGCCCATTCACAGGCAGTTGTACTATCTCTCCATCTAGATCTTCCAAAATGAATGTGTTATTTGACCTTGCCTTAGAGATCTTGTATGGACCATACTAGAGAGGGTCAAATTTACCATGCTTCCCCTTTTCTTCTCATCTGGTGTCCCATCTTAGTACCAAATCTCCTGCTTGAAAGATAACTTCTTTTTCTTTTCTGTCAATCATAGACTTCATCTTTTCTTGATAAGTAATAAATTTATTCTTGACCTTGTTTATGTTTTCACTTGATTCAATTATTTTGTTCAATCTTCTTACCAGAGAATTTGGTTCTTCCTGAGCTTCTTGAAGGAAAGAAATCATTGTTTTGGCCAGCTGAGTAGGAAATAGTGCTTGGGTTCCATAAACCAGTTCATAGGGAGACTTCCCAGTAGATCTCTTGGTAGTAACTCGAATAGCCCAGAGGGAAAACTTCAACTTCATATCCCAATCCTTATGATTCTCAGTGATTGTTTTCTTCAAGATCCTGACCAATGTCTTATTTGAAGACTCTTCCAATCCTTTCCCTTTGGGATGATACGCTATGGAATGTGATAAAATTGCATTATATGTTTGACAGAAATTAATGAAATGAGCAGAGTTGAATACCTGAGCATTATCAGTCACAATTTTGACTAGACATCTGAATCTACTGAAAATGTTTTCCTCCATAAACTTCATCCCCACTTGATCATTCGCCTTCTTAGTGGGTATTGCTTCAACCCATTTTTTAAAATAATCAGTGGTAGTCAGAATACACTTGAATTGTCTGCTTGATGGTGGATTTATCTCTCCAACAAAATCCAATCCCCATTTCCTGAAAGGTTCTTCAATAGACATTGGGATGAGAGGTAATGAAGCAAGTTTTTTCTTTTTAGCAAACAACTGACACTTCTGACAACTTCTGACCAATCTATAAACATCTGCAAACAGGGTTGGCCAATAGAAGCCTGACTTAAGAATTTTATGAGCAGTGACCTTCTAGCTATAATGTCCTCCACACAGAATTTCATGATATTGTTTGGTGACTTCAATAGATTCTCCTTCGGTCAAACATAACAGCAAAATACCAACAGGATCTTTCCAGTACAGCTTCGCTTCTACGATAACATATGGCTGAGACTTGAGCTTGAGAGGTCTGTATTTTGTTCTATTCAGTGAAGTTGGACAGGAAAAGAAACACGGGTAATGCATAATATCTTTATACCAATCGGAGCACAAAAATTTGTATTGGATACCTGTTTTGAACTTGCTTTGACCCTCTTCATTTACAACTCCATCCATTGGTGCCAACAGATTAATTCCCAAGGCTTGAAAATTTCTCTCTATCAAAAACTTTGCTAACCCCTGTCCCTTGACCAGCTTGGTGGGTTTTATGTCCAAATCATACTCTTGGATTTTTGCTATCCACTTCCCCCTTTTTCCTTCAACATCACTTTGGACCAGCACGTCCTTCATAGTAGAATTAGGAACATAAGAAGTTATTTGGGACTGCAACACATATGTCCTGAAGGCTTTCAGTGCTTTGACCAAATCATATACTTGTTTCTCCAGAATATTGTATTTGAGCTCATCATTTCTGAGAACTTTGCTGAAATATGCAATTGGTTGCTCCTTATTGTCTTCATTTTTCTACAACAACACAGCAGCAATAGTAGTGGGGGATGCAAATGAGAATACATGAAAGGCTTTTTGATAGTCTGGGCTAATCAAAACTGGGGCTTCCTTCAGTGCTTCCTTTATTCTAGCAAATTCATCTCTTGCTTCTTTATCCCATTTCACTTCTACATTTTTCTTCAACATATCTATTATGCTTCTCACGATCTCAGCATAATTGGCAACAAGCCTCCTCAGAAATTTTATTTTTCCCAGGAATCTATTGATATCCTTCTTTCTTATGGGTAAAGGAATAATCTGAATGGCTTCCACCCTTGCTAGGTCAATATTTACTCCTTGTTTAGAAACTATGTGACCCAATAATTTACCTTCTTCTAAGGCAAATAAATATTTCTTGGGATTTAATCACAGACCAAATTTTTTTCACTTTTGAAAAGTTTTTTTCAAATGCTCCAAGTGTTCATCATCTGACCTTCAGAAAACAGTTACATCATCTAGATATATAACTACAAACCTGTCACCAACGAAGGTTATGTCCATGGCCCTCTGAAATGTTGTACCTGTGTTCATAAGGCCAAATGGCATCCTTGCGTACATGAAGGTACCCCAGGGCGTAGTGAAAGAAATCTTCTTCTAATCTTCTTTTTCTACTTCTACCTGATTATACCCACAAAATCCATCAACCATAGAAAACATGTGAGCTTGTGTCACCTTCTGTAAAACATAATCCATTTTCGGCAAAGGCTAATTATCTTTTAGAGATGCTCGATTCAAGTTCTTGACGTATACACATAGCCTTATCTCTCCATTCTTCTTTCTTACAGGGACCTGATTAGAAGCCCGTCTGAATATATAAGAGGGACTATAACTTTTTCTTGCAATAGTTTCGTCACTTCTTTTTTGATTGGAGCTAAAAACAATGGATTCATAAGTCTAAGCTTCTGTCTCTGTGGTTTGAGTCCTTCCTTGAATGGAATCTTATGCTGAATAATGCTTTTGTCATATGTTTTCAAATCTTCATATGACCAAGAAAACACATCCATATATTTCTTAAAAGGATCAATGTATCTTTCTTTGTAGTTTTTGGGAACACCTTTGAACAATTTTACTATTTTGGGTTCCTACTGGGTTCCCAAATTACAATATTCCATCTCTTCTTCTTGATGTGTTTTCTTTGAATCAAGAGAAACAACATTAGCATCGAATAATCTTTCAAAGGGAACCAACCCTTTGGGGAGCACATTATCTTTCAATTGGATAATATTATGTTCACGTATTAACTGCTTAAGGTTTCTTATTTCTGCTTTCTACTATATTTGTTCTTCCTCTTGGTCTATCTCAGTGTCTTCAAATTTTACAATCATGGTCAGGAACTGACTTATCTGTTCATCATCTTCAAACACCTGCCAATGTTTCACATTATCAGGGATAGAATTTCTATGTCTAATTTCAATCTCATACCTTAACCTTGGATTTATTGGAAGTTTGAAGGTGTTGGATGCAACTTCTAAAGAATCAGCCAATATATTCTCCTCCCTCGAAATATACTGAAGATTGAATGCTACAAAATATTTTTCTACCAAATGCCACACTTCATTCCTATATGATCTCAATCTCGGATGCTTGGTTTGACAATGATTTTTAATCTGCCTTATTATTAATTCAGAGTCACCAAAAATTGAAATACATTGAACTCCCATCTGTTTAGCAACTTGAAGGCTTGATATTAGGGCCTCATAATCAGCCACATTGTTTGTTGAATCAAATTCTAGTTTAAAAGAGAAGAATGTCTTCTATATTCAGAGAGGCTTGATGAAACTTGACACTTTTCTGCTCTTGTCATAGAATCACAGAAAAAGCGGTTCAAAGCTCATTTTGATCAGACAATTTCCCCTCATACCTTTGTAAAAAGAGACCTAGTCCTCCTGTATGACCAAGCTCATGATAATTTGGGGGCAGGAAAATTCGAACATATGTGGCATGGGCCCTATATCGTTAAGCATGTTTTGAAGAATGTAGCTTATGAGCTAATTGACTATGAATTATATCCTTTGAATCAACCCAGAAATGGGTTGTACCTCAAAAAATACTATGCATGAGTTTCTCGTGCATGTTCTTTTGTAGATAAGTGTGTTTTTCATTTTTGTACATTTTTTTTTTTTTGCTTGGTGTGCTTTGCAAGCAGTTTTTCTTGCTTATTATGTCATTGCTTATTGTGTAGATGTCTGTCACTCCTTATGTTGGTTTCATGGATGGTTCCTCCCGCAGTACCCGGAATCTGTCCTCCGCAGCCTGGGTAATTTATAATCCTAATGGTGAGTTGATAAACCTTCAAAGTATTTGTCTAGGATGAACAACAAAAAATGTCGCTGAATATAGTGTCATCATTCAACTCTAACCGAGGCCATTTCTCTCGACATTCGTGCATCAATTGTGAACCTAGAATCTCAGCCCATTTTTCTTCAGCTTAACGGGCATTACTCTATTAGAAATCCTCAAATATTAAGGTTTTATTTGCGTGTTCGTTTATTAGAAAGGAATTTTGATCATATCACATATCAGCATATTCCTAGAAGAATGAATGTGTTAACTGATGCAGTATTCAATATTTTATTAGATAGACATTTGCTTAATTTGTAAAAGAATCATCATCACATAATAAAATTTAAACAAGGAAATCAGAATATATATATGTATATATCGATTGTTTGCATCCATGTGCATCATAAGATCAAAAAATATGTGTGTTTTGGTTACATCCCGAGATATCCTACCTCTCAAAAATATGCAGAAATAAAGCCTAGGCGTCTAATTAGCATAATGCTCATGATAGCATGTCACAGCATGCACAAGCTGCCTCAGTAAACGGTGGATGCAGTTAGCCACGCCTGTAGTGTGCCTCTGATACGCACGAGGAACATCTTCAAATCTCATGTGATCTAGGATCCCGCTTGTGAGTCCCTCCAAGTTGCGCGCGATCTCCTCTTCCTCACTTTCCTTACCAAGGGCCACCTCAAAATCGCGTGGGACCCTTTGTGCTATGGGGGACATTCCTGCAGGTCTTTATGGGCCAACATCTGCATTGCATGGATAAATAATCAGAACATATATAAACAAACAAACAAACAAAAAACATAATACTCATTAAAATCAAAAAATGAGTTTTTACCTAAAGCTTCATCCCAATCCTCTCCTTCCGAGAGTGGAAGTTCTAGATCACTGATGAAGTCAGTGCCGGTATAGGGCCATTCCTCTACAACGATGAGTTTTCAGCAGAGCCAGTTGATTGTTACAGCTTCCGCTCAGTTAAAAATGCTTGGAGTCATACAATCTACGGCAAGTTGAAGCTATGTTTTTGTAGCTTCATGAGGGGCTTGAGATCCGATAGCTCGTGTTAAATTATGCAGCACTACTTTTAGTGCCAAATCGGGTATTGTCTGGATATCTATTTTCCCGCTCTTCGATCCTTTCTTTTCTCCTGGGAAAAATCTATCTATAAGTGTTGGAATGAGGTCCCCTAGCTGTGTTTTGATATATATTTTAGCTACATTTTTGGTATATTTTTGTAGTAATTAGTCTATTGAAGGGAATTTGGGGTGGGTCAAAGCCCCAATGTTTTGTAAATGGGTCAAAGGTTAGACCTAGAGTCTGCAAACCATGGTTTGTGGACCATAGGATAGCGAAGGCTACGATGATATAAATAGATGGATAGATTGAGTCTAAAGGTAGAGAAGTAAGATTGATGCTATGTATGAACTATTGAGATCTGTTTTGGGTAGTTTTTTGGTAAGGACTCCTGCTGGCTGTGTGCGCAGAGATCCTTAGTCATGCTGTGTGCGGACCCTGCTGGTTGTGTGCGCAGGCTGTGACTTGGGTTTGTAATTGGGTTTTTGGATATTAATGAATGCGGAATCTATTGAAGTATTTTTATGCTATCTGAACTCGTTGTGTTTATTACTGAAGTACCTCTACGTTATTGGAATAAGTTGTGATTTTGTCTTCGATATATGAATTAGCTATGATTGTAATGTTCTATGGTGCTAATTGCTGATGCACACATGGATGTGAATGTGTTGATCAAATATGTTAATATTAGTAGCTTTGTTATGGTTACATGCCTATTATATTGTTAAGGGCTCAATAGTAGGCTTGTTTTTGTGCGAACCTGATAGAACTTGACGAGATTTGCCTTAATTACCTACTCTCTCTCGGGGTGCAGAAACCTGATTCCAGTACCCACCCATACTACTTCGGGTGAGACCTTGGCCTGCGAAAGTAGGTCATTGCTGAAAGGGCAAGTAGTATAGGGGTTTGATGGAAAACCTTAACTCTGAACCTGGGTCAGGACCGCTAAAGCCAACAAATGGTTTTTTTACCGAGACCGGGAGCATTTTGAGAGAGACATCGGGTAATGCCACGAGGCTGTTGGAGACCTGAGAAATTGGAGCTCGAAGACTGGTTCGAAAGACAGAATCAGGAATTTTCTATAAACGAGAATTGTAGCACGAAGCTAACAGCTGAGAAGTGGAAGAAAAAATATATTTTCACCGAAGTATATGAAATTTTATTTATAACTTTTGCACATGAGCTCCAGGAGTGGTTAGCGAGGCTAGCATAATTCCAAACATTTTCGAAATACGATCAGGTTACACAGTGGACTCCAGAATTGATTCAAAAGTTGGAGAAGGTTGACAACACAATCACCCACACGGTAGATCATTGGGTAGATAGTTTGATAGGAGGATTTGTAACAAAATTTGTAGTCGATCAGTTTGTATCCTACTCTGAGGCGGAGCGAAGGTTCTTCAAAGGATTCTAAGGTAAGTTCTTGCAAAAATTGACGTTTCTAATTAAAATATTACTGTGAAAAAAGGGCATTTTGTGCAGCCACACCAAATGAATGACCTCTGATAAGAGTGATAGTACAACACAAAGTGGTAAGTACTACCGAGCCAATCGAGAAGGGGATAGATTCATCTACAGCCCAGTAAGAGAGTCGACTATGCACGCAGGAACTAGCCCTCCAGCTACACCACCTTCGAGTCATCATAAGGGCAAGAACTCCCCCACACCTCCGCCACCACCGGAAGAAGATATGGCTGCACAGATGATGCTCCTCACCTTCAAGGATGTAGGATATGAAGATATGTACCGATTTTGGTTCATAGTGGAATCAGTATGGACTGCATAGAATGTGGCTAGCGATGTTGTAAAGAGGGCACAGTTATCCCTCGCCTTTGAAGGAAGGGTCCTAGATTGGTACATGGGGTACGTAGGCCAGCATGCGGATCCATCTATTCAAGAGATTAAGAATGCTTTAAAACAACAGTTCTGGAAGCCTAAGTCCTACGCTCAGCTGGTGGTTGACTTGAAAGACTTTAGACAAGGACCCACTAAGACGATATGGGAGGCTGACCAATGACTGAAGAAGGTTATCAGAGATGGGGAATTTCATTATGATGATAGATAGCACAAGGAATGGTTAATCACCATGCTATTACCTCACCTGTGTGGACCTATGGGTCAGCAAGCGATTAAGACGCAAGAGAAAGCCTTGGAGATTGATATGAAGCTATAATTTGTGCCAAGAGACGATGCCCAGTTTGGGGTACAGTAGATCTAGGGACAACTGGAGGCAATGCACCTCGAAATCTAGAATTGGTGGAAAAGTTTGAGAAAATAAGCTAACCAAGTTGTATGGTACATAAGATGCGGATCAAGCCACCAAGGATCGGTGCCCTACGTTGGTGGACTACATGCAGGCTGGGGGACCCAACCCATTGCGCCCTCAAGAGGTTGTGGGACCAAGCGGTCTGAAGTTATGATGTGCTGACTATCGCGTAGCTAGACTACATGATACCAACCACTGCCCCCTTCTTGGTGCTTATGTTCCAGAGTTGAAGCAACAATGGTGTTGATTCTACTCATCTGTGGGACATGATGAACACATCTGCCAGACATATGACTTAATGATAGACCGAGGAAACCTGTACAGGGTACAGGCTGACCCTTCTTCACCACTATCTCCCTCGGGATGAGGAGGCTCCCCCGCTAGAGGCCGTGGGGGAGAGGTGGAAGCACAGGTCGGGGAAGAGGGCAATTGATCTGTTATAACTGTGGAGAAGTAGGGCACTTCGTAAGGGACTGTCTGAACCCTGCATGAAAATCTTGCCGATATTGTAGACAAATGGATCATGTGATCGAAGATTGTCTCATACTGATGCAAAAATGCAGGAAAAACAGTAGACACCAACGCAGAATGTGTAAATGGTTAAGGCAGAACCGCATGATGAGGGACCCAATATTAATGTCATAATGCACAGTGGCATAGCTACTGGAGGAGCTGAGGAGAGAGCTGCAGTTGAACCCCTTATCCAAAAAGCTATTATCAAGAAGGAAATCTTGGACCTACAGAAGGAGAAAGAAACCTTCATCGAAGCTTGCAAAGACTTTACCAAGGATAAGGCATCTACTTCCAAGGCTCCAAAAAACCTAAGAGTAGATGACAAAGTTAAACCATTCCTACAGTAGTGTATGAAGTTGTTACACAACCAGAAGGCAATAGAAAATATCAAGCATTGATAGAAAGCTGCGCATAAAGAACTAACCCTCCCACAGAAGTTAAAGATGTTCACAAACTGTACAAGCATAAGAAATGCACTAGTCGGGAGATGCGGCTAACGAAACATATTGGTGATTATAAAGTGGATTAGGTCATCCTAGACCTAGGATCTGATGTGAATGTCTTGCCCAAATAGACGTGGCAAAGAATGGGAGAACCTAAGCTGGAATGGTCTGCTATACAGCTGTGCATGGCTAACCAACAGAAGATCATACCATTGGGGAGACTGTCAAAGATTATGGTAGATATTGTAGGGGATAAGGTACGCACAGATTTTGAAGTAATTCAGAGAGTGGAAGATGCGGATCCTTATCCTGCACTCATGGGAATGGATTGGGCTATAGACATGGGAGGAATTATTAACTTGAAGAAAAGGAGCATGGTTTTTTAGAATGAGGGTACAAGAGTGATAGTCCCTCTAGACCCAGTGGAAGGAGAATGGTAGACAAAACCTGTGCGCGAAGAAGACGACGTGGATCATATCTATAAACTAACAACTCGGGATGAGGATTGGATTAACCCTATAGCTGATGGTGCGCTTTTTTGGGAGAAATATAGTGAATGCCTCTCTGACTCCGACGGGGAGATTGAAAATTGGCAGAATCGGTTACTTGATGTATCTGCGCTACAATGTCTTAGGATCACGAAGAGCTTCCAGTGTATCTCCTCAGAGGTAATAGAGTTGCCTTACTTTGATGGTTCTAATAGTATAAGGGATTTTTTGAGAACATTTGAAGCAGAAGTCCCAAGGGAGTGAAGAATGTGGGCACTAACCTAGCCATGTGTGCAACCCCTCCGTAGTGGTGGGAAACTCATAAGGGGACGTTCCAGGATTGGGAGGAATGTTGCGAGATGATGATCCTATGGTTTGAACCCCCAGTTCACCTATGCGTGGATACTTTCCTTGGAAAAGGAGACCCGCGCAAGCACATGGCCGCATGGATGGAGGTGTGGTGCAAAAGGACCAAGGACGAGTGGGTCCATCTATTCATTCATGCCTTGGGGCCAATCTCCACTGCCCGGTATCTGGATGCAGAGCTACATCTGCGTACCCTCCACTCGAAGACTATGAAGGATGATTTTGTGGGGACGTTTGGGTTGATAGGCGGAACTAAGGCATTAGACAAAGCCCTACAAGACATATATTCCCTAGTATTTGATGAATCATGCCCTTGTCTGGAGTATGGGGCACCAGCTTGGGATACGCAGATGCGGGATATTGTTAACTGCCACAATCTATCGATGGAAGGATGTGATGAAGACCCGCGAAATATCACTATCCCATAATCGGAGGGTGAACGCACAGTTGTTGGACCCCCACTACAAATAGTCGATGTGACCAAGCCTCTTAAGCTAAGGGAAGTCAATGTTGGAACAGAAGAACAACCTAAGCTAGCTAAGATTTAGGACTGATGGGATGATGACACTGTTGGGAAAGTCGTGAAGCTTCTCATGGAGTACCAGGACCTATTTCCTACGAAATTCTCAGAACTCAAGGGTATTACAGGGGACCTGGGGGTCATGCGCATCACTTTAAAACTAGATGTGTGCCCTGTTAAGCAGCGACCTTACCGATTGAACCCCAAGTATAAGAAGAAAATCGAGGAATAAATTGAAAAAATGATAGTCACAGGTATAATCGAACCGGTAGAACAATTAGATTGGGTAAGCCCTATGGTGGTTCAAGAGAAAATGACTAAAGGAGAAATAAGAATCTGTGTTGACCTGTGCAAACTGAATGATGCCTGCGTACATGATCCCTTCCCTACACCATTCTCTAATAAAATTCTCAATAGTGTGGGAGGACAGGAATCATACTCATTCACTGATCAGTTTTTGGGCTACCATCAAATCAGGATCACACCTGAAGATTGCAGCAAAACTACATTCGCCACTGAATGGTGATCCTTCCAGTACACCGTCATGCCATTTGGGCTCAAGAATGCCCTTGCCATATTTTCGCAGGTAGTGGTCGCAGTATTCAAGGAGTTCATCCAAAATTTCTTGGAGGTATACTTTGATGATGGGACTGTATTTGGGTTGGTAAAGAAGCACATCTCGAACTTGCGCATGATGTTGGACGCCTGTAGAAAGCACCATATTTCCCTAAATATTAAGAAGTGCATATTCTGCGTATCTTTCGGGATCTTGTTAGGCCATATAGTCTGTCAGTAGGGACTAATGGTTGACCCTGCCACGGTATCAGTTATCATCAACCTAGCAGTCCCTACAACTGAGAAACAGCTGCGCTCCATCCTCTCGCACACAGACTACTACAGGAAGTTCATTCAAGGGTACGCACTGATCACGACACCCATGGAGAAGTTGCTAAAGAAGGATGTTTCGGTTTTCTGGGACGCAAAGTGTCAGAAGAGCTTTGAGTTACTCAAGTAAAATATGGTCTCTACACCTATCCTTATATTTCCTGACTAGGGGAAGATTTTCCATGTCCATGTAGACGCTTCAAGGATCGCCCTGGGAGCTATCCTTACACAACTCGGGGAAGGGGACATTGACCACCCTGTTGCATTTGCTAGTAGAAAACTCTCTAGTATGGAGTGTAACTATTCCACTACTAAGCACAAGGGGCTGGCCATGGTATATGCCCAGCATAAATATCGACATTATCTGTTGGTACCGCACTTCAGCTTTGAAGTACCTAGTGAATAAGCATGTGTTGAGGGGGAAGATTTGCCGATGGCTACTTCTATTTCAAGAATATTATTTTGAGATCATCGTGAAGCCAGGGAAACTATATGCTGGGCCAGACCACTTGTCTCAAATCGAGAGTGGTGAAGAACCGACCAACCTAGAAGAAGGATTGCCCGATGCGCACCTATTTTCTATTAAGATGGTCGATGCGCACTTCACCGATATCATTCACTTCTTAACTATGAGGATGGCACCTAAAGAATATTCAGGACAACAAAAAAAAGAGTTGGTAACCCGCGCCGCGGACTTTACCATCATATCGGGCCACTTAAATAAGCTGGGAGCTGATGAGGTACTGTGAAGATACGTACTGGAGTATGAAAGAAGAGCCATATTAGCAGAAGCCCATGAAGGTGTAGCAGGAAGTCACTACACAAGGAAAGCGACAGCGCAGAAGATCTTAAGAGCAGGGCTATGGTGGCCCACACTGCATAGTGACTCTTATGACTATTGCAAAGCCTACGACACATGCTAAAGGACAAGTAGACTGTCGTACAGGGAAAAAATTCCCTTGCAACCACAAATAGCCCTGCAAGCATTTGAAAAATGGGCCATAGACTTCGTTGGGCCCATCAACCCACCAGGGAAGAAGACAAGTGCCCACTACATCATCACTGCAACTGATTATGTAACCAGATGGGCCAATGCGCAAGCTGTGAAGGATTGTACTGCAGACACCGCTGCGCACTTTATTTTTGAACATATTCTAACCAGGTTTGGTTTTCCGAATATCTTGATGAGTGATAGAGGTACGCATTTCGTTAATGAAATAATACAAATAAAGAATTTCGGATCCACCATGCAAAAATTACCCCATATCACCCACAGGCAAATGGAACCGTGGAAGCTTTTAATAAAATTCTGGAACAGACGCTGACCAAGATCTACAATTTCGATCGAAGTGATTGGGACGTACGCATCCCGTCGGTCCTGTGGGCCTATCGGACCACGTGCAAGAAGTTGACTAGGAAAACACCATTTCGGATGGTTTATGGAAAGGAAGCCATTATGCCCATGGAGTATATCATTCCTAGCTTGTGCATCGCAGCCTTTACGAACAAGGAAGAGCCTGATATCATGGAGGAATGCTTAGCGCAGCTAGTTACCTTGGAGGAATATTGATTCATTGATAACTTTCATCAGTAAGTTCAGAAGGCTCGAGAAAAAGCATGGCATGATAGACATATTTGGCAGAAGGTCTTCTCAGAAGGGGAATTGGTCCTGCTATACGATAGCGAGTTTGCGAAACACTCGGGGAAGTTCCGTCAGCACTAGCTAGGCCCCTATATCGTAAATGAAATCAATGATGAAGGATTTGTCTAGTTAGCTGTGTTGCGCGGTGATACTATACCAGGATACGTTAATGACAGTCGTCTCAAACCATACCAGATCAAATGACTATATGGCCGGAGTAGCTGTGTCACGAACGGTAAGCACAGGGTTAGTGCGTGGGAATGGACTAGCAGGGTTGATGCACAAGGGGTGCGCTATCTGTGCTGGTGGGATCTCTTGTGATAAACTAGCCATTGAGACGGGGTGGGCACTTGGAAACCGCTACATTTGGGGGAGCGGGGTTACGGAAATTAATATGGAAACTTTCGAGGACTGTTTTCCATTTCCATAATGATGAAGGGAAATTAAGGAGCTATGAGATGGTTTTCCCTTGGGATGGCTATAAAATGGGGACTGTTCAGACTACAAGGTTCACACCTTGGTCTAGCTTATTAGCCTTCAAATACTCTGATATCTATCATCTTCTAGCTGTCTACATGACTACTAGAACTGCACCATCCAATGGTAGCACTGTTGAATTTATCTTCCAAGCTAGGATGCCTGCTACCTACCCCGTTGGCCCCCCACCTAAGATGACCTCTGAAGAAGAGGGATCTGATGAAGTCCGGGAAATAACTCCCATAGCAGAAGAATTCATTTCCACCCCAGCCACAGGGAAAGGCAAAGAGAAGGTTAAACAGGCATGGTGGGCGGCTGGAAAGCCTCGTACTTCCCCCTGGATTCGGCAGTCCCCTAAGAAATTGCCTAAGAATAAATCGCCTATTTCCCCTCCAAACCCCATGGCGCTCACAGCATAAGGTCTACAAGCGACCCCGCTGACCTGGTTACCGCCTTATATTCGACCATGCAGAACAATGTCCCGTATGCCCAACATGGATGTCGTTTTTTCCTTTCTTCAGACGCCGTTGGTCCCTAAAGATGTGTCTCAGCTGGGAGATATGGTTGGCCACCTCCCCCACATCACATTTGATGATCATGACTTGGGTAACCTGGATGCTTTTCCTTCGCTAGCTCCATACCTGTACTTAGACTAAGTCATCGAAGATGGTGTACCAAAAGTAGAGCCAATGGTTTGGGTCAAGGGACTCACTGGTGCCGGAATTTTGAACTTACTGCACCTCCCTCACTTTGGTTGCTACAACATCACCAACCTCGTCGTTCATCAATTCCTATCACTTGTTCACGACGACTTCTTATGGCTCCAAGGCTGTCTTGGGTGGGTCCATAACTCTCATTCATCGCATTACGCTGCCTATGCATGGGCTAATGCGGGATGGCACGGGTAAGAGATGCGAGCATCCTTATCACTACAAACTTTCTAGGACAAGTACGAGGTCGAGTATGACAAGTGAGGGATTCTTGATTGATACAATCAATGACCTGTCACACGTCTGGGTACTCAGATTCTGGCCTGCAAGGTGATGCGAAAATGTCAGGCAGCAACCACCCCTGCTCATGTAATTCAAGTCACGGGTCGGTGTGAAAAGGGCGTCTTCTTTAACTAGTCCCAATACTTGGTAGAAGAATTCCTCGACAATGTGCTTGAGGCTCAGGAGCACAGCAAAGAATTCTATTATTCATGGTTGATCCTGCTGATTGTATTAGTTTTCTGGGAACTCTTGGAAGACGCAGTATTTCCCCCCTAGAGCCTCGCATGTGTGAAGGGGCGCGATTTGAAAACCCTTAGGATTCCAAGGATCCCCATCAGATTGAGGAAAATAAGACCTTATGACTACTCTACGTGGGTGCTATCTCTGCAGCCATTGATTCCCAACCGTGCCTATCCCAACTGTTTACGAAAAGTACAAGCACATCGCTGCATTTCGAGTAATAATGCACAATGTGAAAATTTAGGATCATAAGAAACGTACTTGGTATAATCTTCCATATATGACTACCGAGGTTGAAATAAAGTAGGCCATCGATGCTTGGCCGGCGGAGTGGAAGGTCGTTGCCCTACCCACCACCCTTGGCACAGCAGGTACATCTGGCCACCCTGTAGTATCCAAGCCCATCGATCAGCTCAGTGACGTCACCAAAGATTCATACCGTCACGCCACAGGCGAACCCAAGCAGTCCTACCATGCCGCCTGAACCAAACTCCCCGCCGGACCAAAACATCAACGAGGAAGATGACGCAGGTACACCAGTCCTACAGAATCTCAAACGGCCCTGCAAATCATCCCAAAGACCTCGCAAGAAGCAAAAATCCACTAAGACCAGCACCAACGTGGAGGGTACCCTAACGGAGGATGATCTGGACAAGATTGCTGATGTTGTCATTACTATGGCTTTTGATCAATGGATTACTTGGGAAGAGCAAAACAAGGCTGCGATGGAAGTATTGCAGACAAAACTGCGGGCCCTTCATCTCAAAGCGAACACCCTTCAAGCGAGCGTTCATCAAGCGAGGCAGAATTAAGTGAGCGAGGATCAAGCAGGGTAGATGGGCTAGCAGGGCCCTGTTACGACCCTACCAACCATTGAGGATATCTGACCCTGCCAGCTCCCAGGTGTTTCCCTTACGATGGAACCCGGCCGGCCTGCACGCGAGGTTGGGGATGCCCAGTCACCCTTGATGTTAGTTGATTGTCCAACGAGCAGTTGTGTGAGCTCTTTACTGCCATCACCTATGAATTTCAGCACTGGGAACTTCGCACACAGTAACACCTCAGCGCGGCCGAACAGAATATTGCAACCCACGTTGTTGAAGCTGCCCAAATCCAGGTCGCACATGTCGCCATTATCGCACAGCAAGCTACCTTGGAACAGCTAATCGATTGACTATGCGAAGATATGCCAGGGGTGATTCCTGCTTCTGCTGAGCCCCATGCCAATATTGGAGGTCTGATAGTTTCTTTGAAGGCATCTCGGACTCAGGTATCAACTATCAGGGTTGAGTTTGAACTTCAGATTGCTTCGTTGTAGGCCAAGCTCCAGCTTGGAACCCCCCCGGAGGAACGTGCCTAGTGAGTTGCACTAATTACAGAGGCCAGTACTACTATCACTGTGCAAATTGGTCAAGGTGTAACTCTGCTTCAAAATGCTATGGAACTTTGGTCCCAGGTGCAGCACGATCCTCTCCTCCGCGAGATCGATCAGGAATTGACTCAAAAGGAGCAAGACTTTGAGCAGCTAGAAGCTACGATGTCCACGCTTGTTCCAACTCAGTGCTTTGCATGACTTCAAACCGGCCATGTGCTTCGTAGTGACATCGTTGCGGTCCAATGTAAAAATTAAATCATCGACGACCATTTGACACCCTGGTCGGAGGACGCCCTTAAGCTCTCACAGGACATAGACAGGGCGGTCCGACAATTGAACCAGGCTCTTTACAATGTCACCATTGCCTCGGAAGCACCAACATCTCATAAATTGGTGTAGATCACATAGACGACCGCTAAGCAGGGCCTTCAAGTGTTGCCTCCACTTACTGCCACCATGGAACAGCTCAAAGAAAGGATGAAGATCCCACCCGTGCTCTGACTCGGGACAAGTCACAAGATAGTGTTGGGGGCCTGTTGGAATGAGGTCCCCTAGCTGCGTTTTGATATATATTTTAGCTGCATTTTTGGTATTTTTTTGTAGTAATTAGACTAGCGAAGGGGCTTTGGGGCGAGTCAAAGCCCCAATGTTTGGTAAATGGGTCAAAGGGTAGACCTAGATTCTGCAAACCACGGTTTGTGGACCATAGGATAGCGAAGGCTACGATGATATAAATAGATGGATAGATTGAGTCTAAAGGTAGAGAAGTAAGATTGATTCTATGTACAAACTGTTGATATCTGTTTTGGGTAGTTTTGGGTAAGGACTCCTACTGGTTGTGTGTGCGGAGATCCTCAATCCTGCTGTGTGCGGACCCCACTAGCTGTGTGCGTGGGTTGTGGCTTGGTTTTGTAATTGGGTTTTTGGATATTAATGAATCCATAATCTATTGAAGTATCTTTTTGTTATCTGAATTGGTTGTGTTTATTCTTGCTTCTCAATTACCTGCGTATTGGAATTGTGATTTTTTACGCGATATATGAATTAGTTGCGATTGTGTTGCGAGCAGGTGTTGATTGTTGATGCGCACATGGATGTGAATGTATTAATTAGATCTATTAATAATAGTTGAGTATCTTTATTGTATGGTTACATGTTGATTATATTGTTAAGGTCTTGATAGTAGGCTTGTTTCTGTGCAAACCTGATAGAACTTGACGAAATTTGCCTTAATTACCTACTCTCTCCCAAGGTGTGGAAACCTGGTTCCAGCACCCACCCATACTACTTCGGGTAAGACCTTGGCCTGCGAAAGTAGGTCATTGACGAAAGGGCCAGTAGTATAGGGGTTTGTTGGAAAACCTTAACTTTGAACCTAGGTCAGGACCCTTGAAGCCAACAATAATCATACCCATGGGGCGGGAACCTGTCATGATCGGTGCTACTCCCCTCTGTGATAATCCAATGATGAAATATATGTTAGAGACTTCTATCTCCTACTCTTGATCATGAATCATAAACCTATCTTGATCAGTGTCCCACACACTGATCAGATACTGTATTAATTCCAGCTAAGATCGAAGACACGGTGCCATGAATAATTTCAAGAGCCCACAGTCTCTCAGGGAATCCATGCATCTCACACTTCTCATGGCTAGTTCATCTTCCTCCCCATGCTCTCTTTCCTTCCATTCGATGACCATTTGGGTTGTTAATCACCTACAAAACCATCATTGGGACTTTCATTAGTCAAATACTTCACTTTTTACTTGTTTGAATGAGGCTATTTAGGAGAATTTTCAAGCAAATATGGTCGTGGCTATTTTAGAAACAACAGCGCTGGTTGACCCCTCCCCTTTAAAAATTTTGGCGAGTTAGTGTGACTCCGTGATCGAAACCTGTGCCGACCGCCACGCCCAATCTTGGACCAGATTACCCCAAATACATAAAAAACTAAGAATGCAGGCAATGAAATATAGTTTCAAATGCAGGCAAAGATGAAAGCTCTTACCTGTAGAAAACGGATTTGTGATTGGTCTCCGAGATTGTCCGCTGCCAACTCCACAGGATCACAATTAAAAATTATAAAATGCTCACAAGAGGTGAAAACGTGAAAAGTAATTTTTTTTTACTATTTCTGTCATTTTATAACCTTTTCAGAACCCTAATTAGGTTTTTGAGCTTATTTTTCGATTTATTTAATGTTTTATCTCGAAAAATGGGTTTCACGTGCATTTCTTATGTAGCAACAGGTCCTAAGCAGGATGATGATGAAGTGACAAGTTGTATTTTAATACTTTTTCGAACTCAATAAAAACACGAAAAAAGTCACCCCCTGGAGTCATCTTTCAGCTCTTTTCTAACTCTCAAAAATTGAAAATATTGTCGAGACTCTTGCCATTTTGAACTCGTTAAAGGTTGTGAAATGTCATCTGCCCAATATACGTTTACCCCTTTTTTGGGTTGGGACAAATTATTTACGAAAAAGGAATACCTTAGCCGATCACGACTAAGAGGTTCTACCAAATATTGTTTTCTACCTTTTTGGATCTGTGAGACTACCTACGAAAAGGGACCTACTGGAGTTTTATTTTTCTGCTTCTTTTTAAACTCTCTAAACATGAAAAGACATTGATTTCTTCCTTTTTCAGACTCATTAAAACCTAAATGACATTGGAAATCATCACCATGACGTTACCAAGTTCCTCCTTCCTAAGGCTCGTAAAATGTACTAGGATGGATTCGTCCGAAGGAAAAACTTATATGAAAAGCATATGTTATCCCCTTCAAGCTTGTTTCCAAAAATTATTGGGGTACTCGCCAGAAATGGTGGGGGGAAATGGAACCAGTTCTCAGTCGTGTAGGCAGTATGTCGCTCTTGAACATGACCCTCGTCTGCAATTCATGTCAGGTTGGGGACATCCCATTCGTAATTCTACCTCCATGGGTTTCAGTTATCTATTTTGACCTCTCATCTTCTCTTTACCACATCACCATGACCTCAGATCCCTTGATGTCAAATACTACCAAATTCTGGAGTCATATCGTCAATATGTTCAAGAGAAGTTTCTTTCTGCATTTTTCAACTCCTGATCCTCTGCTTGGTCCTAATTTCACTATCATCTTATTCCTTTGTCTCATATTGGTGATGTGGGAAACATTATGGCCCTCCTTTGAACGGTCATTTACTGTCGACTTCAGCTCATTATCTAGGAAGCTAATCTAGAGACTCCCTTCCAGTACCTTGGAGCTTGCATGCCTCAATGGAAAGTTCTTCGCATTCGATGACAGGTCGTCATCCCAAACTGGCCTTCGATCGAGGTGATTGCATTGAGTGTTCACTCTAACGCTCACTATTCACATTCGTAGTTGTACTAGTTGTACCTTGAGATCTATTTTCATTATTGGTGGTTTTCTTTCATGCACATTAACACCTTTCATCGATGTGCTAATCAGGAAATTTTCTTGCATGTTTGACTTCTGCTCACTAATCTGCATGCTTGAATTTGTACTTGTTTGGGTCGAGATGGAGTGCAATACCCTAGGTTTTGTCTGATGAAATCCAGGTTGCGCGATGATTTGGTTTATCATGACTATATGCATGAATCTTCTGATTGGATGGTTGTGACCATACCTGAGTCTATTTGATGATCCTTCTTGATAGATGGCTACATCTATACCTCGGATCTTACTATTGGATGTACTCTATTCTGGATGGTTTTTCCCATGCCACATGTTCATGTATTAGTGATATCAGTTGTACTTATTCTTGCAGGTCTTCCAACGGCGGCGTTTTGGTTTGGGCATGTTCTCATAAAACATTTCACCCCTCCCTCTCTCTCGGACCTCATGCTTTAGGGGGAATCTGTTACACAGTATTTTGTCATCGTCCCTGCAATCCCCATCCCGAACATTGGAGGACCATTTCAGTGACTTCTGTGTATTTTCATAGCTTGCTATAAGTGTCATTGCATCCCTTGGCATGTCAATAACATTTCCTATGCTGATCAATCCTCAAGCAAACCTTCAAAAACATGTGATTTTGGGTCGGCGTTGGTAGGAAGTTATGGCCTTGTGCCCATGGAGAAATTAACACTAGGCCCCATGCCCATTGGTGGTTTGTCTCAGAAGGGCACCTGTGCCGAGCTGTTTTTGGAAAGTTTTTTAAAATAGAAACAAAGTTTCCATGCTTAACAACTTTGTGAGAAAAGTCATCATGGTTTTTTCGACTGAATAACATTGAAGTCCTCCCTTTGGCTTCTTGTTTCCTACAATTTTGAAACTCCCTAAAGGGATAGGCCTCTCCTCCACCTTATGAGGGATCCCAAACCACCTCCTCCTCTCCTATAATACTTCCTTCTCACATTGATTCAGCTATCTGAACAGTCATTACTATAGCTAGTGTGTAGAATAAGGCGAAGAGGAATCCATTGTTGAGAGAGATTTTAGGCCCATTGCCTCATCGAATCTGATCCCGAACGAATTCTTGAGACGTGCCCAAATAAACTCGTTGAAGGAGACTTGTGATGCAAGGCATTAAGGTTGTAAACTTCTTTTCTCTATCAATAATACATGACTGGTTTTTTGGTTCCAATTTTGTGTTGAATGATATGCAAATTTTTTTATTATCCTTGACCAATCGAATAGCTGTAAATGAAAATATATTCTCATATGTTGTCATCGTTCACTTGATATTTTCACAAGTACACATATATCATCACTGACGGACCATGGCGTGTGAAGACAAAGGTTGGAGGATCGTTTCTGCAAGCCACGACAAAGCGATGGACCAAGGTAGGGGATCTATATCAGTTCGTCTTTCATTTATAAGCTAGGAATCCAAAAGTCCAGCAGGTTCCCTTATTGGTAGACCCACCCTAGGGCTATAGGGATCGCCTCTATCCATAGAGGGAATTTACCTGCTCAACATTGGGATTTGAAGAACCAAAGACAATGAGTAGTGATAAAGATGAAAAACTAGAATTCACAACCAATGCAGAAGCTATGAATGCACTTCTTAGTGGATTAAGTGAATAAGAAATTATTAAGGTAATTAATTGTCTGAAACAACTAAATAAATCTGGGATAAAGTAAAATATCCATGAAGGGATACCAAGTAAAGATGGCCAAATTACAAGTATATAGAATGTAGTTTGAGACATTAAAAATGAATGAAGATGAAGATATTGCTAAGTTCTTTCTAGGAGTAGATGAAGTTGAAAATGTCATGATGGGTATAGGAGACACAATAAAAGAGAGTGTAATAATCCAAAAAATATTGAGGTCATTACCTTCAAAGTTTAATCTTAAGGTTTCAGCCATAGAAGAGACAACCAAGTTTGAGTCTCTAAACAAGGATCAATTACTTGTTTCTTTTATAGCATATGAGATGAGAATTTCAAAAGGAAATCCAACTACCAAAAATGCAACTTTTAAAGTAGACAAGTCTACGGAAGACAAGGAATGTTCATGCTCAAACTCTGATGAAGAAGAGGTGGAATTTGTTAGAAGATTGAAGGAAGGTACATGTAAGTACATGTAGGTTTTAACCCTGTACAGAAATTAACTGCAAACTCTTAAAAATATAAAATAAAAAATAGCGAGAGCATAAAACATAAAACAGATATACACACAGATTTTCCCTTGGATGCCAAATCAGGATGACTAGCTTGATTTTTCATTATATTCCTTTTAGTGTTACAACACATATATATATATATATATATATATATATATACATATATATATACATGCAAAAGCATACATAAACCCCCATCCATTAACCCTGGATTAGAACATAATTGTAGTTCCCTTGGCCGGATCTACAAAATACCAGGGGCTAAAAACCATCATGCCCCAAAACCATGTGCAAACCCATGCACAAAACCATGGGCGGGTCCGCCCACCGGAAAATAAGGACCAACATTGGGGCGCCGGGCAAACGAGGGGGCTACCACCGCATGCGATAGTCATGGAAAAGAATATAACACATACCCAACATTCTCCCACTTGTTGTTTTCTTTCCACAGGGGGCCACAGGAGAGCTTAGTCATAGGGCCAATTCTTCAACACCCATTGTTTCTCTATACCAAGAGAACTTCTGAGTGCTCATAGACTTCGTTAATGCATCTGCAACATTCTTCAAATTGTCCACCTTTACCAGTAACACCCTTTTAGCCTCAACCATATCTCTAACAAAGTGATATTGAACATCAATGTGCTTTGTCTTTGAATGATAAGCAGGGTTCTTAGCAAAGAAAATTGCACTTTGGCTATCACAGTCTATCCTTATAGCTTGCTGTACCAACCCCATACTTGAACACAATCTCTGCAACCAAACTGCTTCCTTGCTTGCATAAGTGGCTGCTATGTATTCTGCCTCTGTAGTTGAAAGAGCCACTACAGACTGTCTTTTACTCATCCAACTGACTGCGCCTCCAAATAGGCTAAACACATACCCACTTGTAGATCTTCTTTAGTCCAGATCTCCAGCCCAGTCTGCATCAACAAAACCATGAATGTCCAACATTCTTTCCAATCCTGGTCTTCCCTGGTAGCACAAGCCATAATCACTAGTGCCACGTAAATATCTGAAAACCGGCTTCACTGTTGTCCAATGCTCCTTCCCCGGGTTTGACATAAACCTGCTCAATACTCCCACTGCATGTGCAATGTCTGGTCTAGTACAGACCATTGCATACATCAGGCTACCCACTGCACTTGCATATGGAACACGGGACATATCCTCCTCTTCTTCTTGTGTCTTGGGACACTGTTCAGCAGACAATTTTGTACCTATAGGAATCAGAACATTCACCGGTTTACTATCCTGCATATTGATCCTCTACAATATAGTCTCAACATACTTCCTCTGGTTTAGCCAGAGCTTCCTCTTTTCCCAATCTCTCTTAATTTCCATGCCCAAAATATAGTTTGCAGCACCAAGATCCTTCATATCGAATTTGGAGAACATCTAGGTCTTCAAATCTTGGATAATTTCTTTGTAATTTCCAATCAACAACATATCATCCACATAAAAGACCAAATAAATAATATGGTCACCAATTAATTTAAAATAAACACAGTGATCCTCCTTGCTTCTGGTGAAGCCAAGTCCCTGTATATAGGTATCAAATTTCTGATACCACATCCTTGGTGACTGTTGTAACCCATACAGAGACTTCTTTAACCTGCATACCAACTCTTTCGTCCCCTTCACCATAAAGCCTTCAGGTTGTTTCATGTAGATCTCCTCTTCCAGATCCCCGTGAAGAAATTTTGTCTTCACATCCATCTGTTCTACCTCAAAATCAAATGCAACAACAACAAATAAAAGTAATCTAATAGAAGTAACTTTGTCAACAGGAGAAAAAATACCACCAAAATCAATTCCGGGCACTTGGGAATAACCTTTTTCTACCAATTGAGCTTTGTATTTCTCCACCTTGCCTTCTTCATTCATCTTCTTCTTAAACACCCATTTTCTCCCAATGGGCTTCCTTCCAGCCGGCAACTCCACCAGATCCCATGCCTCATTTTTGTGCAAGGATGCCATTTCATCAACCATGGCCTCCTTCCAGAGTTTTCCATCCTCTGAATCTACTACCTCCTTGAAGGTTCTGGGATCATCATCAGTTATAGTTAAAGCAAAATTTGAACACAAAGCGGATGGACTATACCTTTCTGGTTGTCTTCTTTCCCGAACTGATCTTCTAACAACTGGAGTTTGTGGTTCTTCCTCTTTTGAGTCTTCTTCTGTTGTAGAGTCTGATTCATCCTCCTTTAGCTCAAACTCTATCTTCTCAGGTTTCTTTGGTAGGACTTCATGTTTAACAATATATTTCACCTCTCTAAACACCACATCTCGGTTGTACACAACCTTCCTTGTTTCCGGGTTCCAAAGCTTGTAACCCTTTAAACCATCCTTATACCCAATAAAGATGCACCGTTCAGATTTATTATCCAACTTGCTCCTTTTATCCTTTGGAACATGTCCATATGCATCACATCCAAATACCCTCAGATGTGAAAGAGAGGATTTCTTACCATTCCATACCTCATGTGGAGTCTTATCCTCCAACGTTGATGAAGGTGATTTGTTAACTAAGTAACATGCAGTCTCCACTGCCTCTGCCTGGAATTCTTGTCCTAACCCGATACCACTGAGCATGCTTCTTGCCTTTTCCATCAGTGTTCTGTTCATTCTTTCTGCAACTCCATTTTTCTGAGGTGCGTATGGAGTATTCTTCTATCGTGCTATACCACACTTCTTACAGAACTCTTCAAATTCCTTCTTGCAGAACTCCCCACCATTATCTGTCCTCAGCACCTTTATCTTCTTTTCTGTATGGTTTTCCACCAGAGCCTTAAATTCTTTAAATCTGTCAAAGACTTCAGATTTCTTCCTCAAGAAATATATCCATGTATTCCTTGAGAAGTCATCTATGAATGAAACAGATTACATAGACTTACCCAGTGATGGAACCGACACGGGTCCAAACACATCCTTGTGCACAAGCTCTAATATCTTGTTTTCCCTCTTAGCAACAGAAGGAAAACTCACCCAATTATGCTTCCCATATACACAATGTTCACATAAATCACAATCCAGAGAGCTATTAGACATACCTTCTACCATACCATTTCCATGCAGTATCTAAAGGCCCTTCTCTCCAATATGTCCAAGCCTTTGATGCCATAGCATGTTCTTTTTTCCAAAGACCGCTAGGCTTTCTGCTCCACCTTCAAGAACCACAGAACTATTGCACCCATCAATAATAGTGCTGCCCTGAAGCTTGTACATAGTTCCAATCCGAACTCCCCGCATTAATACTAGTGTTCCCCGAACCATCTTACAGGCATCTTTATCGAGCAATGTTTTTACACCTGCATCATCCATCTTGCTTACAGAAATCAGATTTTTGGTCAATGCCAGAATGTGCAGAACACCAGGAAGTGTTCTAATCCTTCCATCTTGCATCTTCGGCTTGACTTTTCCACGTCCGACGATTCTGGCCTTCCTATCATCACCTAAGAAGACATCATCGCCATCATATTTCTCATACTCGCAGAACCACTCCCTATGGGGAGTGAAGTGGAAGGATGCACCTGAGTCAATCAACCATGACTCATGATCTACATGTGTATTTGAAGAAGAAGCCAAATACACTTCCCCACCTTCATCCGAGGTGGTTTTTTCTTCTGCAGAAGGAGCGTCATCAGATCCCTTTCCTTTCTCAGGAGCTTTAGATCTGCAGTCCTTTTTGTAGTGCCCTTCCTTTCCGCATTTCCAGCACACCTTTGCAAACTTTCCAGGAGATTTAGATCTTCCACTTGAAACCTTATTCTTGTTTCTGTTATGGGACCTTCCTCATACAGATAAGGCATCTCCATTCTGACCCTCCATATTTCTCCGTCTCATTTCCCCCGATAGCAAGGCTAAGACAATGTCATCAAAATTCAAGGTAGTTGTATTGCTACCTATTGCAATAACCATACTGTCCCACGAATCTAGTAGAGAACACAACAAACTGATGCACTTATCTTCATCTAAGATTTTAATATCACCGAGTCTCCATCCTTCATCCTCAGGTTATACAGCTTTTTCTGCAGGAGAAATTTATTCACCAGAGACTTAGAATGGTATAAAGTCCCTAGCTTGTCCCACAAGGTCTTTCTTGGAGGAATTCCCTGCATCTTTCTTCTGTTTATTGACTATAAATGGGGGAATTCCCTGCATCTTTCTTGGAGGTAGACTTCACAAACCTTGTTTCCTTGTAAAACCTCCTTTCTTCCCCATTAAAAACCAGAATGATAGAATAAGTAAAATCTAATTTTAGTACACCTCCAAACTTTTATCCCCAATATCTTGACAAGAGCATTCCAAACCTGGTTGGGATGTCAAAAACCACTACATCCATGACTATACTCTTTGTTGGTATATGTGCCAACAAAATTGCTACATCTTTAATTAACCCAACACATTTCACCCTTTTGGAATCAAATGAATATAGATCCCTATAAGGTTTGGTAATCTGCAAGTTAAATTCCTTCATAACAGACAATGGCATGAGATTATGGGATGCTCCTGAGTCTAGCATGCAATCATGTAGAGTATAATCATGAAGCGACAAAGAAATATAGAAGGGTGGAACAGAGGGATCTATTTCTTCTACATGAGGACCAGACGTGACCACTGGCTTTTCTTCTTGTAAGTTCAACGTGTCACTTATGTCTTCCACTTGTGTGAGATTAATAAATTCTGAAATTTCTTTCTTGTAAGCTGGTATTTTGGCTAATTCTAGAAGAGGCACCTGAATTTTGACCTCCTCCAACTCTTTTGTCAAATTGAAAGCATGAGTTTGCTTAACGTTCTTTTCACGTTCTTCTTCACTCTTTCTAAAATTTTTTGCTTGTTCGAGTACAAGAAAAATTATCTCCAAGATATTAGTTTCAACTGATTTATTCTGGGAAGATTAACCATGCTACACATTTGTTCTATTAAGTGAATTTACAGGTTGTTTCTTATCACTGACATGTTTCATAGGGTCCTTTTGTAGTGGAGTCACCATTGGAGGAGGAATGGAACCTTGTTGTTCACCTTCATTATCCTGCATTCTATATCTCTTTATAGACCTCAAATCATACTTTTTATGTAACTTATCTTGCATAAAATCTATGAATTTCCTACATTATTCATCCATTTCATCTGATCAAAAGAAACTTCAGCTTCAGCATATTCTCCCTCGTAATCTTCCTCTTCATCCTCTTCTATTGCGTACATAGTAGATACCTGATCCTCGGCCTCCCTTTGGTCATCTTCTGATGGCTGTCTGGGTGTTGCTTCTATATACAATGGAGCTTGAACCTGGTCTTGATCTCTTCTTTCCCTCTGCAAGATTTGCAGGGTATGTCTTCTGAATTGAGGGTTAAATCCCCCTCGGTTTTGTTGTACTTGTCTTTGGGAGTTTTTATTTTCCAATTCCATCTTAGCTAGCTTATTTGTCAGAATTTTTTATCACCTTTTCCATATCTTCAATTCTTAGATCTTGTGATGATTCTTCTTTTTCCTTCCCCTTCTATTGGACTGGTTGTTTCCCTTTCACCTTTCCAGCTGCAATCATATTAGCTTCAATCTATAAATCATATGTTTATATATTCTCAAGAGTAGGTGATCTTCTCTTTCTCAATGTAAAGCTAAAATCAGCTTCAAAAGCCCCAGAAAAAACTGCCTTTTCTCCTACAACGGGGAGCTTCATCTCCATAGGTAAACTATTGTACAATTAGTTCAATCTTTTTACAAACTCAAAAATGTTTTCATTAGGATTTCTTTTAATTGCATTAAACTATGTCAATGAGTAACCATGATCTCTCTTCTCTCCCCATCTCTGATTGAATTTAGTTTCTAACTCTTCCCATTCATTTATGGAATCATTTGGTAAACCTTTGAACTATTTCCTAGCCTCTCCACTTAGAGACTGCACAAATAGTCTCATCACAACATCAAGATGTTATACATTTAAATTCTTAGAAAAAGTTCAAAACAAGGGTAAATGTTTTTCTGCAGTTACTTAATCTTCTCCAGTGAAACGAGGAAGTAATTTGAGGTATTATTGAGGCATGGCATTCATTGGTTGCAAAATATTTAGTGGTGCATATCTATCCATTAAGAAACTTGGTGCTGCCATATTAACAACTTGGTTAACTTCTCCTTGGGTGGTTGACGTTGATGAACCTGCTGTGAAAGTGAATGAAGGTGGAGGAAAAAATGTTATGGGGGATGGGCTGATGGACAATAATAGAGGGACCAGCAAAATATTTGGTTGAGCTTGAGTGGAGGTAAAAGAAACAGACTCGAAAGAATGTTATTCTAACTGAGGTTCTTGAAAATAAATGGGTGTGGAAGGATTATATTGTTCCCAGAAAAGGAGTTCCTTGGAAATATCTTCAAACAAAGGGTTATGAGAATTTTTTCCAGGAGCAGGTAATGCAAGATCAGGTATTAAAGGAGTTTCGGGTTTCTAAGCCTTTTTAGAAACCAATCTTTCTGGATCTGGAAAAGTAGGGACTATTTTCTATGAGGTATTTGACCTCGTGTGAGGCCATTTGAAAGCCAAAATTTTGAAAATAACAAACACAGTTGAACATTTCCTCCTCACTAAAAATCCAGAGGAAATAATGTGAAAAACCCAAGGAAAAAAAACTTTGTTTCTTCATCCCCGGCAACGAAGCCAGAAAATGTTGCATCTCACAAAACAATCCCTTGGCTATGGTAAAGAATAAGTGCTCAAGACATTTTGTAAATGTATGTCACAATTATAATATCAAATGGCCTCTTCTTAACACCTTTGGAATCTAATTATTTAATACACTCAATAATCTGATATAATGAAAGCCTTCATAATGCCATAAACTGTTGATATCCGAATGAAATGAAAAGAAGAACTGTATAGGAAACTTGAAGTGATATAATGAGAAACAGATCCATCACTTTTAAGTTTCAGACGGAATTCATGGAGAGAGAGGAACTTGAAATAATATGCTACAAACAGAGAATCTATTACTTTAAAGTTTCATCAAGATTTTTTGAATAAAGAAGAGATTAGGTGAAGGAGTGCAAATTAAGGTTGTTTAACTCTTACTCACAGATGTAATTAAGAGACCGGTTGCTACATTACTTCACTTTATTCAAAGAGGAATAAACACAAAGCGAAACTAGAAAGAAATATCAACATCGACAGCTACAGGAAACTTGATCTTATTTCATTTATTTCTCAAAAAATTCAGTACCAAATTAACAATCCTCCATAGGTCCAAAACTAGGAACCTATTTTCTTTATTTCTATCTACTTAAATACATCACAGTGGTTCGTAACTCCTGAACTTCTTGAAACTATTCGGCTAGCTAAACTGTTAATATTACTTCTGCAATCATACTTGAGAAAACAAATTAAAACTAAAAATATTGTTCATTTTGTTGAATCTGATGCGTCCTCCCAAAGTGTCGAGGTGTCCTTTCTAGTTATGATGCAACAGTTGCACAGCTCTATAACGACGCCTCAGTGCCTAACTTGACCTAGCTATCATGCTCCCAATAGGGCCATTATACGCTCTTCTACCCGACTCTGCCTCTTCTCCTTTGGTTTGCGCCGAGTCACTTACCCGAGTTTTTATGTTGCATTCTGACTATTTCTTAATAAAATGGCACATAAGCCCAAACTTGAAATCCTTTAGATTTCATCTTGGAACCACATCACGTCTATGCCAACATCACACATTGCATTTTGTCATCTTTAACTTTTCCTTAGTTTTTATCTTTTAAAACTTGCGATGTGCGCTATACGATTGGGTCCCCCCTGGCATCGCACATCGCACTTCGGCGACCTTATCACTTATCTCCCGCGGTGATCCTTTAAAAATTTCGATTCACGATTTTCGATCAGGCCCCACTGCATTGCACATCGCACTTCAGCGATTATAACACTTACCCTTTGCCCTTAACTTTTAAAACTTGCATTGTGCAGTATGCAGGCCAGGGCCACGTCGTCTGCCACATCATATTACCACGTCGCACTTCGAATTTCACTGAATTTAACCTTTTCCTTAACACTTATCTTTTAAAACCTGCGATGTGTACTATGCAATCGTGTCCCACCTGGAACTGCATGTCGCACTTCGAAAACTTTATCACTTACATTCTGCGCCTATCCTTTGAAACTTGTGATTTGCGATTTGTGATTTAATCTCCTTCTTCTACTCTCCGCTCCAGTTCTGCACTTTGATCCCAACCATCCATTTTTCCCTTTGCGCCTTCTCTAAAACTCTTAAGTGTTTAAGGGAAATGTTTCCTTTCTCCGCCTTTGGGAAATTAGCTTGTTTTCTCCACAATGTAACCCTCCTGATCTTATTCGATGTTCTAATGTGCTAGTCCCTCCTGAGCTTGTGAATGATCTCGACTCAACCTTGTTCAGTGTGCAATGTTTTGAGAGTGCCCATGGGTCCAACTCTTGAACTGTTCTACACATGAATGAGCCCAACTCGTCCCACCTTCACATCTCATCACGTAATGTTAATGTACCAATATATAAATCAAAATTCTTCTATGATACACAAAATTTTACATTTTCTATCATATATGATTTTTTGGTGTTTTGAAAAATATTTCAAAGGTAAATGCAAATTAGCCACAACATGATGAACTTGGCATAAAAAGGCGATATATTGTTGCAGGCACACCACAACGTAATGGAGTTGTAGAGAGACATAACATATATGTTCAAAAAATGGCTAGAGAAATGATGCAAGACAAAAACATTCCTCAAACCTATTGGGAAAAAGCGGCACACACAACAATTCATATTCTCAATAAGGCACATCTCAGACCAAATTGTGACAATACACCACACGAATTGTGGCATGGTAAGGTAACTTCAATCAAATATTCTAAAGTTTTCAGAAGTAAATTATATAAAAAATAATGATGAAAAGTTAGGAAAGTTTGATGCTCGATGAAATGAAGGAATATTTTTGGGATACTCGTCAAAAATTAAGGGATACAGGTGCTATAATAAATGACTACATAAGGTTGTGAATTGTATAGATGTAAAGGTTGATGAAGAGATGTCTGATAAGAACAAGAACACAAGTTTTATCAGTCCTCCAAATAATCACCATGATAGTGAATAAAATTAAGTACAGGATGAAGAATAAGAAAAGACAAAGACTCATTCAAAAGGTCCCTCAAGGCATGTACGAAAGATCACCCTGATAGCCAAATTGTTGGAGATAAAAGTGAAGGAGTTCAAACAAGGATGCAAATTGCAAATAAAAAGACCATACTCATATTTTTATGTTGTCACAAATTGAACCAAAGAATTTTGATGAAGCTATTAAAGACCAACACTGGATATATGCTATGAACAAGGAAATAAATCAAATTGAAAAGAAAAATACTTAGGAACTAACACCAAGACCAACTGGAAAGAATGTCATTGGTAAAAAATGGGTATTCTAAAACAAGATGAATGAACATGGAAAAATTGCTAGAAACAAAGCTACACTAGTATGCAAGGATTACTCACAAGTAGAAGATCTTGACTATGAAGAAAAAATTTCTCTAGTGGCAAGATTGGAGGCAATCAGGATGTTTATGGCCTTTGATTGTTATATATATTTCAAAGTGTACCAAATGGATGTGGGTATGCTTTTATGAATGTATAACTTGAGAAATAAATCTATATGGAACAACCTAAGGGATTTTTACTATTAGATAATTCTAATTATGTTTGAAGATTAAAGAATACATTGCATGGTGTTAAACAACCACCACGAGCATGTAGGTTGGACAATTACTTTCAAAAACATGGTTTCAAGATAGGAGGATTTTAAAGTAATATGTACATAAAAGCCAAAGAATATGAACTCCTAATTGTGGTTGTGTATGTGGATGATATTGTGTTTGGAAGTAATAAATATCATCTAGTAAAATGGTTGTTGCAGAGATGAAGTCTGATTTTGAGATGCCAATGATTGGAGAACTTACCTTTTACCTAAGGCTACAAATCTTGCAAAACTCGAGCGGTATATTCATTTCTTAAGAAAAATACGTAAAGTATATGTTCAAGAAGTTTCAAATGGAAGACTATAAATTTTTCTCAACACTCATGGCAATTGGATGCAAGTTATATGTAGATGATGAATAACCTGATGTTGATTAGAAGCTTTACAGATCTATGATAAGAAATTTTCTATATTTATCAACTTCTAGACCACATATAACGTTCTCGGTCGGATTGGTGGCAATATATCAATAAACCCCTAAACAAAGTCACCTTCTCGCAACAAAAAGGATATTCAAATACTTTAAATGGACTACAGAATATGGATTATGGTACCCAAAAGGGAAGAATTGTATATTGACAACATTCACAGATGTAGATTGGGCCAGTTGTGTGGATGACAAGAAAAGTACGAGTGGTGGTGCATTCTACTTGGGAGAATCACTAGTTGCATGGTTAACTAGTTGCATGGTTAGGAAAAAATAAATCCTTAATATCTCTATCTACAAAAAATGCTTAAAACATAGAAGTTGTTGCTTGTTGCACACAAGTGTTTTGGATGAAAAAAACTCTACAAGATATGTGAGTAACTTTCAATGAACCTATATCTATTAAGTGTGACAATACAAGTGCAAAAATCATTTCAAAAAATCCAGTGCCTCATTCAAAGACTAAACATATCCCTATAAAGTACCATTTCCTTAGAGAACAAGTGGCTGAGTAGACAATGAATTTGGAATGCATACTAACAAAAGAATAGATAACAGATATATCTAGAAATTCGCTTGTTGGAGAACCATTCGATTATCTCAGGAATAAATTAGGGATAGTCCTTGCAAACTCTTCTCACTAGTTTAACTTTGAAACAAGAGTCTCAAATATTGTATAGAATATGAAAAGGAATGCACTATATAAGGGGGACACCCTATAGGAGCAACAAGGAGTAAAGAAGAGCAACAATAATCATGTGTCAATATTTGGAAGCATTAGGAACAAAGTACCATCCTACAATTGTAGTATCAAGCCATATTCTTTATGAAAATACAACATCAATTGTGTTTATCATTCATAGGCTTATTCTCTGATACAATTTTTTTATGTAGAGATGTATATATAACATGTAATTGTGCATTCTCAAATGTACTTAATCTAAATCATTTGTGTATCTAGTCAAAATATGTTGAAGATGAGCTTAGCTCAATGTATATTAGAATCATTAGAATTTCTCAAAACTCTCCAGCCTATGATGAATCTGAATATGTATGTCCTATGTATCAAAGTTTATTATGTTAAATCGTGTCTTCAACTGATATTCCCTGTTCTATGAAGAAATAAAATCCATAGATCTCTTTGAATATGCATAATGAAAGCAAATGTGCTCACATCAAGCAAATATGAGCATATTTTTGTACATCAAGAAGTGTCATGTATGGTTTCTTTAAGCTTCCATCATGAAGTACCATGTGATCGACATCTGAAACATATTATTTGCAAGGTCCAAATGAAGACACATATATGCTAGAGTTGTATTCATATGAAGACATCTATTTTATGTCAAGAATCTAAACTATCATAGAGAAATCAATCAAAGGTATATATAAAGCCAAAGCACAATGATGAGTCAAATTCTATCATAAAGAAAGCCATTAAATTGGTTCTATGATCAGAAGGCCGACATTTGATCAAACTACATTGTTGCATTAAAATCAAAATTGATGCAAAAAATATGTATCTAATTCATCATCAACAAAAAGGAGTAAGCATTTGATAATGCATCATTAGGATTCCTCTAAATCGCCCACCTCTATTATTATGCTTACAAATAATTGAATGTTATATCTCTTGATGCTATACTTTTGACCTATACTCATGTATACGAATGATGAATGTAAAAAGTGTTCAAGTGTATTTGCTATCGAATGAATAAGGCCCTTAAAGCCCTTCAACAATATGCTTGGAAAAAATCAAATTTTAGTCAAATGAAAGGTCATTGCCTCATAAAATAACAAGCATAGCCTAAAAATGACCTTATGTGAATTATTAAGACAAATAAAAATAAATGCTTCGATAATTAAATCCAAGAACATAGGTAGAGGCAATGCAGTGTCAAATATGTTGGCAAGAAATACTATCAAATGCAGTGTAAAGTATTCAATAAAATTCTTTGGCAAGAAATGATAAAATGGGTTGGCTAACAGGACATATTTAAGGTGTGGAAGACCACATATTAACAATGTGTTGCAAAAGTGTTGAAATAAGAAAACCTGTAACATGCACCAGAAATAAGCAATATGAAGAAGTATAATATTCATAAATCACCAGCACATACCATTGAAAGAGGTATTACTATGGTTAAGATGTTAAATAGTTGCACATGGAAATAAAATATAAGCCCTACAAATCAAGAATGATCCAAATCCACTTTGTGTGAATTGGTCACTAGCTCTACACAACACTCAAAGAGTAAACAAACATTTCAATAAGAAAATGGCAAACTAAAGAGAATTGAGCGCTCAAAATAATACATATTGGTAATACTAAGGGAATAAACACAGAGAAAAATAACCACCATGAGAACCTAAATATAATTATGGTTATGCAAAATTGGCAAGAGCACAGATGGTAGGAGATAGAAAGACATACAACGATTGTTGATAGTGTTAGAGAATCAGAAAGGCAAAAAATCGTCTTGTTCTTGATTAATTACTTGTGATCTTCTTTAGTTCTTATTATGTTCTTCTTATCTTTCTTCTTATTAGTTCATCAAGAAAATACACATAGAGCAAGGACACCAGATGTAAGTTAGGATGCACGGAAAAACTCCACTCTTGGGTAAAACCCTGTCATTAATTCTTCCTTCAATATTGATTCTTGAGACTCTATACCTTGACCCGAACTTCCTCCACACCAAGTCAACCTTCCTTGTGATCCTTTATGAATCTGAGAGCAGCAACATGATGACTTGGAACTTCTAACTTGCTTCTTGAGACTTCGATCTTAAGGTAGATACTTTGATCTAGCTTCAAAGACTTTGCTTTAGGCCCAATACAACTTCTCCAAGCAATAGCATTCAACAAAAAAAAAACTTCTACTTCCTCTTCTCTTGGTAGGAGCACCTTGGAAGTAACTGTTGCAGTAAAACTTTGAGAACTTTGATCACCCAAAATATAAATAGAAATGCAGATAGATTAGCACCAAAATTTAAATTTTCTTCAACTATATAAGCATGCCCAAAACTGAATCCAGAAAGTCCTTCTCCTCTAATTCGCAATTTTTCCTTGTTGCAACTATCGAATTTTTGTGTTGCAGTGAGATGTCTCTAAATGAATTCGTTATGCCTGTATATATAGCCTTTTGATGGGTTCGAATTACTGGATTTGAGGCCGACTAGATCACCTTAAGGCTGACTTGGTGTGGAGGACTCATAAATCATATTTTACTCAATACTTGACCTATTTGCATGATTCAAAATTCCAATATGGATCAATTTAAATCTTGAATAATCCTATAGACTCAAAATAAAACCTAGAATTCCATAATAGGGACTTTGACCTAAAATAAATATGACCCAAGCATGAAACCCATGCTTTAATATGTCATCTAATAATAATATAAAATTATTTTCTTTATTCTTTTGATAAGTACAATAAGTATTGACTCAAGTACAATTTATGAAGACCGAACCTAGTTACATTCTTCAACACTCCCTCTTAACTAGGGAGGTATTCATAACTCAATAGTACAAGGTATATCTCAACTATATGAACTATGAAGAATATTTAGATACTTAAATGTCATGGACTATATTCCTGACCAGGGAACTCTATCCATTATTCACTCAATAGTTTAGGCACCTAAATGCCATGGACTAGATTCCTTACCAAGGAAATCTATCCAAGTGGGACTAAGATGGACTAAATATTTCAGCCTATATAGGTACCATCATGATTACTTACTAACCATCAACCCAGGGAACTAGGTGCACATCCACCTGATTCCACCCTCCCAACCAGACATCAACACAAAGTGCCAGCTCGATGTCTTTCCAGGAAATCCTTCACTCACAAAGCCTCATCACACCTTGATCCGGAAGATCAAGTACAACCAATCTCTCCCAATCAAATTGATTGGTAACTAGCATGATATAAAATCCTTTGAGAGATTCACTCATGCAAACACAAACCCCAATTATCAATAATTTCAAATGTATAATCAAAGAAAACTTTGGGGTTTCAATGTCTCCCTTCAACTAATTCCAGTAGGAATATCAGTAGAATATTTTAGAAGAATATTCATCTTCCCACTTTACATGTGGCAACATATATTTTCATAATACATTCTCCGACCATGACTATGATTCTTACTCATGGTCTTCACTAAGACTTACGGCTGTTAGTCATGGTCTAGTGCATGACACATGAAGTAGAGAACCATGACCATTTCTTCTTTTATCCATGTTCACTCTTAATCTAGGGAGATCAACTTCTATCCAGGCTCCCTCTTAATGTAGGGAGATTTAACTTCTTCTTTGGGTGTTGGAGAATCTTTCATGGCTTCCATCCTTTTCATCATAATTATTGGCTTCTCATCTTCATGATGTACCTACACAACTTTAGATAGCAAGTACAACCAAAACTATAGAAGCATAAAGTTCAGCCATATTGTAGTTAAAAAATCATTTTCAACTTTATACATTCATATACACAGACAAGAGACATATACTCTTCAACATTTTTTCTAGGGAATTTTATCATAAACCCTAGACTACTTCACAACGTATTTCATTCTATCTAGGTTTCAATGCTTCTTTGAAAGGTATAATGTACCTTGCTCCAACATTTAGTAAATCCTAGAACCAATATAGATCTACAAGATATCTAACAACCTTTAGAATTCACATGTTAGACTTTCCACTGGGGATTCATACAAATCCTAAATTTCATAAAATAGTCAATCAAGACTAAGCACCGCTCAGACATTGTCTTTCACTAGAGTTAGTTTCATACCCTAGATTTCAAATCAATTATCAAAACATATCATGAAGAGATTGTACTAATGTTTAATGTAAACCCTAGATTTTCCATTTATAAAATCTCAGCACTCATTATATAGATTCAAATAAGCATACATACTAGAGAATTTAATTACTAGGATTTATTTATAGACCCTAGAATTTTCAATCATCATCCTATATCTTTCAAACTTTGACAAAGTTTTGTTTCCAAACCCTAGATTCTTAGGAACATAAGAAAATGGGTAAACACATATGTCCAGGAGATCACCATTATAAGCATGTCACATTTTAGTCAACATTAATACATTAGACATATATTGTCCTAGACTAGGCTAGGGATTCAATCAAGAGAACATATACCTAGGTTTTCACTCTTAGAACTTTCCATAACAAGGATTTTACCTATGGACCTAATCAAAACCTAGGGTTTCGGTTCATTGTTAAAGAAAACCCTTATTATATCAGACTTCAAAGTTTCAATATTTCGAACAACATCATTTCAACTCCAACAAGTTTATATCTTCCATGATCATATCAAAATCCTAAACACAACATTATCAATATATCAATCAAAATAACAATTCCTTCATAAATAACCCTAAACGAGTTTAGGGTTTCACACATTATCAACATACCTTTAGGTTAGGGTTTTCTAGAGAAACTCATTAAGGTTATAATTTATATAAGCAATCATAGGTGTGTAATATGGGTAGATTCATCAGGTGATGAATCATCCCAAACAAGAATCCTTTTAGGATTCAGTAGAGTTATACATAACAACAATTAGTAGCATAGAAATGGATATTTCAAAGAGAGTATCAAGACTACATATTTCAATACAGTCTGTGATTCTTTAACAAACCTTTTGTCTTGTGTGGCCTTCTTATTTGATCCTTGAAGCCTTCTCCATGATTCTTTGAACATCTAACAAGTTGATTCTTAGACAAGGAATAGAGGTAGAAAAGTGATTAATATTTAATATAATCAAAATCTTAAATAAGTACATGAAGGAAAATAGAGAGGGAATGGGATACTTCTCTTGAGGAGATGTTGTGGGCTCCCTCCCAAGCTTTAGGTAAAACATCAAACTTATCAAACAAATAAATACATATCCAAGAAGATGTTAAACATATACTACATAAAATGTACAAATAAAATACAAGAAGGAAGGGGGCTTAGTAGTGCAAGTCCCTTAGTTATTCTTTAGCCTTTGCTTTATTGGAGGATGACGTTTCTTTAGCCATGTTAGCATGATCTCTGTCTCTTTTCTTGCTCTTACTATTGTCAGGGAAATCACTCCTCTAGTGTCCCATTGCGATAATGATAACACTCAATATTTGACATATAAACCTTCTTCTTTAGTGCCTTCTTCTTAAATATTCCTTTATGATGAGAAACATAATCATTTGAAACTTATTCATTGTTGGTTACCATGGAGACTCTTAACTCTTCCTCAGTGCATGTTTTCCATATCTCTTCAAAGGTGGGTGTTCCTTTCCAGCTGTTGAGAGCTGAAGAAAAATAACCCCAAGTAGGTGATAACCCCAGAATGGATGTAATCACGAGTTCTTTATCTGGCACTATTTCATCAATGGAAAGAATATCATCCTTTATCCTTGCTATCCTCACAAAGAAAGAGGAAAAAATATCCTCCTTTTTCATCTTAGTATTTCTTAGTTCATTTTTCAGGCTTGCCACATTTCCAATATTCTTGATGGTGAATAGTTTTGACAAAAACCCATACATTTCCTGAGCATGATCAATATTTTCTATGAAGGGGATGAGATTGTCCTTTATTTCTTCAACCATCAAAGCCATAGCTACTAATTCCAATTCTCTGTACTTTACCTTATCAGCATCACTTGATTCTTCTGTAGGCCTTTTCATTTTTCCTTTAACTAAATCTAAGACCTTATTCTTTTCAAGGATGATGTTGATCCTTTTCTTCCAAGACCTATAATTTGTAGCTCCTTTAAACTTGTTCTCTCCCTTGATAGTGTAGACATCTTTCTTGAAGGTAGTGAAGACTTATTTCCTCTAGTGAAATTCTTATGACTTCCTTGATCAAGTCCTTGAGACTACCTTTTTCCTTCTTCTTTCACCAAAGATATAATACCATGTTAGAGAATCAGAAAGGCAGAAATATCCTCTTATTCTTGAACATTTACCTGTGATCTTCTTTAGTTCTTATTACTTTCTTCTTATCTTTATTCTTATTAGTTCATCAAGAAAATATCAAAGCAAATACACATAGATCAAGGACACCAGATGTAGGCCAACAACCATGGAAAAACCACACTCTTGGGGAAAAACCAGTTAGTAATTCTTACTTCAATAGTGATTCTTGAGACTCTAGACCTTGACCCAGACTTCATCCACGCCAAGTCAACCTTCCTTGTGATCCTTCCTAAATCTGGAAAAGTCAGCACTATGATGACCTGGAACTTCAACCTTGCTTCTTGAGACTTAGATATTGAGGTAGAGACTTCTATCTAGCTTAAAATACTAGATTTAGGCCCAATACAACTTCTCCAAGTAGCAAAATTCAGTAAAAAAAAATTGACTTCCTCTTCTCTTGGAAGCAATTGTTGCAATAAAAATTTGAGAACTTCGATCTCCCAAACTATAGCTCGAATTGCAGATAGAGTAGCACCAAAATTTCAATTTTCTTCAACTCTATAAGGATGCCTAAACCGAATCCAAAAATTCCTTCTCCTCTAATTCGCAATTTTTCCTTGTTGCAGCTACAAAATGGAATTTTTGTGTTCTTGTGATCAAGTTAATCTCCAAATAATTCAATACCATAGCTTTAGGTAGGTTTAATCATTGGTTGAAGTACCAGAAGATCACCTTAAGGTCGACTTGGTGTGAAGGCTTCATAAATCATAATTTACTCAATACTTGACCTATTTTCATGATTCAAAAGCCCAATATGGACCAATTTAAATCTACAATAATCCTATAGACTCAAAATTAAACCTAGAATTCCACTTACCTAAAATAAAATGACCCGAGCATGAAACCCATGCTTTAATAAGTCATTTAATAATAATATAAAATTATTTTCTTTATTCTTTTCATAAGTACAATAAGTATTGAATCAAGTACAGTTTATAAAGACCGAACCTAGTTACATTCTTCAATGGATAGCCCCATACATAGTATTGACAGCACAAATATATTATTGTTGCAATTTGGATGCAATATTTGTTATATAATTACATTATAATCGTTCATAACTATTGTGCATTGTAAATATCACGAGTGTTTGCTAATTAGATTATATTCTATGCATTATCATATGGAATGATATTGCTTTAGATGCTCAACATAATATAGCGCATTATCTCACATTATCGCTCTACATGGTGATTTATATTTTATTGTATAATGTGTTATATTTTAATTAGGGTTTTGTGTCATAATTCTAGGATAATAGTTGAGCCTGAAATGTAACAATAATCATGAAGTATCAAAATCATTAATTGGCGCGGATGCATATTGGCATATATTTTTAACCTGCGACCTTCAAATTACAATGAATTATACTGCACCATTTGAATTTTGCAACTATAATCACAATTTCATATTCACGATTAAATCCACTAATACAGTGCCAACTTTAATATTTTTGTTGGAGCAATGTTAATAGTTTGGAGAAACATTAATATATTGCCTATACATTAATACTTTTGGAGAAACATTAATACTTTGGAGAAACATTCCAACATTTATATTGTGTCAATGTTAGTTATTGCATTGTGCACCGTTGAGTTTCATATTGGCAACGTTGAGTTGAGTTTTACTAGTGTTGAGTTTTACCAACATTAATTACACCGAAGGTGTTTTATAAGGGGAGATTTTATGGGGAGTTTCGTCGTCTGTCCAGAGCCTGTAGAAGCATTCCACATGTTTGCATTTTTTGTTAAGCACATCATCAACCATGTCAATGAAGAGGTCCATCCTATCATGTGACGTGGTTCGATTAAGGCCAAGAACTGAAATCATTTGTCAATAACATATCAAGAAAGAGTTCATGTTTGTTGTAGGGTCTTTTGCACGTTTGTCTGAACAATGTTATCAACTGGTAAATTGGCATTGTTATCGACCTTACGAGCAATGATAAAATTCGAAGGGCAGGTCTTAATTTCAATTAGAAGGGAATATATTTATGTCACCCTTCCATAATGAAAAGATTTAAAAAAAAATCATTTCAATTGACCACAATATATTATTTTTAAATTTCATTTTCAGAAAGACAAAACCATCACTATTTATGTTAATAAAATATTGTTACATATACAACAATTAAGGAGGCTCCATCTTGCATTGCTTAAATTTGTCATTGGCAATGTCAACATAAGTATTGAAGACACTATTATAAGAATTTGGATGGATACCACTGGGATATGGGAGATTGGAAAACTTGGGGATGTTAGAATTAGGGCCCATGGAACAGGATGGAAGTTGAGCAGTAAGATTAAACATATTTTGTGGGATCTGTGTAGGGTTACTATTGGTACTAGCACCCCCTTCATTATTCCACTCACAGTTTTAGGAATTTAGGCTCGAAGTCGATGATGTGGGAAGAGTTTCGATCATTTAAAGGGAACATGGATATGTTTGTACACCTGGTGAATGAATCATTTGTCTCTATTGAACAAGATCAAAGGAGCTCTAATTTTTTTTTTGGTGGAGACATAATTCAGATTTGAATAGTCTCTATTGGACAATATCAAAGGAGCTCTGGCTTTTTTTGGTGGAGAGATAATGCAGATTAATTCAAAGGAATATTCTGCATCAAATCTTCATAGAAATTATTTGAATGCAACTAATTTTGATTTATATACGAAAACAAATTCCATACACAAAAATCAGGGTTAGTCAGAACCAATATATTGAACAGAGGGACTACTTTGAGGTTAATCAAGTCTTGGAAGATTGTGGTCAGCTAAGTTTGTTGGTTAAAATTTCGTCTATGTTATCATGATAATCCAAGGTATATTTTCAGTAGGCATAGATGAACCTAAAGATTCATTACCAATATCAAGAAAAACAATTAAGCTATCTATTGAAGATTTTATTAGTCACTCCTAAAATAATGGATCAGGGAAATTGTTATTGGAAAAAATATCAATGCATTATTCCTATTTAATTCTAGTAAATCACATAATTGCATATTTTCAGTCATGGGCTCAACGTGAATTAGTGGCCCTATCAAGTGCTTACATGAAACTACCTCCTTGTGCTAGTGCATTAAAAAGGGAAAGATGATATTAAGTTGTTCACCATAATTTTTCTTGGCGCGGTGGATATTCCACATTTAAGTCCACCAGATGTTGCTTTTCACGGATTGTGATCTCCTCTTGAGCCAGAGATAGTCTTTTTGCTCCTATAGTGGATACAATATATATCAACAAATTTTATTGAGACACTTCCAGAAATGGTCATCACTCATGAGAAGCATAACAAAAGGAAAAAGGAAATTGGTTTTTTTTTTGAAGAGGACATTATTACAGAATTCAAAAGCTCTGACATATGTCAAAATATTGAACGGAATTTTTCCCCCGTAAGAATTCTGATGTGTCAGATTGTGTAATGCAATTTTGAATTTGTCTGACAAGGAGCAGCAGCTTGGAGGTCTGGATTTTTCTTATAGAACTTTTTTATTATTTGAAACATTGTTTACAAATATAAATACAACAATGAAATTATCATCATGGTGGACAATTAGTCAAGCTCATGATGCCAAACCATGATGTTGTAAGTTTTGCATTTAACATTTTTAAATGTTAAAGACAAATAGTCAAAATCACTGACAAATTAGTATGACATATATTATAAATCATCATTCCCTGTTCACTTTTGTTAATAGGGTTATGTCACATGATGATCTCTCTTCTCTCGCATTCACTTGTATTGAAGATAACCATTCTAAGAATAAGGAGTCATTTTCTCCAAAAGCAACCCTAGACAAACATTGACAATGCATCAAGGATATCTTTCTATGCTTCATAAGTACATATGTTCTACTTCTAAATCTTGTCTTGGGAGTGGTCATTTTGTTGGAAATTATTCACCAGTTGGTTTCATACCAAAGTCTTTTTCTCATTTTCAGCATCCAAGACATGAACTTTTGAAAGATAATGGTTTAAAACAAAATAAATATTTGAAATTCTACAAGCATTGCCCAGCAGACTTTGAATATGAATTTTGAAGTCAAGTGCATGATGTTGTATAAGATCAAGTGTCATTTTGAAAGGTAACACGAAAACTTTGTTGATATTGATTTGGGAAAGTTTTAGATTTCGACCTTCACCATTCATAATAAATGTCAAAATCTGGATTTTTCTTGTGGTTTAATGGAATGTACCTATGGTTTTACATTGGGAAGAAAGCTTCTCCTCATATTTGATTTCCCAAATAGAAAAATTGGAGAAGATTCTCCATATTTGAGGTCTAGAACAAGCAAAACAATGCCAGATTGACTATATATCTTATTCAATGTGGTAGAGAGATTGTACAATTGAATAACCATAGAGTAGGCCTCACACTTGGAATTCATACCCATTAGCATATTTTGTAGAAATGTGAAACATGGCATGTCAAAAGAAATGGAACACATGTTTGTTCAACCTGATTAGGGGGCATCCCAAAACCTTGGTTATTGTTGGTGTAACCTGGAGTGGAGAAGAAGGTCACATGTAGTTGTTGTTGATCCATGGCAGATGATGTTGATTCACTTTCAAAAGATATTTCACCCCCAAAATTGGTGGGGATACAAGGATACTCCAAAAGTGGAGGCAAATTTGGAGAATCAATATCAAGATAACTTGAGCTTATCCCAAGCCTTAATGGGCCCTTTTTAGCTCTAAAATGTTTCTGAATTATAATCACATCCCATAATGTGTTGTCACTCTTATGAATTTAAAATAGGAGCCAAAAATAAACATATAGAAATCACTACATCTTAATCAAATTGAAATAAGAAAAAAAATGACAAAACATATATACATATATTAAAAGTATATGAAAGGTCCTATTTATAAAATTAAAAATAAATTATAGCTTATATAATAGGTATCAATGGAATTCTAGCTTGTAAATTTCAAATTTGACCAAATCATTGTTTTATTTTCTATTAAAACTCTTTTGGAATGTTGATACTTCCAATAATTGCACATCTGAAATAGTTGGAACAACAGTCCCTTGACTTGGCCTCAAAATTGATCCAAGGTAGCTTCTTCTTTCAATTATAAACCTTTGACAGTTGTGGTCCTCCAGCTTAACATATATTATGTGATGTCCTGCAATGATTAAATTCAATATGTTAATGGTAAAACATAATAAAACTTTAAATATATTATAAAACAAAAAGTAAAAATCAAATGGTATAAAACAAAAAAATTCACTTACCAAAATTGTTCTTTTAATTGCTCGATAGAGTAAGACAATGATGCTAATAAACACTGAAACTTATTAATTCTTTCAATATATTCTCATAGTGGAAGAGGTTTTCGAGTTTTAATCTCTTTCCATTCATCATAAATAGCATTCCAATATACCTCATTTAGAGCATGAGGTGCGCTGAGCAAGAGAAATAATAACATATCCAATGTTTAAAAAAAAAAATGATCTATCATTATTTTTTATTAGATTTAATTTTGAAAAGCCTCTTTCACATACTGTTGCAGTAGCTGGAATAACAATAATTGCTTTCCATAATTGCATTAAGCATGGAAATCTTTCAAACCATTCAATTTCACCTCCACATAGATCCCATTCTCCAAACATATGCTTTTTTGGGTAAGATTTATAAATAGTACATATAAATTCATCCATTTCACCCATACATTTAATGTTTTCCACAACAAGAAAGCCTCCAATACTAAATTTTTCACATAAACATGTCAACCATATTCTTGTTTGAGAGTCTCTATCATCCATATCCTCATAATAATTATGAGGACTAAAAAACTTAGCTGCATTAAAAATAGGAAAATCTGTGAACCTTGCATTTAGAGAGTTAATCACCTTCATTACAAAACCTTTTCCTAGCATAATGCAATCATCTAGTGTCCCTGATCTTTGTGACTTCGGCAAACTCTTAAACCTCAATTCATGTAGATGTACTATACCTGTGCAATCTGCAAACTCAAGAGTTCCTTGTGTTTTAATTAAAAAATATGATGTGTGCATTTCACCTGCCCCAATTGTGCCTCTTAGAAATTGCTTCTGAAGCAAGCTAATAGTGATATCAAAAGTCATTCCAATAGATGTAATGTCAACATGATCATATTGAAACTTTTGATTCAAATTATTTTACTCAATAAGCACATCTGCAAGTAAGTGGATGCAAAATTGAACTTGAAATATTGTAGCCATCTCATACATTTTTTTCTCCACTAACTCCCAATCTCTTAACAAAGCAGGCATGAGCTTAATGAGTTTTTCCATGACTTTTCCTCTAGAAAGCCATATAATATGATGAATTTGTAACACTTCCAACCTTGTGATTTGAAACAAATCCATTAGCTCTTTCAATTCTCCATGTCTTTTAGTAGATTTCCCTAACCATGAATAGATCTTGTTTGCAAACTTATCAATATCTTGCAACTCTTCAAAATCTAATGAAGCATCATTTGCTACTAATGCTTCTCGATGAGCTATACAATGGATATCTAATAAATCAGGGGCATATCGACGAAGCTTAGTAGATAAATCTTCACGAATACCCCTCATGGATGATGCTCCATCAAATCCAAATCCAACTAACTTTGTCAAGGATAAATTCATGTATGCTTAAAGAGATGTCACAGCATCATACATAGACTGTTATGTTCCATCCTTAATCTGTAGCAAGTGTATGAATTTTGTAGCACATGGACCTCTTCCTTCATTTTTCAAATATGTAATATAAACAATCAAATGTTGTACCATAGTCTGACCAATTCTTTCATCAACTAAAAGTGAGTAATATGGGCTTTGGATAATCTCATCTTTTAATTTTCTCCAATATACCTCTTTAGCAGCTTCTAAAAATTATTTTCCAAATGTTGTATTTGTATATGTTGAGTATTCATCTCTTAAAGGCATGTGAGGAATGTTTTTATCCATGTCCAAGTCACAAATTGATTTATATACTTCCAAAGGTAACTCATGTATTGCAAAAAAATGCATGTTCTCAATAACTAATATAATTCTCTCTTTTTGAGCATCAACCATTAGCTCTACATGTTTTGTAATTGGAAGAGTACTATGTTTTATTTCTCCCTCTAAAAGTTACAAAGAAAATTTATGAACCTCTAATGTCGCATGGATGTTTAAAGCCCTAACTTGAAGAGTTGTGCTTCCATCTTTAGGAAATGGAGTTTCCCGTTTAAATTTTACACCCCATGAACATTTTATCCTTTCAAGACCATTACAATCTTTTACAGCATAAGCCCATGGAAATCTCATCTTCCATTTGGACTTGAATGTTATTTTGTACCTCTTGGATGTCGGTTCCTATTCAAGAAGTTTTGCACTATTTTATTCATGGTCCTCATCTACATGATCATATACTTCATTTTCAAAAATGTGCAGTTGATTAAAGCATTGACAGATACAAAATGCATCAGCAAATGAACGTTGTTTCACATCCTTTTTTGGGCGACCAAGAGGTGGAATTTTATACCTATAAATCATAATCAATCAACAAAACAAGAAATATAAAAATACAGATTAATATAAAAACACGCAAATTCTTTGAAAACAAGATAGTAGACAACAAACTACATATGAAAAATAATGAAATGAAAAGCAACAAATAGATCTCACACACAGAGTTTTGTTGGTCATGGAAATTAAAACTAACATTGATCTTCATGGAAGGTTACGCACATTATCATCACCAGAATGGAATTTCTTCTATAAAAAGGAATATCTCAAATTGATTTTTAGTGACTTTAATGTAGAAGTCATCACGATTCACAATGACAACAATCACAAAAAAGGGGGTGCATAAGGCACATCAGCAATTGGCAGTTCGAACGAATTTGGGGAATAGTTTGCAATTACACAGTGGTATTTTGTGCACCTGCCTTAGACAAATCATGTGACATATTTGTTGTTGGGATTGACTTGAATCATGGATTGCTTAAAGGATTCTTGATTGAGAATCTATGAAGTCTCACTGATATTGCTCTCTTCCATCTCAATACCAATCGTTTAAGTGGGGTCATTCCTCTTAGCTTCAAGAGTGATCCAGGTGGATATTGGTGGTCACCTGCCTATTCCACTTGGGGCCCCACCATTGTCTCTGTCAATTTTTATTTTTTAGCACGACTTACTATTTTTAGCAGTTTTTCGGGTCCTGAACTTCCAGAGCCGTTTTGAGGCCCTAAACGACGTTTTTGGGAACACCGGGATCAACATGGTTCCATGGACGGATGTTTCTCACATCAAAAGTTGTAGTCCTCGGATATATATTTCTAAAGAGGTATGGTGTGTGTCAAACAGAGATCGTAAGCCAAAGTTACGTCCCCGGGAAATTGAAACACCAATTTATCCAAACGGGGCCTATAGTTTTGTCGCTTCGTCTCCTAGGGTTAGGGTTTTGGATGTTTAGGGTTTTCCATTATTTATAAATAATAAATAAGCCCTCATTGTAACACAGTTCAGAGGCTTGTAGCCACCACATCTCTTCTAAGAGATAAGCTACTAGTGCCCTAGCTAGTTTATTTCCACTCTGTCTGTAAGCAAATTTCAGTTCTTTGATATTAATGAAATGAAGTGTTATTTCCGCTCCACATTTGTATTTATGGTTATATGTGTATTCTCTTGCGTTCCTCCATAAATCCGAATCAGTGGTATTAGATCGGTGATATTTTTCACGATCCTTCTTTACATGTCCCCAAAAAGGTCGGGGTATAAGGAGTTAGGGGCTCGATATGGTGGAACCTTTGCAAGATCAGCCTCGCAAACCCCAATGACCACCCATGGGGGATGAAAAGAAAGATGAGGGAGCATAATATCCTACCAAAATATTGCTCGAGGAGGCCCTCGAAAAACAAAGGAACGCGATGATGGATAACTTTGCCCAGATCCTTCAACGACTGCCCACAGGCGGTGCATCTACATCCAGCAGCCACTCTGGAGGCACGACTCCCTTTAAGGTACAAGTAAAATTTGGCATTCCCATATTTGAGGGTCAAATAGATGTAGATGCCATAGATAGATGGTTGAATCTATTAGAAGGATATTTCTCGGTTCATGACCTTTTCGACCAAGAGAAGATTATTTTTGCACTCCTCAAAGCTACCCCCCATGTCAAGTACTAATGGGAAACCTATTGTGAGAAAAAGGACAAGAAATAACCCTCTCTGTTCTTAGTTGTACACACTTGGAATTATTTCTGAGATGCCATCAAGGAACAATACTATCCCGTGGGGAGCTATGAGGACAAGTACATACAATGGACCACACTGCGGCAACAAAGGGATCAAGATGTGCATGAGCTAACGAATCTATTCCATACTCTGTGCACAAATTTGGGTATCAAATATTCGAAGAAACATTTGGTGCTAAAGTATCGCATTTGTCTGCATAGATAAATTCACGAATAAATGGAGTTCCTTGACATCTACTCACTTGGTACGGCATACTGGTATGCTGCCAAGATTGAGCAGAAATTCAAACAGAAGAAACGAGACTTTGGATCTGTGAATAAAAAGAAAGGGAAAGTTACCCCCAAACCGCATAACAAAGGACAAAGCCAAGGCATGGTGCCCCAAGACAACCTGTCAAATCCAAAAGCAAAGAACAACACCGCGAAGCCAAATAAGGACATGGGAAAGTGGTGTGAGTTCCATAAGAGCTCCACTCACAACACAAGTGAGTGTCGGTCCAAGCAGTCGCTCGTGGCCAAGATGAGGGCTTCTGATTCATATGCATGGTCAGACTCTGAATAAGAACCTGACAAGGGAAATGATAAAGGGAGACATATTATTGATGTGGATCCCAACACCATTGTTGTCATTGTGAAGATCCAGAAGGAGGAACCGAAAGATCCAGAGGAGGAGGAGCATCTCTTCCACTCCCAGATGTGGGTAAAGGGTTCCCCGCTACAGCTCATTGTCGATAATGGGAGCCAAAAGAACCTCATTTTAGCATACGTCATGAAGCATTTGGGCTTTCTAACCACAACACACCCACAACCATACACCATTGGGTGGCTTCACCAAGGACGGGATCTCTGCGTCAGCCAGCAGTGTCCCCTTCCCTATAGCATCAAGCCCTTCATAGATGAGGTATTATGTGACATTTCTCCTCTTGATGTTTATGATGTATTATTAGGCCAACAATACTTCTGGAAGTGACATGCTATGTATGAGTCACGGCCTCACGTTGTAATTGTTACTTTGGGAAATAAGTTGTACAAAATACCATAGGTACCACCGCCTGTTGTTATCTCTTTGGTTACTGCAAAACAATGCAATAAGCTCATTTCCAAACTAGGAAATTTGTTTTCCTGATGATCTTCCCCCAGGGAAAGAAGAGGATTGTGGCCATGACCTCTAGACAGGGCTCCTCTACATAAAAACAACAAATGGATAAGGTTTTGGAGGAGTACCGGGATATCTTCACCTCACCCACATGGGTTCCTCTCCCCTGCCAGGTCAAGCACCCCATTGATCTAACCCCAGGTGCATCGTTACCCAATGGACTGATCTATCGACACTCTGTTCTAGAGAACAATGAAATCAAGAGGCAGATTTAGGAGCTACTACAGAAAAGTCACATCCGGCAAAGTTCATCGCCTTGTGGGAGCTCGATGGTGATCGTGTTGGTACAGAAGAAGGATGGGACTTGGAGACTATGTATTGACTATCGGGCATTGAACAAGATCACTGTCCGGAATAGGTACCCAATCCCATGGATTGATGACCTTCTGGATCAACTCAAAGGGGTGAAATATTTCAACAAGATCGACTTGAAGTCTGGGTATCACCATGTACCAATCAAACCCTCTGATGTGTGGAAGACTACCTTCAAAGCCAAGGAGGGCCTTTTCGAATGGTTGGTCTTGCCTTTCAGGTTGACGAATGCTCCCACAACCTTCATGAGGTTGATGGATGACATCTTGTGGCCATTCACCAACTCATTTGTAGTGTTGTACTTGGATGACATTCTGATCTTCAACCAGACTTGGGAAGAGCACATCAACCACATCCGACAAGTCCTCCAAACACTACAGCAACAAAATTTGTGTGCCAATTTGGAGAAGTGCACTTTTGGCATGACCCAGGTTCAATATCTGGGATACATTATTGATGAAAGGGGGATGCATGTGGATCCAACCAAGATCCAAGTCATTCGGTATTGGCCAGCCGCAACCACTCTAACAGAGCTTCGCAACTTTCTGGGTCTTGCTAATTTCTACCGCAGGTTCGTGTTGGGATTCTCTCATATCACTTGGCCCTTGAGTCAAGTCACCAAGGGAGGAGTGAAAGCAAAATTATTTTGGTCGGAATATCAACAAAAGGCGTTCATAGAATTGAAACATCACCTCGATTCTGCCCCAGTGCTCACATTACCAGACTTGCAACAACCATTTGAGATTGAGACAGATGCCTCTGACTATGCTATTGGGGCAGTTATTACTCAACGGGAGCATCCAGTGGCATCTCACAGTGAGACATTGTCGACACAGTTCGCAAGTATCCCACTTATGACAAAGAAATGTATTCCATTGTGCAGGCTTGTCGACAATGGAAGCATTACATTTTGTGGAAGGAAATAATCATCCACATAGACCACCGACCCTCGCAGTTCATATAGACACAAGGGAAGTTGCAGAATGATAAACATCATAAGTGGTCCACATATGTGCAACAGTTTCATTTGAACATCAAGTATAAGAAGGGTAGCACCAATAATGTTGCAGACTGCCTCAGCTGACCACCGATCGTGGCGCTAACCACCGTTCTCAGCTCTTGTGTGCACAAGACTTTTGATTAGTCACTTCTCTATGAGAGCGATCCATAATTTGGCCACAGATACAAAGCACTCTTGGGGGGTACGCAAGTTCCAAATTTTCACCTCCAAGATGCATTGTTATGTCACCTGGGACGCCTTTGTGTTCCTTCAAGCGAGCATGCCAAGATGATATGGGAATCACACTATAGTCGAGTCGTTGGGCATTTCGCGGTCGAGAAAATAGTGGAAGTACTACAGAAGTATTTCTATTGGACGAACCTTCAACAGGATGTCAGGAAGTACATCAGATCATGCACTGCTTGCGTCATTTTCAAACTGACCATCAAGAAGCAAGGCCTATATACTCCTCTACCTACCCCTAGTTGACCTTGTAAATCCATCTCCATGGATTACATGTCGGTCCTTCCTTCAACTAAGCATGGAAACGACTATGTTTTCGTGGTCGTCGATAGATACTAGAAGATGGAAATTATGGCGCCCTGCAAGAAGAATATCACAGCAGAAGCCACTACTAAACTCTTCTTTGAACGAGTGTGGGTGCACTTTGGGATCCCACAGTCTATCATATTAGATCAGGACCGCAGGTTCCTCAACATATTTTGGTCCAGCCTCTAGTCAATGCTGGACACCAAGCTCACCAAGTCCACAACTTTCCATCCCCAAACTGATGGCCAGACAGAGGTCATCAACAGGATGATTGTACACATTATGTGCATGTACAATTCAAAGCATTCATGCACATGGGATGAGAGCCTCCCCTATGTACAACACAGTTATAACCAAGCTCTCCACAGCTCAACTGGCCACGACCCCTTTCAGGTGGGCTTGGGATTCCAACCACTATGTCCCATTGACGTAGCCATGCCATTTGTGGCTACTCAGGTCGATTTGGCTCATGTCTAGTCTGAAGCTAACAAAGCAAACAGCTTCATCGAGTGCATTTAGCACATCCGCCAACAGGTTCATGACATATTGGATAGAGCCAATGCTAATTATAAGCAACGACATGATCAACATCGGGTGCCACACAACTTCCAGGTGGGCGACAAAGTGTGGCTACATTTGCAGAAGGATCGCTTCACTGGACCCCACCACAAGCTCACCCACTCCGATAGGGTCGTACACCATCACCAAGGCTATAGGGAATAATGCCTTCAGCTCAGTATTCCACCATTCCTTGTTCTACACCCAGTATTTAATGTGGACTTCCTTCGTCCCTACTTCCCACCTCTACTAGACACCTCTGACATTACAGAACAACTCACACCAACAGAGTTAAACCCAGACTGCATGGAACAGGCCACAACAGATTGTATCATTGACATGCAAATCAAGAACACTCACCAACAGAAGATCCAACTGTATTGGGTTGTCAAAGCTGGCCAACTCCTGCACCAAGGCAAGTGGTTCACCAGGGACCAAGTTCAGCAGAAGTTTCCTCATCTCATGGAGGAACTCAATGAAATGGGGACCATTGCTTCCTAAGGGGGGCAAGAATGATCCAGGTGGATATTGGTGGTCGCCCACCTATTCCACTTGGGGCTCCACCATTTTCTCTGTCAGTTTTTCAGTTTCGACATGACTTACTATTTTTAGCAGTTTTTCGAGTCATGAACTTAAGGAGACCTCGGATAGAAATTTTTAATGAGGTATGGTGTGTGTCAAACGGAGATCGTATGCCAAAGTTACGTCCCCGGGAAGTTGAAACACCAATTTACCCAAACAGGGCCCGTAGTTTTGCCGCTTCATCTCCTATGGTTAGGGTTTTGGATGTTTATGGTTTTCCATTGTTTCTAAATAATAAATAGGCCCTTGAACCTCACTGTAACACAGTTCAGAGGCTTTTAGCCGCCACATCTCTTCTCAGAGATAAGCTACCAGCACACTAGCTAGTTTATTTTCATTCTGTCTATAAGCAAATTTCAGCTCTTTGATATTAATGAAATGAAGTGCTATTTCCACTACATATTTGTATTTATGGTTATATGTGTATTCTCTTGCGTTCTGGCATAAATCTAGATCAACGAGTCTCACTCTTTTAGCAGATTTGGATGTGAGTAACAACCAACTCTCAAGGAATTTCCCTACTGTGGTTCTGGAACTACATATTTTGGTGTTTTTGGATCTGAGATTCAACTTCTTTATAGGTTATATTCTTGCATATCTCTTCAACAAGAAGGAGATGGATGTTATCTTTTTGAATATCAACAATTTTGAAGATAAGATTCCATAAAATATGGGAAACTCTCTAGTCTGTTTGCTAATATTTTCCAATAACAAGCTGACTGGAAGCATTCCTAACAGTGTTGGAAACATGGCTCAGAGGTTGAACAAGGTGTTGTTTCTCAAAAGCTCATTGTATGGCTACTTGCCAGAGGAATGATCCGGATTTATGCAGGAACGCAACAGAATAAACACATAACCATAAATACAGAGATGCAGCGGAAATAACACTTCATTTCATTAATATCAAATAACAAAAAGATGCTTACAGACATAATGGAAATAAAATAGCTAGGGTGCTGGTAGAGAATCTCTGAGAAGAGATGTGGTGGCTACAGACCTCTGAACTGCTTTACAATGAGGCGCGAGGGCCTATTTATTATTGAGAAACAATGGAGAACCCTAAACATCCCAAAAACCTAACCCTAGGAGATGAAACGCCAAAACTATGGGCCCCGTTTGGGTAAATTGGTGTTTCAACTTCCCAGGGACGTAACTTTGGCATACTATCTCCGTTTGACGCACATGATACATCATTAGAAAGCTCTATCCGAGGACTACAACTTTTGTGATGATTTTGATGATCAAAATCGCAGCAAATTTTCATACCAAAAAACGTCGTTTAGGGCCTCAAAACGGCTCCGGAAGTTCAGGACCCGAAAAACTGCTAAAAATAGTAAGTTATGCCAAAACTGAAAAACTGAAAGAGACAATGGTGGGAGCCCAAGTGGAATAGGAGGGTGGCCACCAATATCCACCTGGATCATTCCTCCCCCCTTAGGAAGCAATGGTCCCCATTGCGTTAAGTTCCTCCATGAGATGAGGAAATTTCTGCTGAACTTGGTCCCTGGTGAACCACTTTCCTTGGTGCAGGAGTTGGCCAGCTTTGACAACCCGATACAGTTGGATCTGTTGTTGACGAGTGTTCTTGATTTGCGTGTCCATGATACAATCTGTGGTGGCCTGTTCCATGCAGTCTGGGTTTAACTCTGTTGGTGTGAGTTGTTCTGCAATGTCCGAGGTGTCCAGTAGAGGTGGAAAGTAAGGACGAAGGCGATCCACATTGAAGACTGGGTGCAGACCAAGGAATGGTGGAATACTAAGCTCGAAGGCATTGTTACCTATAGCCTTGGTGATGGTGTACGGCCCGTATCGGAGCGGGCGAAGCTTGCGGTGAGGTCCAGTGAGGCGCTCCTTCTGCAAATGTAGCCATACTTTGTCGCCCACCGGGAAGTGGTGTGGCACCCGGTGTTGATCATGGCGCTGTTTGTACTTCGCATTGGCTCTGTCCAATATATCATGAACCTGTTGGCGGATGTGTTGAATGCGCTCGATGAAGCTACTAGCTTTGTCAACTTCAGACTGGACATGAGCTGAATTGGCCTGAGCAGCTGCAAATGGCATGGCTACGTCAATGGGACATAGTGGCTGGAATCCCAAGCCCACCTGAAAGGGGCTATGGCCAATTGAACTGTGGAGAGCCCGTTTATAACTATGTTGTACATAAGGGAGGCTCTCGTCCCATGTGCGTGGATGCTTTGAATTGTACATGCGCAGAATGTGTACAATCATTCTGTTGACGACCTCTGTCTGGCCATCTGTTTGGGGATGGAAAGCTGTGGACTTGGTGAGCTTTGTGTCCAACATTGACCAGAGGCTGGACCAAAATGTGCTGAGGAACCTGCTATCTCGATCTCATATGATAGACTGTGGGATCCCAAAGTGCACCCACACTCGTTCAAAGAAGAGTTTAGCAGTGGCTTCTGCTGTGATATTCTTCTTACAGGCCGCCATGATGGCCATCTTCGAGAATCTGTCAACGACCACGAAAACACAGTCATTTCCATTCTTAGTGGAAGGCAGGCCCGACATGTAATCCATGGAGATGGATTCCCACGGTCGACTAGGGGTAGGTAGTGGAGTATATAGGCCTTGCTTCTTGATGGTCGGTTTGGAAATGGCACAAGCAATGCAGGATCTGATGTGCTTCTCGACATCCTTTCGAAGGTTCGGCCAATAGAAATACTTCTGTAGTATTGCTACTGTTTTCTCGACCCCGAAATGCCCAGCGACTCGACCGTAGTGTGCTTCCCATATCATCTTGGCACGCTCGCTTGAAGGAACACAAAGGTGTCCCAGGTGACATAAAAGTGCATCTTGGAGGTGAAAATTTGGAACTTGTGTGCCCCCTAAGAGTGCCTTGTAAGTGTGGCCGAATTCTGGGTCACTATCATAGAGAAGCGGCCAATCAGAAGTCTCGTGCCCACAAGAGTTGAGCACGGTGGTGAGCGCCACGATCGGTGGTCGGCTGAGGCAGTCTGCAACATTATTGGTGCTACCCTTCCTGTACTTGATGTTCAAATGAAACTGTTGCAGATATGTGGACCACTTCTGATGGCGATCATTCTGCAACTTCCCTTGTGTCTGTATGAACTGCAGGGGCCGGTGGTCTGTGTGGATGATTGCTTCCTTCCCCAAAATGTAATGCTTCCATTGTCGACAGGCTTGCACAATGGAATACATTTCTTTGTCATAGGTGGGATACTTGCGAACTGTCTCAGACAATGTCTCACTGTGATATGCCACTGGATGTCCCTGTTGAGTAAGAACTGCCCTAATAGCATAGTCAGAGGCATCTGTCTTGATCTCAAATGGCTGCTGCAAGTCTGGTAAGGTGAGCACTGGGGCAGAACAGAGGCGATTTTTCAATTCTTTGAACGCCTTCTATTGAGGTTCCGACCAAAATAATTTTTCTCTCGCTCCTCCTTTGGTGACTTGACTCAAGGGCCAAGTGATATGAGAGAATCCCAACATGAATCTACGGTAGAAATTAGCAAGACCCAGAAAGCTGTGAAGCTCTGTTATAGTAGTCGGGGCTGGCCAATCCCGAATGACTTGGATCTTGGCTGGATCCACATGCACCCCCCTTTCATCAATAATGTATCCCAGATATTGAACCCGGGTCATGCCAAACGTGCACTTCTCCAAATTGGCACACAAATTGTGTTGCCGCAGTGTTTGGAGGACTTGTCGGATGTGATGAAGGTGCTCTTCCCAAGTCTTGCTGAAGATCAGAATGTCATCCAAGTACACCACTACGAATGAGTTGGTGAATGGCCGCAAGATGTCGTCCATCATCCTCATGAAGGTTGCTGGAGCATTCGTCAACCCGAAAGGCATGACCATCCATTCAAAAAGGCCTTCCTTAGCCTTGAAGGCAGTCTTCCACACATCAGAGGGTTCAATTGGTACCTGGTGATACCCAGACTTCAGGTCTATCTTACTGAAATATTTTGCACCTTGGAGTTGGTCCAGAAGGTCATCAATCCGTGGGATTGGGTACCTATTCTAGACCGTGATCTTGTTCAGCACCTGATAGTCAATACAGAGTCTCCAATTCCCATCCATCTTCTACACCAACACGATCGGGGCTCCCACATGGTGATGAACTTGGTCTGATGTGACCTTTCTGCAACAGCTCCTGAATCTGCCTCTTGATTTCATCATTTTCCAGAACAGAGCGTCGATAGATCGGTCCATTGGGCAGTGGCGCACCTGGGGTCAGATCAATCGGGTGCTTGACCTGGCAGTGCAGAGGAACCCCTGTGGGTGAGGTGAAGATGTCCCCGTACTCCTCCACGACCTTATCCATTTGTTGTTGTCGCGCAGAGGGGCCCTGTCTGGAGGTCGTGGCCACAGTCTTCTTCTTGCCCTGGGGGCGGATCATCAGAAAAACGAATTTCCTGGTTTGGGAAATGAGCTTACTACAATGTTTTGCAGTAACCAAAGAGATAGTCGTAGGAGGTGGTACCTCTGGTATCCTGTACAACTTATTTCCCAAAGTAATAATAACAGCACGAGGTCGAGACTCATACACAGCATGACGTTTCCACAAGTATGGTTGTCCTAATAATACATCAGAAACATCAATAGGAGCAACGTCACATAATACCTCATCCGTGAAGGGCTTGATGCTATAGGGAAGGCGGCACTGCTGGCTGACGCGGAGATCTCGTCCTTGGTGAAGCCACCCGATGGTGTATGGATGTGGGTGAGCCGTGGTCGGCAAGCCCAACCGCTTCACGGCATCTGCTGAAATGAGGTTCTTTTGGCTCTCATTGTCGACAATGAACTGTACAGGGGAGCCCTTTACCCACATCTGGGAGTGGAAGAGACGTTCCTCCTCCTCTGGATCTTCCGGTTCCTCCTTCTGGACCTTTGTAGTGGCAAAAATGGCGTTGGGCTCCGCATCAATAATCCGTTTCCCTTTTTCATTCCCATTTTCAGGTTCTGATTCGGAGTCGGAGCATGCATCTGACTCAGAAGCCCTCATCTCGGCCACTAGCGACTGCTTGGCCCGACACTCACTTGTGTTGTGAGTGGAGCTCTTATGGAACTCACACCACTTTCCCGTGTCCTTCTTTGGCTTTACGGTGTTGTTCTTGTCTTGCGGCTTTGACGGGTTGTCTTTAGCCGCCATGCTCTGTCCTTTGTTCTGCATTTTGGAAGCACCTTTTCCTTGCTTTTGATTCACAGATCCAAAGTCTCGCTTCTTCTGTTTGAATTTCTGCTCAATCTTGGCAGCATACCGGTATGCCGTACCAAGCGAGGAGATGTCGAGGAACTCCATTTCCTCCTGAATGTATCTGTGCAGACAACTGCGATACTTTAGCACCAAATGTTTCTCTGAATCTTTGATACCCAACTTTGTGCGCAGGGTATGGAACAGATTCGTCAGCTCGTGCACATCTTGATCCCTTTGTTGTCGCAGCGTGGTCCATTGCATGTACTTGTCCTCATAGCTCCCTACGGGATAGTACTGTTCCTTGACGGCGTCTCGGAAAGAATTCCAAGTTGGTACAGCCGAGAACAGAGAGGGTTCTGTCTGGTCCTTGTTCTCACAGTAGGTTTCCCACCAGTCCTTAACATGGGGGTAGCTTTGAGGAGTGCAAAAATAATCTTCTCCCGGTCTGAAAAGTCATGAACAGAGAAATATCCTTCTAATAGATTCAACCATCTATCTACGGCATCTGCGTCTATTTGACCCTCAAATATGGGAATGTCAAAATTTACTTGTACCTTAAAGGGAGTCGCAACCCCAGAGTGGCTACTGGATGCAGATGCGCCGCCGGTGGGCAGCCGTTGAAGGATCTGAGCAAAGCTATCCATCATCGCGTTCCTTTGTTTTTCGAGGGCCTCCTCGAGCAATATTTTGATAGGATCTCCTGCTCCCTCATCTTTCTTTTCGTCCCCCATGGGCGTCCGTCGAGGTTTACGAGGCCGATCTTGCAAAGGTTCCACCAGATCAAGCCCTAGCTCCTTATACCCCGACCTCGTTGGGGACATGCAAAGAAGGATCGAGAAAAAGCAGACCGCTCTGATACCACTGATCCGGATTTATGCAGGAACGCAACAGAACAAACACATAACCATAAATACAGAGATGCAGCGGAAATAACACTTCATTTCATTAATATCAAATAACAGAAAGATGCTTACAGACATAATGGAAATAAAATAGCTAGGGTGCTGGTAGCGAATCTCTCAGAAGAGATGTGGTGGCTACAGACCTCTGAACTGAGTTACAATGAGGCTCGAGGGCCTATTTATTATTGAGAAACAATGGAGAGCCCTCAACATCCCAAAAACCTAAACCTAGGAGATGAAGCGCCAAAACTATGGGCCCCGTTTGGGTAAATTGGTGTTTCAACTTCCCAGGGACGTAACTTTGGCATACTATCTCCGTTTGACGCACATGATACATCATTAGAAAGCTCTATCCGAGGACTACAACTTTTGTGATGTTTTTCATGATCAAAATCGCAACAAATTTTCATACCAAAAAACGTCGTTTAGGGCCTCAAAACGGCTCCGGAAGTTCAGGACCCGAAAAACTGCTAAAAATAGTAAGTTATGCCAAAACTGAAAAACTGAAAGAGACAATGGTGGGGGCCCAAGTGGAATAGGCGGGTGGCCACCAATATCCACATGGATCAAGGAAACAGGGATTTTGGATCAACTAAATGTGTTTGATGTCAGCGTTAATCACATAGGAGGTCAGGTTTCATTGTCTCTTGGTTGTCTTGGTAACATTGAGCAGCTCATTCTAGCTCACAATGAATTATGTGGTTCTGTTCCTGATGTCATTTTCTCCATAAGGAGCCTCCAGAACCTTATTGTTTCCTACAATTATTTCAGAATTGGCTCCTCAATTTAATGTGTGAGATATGAATCATTCTCAACAATTACATTGTTGCTCGAATAGGACTTTGACTTGCACCAACTGAAAAATCATCAACATGGTCACTCAAAAAACCTGAAACAGGCATGCTTAAATGCTCCATAGATAATATGTTCAATTTTTGTGACCCGGTACTGAATTCTATAGACTCAAAAATCCAATGAACAACTAATGAATCATCAATAGGCTTGATAACTGTTAGAACAGGGTCTCCTACAAGCTACGAAACTGGTCCTATTTTGTATATTTTTTATTATATTTAGTCTAGCACAGGGGTTTTGGGGTGGGACAAAGCCCCGAAAGCATTGTAATGGGTCAAAGGGGAGACCTAGAGTCCGCAAACCACAGTTTGCGGACCATAGGAAAGAATAGGATAGATTGTTATAAATAGAGGGACATTTTGAATTGTAAGGGGAGACAAGGAGATCTTGATGCAAATTGTGGCTTAGTAGATCTGTTTGGGTTTTTGGGGAAACGACTCTTGCTGGTTGTGTGCGCAGAGATCCCAAGTCCTGTTGTGTGCGGACCCTGTTGTTGTGTGCGCAGGTCAGGTTTGGGTACTGTAAGAAGGAACTAAAGGATTAATGAATGAGAAAGGTTGTTGCGTAGCTGAATGTATTTGTACTATTGATGCAAATATTTGATAGCTGTTGTGTTATGCATATTTTGTGTTAATCTACGAAAGTACTGTGTTACGTGTTTCTTCTACATCTGGTTTTGTTCTGTTATGTTTTATGGGAATAACTGTAATTTTGCACTACTGTTTTAGTAGTATATGATTTGTTGAGTACAGTAAGTATAGTCAACCTTGCGCACGTAGCTGCGAAGGAGATCTGTAAATCCGGTTCTGAGAAAGGAAATCTGGTCATTATAAAGTCAGATGCAGCTCTTTTTAGCTTACCTATTCTCTCTCAGGGTGCGGAAACCTGATTCCAGCACCCACCCATACTACTTTGGGTGATACTTTGACCTGCGCAAGCAGGTCACTGCCAAAAGGGCCAGTAGTATAGGGGTTTGTTGGCAAACCGTAACCTCTGAACCTGGGTCAGGACCCCTCTAGCCAACAAATAGTTTCGTTTCTGGGACCGGGAGCATTTTGATAAGGGGGTTGGGTAATGCCAAGAAAGGTATTGAAAGGCTGGGAAGAAAAGCAAAGTAGGTACAAAATAAGGGGATAGATCTCTCTATAGCCCAGTAGAGGGAACAATTGTGCAAAACCCATCAGCTACATCGCGTTCAAGGCCACGTAAGGGTAAAACCTTGTCTGAAAACCCGCTAGAAGAAGATATGGCAGTGCACTTGAATTTACCCACCTTCAAAGGTGCGGGATATGAGGACATGGATCGATTTTGGTTTGTTGCAGACTCAATATGGATTGCGCAAGGCGTGGCAAGCGATACTGTGAAAATGGCACAACTATCCCTAGCCTTCGAAGAGAGAGATCTTGACTGGTATATGCGATACATATCTCAAAACGGAAGCACAACTATTCAAGATATTAAGGACGCTCTTAAACAACAATTCTGAATGCCTAAGTCCTATTCACAGATCGTAGCAGATGTGAAATATTTCAAGCAAGGAATGAATGAGTCTGTATGGGAAGCTAATCAGCGCCTAAAGAGAGCTATCAGAGAAGGAGAATTTAAGTATGACGACAGACACCATACGGAGTGGTTCATCGCTATGTTGCTACCTCACCTGTGCGTACCTATGGGTCACCATAATTTCAAATCACAGGACAAATATTTGGAAGCCGCTATGAAACTAGAAGCTATGCCCAAGGAAAATACTTCGTTAGGAGTACAGAAAATTCAGGAGCAGCTCGGGGCAATGCACATGGAGATTCAGGACCTATGAAAGGAACGAGGGAGGGAAGCTGGCACAAATCTATGGTGCCTACGATGTCGAGTATCAAGACATACGAAGGATATGTGCCCACTACCAATAGAATACCTGCAAACAGGAGGGCCTAGCCTGATGCACCCTGGATCAAGCGGATGACCCAGCCCGGTACGACTAGGCCCAAGCGAACCTGTGTTATGGTGTGACAATTTCCGCGTAGCCGGACTGCATGATACAAACCATTGCCCCTATCTGGGCACATAAATTCCAGAGCGAAATCAACAATGGTGTCGGTTATGTCGATCAGTAGGGCATGATTAGTATAACTATCAAACCTATGATTGAATGATAGATCAGGGGAACTTGTATAGGGTACAATCAAAGCCCGCGTCGCCAAAAACCCTCGCAAGCATGGGCAGCTCCCCCTCCGAAAGCAGGGGAGGAGGCCGAAGTGGAAGTGCAGGTCGAAGCCGAGGGTAATTGATCTACTATAACTGTGGAGACACAGGGAACTTTACGAGGGATTGTCCGAACCCTACAAGACAGTCCTGCAGGTACTGCAGAAAGTTGGATCATACGCTTGAAGACTATCCAGTCTTGATAGAAAAAATATGGTAGAAGAAGCTACCACCTACACAGAATGTACATAGGGTTAAGATTGAGCTATAGGATAAGGATCCAAGTGAAAATGTTGTTGCGCGCAGTGGATTGGCTACTAGAGGGACTGAGGAGAAGGTTGAAACTGAACCGTTGATCCGCAAGGCAGTTATCAAACAAGAAGGGCTAGACCTGGACAAAGAAAGAGAAACATTCATAGTAGCTCACAGGGACTTCATCGGGACAGAGGCATCTATGTCCCTACTCCCTGCGAACCTTAAAGCAGATGAGGAGGTCAAACCTTTCTTGCAGGCATGTATGAAGTTGCTACGTAACCCAAAGGCTGTGCAAAATATTCAAGCATTAATAGATAGTTGCGCAATGCTCCCTACCATGTCCCCCGATATTAAGGATGTGCACAAACTATACAGATATAAGAAACACACTGGGAGGGAGGTGTGGTTGACAGCACAAATCAGCGATTACGAGATGGACTGGGTTATTTTGGACCTCGGATCGGATGCCAATGTATGACCTAAACAAACTTGGCAACGAATAGGCGAACCAAAGTTGGAATGGTCCACTATCTAGCTACACATGGCTAATCAACAGAAGATAGTACCTTAAGGGAGGCTATCAGGGATTATGGTAGATATCGTAGGGGTCAAGGTTCGGGCTAACTTTGAATTCATTCATATTGTAGAAGATGTGAACCCCTACCCTGTGCTACTAGGATTGGATTGGGCCATCGACATGGGTGGTATCATTAATCTAAAAAAGAGAAGCATGGTGTTCGGGAATAATGATACAAGGGTGATAGTACCATTAGACCCGGCGGAAGGTAACCACTACACTGAACCAGTACCCAAGGAGGAAGATGTGGACTATATCTATAAGTTAACTGCGCAGGACACAGTCAACCCGACAACGGATGAAGTACTTTGCAGGGAGGAGGATTATGAATGCTTATCTGATCCCGAGGAGGAGATAGAGAATTGGCAGAACCAGTTACATAATGTCTCTATGCTACATTATCTTTGGGTCACAAAAGACTTCCATTGCGTCTCCTCAGAGGTAAGGGACCTACCTTACTTTGACGGCTCATGTAATGTTAAGGAATTATTACAATTATTCGAAGTTGCGGTCCCAAGGGAACAAAGGCTATGGGTCGTTAAACTAGCCATGCGTAAGAACCCTACGCGATGGTGGGACACCCAAAAGGAAGCATTCTAGGATTGGGAAGAGTGTCGTGCTATGTTGACCCTATGCTTCGAAGGACCAACAGCTTTGCAGGATACTGACACGATAACATGGAATAAATCACACTTATATATGACACCTGAACTACCCACATGGGACCTGAAGGAGCCAGGGATAATTGACTATTGCGGCCTAACCCCAGAAGAAGGTCAGGCTGACCCACGAGCTACTTCCAACTCAAGGCTGCGCACAGGCACCAAACCGATTCAGCCATGGGCACGTAGCACTGAAATGTACTCTATACCCGCTATCGGTACAAAAAGCAGAGCTCTCATCTATCCGGCAGCCCCGACAACAAAAAAACAGTTGTGGTTAATCCTTGGCCATGTCGTTTATTACAGCAGGTTTGTTTAGAAATATGCTCTAACTATAGCCCCTCTAAAAACCTCACTTACACTGACGGTAAGGTTCTCTTGGGATAACGAATGTCAGGAAACTTTGTCATCAGTCATAAGTTACCTAGAAATCAAGCATGTGTTGGGGGAGGACTCACGGAAGATGCAGATGATTGACCCTAGCGTAGCAGATAGGCCAACCACACAAGGAATGTGAAAACTAGCTATTGGAACGGTGACAATTGGAAAAAATAAAAAGTTACCGTTAAAAGGAGCGGCCTCCGGGCATTTAATGAAGAAAATTTTGGGGATTTTTTACTGTTTCTTGGGGAATACATCTTAGATAAAGTTTACCTTACCGTTGAACGATTATGGGTATTATAGAAGGGCCAGGATATTTCAGCCAGAGGTTCCGTCTCACTTGCATAGCTTGCACTCACCATTTTTCTCTCGGAAGAACTTGAGAAATCATATTTCTCATATCTACACTATCCCTCTCATGTCTAGTCAACCTACTCCGTCTGATAGTAGTCACCAAAGGCTAGGATTCATCTTTCGCGCAAGGATGGCGACCACTAACCCTGCCGAACCTTTGGCCCCGATAAGGCATAACGTTGAGGAGATAATGGAAGTTGAGTCTGAACTGGAAGAATTTCCCTCTACGCTGGTCACAAGGAAAGAAAAGAGAAAGCACAAGGCTCAGGAAAAGCTCCAAAAGCTGTGAAATGGGCTACTGGGAAGCCTAGGTCTTCTCCAAGGCACACCAAATCCCCGTCGGCATCTCTTCTAGATCAAGATGCGCAGGAAGGTGCCCTGCCTGCTAATCTGATCAATTGGTTACCTCCCTTCATTTTCCCACGTAGATTGGCCACACGAAGGCCAAAAAACTTGGATGGCTTGGTCACCTGTCTGCAAACCCCCCTACCCCGGGAGAATTCCCTGTCCTCAGTGATCCTTGTAGAAGACTCCATGAGGTCAAGCTGGATGATCACGACTTGGCAGACTCTGAAACCCTCCCTGAGTTGGCCCCCGCGTTGTACTTCGATACGATCCATACAAATGATGGGGTCATGGTGGTTCCTCAACGCTGGATATGTGGCTTGGCCGGGTTTGGACTCTTGAATCTGCTCCGGATGCCCCATTTTTGCCATTACAACGTCACAGATTGGTTGGCTTGCCAGTTTCTCACCCTAATTCACGATGGCTTCTTGTGGATTCGGGACAGAGTCCCTATCGATGCTGCATTGATCACAAGATTACAGGCCTTCCTATGCAAGGGTCGCACCCGCTGGAGAAGGCAGGCAAGAAGTATGACACAACCACTGCTACATTTCTGCGAAAGACCTACAACATGAGTCGCAATCAGCGAGGCTTTGTGATCCATGTTGTACATATTTACTCCTGCATGTAAATTTTCGGTCTGCCACCTTTTTCAAATTTCTTTCAGATCTCTGTCGTGGCTTAAGATCCTGATGCTCCCGCTTGATTTTACCATCTTCGCCCAAAAATGCATTATCCGAAGGTTAAAAACCCGCTATTAAAATTGTATTGAGCTGAAGCCCCAGGGCCTTAGCCCCTTTTACTGTCATCACCATATGACCCGAGCCCGAAAACCACAAGCCAAAAGGGAAAGGAGCTTATCATTTTATATTTCGGGCACAATCGTAACCGTTGGATTCGAAGCAAATCAACGAAGTGGAGATCGTTGTGTATGGTAGCCCCCACGTTCGTATCTCACTGCAGAAATCGGCGGTATGGTTCCGCACCGCTTACCTCAAGCTGGCGGTATTACCCTTTGGACAGGCGATTCCATAGATCATATGCCGCGTGTCCTCAGTACGGGCATGAAACCGCTTTTCTCCTGCGCGTTAACCTTCAGTCAATAGATACGCAGCGGAATCATCATCCGCCGTCCGATCTTGTAGGCCCGATCCAATGGCTATAAATCTCCGGGTCTGCACGAGCTTTAACCCATGGTTCCTCGGACCCCTGGCCCACCTTTTGATAGCCCCCCGACTCGTTTTGACCGTCGATCTCATTTTTGGTTGAGTGGCTCATACCATCCGTCTGACCACCCTACGACCAAGTCCTCCGCCACGTCGCCTTTCCACCTGTCCCCCGTACATCCACGTGTTTTACTCCCACGCGTCTAAGATATTTCCCCCATCATATATATATATATATATATATATATATATATATATATATATATATATTTAGGTGTGTTTTCATTCATACCCTTCGTTCTTATTCATTTCTCATGTTCAAACTGCTTCACGTGGAGAAGTCGCACTCCGTCTGATTAATCAAAGTCTCCATTGTCTTTCCTCCGCCACCCTTCGTGTTCCTGTCATCTGTTCATGTCCACGACGTCATTATCATCTCCACCTCCACGCTCCTTGCCACCGAGTTTGGTTTCTCTAATGTTTTGTGGATTTTGCAGGTTTTAAGATGATAAAGAGGCCTCATAATTTATCGCCTCCATTGCAGAGGTCAAGAGCATATCAAAGGATGTGTTTTGCTGGCGAAATTTAAGAAAGAAGTCGAGGGTAGTTGCAAGGAATGACTATCATTAAATAAAACAAATATATGAATCTACAGAACCCTCCAGAGAAAATCAAGGGACGCTTCGCCCTGCATTAAAGATCCAAGGTTTAAATTCAAAGTTAAAGGGCTGAGAGTACAGTACAAAATCGCAGGCTATCTCAAGGTTTTACGGTAGCAGATTTTCCCTCTTTCAGTCAGAGGCAGAACATTGTATATATTTTATTATTTGTGTCATGTTTATAAAGAAATTTTCATCCCCCAGCATTTATTTCCAAAGACAGATTGTAAAGTACAGTCATTTATAGTTAGTCATTCATAGAGTGGGCGCGAATGTTTTCCACCATTTTATTCAAATTGAGTCATTAAATGTGCTCCATCTACCTCCTTCTCTAGAATTCTCTATCTTTTCTATAAAGGCCCGAAAAGAAGACATTGAAAAGGTTCCAGATTTCTATCAGCAAACTGTGCAGTGAAAAGGCTTTTGTATACATTTTGTAATATTTATGTATGAAGGTTCAGAGCCCGTAGGGTCTCAGTGAGGAGGAGTTATAACTGTAATGAGGATTCTGGTCTTTGGTATCTCACAGTATGTAATTTTCTCTTATGTGTTAATACAATCCCTCATTTCATGCTATTTATCTTCTTGTATCATGTTCTAGAATGCGAGTGGCTCACTAGTTTGCAGTAAGGATTCATCCTTGTTGATGCCCTTTCTGGAATTAGTCAAGTGCTTTAAATAGGCCTAGTCATGATATACTGTTCCATGTTCATCCCTTCCATATTTTCTGCTATATTATTTACTTGAGGAGGGTGCTTTTAAAACGTCATTGTCATATAAGGATTCATAAATTAATATGCCCGTATGTGGTTCTGTTGTGTATCTGGGTATCAGTCTCATGTTAACTAATATCTTCTTTATGTTTCCTCACTGCACTCACTTCCTGATATTTGATTTCTGTGATATATTAATTGAACTGGCCCTCTTTACAGTAAGTTGTCTCTTAACTGTCTGATGCCTTTGTATTGGAGTTTTGCATAATGTCCCTACACTATTCTTATCTTTGTATCAGCTTCTGAAAGAGATTGGTCCCATTCAAAACTAATTTCCTTGTTCAAACAAGAGATAGTAAGTGAACTCTTGGACTGACAATCCAAACTATATGAAGAGCTCCTTGCTATATTACGATGTCCTAGGCACTGGTCTATGGCAACTCTAGACTGTCTCTAGGGGGTGACAAAATTGTCCACAACATCTTTCTGGCGTCGTTGCTAGGGATCGAATTCAAGAATATCAGTTTCCCTGGGCCTCGAAAAATTGTTTTCACTCTCTAATCAGGTGAGCACGGAGAGTTGAAGAGTTGCGTATCTCTCACCTTGGCGACTCCACTATTCTTTATTTGATAAATTTTATTGGTAGTCCTGGCTCCTCGTAAGCCGCATTTGAGGTCAGATACATCTCAGTCGAAAACACCTTACGTGTTTGACCCAGAGAAGATCATTCATAAAAGAGTTTGGAAGGAGAGGAAGTCAGTTCGTGCTGAAAACCCTGAATTTTCCATTGAATATTATCCGCCCTCTTCTTCTCAAGAGATCAGAACAGAAAATCCTGAGTTTTACTCAGAAACTCCACGTAGAGGAAGTGTCCGGATTGAAGAAGATTCTCATCCTACTCCCGAGGCTGAGGAAATTAAATAAGTCACAGAAGTAGCTGCTGTTAACCGTGAATTATTCCCAGCTACGCCTCAGTCCTCCATATCATATATTCCCATTGTTATTCATACTCCACTTCCTCCTACTCCTCTCCCTTCATTTGTATCTCAGATTGTTGTACAACCCCCACCTCCCCAAATGGCTAATGTCCCTGCTTTTATATTGAACAAATACGCTCCACTGGCCTTGCCCCAAGTGCTAAATGATATGCCACAGGATTATCTAAAGATTCTGCCAAGAGTTAACGGTGAAAATGAAGTGGATGCTCAGAAACATCTTGAGACCTTCTACTCTTTTGCAGAAAACTTAAATGTTGAACATTTGGATGTGGTCTTGAGATTGTTTGTACAATATTTGGAGGGTGAAGCCAGAAAATGGTTCAAGACATTGGGAAATCATTCCGTGACCACCTAGGACCAGATGGCAAATACTTTTCTCAGGAAGTGGGGAGAAAAGAAAGATCATGGTCAGTGTCTTACTGAGTTTAATACTATGAAGAAGAAATAGAATGAAGGGGTATCAGAATTTATCAAAAGATTCAACAAGTTATATCTGAGCCTGCCTCCTGAAATGAAGCCCCACGAAGCTGCTTCCAAGATAATTTTTATAGCAGCCTTTGATTTTGACTTTGGATTCTCCTTGAGAGAAATAAAACCTGCCACTTTAGATGATGCACAGTCAGATGCTCTGGAATTGGAAGCAAACTTTGCCTCCACTGGGAAGTTAAAAGGAAAAGTTGAACAAGATCCTAGGAGGAGAGGAAAAGAAGAGGTTTCTACCTCTAATCAGGAAAAAGATTCAGATAAAATGGATGAAATAAGCAAAATGATAAAGAAGATGGTCAAGCTCGAACTGGAAGCTAAAAATTCAGCTCCCAAGAACTATTACAATGCTCCAAACAGAGGATACAATCCCCAGTATAGAAGACCACCGCTACAGATATTGCCGAGAGAAGCAAAGGAACAACAGGACCAAGTACCTCATCCCTTGTACCTGGAAGGACCAGCAGATGACTCCACTGGAGATGCAGCTTATGGATTAGAAGATTCAAATCTGGCTTTTTCAAATACTGATGATATGGATTTCACATTGCAAGACGAAGACGAAGAAGCAGAGATTGATCATTATTGTAAGCAATTTTCTGATTTCATGCAAGCACAATTCAATGTAAAATATGATCTCAGATCTTCAAGGAAGAGGACCAGAACTTAAGATCAAGAAGAGGAGCCACCTCAGAAAGAAGTATCTGCTTAGAAGGAATCAGCAACAAAGAGAAACATAGAAAAAGGTAAGAATCCTCTAAATACTCCTTTGCAGTCCAATGATCAGATTCCTTCTTCTTCAAAAATAGTCAGTCCTCCTAATGCTAAGCCAGTGTCAAAAGAAATTAAGTCTTCAGCCGAAAATAAGGAGTCAAAAGAAGTTGTGGTAGAAAAACCCCCATCTGCTTTCAATTTGCAAAAAGAACTTGAGAAGATTAAGATTCATGTCCCCCTGACTGAGCTATTAAAACAGCCTGTATACCAGTCTCAAGTCACTTCCTTTATGCTTCCTCCTGAAATACCAATTGCACCTGATAGTTTAAACCTTCAAGAAGAAATACCCATGGTAGTCTTCGGCCCACATGTCGAGGAGGTAGACCCTTCTACTCCTCCTTTTTATGTGTCTCTAGTTATACATGACCTGTTGTTGCACAATTGTATGGTAGATTCTGGGGCTTCCCATAATCTTATGCCTCTGTCTGTCATGGAACAAGACTGCAAATTACAAGACCATACAAAGACTTATATTCATTTGATTCTAAAAGAGTTAAATGCCTGGGAATGATTAAAGATTTAGTGGTCAATTTGGCCCAAATTCCAGCAAAGAGTGTGGTCATGGACATTGTGGTTGCTGATATCCCAGCCCGCTTTGGCATACTGCTGTCAAGATCCTAGGGTACAAATATTGGGGGGTCAATTAAATTGGATTTAACATATGCTATTGTCCCAGTATTTGGAGGTCAGGAAAGGAGGTTGTACAGGGAGACTAGATTTGTTAAAATGGTAACTAAGGCTGACTGCTCAGAAAATTCTCCAGTTTATAACAAAGAAGGAGACTTCTCATGTTTGATGTTAGAAGAAAATCAAAATTATATTTGTGAGCCCCTCTTTGGTCATTTTCAAGCTGAGCAGCCTAAAGGAGACCAGGAATCAGAAATTTGGACCCTGCATTTTGATGGAGCAAATTCAAGAGAAGGCAACGGAGCTGGGGTGTTATTAATTTCTCCTACAGGAAAATGGGTGCCACTGTCTTTTAAATTAGAGTATGAGGCTACAAACAATGTAGCTGAATATGAAGCACTATTATTGGGACTGCAAACAGCCAAAAACATGGGCATCCAATGTTTAAAAGTCTTGGGAGACTCTGAGCTGGTGGTAAGGCAGATCAAAAATGAATGTCAAACCAAGCACCCTCGGCTGAGAGCATATAGAAACGAAGTATGGGACATGATAGAAAATTTCTTCTCAGCATTTAACATACAATTCATGCCCAGGGAGCAAAATAGAATAGCAGATTCTCTTGATATTGTTGCCAGTACATTCCGTCCTCCTCAAAATTCACTCTTAAGATATGAAGTGGAGGTACGTTACAGACCATCCATTCCAGATAATATAAAGCACTGGCAGGTTTTTGAAGATGATGAACAGATGAAGAGATTCATGGAGACAGTGGGAGAATTCTCCAACATGGAGATTGATGATAATGAAGCAGAAGAAGTCGAAAATATTGTAGAAAACAAATGGGAAGAAGGAATAGCAGGTAACAGAGTGCTGCAGCTAAAAGGAAATGTTATACCCAAAGGTCTGGTACCCCTAGAAAGATTATTTAACAAGGATGACATTCCGTTGTAGCCAAACAAGGTGACAGAAGAGGATCAAGTGGGAGATCTGAATCTGGGTACTTGTGCTGATCCCAAAATTGTCAAATTATCCAAAAAGATCCCAAAAGAATATAAAGGAAAATATCTAAAGTTGTTTCAATCCTATAAATATGTATTTTCTTGGTCCTATCAGGACCTAAAAACTTTTGATGTTAATATAATGCAGCATAAAATTCCTTTGAGGGAAGATGCAAAGCCATATAAGCAGAAACTCAGACAAATAAATCCTCTGCTGCTTCCCTCCATTGAAAAAGAATTCAAGAAGCTATTGAAAGCCAAAATAATTGTGCCATTAAGGTACTCAGAATGGGTAGCAAACCTTGTTCCTGTTCGAAAGAAAAACGGAGAAATAAGGCTCTGTGTGGATTTCAAGAATTTAAACAGAGCATCATTGAAAGATAATTATCCACTACCTAAGATGGACCACATCCTACAGAAAGTGGTGGGAGCATCCAGAATGTCAATGATGGATGGATTTTCTAGTTATAATCAGGTAGCTGTATTTCCAGAAGACCAGAAGAAAACTGCATTTACTACACCATGGGGAACATTTATGTATGCCAGAATGCCATTTGGATTGATTAATGCAGGAGCTACTTTTCAAAGGGCAATGGACATAGCCTTTGTTGGAGAACAGGAAAAGTTTTTGGTGGTATATCTTGATGATATCATAGTGTTTTCAAAGAATGATGATGAGCATATTGAACATTTAAGAAGAACTTTTGAAAAATGCAGAAGGTATGGCCTTTCTCTCAATCCTCAAAAATCTTTGTTTGCATTAGATGAGGGAAAACTCTTAGGGCACATTGTAACTAAAGATGGTGTGAGAATAGACCCTAAGAGAGTTGAAGTAATAAACAGCATTCCTTTACCGAGGAATAAGAAATAAGTACAGGTGTTTTTAGGCCGAATCAATTTTTTGAGAAGGTTTATTCCTAACTATGCTGAGATAGTTAGGCATATAACTGATATGTTGAAAAATGAGAATGAAGTAAGATGGTCCCAGGATTCTAGAGATGCATTCACAAGGATAAAAAAAGCATTTGCTAAAGCTCCTGTGCTAGCTGGACCAGATTACAACAAGCCATTTATGATCTTTTCATTTGCTTCACCTCATACAATTGCTGGAGTATTATTGCAGAAAAATGAAGAGGGATATGAACAGCCTATAGCTTTCTTCAGTCAAGTGCTTTATGATGTTGAATTGAAATATAATATATTGGAGAAGCAGGCATATGCCCTGGTAAATTCCCTTAAAGCTTTTAGAGTGTATGTTTTGCAATCTCACATTACTGCATATGTTCCCACAGCAGCTGTCAAAGACATTCTTGTTTAGGGGGACAGCGAGGGTAGAAGAGGAAGATGGATTGCAAAAATTCAGGAGTATGATTTGGACATAAAGCCTACTAAGTTGATTAAAGGACAGGGACTTGCTAAGATGTTATCTGAATCAAATCATCAAGCCTTGGGCATTAATTTATCCATGATAGCAAATGAAGAATCTAAAAAAGATGAAAAGCAGCAAGGACTGGAGATGGCCACTCAAAAGATACATGTGAAATACCTGACTAGTCCTTGGTACAAAGAAATTGTTGAAAATATTTTAACACTTAGCTGTCCTCCAAGTTGTGATAAGATAAAATATAGAGCTGTAAGAATGAAATCTCAGAAATACATGATTGCCAATGGACAGCTATATTGGAGAGACCTTTCAGGTATATTACTGTTATGCCTCACAGAAAATGAAGTGGAGAATATATTGACAGAATTCCATGAGGGGATATGTGGAGGGCATTACAGCTGGAGGGCCACAACTCATAAAATCCTAAAGGCTAGTTTTTACTGGCCAAAATTGTATACAGATACTTTTGCTTGGGTCAGAGCATGTGACAAGTGCCAAAGATTTGCAGAAAGACAGAAATTAGCAGCTTTGCCCTTGATTCCTATTCATGTGAATGAACCATTTCAGAAGTGGGGATTATATTTTATAGGAGAAATACATCCCCCGTCAAGTGGCCAATATAAATGGATACTAACAACCACAGATTACTTCACGAAATGGGTGGAAGCCATACCTACAAGAAATGCTACAGATGTTGTGATAATGAAGTTTATGGAAGAAAATATCATATCTAGGTTTGGTTGTCCTGCTAGAATTGTAACTGATAATGCACAAGCTTTTAAATCTGCCAGGTTTGTGAATTTTTGCCAAAGGTATAATATCATATTGACTCACTCCACAGCATACTATCCACAGGGAAATGGTTTAGCAGAATCTTCTAATAAAACCCTGGTGAGGGCCTTGAAGAAAACAATCAGTGAGAATCAGAAGAATTGGGACTCTCAATTAAAGTTTTCTCTATGGGCGAATAGAATAACCAACAAAAGAGCAACAGGGAAATCTCCCTATGAGCTGGTATATGGGAGAGCAGCTGTGTTTCCTGTGCAATTGGCGTTGCCGGTGGCACGTTTTCTGCAGGAAAGCCAGGAAGAACCAGATGACATGATCAGAAGGATTAATCAATTGATTGAACTAGAAGAAACACGGAACCAGGTGAATCAGAGAATGATAGAATATCAGGAGAAAATGAAGAACGTATTTGATCAGCATGCGAAGGATAGGAACTTTCAAATTGGTGACCTGGTTCTCAGATGGGATGTCCGCAGAGCAGAGAAAGGCAAGCATGCTAAGTTTGATCCGCTATGGTTTGGTCCATTCAAAATCGTGAATCAAGGGCGAAATAATACTTTCATGTTAGAAAACCTACAGGGGGATCTGCTGGATGCCCTTGTGAATGGCCAACTCCTCAAGCCATACTTTCGATTCTGACCCAGATTGGGAATTCCTGATTATATTATATTGTATATAAGTTGTTTAAGTTTTTATTTTCATAAAGAGAGAGTGACGGCGATTACCTGAGGCAGAAGCGCAGTGGGATGGAAAAACAGAATGAAATATTCAGTGGTCTGCGTGTTCTCGACATGCCCGAGGACGAACATGCCGTTCCCAGATGGAGCCGATGTTGTACATATTTACTCCTGCATGTAAATTTTCGGTCTGCCACCTTTTTCAAATTTCTTTCAGATCTCTGCCGTGGCTTAAGATCCTGATGCTCCCGCTTGATTTTACCATCTTCGCCCAAAAATGCATTATCCGAAGGTTAAAAACCCGCTATTAAAATTGTATTGAGCCGAAGCCCCAGGGACTTAGCCCCTTTTCCTGTCGTCACCATATGACCCGAGCTCGAAAACCACAAGCCAAAAGGGAAAGGAGCTTATCGTTTTATATTTCGGGCGCAATCGTAACCGTTGGATTCGAAGCAAATCAACGAAGCGGAGATCGTTGTGTATGGTAGCCCCCACGTCCGTATCTCACTGCAGAAACCGACGGTATGGTTCCGCACCGCTTACCTCAAGCTGGCAGTATTACCCTTTGGACCGGCGATTCCATAGATCATATGCCGCGTGTCCTCAGTACGGGCATGAAACCGCTTTTCTCCCGCGCATTAACCTTCAGTCAATAGATACGTGGCGGAATCATCATCCGCCCTCCGATCTTGTAGGCCCGATCCAATGGCTATAAATCTCCGGGTCTGCACGAGCTTTAACCCATGGTTCCTCGGACCCCTGGCCCACCTTTTGATAGCCCCCCGACTCGTTTTGACCGTCAATCTCATTTTTGGTTGAGTGGCTCATACCATCCGTCTGACCACCCTACGACCAAGTCCTCCGCCACGTCGCCTTTCCACCTGTCCCCCGTACATCCATGTGTTTTACTCCCGCACGTCTAAGATATTTCCCCCATCATATATATACATTTAGGCGTGTGTTTTCATTCATACCCTTCGTTCTTATTCATTCCTCATGTTCAAACTGCTTCACGTGGAGAAGTCGCACTCCGTCTGATTAATCAAAGTCTCCATTGTCTTTCCTCCGCCACCCTTCGTGTTCCTGTCATCTGTTCGTGTCCACGACGTCATTATCATCTCCACCTCCACGCTCCTTGCCGCTGAGTTTGGTTTCTCTAATGTTTTGTGGATTTTGCAGGTTTTAAGATGATAAAGAGGCCTCATAATTTATTGCCTCCATTGCAGAGGTCAAGAGCATATTAAAGGACGTGTTTTGCTGGCGAAATTTAAGAAAGAAGTCGAGGGTAGTTGCAAGGAGTGACTATCATTAAATAAAACAAAGATATGAATCTACAGAACCCTCCAGAGAAAATCAAGGGATGCTTCGCCCTGCATTAAAGATCCAAGGTTTAAATTCAAAGTTAAAGGGCTGAGAGTACAGTACAAAATTGCAGGCTATCTCAAGGTTTTACGGCAGCAGATTTTCCCTCTTTCAGTCAGAGGCAGAACATTGTATATATTTTATTATTTGTGTCATGTTTATAAGGAGATTTTCATCCCAGGCATTTATTTCTAAAGACAGATTGTAAAGTACAGTCATTTATAGTTAGTCATTCATAGAGTGGGCGCGAATGTTTTCCGCCATTTTATTCAAATTGAGTCATTAAATGTGCTCCATCTACCTCCTTCTCTAGAATTATCTATCTTTTCTATAAAGGCGCGAAAAGAAGACATTGAAAAGGTTCCAGATTTATATCAGAAAACTGTGCAGTGAAAAGGCTTTTGTATACATTTTGTAATATTTCTGTATGAAGGTTCAGAGCCCGTAGGGTCTCAGTGAGGATGAGTTATAACTGTAATGAGGATTTTGGTCTTTTGTATCTCACAGTATGTAATTTTCTCTTATGTGTTAATACAATCCCTCATTTCATGCTATTTATCTTCTTGTATCATGTTCTAGAATGCGAGTGGCTCACTAGTTTGCAGTAAGGATTCATCCTTGTTGATGCCCTTTCTGGAATTAGTCAAGCGCTTTAAATAGGCCTAGTCATGATATATTGTTCCATGTTCATCCCTTCCATATTTTCTGCTATATTAGTTACTTGAGGAGGGTGCTTTTAAAACGTCATTGTCATATAAGGATTCATAAATTAATATGCCCTTATGTGGTTCTGTTGTGTATCTGGGTATCAGTTTCATGTTAACTAATATCTTCTTTATGTTTCCTCACTGCACTCACTTCCTGATATTTGATTTCTGTGATATATTAATTGAACTGGCCCTCTTTACAGTAAGTTGTCTCTTAACTGTCTGATGCCTTTGTATTGGAGTTTTGCATAATGTCCCTACACTATTCTTATCTTTGTATCAGCTTCTGAGAGAGATTGGTCCCATTCAAAACTAATTTCCTTGTTCAAACAAGAGATAGTAAGTGAGCTCTTGGACTGACAATCCAAACTATATGAAGAGCTCCTTGCTATATTAAGATGTCCTAGGCACTGGTCTATGGCAACTCTAGACTGTCTCTAGGGGGTGACAAAATTGTCCACAACAATCCAGACTATCAATGATCCGACTACCCAGATGGGTTCTAGGATCTTAGCCTATAAGCTAATGAGGAAGTGCCAGATTGCGACCGTCCCCGCCTATGTTATTCAGTTAGCCGGCCGATGTGCAAAGGGAGTCTCTTTCAATTGGGCTCAATATTTATGCGATGAATTTCTGGCTAATGTCCGTGAATCCTAGGAGCAGGTAGACGTCCTTATACTATTCATGGTTATTACTCCTTATAGCACTGGTCGCCTGGGACACCCCTGAGGATTCGGTCCTCCCCGAGCTCCCCCCAGGAATGTGTGAAGGAGCTCGCTATGCTCATTTATGGGACTCTAAGGATGCACAACACGTTGAGGATAACAAAGTTTTCTAGGTCCTCTTCTAGAGCAGCGTGGCAGCAGCCATAAATTCCCGACCCCTGCTGTCCCCGACGGTATATGACAAATACAAAAGTGTTGCAGCATTCCAAGTTACCATGCACCATATTTAGATGCGCATCCTCAACAACAATACATGGACGGCACTTCTTTATATGGTAGCAGATGAAGAAATTGACCTGTTAATCTTGTTATGACCCCCTGCCTGGAAAAAAGGCTTCACAGCCACTCGTGGGGAGACCACGGAGCCCAGCCAGACGAGCTCAGACATAGCCACGAGAAAGGATACACAACTGCCATAGACCACTGCGGCCAAGACTCAAGTAGGGTATGACAAAGATACCACCCCTCCCCACGGTACGAAGCGGTCAGGTAAGCCGGCACCAGGATCCCGAAAGAAACAGCGGGCCCACCGCACGCAGTATGATGTGACGGTCACACTAACTGACAGTGACCTCAAGAAAATCGCGGACGCAATCACAATGGCTACAGAAGAAAGTGGGCAACCATAGGGGCACAATATAAGGTCGTGCTCGACACCCTCCAAGGTGAGCTCTGCGCCCTTCAGTTAAAAACAGATACGCTGCAGACCAGCGTCGGCCAGGCACAGACTCCTTCGGTAACTAGCAGTACAGCGCTAGTTATGGAAGAAAGTCATCTTTGTTGTGTACCTAGCGCTGCCCTGGTAGGAACTCAGATCCAAGCATGAACAGGGATCCAGCTGGACTTGGCGAAGCTGACCCACGAAGCCTTACAAGGCCTCCACAACTTTGTATTCCAGGAGATTAACCATCGCGACCAGAAAATACACCAACAGCTTGGTACGGTTGAGCAAACCATCACGCAGCAGGCTGCACATTTTCTCCTCGCCGTTTCATAGCAGGCAGAGCTCAAAAAATTGATCCACCAGCTCTGTACGGAGGTTAAAAATGAGATCCCGGCTGCAGCCACGCCTCGAGCTAAAGTGGAAAAATTGGTTGCAGCACTAAAAGCATCTAGGATGGAAATGCACGTCATCAAGACACAGGTAGAGCAGCAAATCACCGACTTACAGGCCAAACTGCAGCCTGAAATGCCTCTGAAAGTACATGCCCAGTGCGCTGCACTAGTAATCGAAGCGACGAACGTTATTTCGGGGCAGATTGCCCAAGGTGCCCAATTGCTAGAGTCAGCCATGCAACTCTGGACTAAGGTCCAGCGCGATCAGGTCCTCCGAAAAATCAATCAGGACTTACGACAGAAGGAAGAAGCTTTCGAGCAAGTCAAAGCTACGCTGCCCACCTTGGTTCCTGCACAATGCTTGGCACGATTGAAGACCAAAAATGATCTCCAGGACGAGATTGAGGAACTCCGGCGCAAATAGCACGTCATGGAGGAACGTCTGAAACCTTGGGCTACCGCAACCCTCTAGATTTCGCAAAATGTAGATGGCAGGATCAAACAGCTAACTCAGACACTGGAGAGTGTCATCGCAGCAACTGAAGGACCAACCTCCCAGAAGCTTGTAGACATTGCACAAAGTGCTGCCTCTCAGAGTCAAGAAGTGTTACCTCCAATGATCCCATCAATCAATTCCATGTGTGCGCAGGTAGAAAATGCACCACCATAGTGACTCAGGACGAGTTACAAGATTATGTTGGGGGACTGTTGGAACAGGGTCTCCTACAAGCTGCGAAACTAGTCCGATTTTGTATATTTTTTATTATATTTAGTCTACCACAGGGGTTTTTGGGTGGGACAAATCCCCGAAAGCATTGTAATGGGTTAAAGTGGAGACCTGGAGTCCGCAAACCACGATTTGTGTACCATAGGAAAGAATAGGCTAGATTTTTATAAATAGAGGGACATTTTGAATTGTAACAGGAGACAAGGAGCTCTTGATGCGAATTGTGTCTTAGTAGATCTGTTTGGGTTTTTGGGGAAAGGACTCCTGCTTGTTGTGTGCGTGGAGATCCCAAGTCATGCTGTGTGCGAACCTACCGCTGTGTGCGCAGGTCGGGTTTGGGTATTGTAAGAAGGAACTGAAGGATTAATGAATGAGAAAGTTTCTTGCGTAGCTGAATGTATTTGTACTATTGATGCAAATCTTTGATAGTTGCTGTGTTGTGCATATTTTGTGTTAAGCTGTAAAAGTACTGTGTTACATGTTTCTTCTACATCTGGTTCTGTTCTGTTATGTTTTATGAGAATAACTGTAATGTTGCACTACTATTTTAGGAGTATATGATTTGTTGAGTATAGTAAGTATAGTCGACCTTGCGCATGTAGCTGCGAAGGAGATCTGTAAATCCAGTTTTGAGATAGGTAATCTGGTCATTATAAAGTCGGACGCAGCTCTACTTGGCTTACCTATCCTCTCTCAAGGTGCGGAAACCTGGTTCCAGCACCCACCCATACTGCTTCGAGTGAGACTTTGACCTGCGCAAGCAGGTCACTGCCGAAAAGGCTAGTAGTATAGGGGTTTGTTGGCAAACTGTAACCTCTGAACCTGGGTCAGGACCCCTCGACCCAACAAGAACCAAAATTATCACACAAGATAAAGTGCTAAAAAGCATAGCTAGGAATCCTTAGAACACCAAGCACTTCAAATGCCAGATCACTAGGATTTGACATTACAGTGAACCCCGTGAACATTGGTGGTGCCTGTGACTGATGATCCATCTCTGCCCATCTTTACATTTTGTGTGTGAGTTCTGGTATGTGTGTCTCGTGTATTGGTCATGTTTTTGAACACATTCTTCTCCTAAAGGAACCTAACCCCTCACCATATCTGGAATTTTAGCCCAGATTTTGGTGTTTCCCATTACGAAATTCATGGAAGCCACTCTCCCAACTAGGAAATTGCGGGTACCCTATTTTGGGTGGGAGTGGAGTGTGAATCCAAGCCCATTCAACATGAAAGAGTATGTTCTCATAACCATCTTTTCTAACTCTGACGTCTCTTATGGAGGTGGAGATGCATATTCAGTTGGGGAAATTAATGTCATGAAAGCTTTTTACAACCAAAATGTTATCTTTATTGCACCTCTCATCAGCGTGATCACAACGCAGGTAATAAAATACATATCCTCCTAATTCATGTTGCTTTAAATCAATTTGGTGTGTAGAGTATTTGATCAAGTGGGTTTGAGTCTATTTGAAAATGTGTTATAGAGAATAAATTTGTGGTGGTGTGATCATAGCATACAAAAATCTTGATCTAAAACATGATAACCAGTGGAGGCTTTATCCTAATCTATTGAACAGGCTCTGTAGAGCAAAGAACACAACCATACTTTTTTCTTGGGATGAATTCTTTGATCACTCTCATTAGTCAATTGAATTCCATTTTTTACTAATTTGTAAAGACAGAGGTTTTAACATCTTTATCCTCGTGACCTAGTTATCATTATCATCATTGCAAATAATAGAGAGTACTGATTTTGTGGTTTGAAATATCAATATGTTTAAAACATTTATGTCCCCTCAGGTTTTAGGTTATGGCTAGGTTGGTTTTCTGAGGAGTTATATCATAGAACACGCAGATATGTGGTAGCCTTCCAACTTGGAGCAGGTATCACTCTTCAAGTATGCACATTTCATGTCCTGAAAAGAGGAAATATGGAAATCCAAGCTTGTTTTCACACCTAAAATTTTTCCAATCTGTTATTGCATTTCATATACTATTAGGACCAACTACAGTCTGTTAGGAATTAAAGACAATTAATTAAATCTGAAATAATATGCCTGTTCTGCATAAGAGCTTGATCATAAAGAAAAAGGAATTTTCAAAGACAACTCTATGAAATATACCGAAATCACTGAGCTAAAAAATATTAAGCTGGGATATCTTGCTCTTGGGAAGGGGTGCCCACAAGTACCCCATTTTGTGAAACACATCCCACAACTTGATGAGAGAAAATGCTTTGATCCTACATATCCTTAGCAGAAACCTTGATTATAACATGAGTCTTTCCAATTAGGATTAAACCACTATGTGACAAATTGAGAAACAACAGTCCAAAATTTGCTTTTGTAGTCACTTACCTCGACACCTGAGGCAATATAAAACATTATAAAGTGTTCACAAAATAACGATTTATTAACTAAGGGAAATGGTTGAGTCATCACCAAGATGAGATTCCAGTATCTCTTGGTTGTGGTAAATATTTTGATTAAGTTTAATTTAGGACATATAATTGTTGTTATTATTTTCCCATTTTTTTCTTCTAAACATTAATGAAGTAGGCCTAGATTTCTTGTCACAAAAAATTTATATAACTAATCATTTAGTTCATCGATCTCTCTTGTAATGTTCCTTATAAGGATGAGGTAATGGACATACACAAACATTTACAATGACATTTTCACCTCATATATATATATATATATATATATATATATATATATATATATATATATATATATATATATATATATATATATGACATTTTCACCTCATATATATATATATATATATATATATACAAGCACATTCACAATGACATTTTCACCTCATATATATATATATATATATATATATATATATGCTTTGAAGTGGTCATCAATTTTTTCATACGAGGCTTTAAATTCTTGCTTGGGGCTGCTACATATATGCTTCCTCTTCCAAATATCTATTTACAAGGCACTTTCGACATCCATCTTGTGAATATGTCATTCAAACTGAGTGCACATATCTAATACCAATTTGATTGTATTCATCTTAACCACTTATGCAAATATTTATAAAGAAGAAGGTTGAATTTTTGAGACATCTCTAAAGATTTTTGGGGTTTAAATTTATGCTTGGTTAAGGCTCTTTGCTAGGGATTTTCTGATCATTTTATGAGCACCTTCGACCTATTCTAAAGCAATTTTGGGACACCCTTTCTAAGGCACATTTCACACCTTTAATTGAGAGTATATTTCTAAGGAATATTCCGCACCTTTGTGAGTATAATTGAAGGGTAAATTGTGCATTATTTCGGGCACACTTGAAGGAGTAAACTGAGTTCAATCTGAAGCCCATTTCTATTCCTTCTATAAGGATTTGACAAAGACCAAACCCGAGACTATATGCACTCATCCAAAGAAATTATTGTAGAGTTTCAAGCTCTACATGCCAAATATTGAAGGATATTTTTGGGGTTTAATGTTTATTTTGTTCTGGTTATTCACTGGGGTTTTGAAGGCCATTCACCCCTCTTTCTACCATAGATTTGTGCACATAATTCAACCCTCCATAATCAGATATGTAGCATGCATATTCGATCCTCTTTGAATTCATATTCATCAAAGTAGTGATTTGTATTTACACTTGTTTCTAGGCAGACCTATTGTGAATCATCCTTGTGGTCTTTTGTGATCAGACTAGCTAAGACAGAATGTCATTTGATTGGGGAGAGAAACATTTTTTTTTAAATATAATCTGAATTTGACAATGGCAATATTGGGTTAATTTTCTAGATGGTAATATCAGGACAAAATCACTGTGAAAGGTCAACATTGGTAATCCTAAGAGGAGTTGGATTGAGGTAATTTTTGTTGAGGAATTCTTCTGAAATATTATTTGCAGAAAACAAGGTACATATAGTGCATACCTCTCTATATTTTTTCTCAGATTGAATAGTAAATATGACCAATATTTGAAGCATGCTATGGATAAATTTTAGAAATTATTTGAAGGTTAGATCATTATGGTCTAATATTTATGGAAGTTTTGAAAAAACCTTGAATATGATTATTAATCATACTCAAACCTCATCGAAAGATAATTCATCTCTATCAGTTAAGGCAAGAAGTAAGGTTAAAGATTAGTTTTCAAAAAATTGGCAATGGAAACCTATATAAATATAGGTCACTCTGAAGTGTTTTGACAGCCTATATAAACACTGGTCACACTAAAGTTGGCAAGCAAGATGATCCCTTCTCATAGTGCACGCAGTAGCCAGAAATAGTGTATGTAATTGATGAGTGGTATAACCATATAGAAAGAGTGGTAGCCATGGTGTTTGTCTTAACTAAGTCCTGATATCTCTAAGAAAAAACTGCAAGCACACCATATTTCTACAACTTAGACTTAAATGGTCCATCTAAACCAAAACCAGAAAATTTTCACCAGGTCTGTGCAAATGACCAGTTGAGCCATAGTGTGAACCAACATAAACACATAAGCCACCCTTGGTTATAAGAACAAAGATCCATGTTGTTCGGGACATATGGCCATGACTTTGGAACCTATGTTATGCCTGAAAGTGGGTCATGACTAAAGAAAATGGCCTTACAAAATAAGATTTCCTTTTCAATTGTTTTTTTGAAAAACTTCTTCAAGAAACATGCACTAAGGGTTGCATCGCTTAGGATTTGTACTAAGTTTAGGTGTCATGTTCAAGGAATAGGTGTTTCACCAAAATCATCCGGTCTCATCCTTTAGAAAGTCATATCATATAGGTGGAGCAAGAATAAGACTGTAATAGATGGCTTAATACTCAATTGATCTCACAAGTTAACCATTAGCGCCATTCATGAATTAGACTTCATATTTTAAAGGCACTAAACATTAAAACAACCCATTTTATCCACAGTTCTGAAAGGATAATAAAGTAAATAGTTCCCTACAACCTAGGTTTGTTTGTGTGAAAATTTATGTTGCCCTCTGCCAAGTCTTTGGCCCTCTGCCACTAGGTTGTGGGTCCAATTCTTTCATTAGTTGAGTTGACTTGGCACACCCCTTCAGGCTGAGTCTATCATGGAAAATTATGAAGAGCTAGAACTATCACTATGGTAATATCAAAGCACCTATAATGAGGTAAATTTATGCTTCTGCAACAGTTGATAATATTGACATTAAATGAATTTGGGGGAAAAAAACGAAAACACAAGCCCAAGGAATCCATGATAAAAACATGCAACATTCAAACTCTGATCTTGTCCTTGGTTGGCTATACATATAACCCAATGGAGTTGTCTAAGGATATATTTAATCGGAATCAAATAAAAAAAGAGCTCTACCGAATCCGGTTTCCCTTATTTCAACCAAAGGTTTATGCAAGTAAATCTCATGGTTTTCCAATGCTTTCCATCTGAATGTCCCTACTGTATTGATCAGGTTTCCCTTGAATAAAACCTACACTAGGTCAATTCTACTCAGTAAAATACCATGATTTAACGGTGTAAACTGTCTGGATATCGTTTGGATCTTGTTCTTGGAAGGCAGTAATGATTATCCACGCTAGTTGTTGTTGAAATTGTTGTGGCAAGGTTTCTAAGATGTTGTTGGAAAAAATAAATCCTGGATTTTCTTAATTTAAAAAAAATATAGTCTACATTTTTCCTCTGTTATTCATTTTGGCTTTACCTTTTCTGAAAATTTATTGGATTGAGCTCACATTTTCCCCCATAGTATTTCAATTGTTTTCAACGATTTCAATAAAATTCCATGGCTCTGTTATGCCTTATAATCCTATTCAGATTATTACTTTTTGATTTCCCTCGACCTCAATGACAGATCACTGTTAGCGATGTGCAGAGTCCCATGCGGCATAAACCCCTAGATCGGTGTGATCTCGCACTTCTTCTAGACCCATTGTTGACATACCGCTACCCACTAGGCCCTTGGGAAGGCTTTGGTTGTGGCATAGTTTGGTTGCATGTCTCTCCTCTTCTCCAAGTACTCAGATGTTCATTGCTAGATTCTTCTCGATGACCTCGAGTGTTAGGAGAGTTGCCAGTGGTGACCCGGGTTCACTGTCCAGCACAGCGATAAATTTTTCTTCCTTATATATCGTTTAAAAAAAAGGATATCGGCTTTGGGGCTGTAGTTCAGAAGGAAAAACGTTCACTTAACATGCAGGATCGATTCCCTGCATTTCCTTCTTGATTCGATATTCAAGATTATCGCCTATCTTGATGGGTTTAAAGCATGGTTGTATATAGGTAACATAAAAATTTAGACTTTAGTTATTTCAGAGGTCTATCAAGAAGCAATGATCAGCACAATGAAATCGGTAGGCAATCTATATATCATAACTTGCGATCGACTTCTGCCCAATCTACTTGGGATCTCACATACCAACTAGCATTACTATGTAATTCATTATATACAGTTCCTGTCTGAATTTTACTAGTGTTTCAATGTTTTATCATTTTATTTTTGTCATTGTTGCACAGATGTAGAGGATGTCTTATGGGAAGTTTGGTGACAATATTCCCTTTGTACAAGAATTTATTTATTAGATCCACAGATTGAAGGTTGGCATGGTTTAAATCTACAGCAGTTTACACCATCGATGTCGCTTATGGGCAGTTTGGTAACAATATTCCCTTTGTACAAGAATCTATTGACTAGATCCAAAGATTGAAGGTTGGTCGGGTTTAAATCTACAATAAATTCTACCTCAATATACTTGTAGAGAACTCATGAGTCACAGACTCCCTAAGTTATCAATATAGCTACAAGTATATTGAGGCACATTTTACTATACATGTAAACCCGACCAACCTTCAATCTTTGGATCTAGTCAATAGATCCTTATACAAAGGGAAGATTGTCACCAAATTGCCCATAAGCGACATCGACGGTATAATCTAATGTAGATTTAAACCCTGCCAACCTTAAATCTCTGGATCTAGTCAATAGATTCTTGTACAAAGGGAATATTGTCACCAAACTTCCCATAAGACATTCTCTAAATTAGTGCAACAATGACAAAAAGAAAATGATAAAACACTTAAACAGTAGTAAATTCAGGTAGGAACTGTATATAATGAATTACACAGTAATGCTAGTTGGGATGTGAGATCCCAAGCAAATTGGGTAGAAGTCGATCGCAAGTTATGATGTATAGATTTCCTACCGATTTCGTTGTGTTGATCATTGCTTCTTGATAGACCTCTGTAATAATTGAAGTCTAAATTTTTATGTTACCTATATCCAACCATACTTTAAAGTCATCAAGATATCTAATAATCTTAAATATCAAATCAAGAAGTAAAAGGCAGGGAATCTATCTTGCATGCTAAGCAAACGCTTGGCCTTCTGAACTACAGCCCCAAAGCTGATATCCCTTTTTTTTAAGCGATGTATAAGGAAGGAAAATCTATCATTGTGCTAGACAGTGAACCCTGGTCACCACTGGAAACTCTCCTAACGCTTAAGGTCATCGAGAAGAATCTAACAATGGACATCTGAGTACTCGGAGCAGAGGAGAGGCATGCAGCCAAACTGTGTCATGACCAAAGCCTCCTCGAGGACCTAGTGGGTAGCGGTATGTCAACAATGGGTCTAGAAGAAGTGTGAGATCACACCGATCTAGGGGTTTATGCCGCATGGGACTCTACACATCGCTTACAGTGATCTTTCGTCGAGGTCGAGGGAAATAAAAAAGTGATTAGGTGAATAGGATTATAAGGCATAACGGAGCCTAAAGAGGTGTGCCAAGTCAACTCAACTAATGGAAGAATTGCACCCACAACCTAGTGGCAGAGGGAAACTTAAATTTTACAAATAAATTTTCACACAAACAAACCTAGGTTTTAGTGAACTATTTTCTTTATAATCCTTTCAGAACTATGGATAAAATGGGTTTTTTTAATGTTTAGTGCCCTTAAAATATGAATTATGATTCATGAATGGGCCTAATGATTAACTTGTGAGATCAACTGAGTATTAAGCCATCTATTACAGTCCTATTCTTGCTCCACCTATATGACATGAGTTTTTGAAGGATGAGACCAGATGATTTTGGTGAAACAACTATTCCTTGAACATGACACCTAAAGTTAGTACAAATCCTAAGCAATCTAGAACTTAGTGCATGTTTCTTGAAGCAATTTGTCAAAAAAACAATTGAAAAGGAAATCCTATTTTGTAATGCCATTTTCTTTAGTCATGACACACTTCCAAGCATGGTGCCAAAGTCATGGCCATATGTCCCAAACAACAGGGATCTATGTTCTTTTAACCAAAAGTGGCTTATGTGTTTCTTTTGGTTCACACTATGGCTCAACCGGTCATTTGCACAGACCTAGTGAAATTTTTTTGGTTTTGGTTTGGATGGAACATTTAAGTCTAAGTGGCATAAATATGGTGTGTTTGTAGTTTTTTCTTAGATATACCATGACTCAGTTAAGACAAACACCATGGCTACCACTGTTTCCATACAATTATACCACTCATCAATTACATGGCATTTTTCAAATTATGTACACGATTTTTGGCTACTGCGTGCACTATGAGAATGGATCATCTTGCTTGCCAACTTCAATGTGACTAGTGTTTATATAGGCTATCAAAGCACTTCAGAGTTACCTATATTTATATAGGTTTCCATTTCCAATTTGTTGAAAACTAATCTTTAACCTTACATCTTGCCTTAACTGCTAGAGATTAATTATCTTTCGAGGAGGTTGGAGTATGATCAATAATCATATTCAAGATTTTTTCAAATCTTCCATAAATATTAGACCATAATGATCTAACCTTCAAATAATTTCTAAAAGTTTTCCATAGCATGCTTCAAATATTGGTCATATTTACTATTCAACCAGAGATAAAATATAGATAGGTATGCACTGTATGTATCTTGTTTTCTACAAATAAGATTTCAGAAGAATTCCTCATCAAAACTTACCTCAATCCAACTCCTCTTAGGATTACCAATGTTGACCTTTCACAGTGATTTTGTACTCATATTAACATATAGAAAATTAACCCAATATTTCCATTGTCAAATTTGGATTAGGATTTAAAAAATTGTCTCTCTCCCCAATCAAATGACACTCTGCCTTAGCTAGTCTGGTCACAAAAGGCCAAAAGGATGATTTGCAATAGGTCTGCCTAGAAACAAGTGTAAATACAAATCACTAATTTGATGAATATGAATTCAAAGAGGACTAAATATGCATGCTACAGATCTGATTAAGGAGGGTTGAATGTATGTGCACAAATCTATGGTAGAAAGAGGGGTGAATGGCCTTCAAAACCCCAATGAATAACCAAAACATATTAAACATTAAACCCCCAAAAATATCCTTCAATATTTGGCTTGTAGCACTTGAAACTCCACAATAATTGATTTGGATGAGTGCATACAGTCTCGGGTTTGATCTTTGTCAAATCCTTATAGAAGGAGTAGAACTAGGCTTCATATTGAACTCAGTTTAGTCCTTCAAGTGTGCCCGAAACAATGCACAATTTACTTTTCAAATATACTCAGAAAGGTGCAAAATATGCCTTAGAAATATACTCTCAATTAAAGGTGTGAAATATGCCTTATAAAGGGTGTCCCAAACTTGCTTCAAAATAGGTTGAAGGTGCTAAGAAAATGATCAAAAAATCCCCAGCGAAGAGCCTTAACCAAACAGAAAATTAATCCCCACAAATATTTAGAGATGTCTCAAAAATTCGACCTTTTGCTTTAGAAATATTTGCATAAGTGGTTTAGATGAATACAATCAAATTTTTATTAGATATGTGCACTCAGTTTGAATGACATATTCACAAGCTGGATGTCGAAAGTGCCTTTGTAAATGGATATTTGGAAGAGGAAGATGTAGCAGCCTCAAACAAGAATTAAAGTCTGGTATGCACAAAATTTGTGACCACTTCAAAGCAAATTCTTGAAAAAGCATCCCGTTATATATATATATATATATATATATATATATATATATATAAGGTGAAAATGACACTGTGAATTCGCTTTTGTATGTCCATTATCTCATCCTTATAAGGAACATTACAAGAGAGATTGAGGAACTAAATGATTAGTTATATAAAGTTTTTGTGACAACAAATTTAGGCCTACTTCATTAATGTTTAGAATTAAAAAAAATGGGAAAATAATAAAGACAATTATGTGTCCTAAATTAAACATAATCAAAAGATTTACCACAACCAAGAGATATTGGACTCTCATCTTGTTGATGACTCAACCATTTCCCTTAGTTAATAAATCGTTATTTTGTGAACACTTTAGAATGTTTTATATTGCCTCAGGTGTCAAGGTAAGTGACCACAAAAGAAAATTTTGGACTGTTGTTTCTGGATAAGGATATGTTGGATCAAAGCACTTGCTCTCATCAAGTTGTGGGATGTGTTTCACAAAATGGGGGGCTTGTGGGCACCCCTTCCCAAAAAGCAAGATATCCCTTGCTTAATATTTTATTTTTTATTTTTTAGCCTTAGTGCTTTCGGTATATTTCATCGAGTTGTCTTTGAAAACTCGTTTTTCTTTATGATCAAGCTCTTATGCAGGACATACATGTTATTTTAAATTTGGTTAATTGTCTTTAATTCCTAACAAACTGTAGTTGGTCCTAACAGTATATGAAATGCAATAACAGATTGGATAACTTTTAGGTGTGAAAACCAAACTTGGCTTTATGTATTTCCTCTTTTCAGAACATGAAATGTGCATACCTGAAGAGTGAGACATGCTCCTAGTTGGAAGGCCACCACATATTTGAGGGTTCTACGAGATACTTCCTTAGCAAACTAGCCAAGCCATAACCTAAAACCTGAGGGGACATAAAAATTTTAAACAGATTAATATTTCAAAACACAAAATCTATACTCTCTATTCTTTGCAATGATGATAATATAACCATGTTACGAGGATAAATATGTTAAGACCTATGTCTTTACAAATCAGTAAACATTGGAATTCAATTGACTGATGAGAGTGATGAGAGACTTCATCCCAAGCAAAAAGTATGGATGTTTTCTTTTCTCTGTTCAATAGATTGGGACAAACACTCCACTGGTTATCATGTTTGGGATCAAGCTTTCTGTATGTTATGATCACACCACCAAAAATTTATTTTCTATAGCACATTTTCAAATAGACTCAAACCCACTTGATCGAATACTCTACACACCAAATTCATTTAAAACAGCATGAATTAGGAGGATGGGTATTTTCTTACCTGCGTTGTGAGCACACTAATGAGAGGTGCAATAAAGATAACATTGTGCTTGTAAAAAAATTTCACGACATTGATTTCCCCAACTGAATATGCATCTCCACCGCCATAAGAGACGTCAGAGTTACCAAAGATGGTTATGAGAACATAATCATTCATGTTTAAGGGGCCTGGATTCACAGTCCACTCCCACCCAAAATAGGGTACCTGCAATTTCTTAGTTGGGAGAGTGGCTGCCATGAATTTCCTAATGGGCAACATCAAAATCTGGGCTAAAATTCCAGATATGGTGACGGGTTGGGTTCTGTAGGAGAAGAATGTGTTCACAAACATGAGAAATACACATGACACGCATCCCAGAACCCACACACGAAATGTAAATATGGGAAGAGATGGATCATCAGTCACAAGCACCACCAATGTTCATGGGGTTCACTGTAATGTCAAAGCCTGGTGATCTGGAATTTGAAGTGCTTGGTGTTCTAAGGATTTCTAGCTATACTTTTTAACACTTCAGTATGTGTGAGCATTTCGGTTCTCAAGCCTATTGATGATTCATTAGTTGTTCACTGGATTTTTTAGTCTAGATAATTCAGGACCGGGTCACAACAGTTGAACATATTATCTATGGAGCATTTAAGCATGCATGTTTCAGGGTTTTTGAGTGACAACGTTGATGATTTTTCAGTTGGTGCAATTCAAAGTCCTCTTTGAGCAGCAATGTAATTGTTGAGAAGTATTCATTTCTCACACATTAAATTGAGGATCCAGTTCTAAAATAATTGTAGGAAACAGTAAGGTTTTGGAGGCTCCTTATGGAGAAAATGACACCAGGAATGGAACCACGGAATTCATTGTGAGCCAGAATGAGCTTCTCAATGTTACCAAGACAGCCAAGAGATAATGGAACCTGACCTCCTATGTGATTAACGCTCACATCGAACACATCTAGCTGATCCAACATCCTTGTTTCCTCTAGCAAGCATCCAGACAATGCATTGTTGAGAAACAACACCTCGTTCAACCTCTAAGCCATGTTGCCAACACTGTTAGGAATGCTTCTATTCAACTTGTTATTGGAAAAGCTCACCAAAGCGATTGGAGAGTTTCCCATGTTTTCTGGAATCTTATCTTCAAAATAGTTGTTATTCAAAAAGATAACATCCATCTACTTCTTGTTGAAGAGATCTGCAAGAAAATAACATGTAAAGAAGTTGAATCTCATATCCAAAAACACCAAAATTCATAGTTCCAGAACTACAGTAAGGAAATTCCCTGAGAGTTGGTTGTTACTCACATACAACTCTATCAAAAGAGTGAGACTCTTGAAGCTAAGAGGAATGACCCCACTTAAACGATTGGTATTGAGATGGAAGAGAGAAATATCAGTGAGCATTCCCAAATCCTCAATCAAGAAGCCTTTAAGCAATCCATTATTCAATTCAATCCCAACAACAACTCTGTCACATTATTTGTATAAGGCAGGTGCACAGAATACCACTGTGTAATTGCAAACTATTCCCCAAATTCGCTCGAACTGCCAACTGTTGATGTGCTTTATGCACCGCCCTTTTTGCGATTGTTGTCGTTGTGAATTGTGATGCCTTCAACATTACAGTTACTGAAAAAAAATTTGAGATATTCCTTGTTATAGAAGAAATTACATTCTGGTGATGACAATGTGCGTAACCTTCCATGAAGATCAATGTTAGTTTTAATTTGAATGATCAACAAACCTGTGTGTGTGAGATCTATTTGTTGCTTTTCAGTTCATTAGTTTTCATATGAAGTTTGTTGTCTATTGCCTTGTTTTTAAAAGAATTTTTGTGTTTTTATATTAATCTATATTTTTGTATTTCTTGTTTTTTTTATTGGTTATACTTTATAGGTATAAAATGCCACCTCTTGGTCGCCCAAAAAAGGATCCGAAACAACGTTCACTTGCCGATGCATTTGGTATCTCTCGATGCTCTAATCAACAGCACATTTCTGAAAATGAAGTATATGATCATGTAGATGAGGACCATGAATCAAATAGTGCAAAACTTCTTGAAGAGGAAACGACATCCAAGAGGTACAAAAGAACCTTCAAGTCCAAATGGAAGATGATATTTCCATGGGCTTGTGTTCTAAAATATTGTAATGGTGTTGAAAGGATAAAATGTTCATGGTGTGTAAAATTTAAAAGGGAAACTCCATTTGCTAAAGATGGAAGCACAACTCTTCAATTTAGTGCTTTAAACATCCATGCAACATCAGAGGCTAATAAATTTTCTTTGCAACTTTTAGAGGGAGAAATAAAATGAAGTACTCTTCCAATTACAAAACATGTAGAGCTAATGGTTGATGCTATGAAAGAGAGAATTATAGCAGTACATGATTTACCTTTGGAAGTATATAAGTCAATTTGTGACTTGAACAAGTATTAAAACACTCCTCACATGCCTTTAACAGATGAATACTTATCATATACAAATACAACATCTAGAAAAGAATTTGTAGAAGCTGCTAAGGAGGTATATTGGAGAAAATTAAAAGATGATATTTTCCAAAGCCCATATTACTCACTTTTAGTTGATGAAAGCATTGATCGGACTATGGTGCAGCATTTGATTATTATATTACATATTTGACAAATGAAGGAAGAGGTCCATGTGCTACAAAATTCATACACTTGCTATAGATTAAGGATGGAACGTCACAATCTATGTAACATGACAATCTATGTATGATGTTGTGACATCTCTTTTAGCAGACATAAATCTATCCATGACAAATTTAGCTGGATTTGGATCTGATGGAGCATCATCCATGAGGGGTATTCGTGAAGGTTTATCTGCTAAGCTTCATCAACATGCCCCTCATTTATTAGATATCCATTGTATAGCTCATCGAGAAGCATTAGAAACAATGATGCTTCATCATATTTTTAAGGGTTGCAAGCTATTTGTAAGTTTGCAAACAATATATATTCATGGTTAGGGAAATCTACTAAAAGACATGGAGAATTAAACGAGCTAATGGAGTCATTTCAAATCACAGGGCTAGAATTGTTACAAATTCATCATATTAGATGGATATCTAGAGGAAAAATCATGGAAAGACTCGTTAAGCTCCTGCCTGCTTTGTTAAGAGACTAGGAGTTATTGGAGAAAAAAATGTATGAGATGGCTACAATATTTCAAGTTCAATTTTGAATCCACTTACTTGCAGATGTGCTTATTGAGTTAAATAATCTGAATCAAAAGTTTCAAGAGGATCATGTTGACATTACATCTATTGGAACGACTTTGGATATCACTATTAGCTTGCTTCAGAAGCGATTTCTTGGAGGCACATTTGGGGCAGGTGTAATTCACACATCATCTTTTTTAAGTAAAACACAACAAGGAACTCTTGACTTTTCAGATTGCACAGGTATAGTACATATACATGAATTAAGGTTTGAGAGATTGTCAAAGTCACAAATATCAAGGACACTAGATGAATGCATTATGCTGGGAAGATGTTTTGTAATGAAGGTGATTGACTCTCTAAATGCAAGGTTCACAGATTTGCATATTTTTAATGCAGCTAAGTTTTTTAGTCCTCGTAATTATTATGAGGATGTGGATGATAGAGACTTTCAAACAAGAAGATGGTTGACATGTTTATGTGAAAAAATTAGTGTTGGAGGCTTGCTTGTTGTGTACAACATTAAATGTATGGGTGAAATGGATGAATTTATATGTACTATTTATAAATCTTACCCAAAAAGGCATAAGTTTGGAGCATGGAATCTATGTGGAGGTGAAATTGAATGGTCTGAAATATTTCCATGCGTAATGAAACTATGCTAAGCAATATTTGTTATTCCGGCTACTATAGAAGTATGTGAAAGAGGCTTTTCCAAATTAAATTGAATAAAAAATGATGATAGATCAAAACTTTCTTTAAAAACATTGGATATGTTAATGTTTCTCTCTCTCAGTGCACCTCATTCTCTAAATGAGGTAGATTGGAATGCTATTTATGATTAATGGAAAGAGATGAAAACTCGAAAACCTCTTCCACTATGAGAATAGATTGAAAGAACTAGTAAGTTTCAGTGTTTAATACCATCATTCTCTTACTCTATCGAGCACTTAAAAGAACAATTTTGGTAAGTGAATTTTTTAGTTTTATGCCATTTGACTTATACTTTCTGTTTTATAATATCTTTCAAGTTTTATTATGTTTTACCATTAACATATTTAATTTAATCATGGCAAGATATCGCACAAGATATGTTAAGCTGGAGGACCACAACTGTCAAATGTTTATAACTGAAAGAAGAAGCTACCTTGGATCAATTTTGCGGCCAAGTGAAGGGACTATTGTTCCAATTATTTGAGATGTGCAATTATTGGAAGTCTCAACATTCCAAAAGAATCTTAATAGACAATAAAACAATGATTTGGTCAAATCTGAAAGTTATAAGCTAGAATTCCATTGATACCTCTTATATAATCTAGAATTTATTTTTAATTTTATAAATAAGACGTTTCATATACTTTTGATATAAATTTTTCTGTTTTGTCAATTTTTTTCTTATTTCAATTTCATTATGATGTAGTGATTTCTATATGTTTATTTTTTGTTCTTATTTTAAATTCATAAGATTGAAAAAATATTATGGGATGTGATTATATTTCAGAAATATTTTAGAGCTAAAAAGGGCCCATTAGGGCTTGGGATAAGCTCAAGTTATCTTAATATTGATTCTCCAAATTTGCCTCCACTTTTGCAGTCTCTTTGTATCCCCACCAATTTTGGGGGTGCAACATCTTTTGAAAGTGAATCAGCAGCATCTGCCATGGATCAACAATAACATGTGACCTGCTTCTCCACTCCAGGTTACACCAACAATAATTGAGGTTTTGGGATGCCCCCTAATCAGGTTCAGCAAACTTGGGTTCCATTTCTTCTTGTTGGACATTGGGTTCAACGCTCCCCGTGTGTTTTGCGACATGGACTAACCACCTCTCATGGATCCTAACTCTGGAAATTGTAGCAGAGACTAACACCTACAGGTTTTGGTCTAACAGCAATCGTGATTCCAACAAGTGGTATCACAGCGACAGGTCTCGAGTTCGAAACTCACCCGGCTCGCGTTGGAGGGATATTGTTAGACATTGGGTTCAACTCTCCCCGTGTGTTTCGCAACATGGACTAACCACCTCTCGTGGATCCTCACTCTGGAAATTGTAGCAAAGACTAACGCCTGTGGGTTTTGGTCTAATGGCAATCGTGATTCCAACACTTCTAACATGCCATATTTCACATTTCTACAAAATATGCTAATGGGTATGAATGCCAAGTGCGAGGCCTAATCTATGGGTATTCAGTTGTCCAATCTCTCTACCACGTTGAATAAGAGTTATAGTCAATATGACATTGTTTTTCTTGCTCTGGACCTCAATTATAGAGACTCTTCTCCAATTTTTCTATTTGGGAAATCAAATATGAGGAGAAGATTTCTTCCCAAAGTAAAACCATAGGGTACATTCCATTCAACCACAAGAAAAATCTAGAATTTGACATCTATTATGAATGGTGAAGGTCGAAATATAAAAATTTCGCAAATCAATATCAACAAAGTTCTCGTGTTACCTTTCAAAATGCCACTTGATCCTATACAACATCATGCACTTGACTTCAAAATTCATATTCAAAGTCTGCCAGGCAATGCTTGTAAAATTTCAAATATTTATGTTGTTTTAAACCATTATCTTTCAAAATTTCAAGTCTTGGACGCTGAAAATGAGAAAAAGACTTTGGTATGAAACCAACTAGTGAATAATTTCCAGCAAAACAACCACTCCCAAGACATGATTTAGAAGTAGAACATATGTACTTATGAAGAATAGAAATATATCCTTGATGGATTGTCAATGTTTGGCTAGGGTTATTTTTGAAGAAAATGACTCCTTATTCTTAGAATGGTGATCTTCAATACAAGTAAATGCAAGAGAAGAGAGATCATCGTGTGACATAACCTGATGCAGGAGCATTAGGCACAATAAAATACTTCGTATTTTTATAAGACATAGGGGGGTCTTATGTTTCTAAGTTCTCATGTAATTATTAGTATTTTGAATAAAATGGTGAGGAATTGTAAATGTTCTCTAACCACAAGAGAACATGAGGGAAGTTGATTAAGTTAGGAAGGTGAAAAGTCAATTTCAGTTATTTTAGGAATTGAGTCTAACTTTAGGACTTTGGAGAATTACAAGAGTCTTTGTTGAACTATTAAAAAATTTGAACTGATTCATTGTTAATTTGTATAAATGTAAGCCTACGGGCAGATAGGAGCATAGCTGTTCAGAGACAGAGTAGTGAGAAAAAGGGTCATTTGATTTGAAAATCTGGCCAGAACCGAGAGAGATTTTGTGATTGATTTCATTTGTATATATTGAGGAGGAATTTGTTCCTAAATTCTGTGTGAATATATATATGTGTTCTTGATGAAGAATCTTTGAATTCCTGTGGCAAATATGAACTCTATGATTGGATCATGCTTGTATAGACTGCTTGAATAAATTGTGGAAGCGTGAGTTAGTTATTCAGGTTTTATGAACATTGTAAAACTCTATGCAAGGGGTAGACTTGTCATTCTCTACATAATTGGTATCCATTATAACATCGGAGAGCTTACATATATTTCTGAGAAGACTGAGGACTTGCAGACACCGATCACTGCAAGGATCGATGACTTGCGAAGAATTTTGAATCCAATTTCAGAATTTTGGTATATGGCTATATTATTTTGGAAACCCCTGGGATGTCCTGGGAGTTTGTGGTTGTAACCCCGACGTTTTATTTGAATATATTAGTGTTGGGTTTAATCCAAATCCCAAGGTTTATTAATGTTCCTTAACGCCTGATATGTATGTTGATACATGTGTCATATGATATGGCCGAACCTTGCATGAAATGAGTTGTATGTTGGGCGCATATTAAAACTAATACTTGGGTCTTTGAATGTTAGAATCAGATTAAGACTACATTAAAGAAATGCATCGAATGGATCTCTGAAGGTGAAGGACAATGGAACCTTGAGCGGAGTAACAGAACTGGGAGCGTGAACAGTAAAACCGAAGTTTGGAAACCAGCGGTCTCGCGTAATTTAAAAACGGTAAGTTGGTTGTTGAAAAAAACGCGATACGTTTCAGCGTTTGACACGTAAGGCGGAGGTGGTTTTTGAAAACCACGAGTTTCTCTTTTTTTAGGAGTGTTAAAGTCTGGAGGGAAAAAAAACGTGATAGTCATTTAAATCGTCTGATGGAATGGAACTGGAGATCAACAGCATTCGCGTGGGAAAGCGCATGAAGGTTAATGAGGTAAGTTGTTGTGGGCCGCGAAGACGTTTATATATGTTATCGCTTGGGTTTAAAGCCAAAGGCGTAATGTTCCAAATATTTGAACGGAGGATGTGATATATGTTAATGTATTATCGTTGATATGAAATATCACAAAGGATGCGCGAGTATGAAGTTGTTGTGGGACCCGAACGGTTGTCGAGTTTTGTTTTAAATCAAAATCGAGGTATAAAGTTTGGAAGGAATTTTATATGCGTCGGGGTTTTGAATCAATGTTGATTCAACTTTTTGTTCGGGTTGTTAAACTAAAGTTTTGAAACCTTGATCCAAATTCATGAAATGGGCAATGTCATATGATATTAACCATAGATCTGAAATAGGTGAAGTTCCGCACATGAAGATTGAGAAGGGGTTGTGTTATATGGGTTTATAATCATTGGTTAAGGAATAAAGCTTCCGCATGTTAGTGGTTGCCCAGATTCAAAATTATTGGGCAAAAACTTGGAGTGCAGTTTTATATCAAACAAGGAGTGAAGATTGTGGGTTTTAAATTGAAATTGAAATTTTATACATGGACTGAGAGTGTGTAAGAAGGTAGCCCGGGCATCATGTGGTATCAGAGCATCAGGAAAAGCTCTGTTTGAAGTAAAAAGAAATTTTTAAATCTAAATGAGTGCATGTGATGAGAGAATTAAAGAAGATCAGATTCTAAAATCTGATATGCAAAGGTACACAGAATTACAGTGAACAGGATTTGCAGAAGTGAATGAAGAACAAGATCATTCAGGGATATTGCAGGTAAAATAATTTTAAATATGATTTTGAAATTATGATGACAGAATTATGGTTGCAGATATGATGAAGACATATTTTTTATGATGATGGCAGTGAACCTGATATTCAGCTAAAGGTTGAATAGGGAGAGCAATCGCAGTGTTCTCAAGAGAAGGTGAGTTGATGAGCAGTGTTTAACTCTGGTTTGAAGAATTGTTTGCAGAATTCAGATTGCAAGCAATTGAAGAAATCTCAGCAAAGGCAGATCATAGCTTTGAGAGCAGTGATAAAAGAGTCCAACAAAGGATTCTAAGGTGAAGAAGAAAGTGTGGCAGAACCTAGAGAATTCCCAACAGAGGTTGGATGAAAGAAGAACAGATGTGTTCTTGAAAATTTGCAGAGTGAAGCCTAGAGAGATCAGAAGAGAGTGCTTAGAAGGTTCCAGCAAATAGGGGACCAGTACTTGCCAAAAGCCCAGATCTGGAGGAAAGGATTGGTGAGGTAAGTGGCAGTAGGAGAGCTTGTTGTTGTAGAGGCTTAATGCAGCTTATGAGTGAAGAACTCATGGAGGAAAGGATGACTACTGATATTCATAGCGGAGATTACAGAGGTTCTGAGAGAGGCCACAACAGAAAGGAAAATAAAGAAGACGTCAAGGCAAATGGCATAAGGCAGCAGTTGACTGATGCAGAATATTGGAAAGGGATAGCTGAGATCAATGAGCAGTTTAATAAACTGGAAAAGAGGATAGAGGAAAGCCAGAGAGTTGGTTGGATCATGAAGAAGAGAGTGAATTGGCAACCATTACAGTTGAGGTTGAGGCAAAAGGAGATTTCCTTATTGAAAGATGAAGTCAAAGCAGTTGAGTTGAGAAAAGAAGTTTATGTTTGTGAAGCAGAACAGAGTATAGATGAAGAATGGAGATCTGCAAGAGATCTTGTGAGACATGGGGAAGACTTAAGGTAGCAAGAAGCTTGTCTTGCTGAAGAGAAAATCATTGATGATTTCCTGAGTTATTGGAAAAGTCCAGATCAGTTGGATGATGTACAGACTTGTATTTTTGAGTCTGACAATTGTGAGGAGATTACAGGTTCTACAGAGGAAGAGGAACTTAGATTTCTTGAGTCAAGGATGGAATTTGAAAATTCCACATGCAGATCTGTTCAAAGGGAAGTGCTTGAGAAATCAACCAAGATTGAAAAGTCTTGTGGTTTTAGAACTAAAGAGTTGTGTATGTTTGCAGGTACATCACAGGGAGATGAACAAACCTTAAGGTTTTTTGAGGAGGAGAAATTGAATCTGAAATCTATTCAGATCAATACTAAGATAGCAAGATCTCAGGAAGAATTGAAGACAAAGGAGTCCAATGAGAATATTCAGCAAAATATTGAAGCAGAGAGAGAAGGACCAGCTGATGATTGGTCAAGAACAAGTGAAGGTATAAAATATTGTGTGAGGTTCCCAAAATCTACTCCAATTGAGGTTGTTGAATTGTAAAGGAGGTTGGATTTTCAAAGAAGAGAATTGGAGAAACAGAGGACCTATGCACAGGATAATTTGCTGAAGAAGAAAGACAGAGAAATTGTCATGAATGAAAATCAGAGAACAGAGGATAAGAATATGATTCAGCTTGGTGAATCAAAGCAGAGGGACATTCATGAAGCAGATGATGGAAAGAAGGAGAGACTAGCTGACAGTCTCATGAGGGATGCAAATCAGCATACTGATGTGCTGACAGAAGAATTAAGCTCAGAACAACATACTGATGTGTTGTCAGAGGAGGAAGAGGCATTGAGACCTTGTAATTTTAGTGTTGAAGGCTCATGTGTTAGCTATGTAGGAAAGGAAGAACAGCAAATGAAACTTGTCAGAGAATTGAATGAAAGAGAAAGTATGTTGGCTGAAAACATAGTGAAGGATCATCATTTTAACATGGTGACTGGAACAGTGGAGATAACTCTAGGAGCTGAGAAGAAGGACAATGAAGAATTTATGAGTCTTGAAAGAGACTTAGAACTGCAGAGAGAATAATTGGTGACTAGATCATCAATTGAGACCAGTGGGTCTTGTGATTTTAATTTTGACAATTTGTTTATGTTCACAGGTATTGCAGAGGAAAATCCATCTCTTGGAGTTGTCTTGAAAGAAGAAGAACTGTTGCAGAAAGAAGGTGAGGCAGTCATGTCTCATATGAAGAAACTTGCCACTGATGGAAAAAAGGATCTGATTTGTTTGATTGATTAAGAATAGACTGGAGGACAGACTTGTGGAGCTACTACAGTGATGAAGAATCAGAAATTTATTCTGATAGAAGATGAGGATATAGTGCCAGGAGATATTGATTTGATTGCCAGAATCAAACAAGAAGATGAAGGAAAATTATTGAAGATGGTCAAAGAAGAAGAAGGAGAGGGATATGCTGAGATTAAATTGCAGCATACTGATGATGTGAAACAAGTACAAAATGAGTGCCTGAAATGTTTGCTAAGAACATTTGAACAAGGGGAAGAAATGTCAGACACTGAAGTAAAGATGCCTAATGTTGTGGAGGAACTAGGATCAGATACTAGTTTGCAAAAATTAAGTATGCTTACTAGTATACAAGGAGGAATGAGTGGTTATGTTACTGCAGTTAGAGAACTAAAATATAATTTACTTGTTAAAGGTAAATTTGCAGGTGATGAGCAAGAGAATGTTGCAGAGGGACAGGAATTTTGGGAGTCAGCAACATGGGGGGTGACATCTGCAGGAGTTGTAAACATGTTAGTAACATATGGGACAGCAAGAGCAGCAATGTTGGCAGCAAAAAGGGCAGTAACAGCAACAACAGCAAAAGCAGCTACAACAGCTGAATTAACAGAGATTGGAAGCAGCAGCAGTAGGCAGAGAAATTTCCAGACAAGAGATAAGTTGGACAAAGAAATTGAAAACATCAGAACACTGATGATGAAGGTGTCTCAGAAGCAGCAGACAGTAGCAAGAGAGCAGAGGAATTTTAACAAAGGAAAGACAAAAGCAAAATGTGAAGGTACAGCTGGAGGTAAACTGCAGAACAAGATATGGAGACCTGGAGAAGTGTAGTTGAAGGATGATGCAGCTGATGGACAGCAGCAAAACAAAGTATGGGACCCAGGAAAACAAAGACTGAAGACACATGATCAGGAGATCATGAACAAATTGAACCTTGGGAGTATGATGCAGGAGCATTAGGCACAATAAAATACTTTGTATTTTTATAAGACATAGGGGGGTCTTATGTTTCTAAGTTCTCATGTAATTATTAGTATTTTGAATAAAATGGTGAGGAATTGTAAATGTTCTCTAACCACTAGAGAACATGAGGGAAGTTGACTAAGTTAGGAAGGTCAAAAGTCAGTTTCAGTTATTTTAGGAATTGAGTCTAACTTTAGGACTTTGGAGAATTCCAAGAGTCTTTTTTGAACTGTTAAGGAAGCTAAACTGATTCATTGTTAATTTGTATAAATGTAAGCCTACGGGCAGATAGGAGCATAGTTGTTCAGAGACAGAGTAGTGAGAAAAAGGGCCATTTGATTTGAAAATCTAGCCAGAACCGAGAGAGCTTATGTGATTGATTTCATTTGTATATATTGAGGAGGAATTTGTTCCTAAATTCTATGTGAATATATATATGTGTTCTTGATGAATAATATTTGAATTCCTGTGGCAAATATGAACTCTATGATTGGATCATGCATGTATAGACTGCTTGAATAAATTGTGGAAGCATGAGTTAGTTATTCAAGTTTTGTGAACATTGTAAAACTCTGTGCAAGGGGTAGACTTGTGATTCTGTACATAATTAGGATCCATTATAACATCAGAGGGCTTACATATATTTCTGAGAAGACTGAGGACTTGCAGACATCGATCACTACAAGGATCGATGACCTGGGAAGAATTCTGAATCCAATTTCAGAATTTTGGTATATGGCTATATTATTTTGGAAACCCCTGGGATTTTGTGGGAGTTTCTGGTTGTAACCCCGACAGGTTATTTGAATATATTAGTGTTGGGTTTAATCCAAATCCCAAGGTTTATTAATGTTCCTTAACGCCTGATATGTATGTTGTTACATGTATCATATGATATGGCCGAACCTTGCATGAAATGAGTTGTATGTTGGGAGCATATTAAAACTAATACTTGGGTCTTCGAATGTTAGAATCAGATTAAGACTACATTAAAGAAATGCATCGAATGGATGTCTGAAGGTGAAGGACAATGGAACCTTGAGCGGAGTAACAGAACCGGGAGCGTGAACAGTAAAACCGGAGTTTGGAAACCAGCGGTCTCGCGTAATTTAAAAACGGTAATTTGGTTGTTGAAAAAAAACACGATACGTTTCAGAGTTTGACACGTAAGGCAGAGGTGGTTTTTGAAAACCACGAGTTTCGCATTTTTTAGGAGCGTTAAAGTCCGAAGGGAAAAAAAACGTGATAGTCATTATAATCGTCCGATGGAATGGAGCTGGAGATCAACAGCATTCGCGTGGGAAAGCGCATGAAGGTTAATGAGGTAAGTTGTTGTGGGCCCCGAAGACGTTTATATATGTTATCGCTTGGGTTTAAAGCCAAAGGTGTGGGTTTTATTATAATGTTCTGAATATTTGAACGGAGGATGTGATATATGTTAATGTATTATCGTTGATATGAAATATCACAAAGGATGCGCGAGTATGAAGTTTTTGTGGGACCCGAACGGTTGTCGGGTTTTGTTTTAAATCAAAGTCGAGGTATAAATTTTGGAAGGCATTTTATATGCGTCGGGGTTTTGAATCAATGTTGATTCAACTTTTTGTTCGGGTTGTTAAACTAAAGTTTTGAAACCTTGATCCAAATTCATGAAATGGGTAATGTCATATGATATTAACCATAGATCTGAAATAGGTGAAGTTCTGCACATGAAGATTGAGAAGGGGTTGTGTTATATGGGTTTATAATCATTGGTTAAGGAATAAAGCTTCCGCATGTTAGTGGTTGCCTAGATTCAAAATTATTGGGCAAAAACTTGGAGTACAGTTTTATATCAAACAAGAAGGAGTGAAGATTGTGGGTTTTAAATTGAAATTGAAATTTTATACATGGACTGAGAGTGTGTAAGCAGGTAGCCTGGGCATCATAACCCTATTAACAAAAGTGAACATGGAATGATGATTTATAATATATGGCATACTAAGTTGTCGGTGATTTTGACTATTTATCTTTAACATTTAAAAATGTTAAATGCCAAAATTACAACATCATGGTTTGGCATCATGAGCTTGACTAATTGTCCACCATGATGATAATTTCATTGTTGTATTCATATCTGTAAATAATGCTTCAAATAGAAAAAAAAAATTCTATAAGCAAAATCCAGACCTCTATGTTGTTCCTCCTTGTCAGACAAAGTCAAAATTGCATTACACAATCTGATACATCAGAATTCTTCCAAGGAAAAAATTCTATTCAATATTTTGACATATATCAGAGCTTTTGAATTTTCTAATAGTGTCCTCTTCAAAAAAACAATCAATTTCCTTTTTCCTTTTGTTATGTTTCTCATAAGTCATGATCATTTCTCGAAGTGTCTCAATACAATTTGTTGATAAATATTGTATCCACTCTCGGAGCAAAAAGACTATCTCTGACTCAAGAGGAGATCACAATCCAAGAAAAGCAACGTCTGGTGGACTTAGATGTGGAATATCCACCACTCCAAGCAAAATTATGATGAACAACTTAATATCATCTTTCCCTTTTTAACGCACTAGCACAAGGAAGTAGTTTCATGTAAGCACTTGATAGGGCCACTAATTCATGTTGAGTTCATGACTGAAAATCTTCAATTATATGATTTACTGGAACTGAATAGGAAGAATGCATTGATCGTTTGTGCAATACCAATTGCCATGTTCCATTATTTGAGGAGTTACTAATAAAATCTTCAATAGATACCTTAATTGTTTTTCATGATATTGGTGATGAATCTTTAGATTCATCTATGCCTGTTGAAAATATACCTTAGATGATCATGATAACATAGAAGAAATTTTAGCCAACAACCTTAGTTGACCACAATCTTCCAAGACTTGATTAACCTCAAAGCAGTCCCTCTGTTCAATATATTTGTTCTGATTAACCCTGATTTTTGTGTATGAAATTTGTTTTCGTATATAAATCAAAAGTAGTTGCATTCAAATACTTTCTATGAAGATTTGATGTAGAATATTCCTTTGAATGAATCTGAATTATCTCTCAACCAAAAAAATCCAGAGCTCCTTTGATCTTGTCCAATAGAGACTATCCAAATCTGAATTATCTCTCCACCAAAAAAAAACAAGAGCTCCTTTGATCTTGTCCAATAGAGATAAATGGTTCATTCACATGGTGTACAAACATATCCATGTTCCCTTTAAATGATGAAAACTCTTCCCACATCTTCGATTTCGAGCCTAAATTCCCAAAACTGTGAGTGGAATAGTGAAAGGGGTGCTAGTACCAACAGTAACCCTACACATATCCCACAAAAGATGTTTAATCGTGTTGCTCAACTTCCATTCTATTCCATGGGCCCTAATTCTAATATCCCCAATTTTTCCAATCTCGTATATCCCGGTGGTATCCATCCAAATTCTTAAAATAGTGTCTTCAAGACTTATGTTGACATTGCCAATAACATATTTAAGCAATGCAAGATGGAGTCTCCTTCATTGTTGTATATGTAACAATCTGTTATTAACATAAAGATTCATGGTTTTGTCTTTCTGAAAATGAAATGTAAAAATAATATATTGTGGTTAATTGAAATTTTTTTTTTTTTTTTTTTAATCATGGAAGGCGACATAAATATATGCCCCTCGGACTTGCCCTTCAAATTTGATCACAACTAAATCACCACCATTGACATGTCAGCAAAGTTGTAACGTGTCACTGAATACTTAAAGTTAAAGTCTATACATGAGGTCAGGTCAAAGGTGAACTCGTGGAGTAGTGGTGAATCGGTGATTCATGAATCGATGATTGGAGACTGAAATTAAAACAAAAACAAAAATAAATTTTATATATATAATTTATTTATTTATTTTTGTTTTTGTTTATATATATATATATATAACATGTGCTGTATGCTGACATGCTTTAACACTTCTTGGAACATTTTATAATATTATTCAATTTTTTTTGTAAAGCTGGTAAAAATCTAAATTTAATTTTTTTTTTACTAGTAAATTCATTTCACTACTTCTATAATATGCCAGAGGCGCTTTTACGGGTTGTAGAAGTAGTGAAAGGCTAGGATCGTGAACCCAGTGTGTGGGAAAAATAACAAATCTTATTCTGTCATGTTCTAAATAATTGGATTTTTCCCATTTTTAACAGATAAGGCAAGCATGGAATTATTCGTAACTACACGGATTGCTCTTTGCTGCTACAAGTTTCAACAACGCTGTTGAATGTTAATAACAATAATGGCAATAACATTAGCATTTCGACATGATGATACAACACTGTGAAAGTGCGGTTGTAAGTGGAATTCGGGTCCATCTTTTGAAACAAGACTTTAATTTAAATCTCTTGAAATGGTTAGGGTGGCTTTAATTTAAATATGTTTTAGAAATTTTTTGCACTTGAGCTCGCAAAAATGGTTTTAGTGGCCTTAATTCGGAGGGTCTCTGATGTGAGTTACTATGGATTGAGCACAAAAATGGTAAACTTGTGTATATCTGTGTGTTTTCCTTAATTGAGTTAAATGTCGACTTTTAATATAAATTAAATTAAATGATAAAAGATATTTTAATATATAATACAATTAAATTAAATTTATTAAACATTAATTATAAATTTTGAGATAAAATTATTGTGATAAATTATTCTTTATCAATGATGATTTGGTTTTTTCTCTGAAAATCATATTTAGTCTCATGGTAAAGAGAAGTTGGACATTTTCCTCCATCATCTTAATAGCCAATCTGACTCCATTAAGTTTATTATGGAATACAAAGTAGATGGTAGCTTACATTTTCTTGACGTTCTTATCACAAGAAAGGATGACGGTATTTTCTCCCATCAAGTCTACCGAAAGAAAACACACACTGAGCAATACCTCCATGCAGGTTCACGTCATTTCCCTGCTCAAAAGCAAGGTGTTCTTAGCACCTTAACTGCGAGAGCGTTTAGAATTTTGGATAGATTCCACCTTGATCAAGAGAAATCACACCTCCTAAGCGTCTTCAATAAGAACAGTTATGACAATTCCCAATGCCTCAGAGCTTTTCATAAAGCTGAAAAAGGTCCTAGAAACAAAAAAAGATTCCAAAGATTGGGTTTCTAGAGTGCATATCTCGTTCATTCAAGGAACCATAGATAAAATTTCATGGGTCCTTAAGAAACATAGTGTTTCCTCAAATTTCAAGCCCCTTAGCACTATTCGAAGTTCTTTAAGATCTGTGAAGGACCTAGTAAACCCTAAATATGGTAAAGGTGTTTACATCATTCCATGCTCATGTGGAACCCCTTACATTGGTGAAATTGGTCGATCCATTCGTCAAAGTATTTGTGAACATGCAGTTGGCCTTAAACATGGTAGATCTCGCTCCTCTACATTGGTAGAACATGTTGAGAAGACTAATCATCACGTCTGCATTGAAGAAGCTAAAGTCATTGCTAGGATTGATCATTTTTATCATCGTAAATTAAGAGAGGCCTTAGAAATTGAAAAAAGGTCAATGAATCTAAATAGAGACGATGGTTGGAGCATTAGCAAGTGTTGGATCCCTGTACTATCCTCTTAGTTTTTTTGTTTTTTAGCCCTTCCCTATTTGTCCCCTTATTAATTCCTATGGGGTTTTGTTTTATCATTTTTCTTCGAGGTTATTTTATTCTCCTTATTCCCCTGACCTTTATCCTTTTGGTTTATTTTTCTAACTCTTTTTTTTTCTTATATATATATATATATATATATATATATATATATATATATATATATATATATATAAACGATCAACTTAAATTTAATTATTTATTTATAACCATTATTTTTACTTCATTAATAAATAGAAATAATTTAAATTTCTAGTTAAGTAAGTAAATAATTAATTTTCCTCTTAATTTAGTCAAACTAGTAGTTATAAGGCTAGTTTGATCCTCTCTGCATCTATTTAAATTGTTTTATTATTTTTCTTCGAGATTATTTTATTCTCCTTGTTCCCCTTACCTTTATCCTTTTGGCTTATTTCTTTAACTTTTTTTATGATAATAAGATTAATATAAATCAATATATATATTTATAAAAAAAAACTTAAATTTAATTATTTATTTATAACCATTATTTTCACTTCATTAATAAATTGAAATAATTTAAATTTCTAGTTAGGTAAGTAAATAATTAATTTTCCTCCTAATTTAATCAAACTAATCGTTATACTAAAACTACTAGTTTGATCCTCTCTGAATCTATTTAAAGAGCATGCCTTGATATGTCGTGTCATGAAGATGAACCACAATAGTTGATTTGTCTACCAAATTGTTTTAATGTGATTGTTACATAAATATTTTTATTCACATATCCATGAGTATTAACAATACATGATTGTTTACAATTTCCCATAATAATAATAATAATAATATATGTATATTATAAAAAATTATTTTATATTTTATAATTCTAAAAAATAAATTATATATTTAAATGTTCATACAAATATATTAAATATGAAATTGTAATAAAATATTGTTGTTTATATATATATATATATATATATATATATATATATTAAAGTGGTGTATAACATTTTGTATTTATAAAATAAGAGATGTTCATTTATGTAGTATTTGTATTATTAAAGTATATACATATATTTGTATAACTTGAGTGGACTTGATAATTAAGGGCATGTGCCTACTTATAGGAGTTTATTGATTCAAAACCAAATGAGAGTAGATTTTGTATTTGTTGATAAAACAATATTAGAATAGTCTAATAATACACTTTTTTTTATGGGAAAAACTCTTTCATACCTATGCTAAGATTTTTTATTTTATTTTGTTTATCTATTTAGTATTGAAAAATGGGTGTTGGAAAATTTTCTACCAAAAAAATACCCCATTAAAATATTATTAAACATTTATTATTACTATTATAATTTAAATTGAATATTTGTTTTATTAAAAACAACATATAACATTATATAAATAACGATTACAATAAAAATTATATATAAATAAAATGAATACATTTATTATAACATATCTTTAAATTTATGGAAATTGTTGGTGATTATCAATTCATAACAAACATCAAAACATTTACCTTATTATACATCTTACATTGCCAATTTTTTTTTAAAAAATTAAGCAGAAGAATGTCACTTCATTTTAGATTATTATTACTATTATTTATTAAAGGAATTAATATATAAGTTAATACATTGAAAATACATATATGCAATAAGATTTTCTACCATGGAGATTCGCTCTTATTTTACCATAAATTTTGTTATAATATTATGGGCTAATACCATGGTTTATCAACACCATATGCCCAAGAAACCATAATTCATTTTATGGTCAAAATATTTTATACATACTTTATTTTAATTTAATTTAATAATATTTAAAATAAATAAAAATAAAGGAAAAATGACCTAGCTACTTTTGAAATAAATCTCAACCCTCTATCTCAACTACTATTAAAACTAGCACAACCATATAAATTAAAGGGTTGGTTTTCTTAACCATGGAAATTCATCTTCAGTTTATCATGGAGATTCTTAATCTATAAATAGGCTTTGTTATAATATTGTGGGCCAACACTATGGCTTATCAATACTATATACCCAAAGAACCATAATTCATTTCCTATGCCATTTGTTTCTCTGACAATTTCTTAATCGATTAATGTAATTGAAACTACAAAAAAAGACATAACTACTTTGGAAATAAATTTGTTTCTATATTTTGTGTTGTTAAATCCCTACTATCCAACTAATAGTTATTGATACTTAAATTAAAATTATGAAAGCCTTATTTTAAAAGGACTTGTATAAGTAGGCTAATTTCAAGTAGAAGAATATTTTCTCTTAAAAATTTGCCAATTTATTTTTTATTTTTTATTTTTCCAAAAATCTCAAACTAGGAGTGTTTGAATTGTTTTTTAATGGTGTAAATGGACTCAACACCCTCGAGAATCATTAGGCACCTAAAATTCTTAAATTTGACAATTGTAACTTGGACTTCCAAATATGTCTAGAGTTGTTGTCAAAACTATGTGGAAAAACAATTATTTTCCACGCGAAATCATTACAATAGACATTTCTATAAACATAAATATTTTGTGGATATTCTATAAATATTAAATATCTTAAAATGCTTATCATCCATGTATTACTTATTGATAACTAAAATTAAATTTTCAAAATCCTATTCCAAAATAACAAGGTAATAATTGATCTAATTTTATGAAATACATATGAATAATTGGTTGATTTTAATCATTTTCATTAAAAAATTAAGATATAATAGTTATACTTGTTTTTATTTTGTTAAATTTGGTAGATTACATTAGTAGTGGAATACACATAGTTTATCTTTCCAAACAATATTATTATTGGCTTGTATAACTATTAAATTATTTATCAATGCTTTAAGAAGAAATCTTAAGTTTGATTTAGAGTTTATACAACCGTGGCTATTTGCTTATCCATTTCAACATTTGATAACGTGATCATATTTTGTCACATCATGAACATTGGCTTTATTAGTCTTGCCAAGGAAAGGCTCTAGAAACGGATTTTATCCATTCACAACTATTAGTTTAAGGCCAATGCAATTTATCATGTTTATTTTGAAGAACAAATATTTTTCAATATTATTAAAAAAAAAAAAAAAATCAAATATTTGAATGGACCATAACTTGAAGGTCTTAGTGCAACTTTTGTACAATATATGTCTAGATCTATCTTAATTTTGTATATACCAACAATAGAGAGGGATCAAATCTCTTTTCACTCTAAAAGAGATTTTCATATCAAGAGATTTGATCCCTCTAGGCACTTGGTAGATCCAAAGTTATGATAGATCTAAGTTGGTTTAATTCCCCCATTTAGATCCCTTTAGATAGGCTATATTCCACATGGTAGATTCAAAGTTATGATGGATCTACGTTGCTTTAATCCCCTCCTCCCTAGATAGGCTATATTCCACATGAATACCACGGGTTCAAATAAACCTGAGCTGAAGAACCACTGGTAACTTGACCAAGTCAAGTTTACCTTAACTACCCAACAAATATTAATAAAAATAATAACAATAACTTTGAATTTTTATTAACAATAACTTAGATTTTTTTTTTATTTTTTTTTTTAAAACATAGTATGGTTGTTATTTCATTTTAACCAAATAAAATTGTTTACTGGACATTAGAATAAATCTCTACCATATTGGGTTGGAAAGCACCAGTGCAACAATGCCAAGTGGATAACTACCTCACATATTTTATCCCATAATTTATGAATACCGTGCCATATTCATGCATGATTTTTTAAATGTTTGTGTAGCAATTTTTTATTCTCACCTTTTGTAAGAAAATTATCCAAAAATAGTATCTTTAAAAATAGTTCATACTTAAGTAAATGAGATATTTACCATCACTTACTTCCCACCATAATCTAAGCAAGTCTTTCCATACAAAATTGATATTAATAAGATGTAAATATATATACTTCCCACCATTATTTACTTGGTAGTAAAATTGTAAATGTGGTCTCATGAGGCATGATGTAGCTTATATTGATTAGGCTCAAGGAGAAGTCTCAGCTCTTACTTAGTCATTGGGTCTTTCTTGTTAAAAAAAATAAAAATAAAAATAAAAAATTTGTAGATGTGTAGACGTATCAAATCGAAGTGAAACTATAGGATTCCATTTTCCTGTTTACCGCTGTTAGTTTAGCATTAGTTTAGCATTGACCAATGCAAATTAAAATGTTTTATGCATTTTTCTCTAAAGTATAGTTCTAACTTGAGTGATAAGTGCTAAGTGGTTAGCATTGGCTACTTGTATTAAATAAATTGTTAATTTTGCATTCAATACATTTACATATAATAAAAAAATTTAACCATAATTAAAATTTAACCACTTCCTCTTTGGGGTATGTTAGTATATAATGGAGAGTGTAGGTTCATGGCAACATTGAAGTTCATATTCACAGTGTTGGGTTTTACCAATGTTGAGTTTTACACGTGTTAATATACTAGCAATTACACCAAATTTTGCAAAAGAAACGTCATAAGGCAGTAGTGTAGGAAAGAGGAGCATTAAACAATTACTCTTCCATGATGACAGTGGAAGTGTTATCAAATGTTGCCAAAGGGTGTAAGTATAATTTTGGATATTATTAAAAGAGGGGGTCCGAGGAATAGCATCATTGACACGGCAGGAGTATCCACAGTATCAGGTTCTCTCTTTTTGGTTATTTAGTGTAGTTGCCAAAGAATGCATTATAGAAATAGCAAAGATCTCTATCTCTAGGAAATATTGACCAAAATACCTTCATTTGGTATTTTTGTTAAACATCCATATGTATTTGCACTGGAAACACTTTTGTTTGAAGTATTTTCCTACTTGAATGGTTGAAATTTATCCACGATTCCACACCCTATTTGTATATGCCAACTTTATTTGGGATTCAAGATTTCTTACAATGTATCCGGGTCAAATTTTAGTTTGGGAAAAAAATGATATATTTATATCAACATCAAGATTCAATTATGCCAACGTATCCTTCTTCAATTGTAGTGGTGGTTCTAAAGATTTATTCATTTTCATAGTTTGTGCTTCATCTCTACAACCTCAATGTGCTCAAATCCAACAGTCCTTTCTGTAAGTACTATAATTTCTAAGGTATGATACTTTGAATTATTTTGGTTTGTTATAAATGGAGGAAATATATTTGCAATTTATCATATGCTTGTCATTTCCCTCCTTGATCTCATTCACAATTACTATACCATTCCCATCACTTTGACTGTTTCATATAACTAGTTATCTAATCTCCCCTTTGCATGTTCAAGTGAAAATGTGATATTGTTTATCAATTTCCTAAGGCTTTGAGGATTCATTTTGGACCTTATTTATGGTTGGCTACTTCTTACACAATAAAAATGCAAACGGATATATATTTTATTGGAATTGCAAGTGATTGAACAAAATGAAATTTGAAGAAGTGCTAACACTAGACGAAACTATGCTCTCAAATAGAGGGAAATTACATGATCAATACAATGTTATGTGACTAAATATTGGTAATATTACATATGCAAAACTGTTGACTTAAGAATAATAGGCTCGTTATGTTAAGTAAAAGATTTAGTGAGGAGATGATTTCCAAGTGCTGAAAAATAAAGAGAGCTTCTACTCAGATATAAAGTATTCTTTCCAAGTTCCATGCATTGAAGTCATATACAACATTTGATAGGAAGTGTATAAAGAAAGAGGTAGCCTACTAATTTTAAAGTGGAGTTACAAGTGCCATGAGTATTACATTAGGAAGTAGTTACTTCAAAATACAAGAATCCAATTTTCAATAATTCTATCCATTTCTAAAAGACATTGTGTCATGTCATTGTTGGAAAATCATTGACATTAGTCTTAGATATTTGGTAAAACATTTCCAAAAGGCCTCCTACCAAATGCTGTGAAGAGCTTTATTGTGAAGGAACAGGGGAACTTAGAAGTTCATTTAGATAATCCTTGTTATGCTAACTTTGAGAATCATGTCTACTAGGAGAAAATTGTAAAGGGTATTCCCATATATGGTCATCTAGGTGGGCTTTCAAGCATTGTTGCATAGGATATTTTTCTATGGTTACCAATTAAGGGTATCCGTGTGGGCATTCTCAATAGTAGATTCATATATTTTGATGTTGGAAAGTTATCACTTTCTTTGTTTGAGAACCGGGCCTCCCCACTATAAAATAAATGGCATACAAGCTGGGCCTGGACTGATGGGACGGAATATCCCCTCAAAGATGCTAGCCAAGACCTTATTAGGAAAATTATTGTATGAGAGTGACAATCATGCAAGGAAATTCATTCGGTAGTGTAAGAACTATGTTGGGTGTTTAGCTAGCTCTTTTAAGAACAAAAACAAAGTTTTGTTTAATTTTTTCGTTGATGTCCTAATGATGATTTTTTAGCTCTGATTGGGAATCTATATAAAATTTATATTGGAAATCTGTTTTGTATGGCATGCAAGGTAAAAAAAAAAAACTCAAATGTCGAGTGTTTTGGATGATCGAATTCTGCCTCAATCTAAACTTTTATTTTTTCTTCACACTGATACAATGGGATGAGTATATCATGTGGAGTGATGGCCCAAGAAAATAAATAACCTCGGATATTAATCTAGAGGGTGAACAAGTCAGTGATATGCACAGATCCTTTGAAGAGGACTACTGGTGTTTTCTGAAGAGAAAATCTTGCAATTTCAAAGTAGAAAATTTGATATTATGTTGGGTGATATGGTGTATCCAAGAAATTACTTCAACGTAGTTCTTTAAAAACAGCTAGTAGTGACCTTGATTATTCCTTCAAACTATAGCTACAAGAGGCTCTCTTAGCCTCCATGGGAACAACCAAATAACACCACCATGGTGCCTCCATTTCTAATTGAAATTCCGACTTCTTTGAGATGAGTGATGGTAATGAAGGGGAGATGGAAATTTTATCGATATTGCATGCCCTCAAGTTCGAGAAATTTCAGTAGCAGGTTTCCAACCACAAGTAGGCCGAGGAGGAAATGCAGATTTTTTCTGAGGAAATTGATCAAAAATTCTATGACACTGTTGTGGTTTCAACCTGGAGTTTCCAGTGTTATATATCACACTATCATAGTTACAAATTGGAATTTGCAGGGTTAAGTGGCATGCTATTTAATTCTTAGCTGAAATGTGCCATCTATCATAGTGTTGAGCTTAAAATTCACATCGGTTATGCCAATAAATTGTAAAGAGCAGAGTGCTACGTGAATGCACTGTGAAATTTATTGGAGAAGCATGAAAATTTTCGAAATAGTTAAGGAGAAACATGAAGTTTCAAGTGTGGAATTCATGAGAGCATGCCAAGGAGTGCTTGTATGTAGCTACAGATGCAAGATGTCACCTCATGTCAATATTTTTTTGTGATTTTAATGCATTTTAAGTGTTCTTTGTATAATTGGTTGCCATGTTTCACAAGTTGGTACAAATATTCCCGTGAAATTTCTTTCTACATGGCATGTGTCATTGTTGTGTAGCTCTTGGTGAGATTGAACCAAGCCGAAGTTAAATTCACCCTTGAATTTATTGATTATGGAAATGAGAAAAAGGTTGTGTTCAATATAAAGAAGGGAAAACTAGAAGAGACCACTTTAGAATTCAAGGCTTATACATTTGTAATAATTTGAGAATGGAAAAGGAGTATGTTATCTACACAAGTTTTTTTTTATTCTACAACAAGTCTCTAGCGCATGTACAATCCAACAGTGGAAGTCGAGAATGCTAGTGGTAGTCATTTTTGGAGGTATACTTTTCATGTGACAAAAATATGGTTGTAATGAGTCGAGAGATCAAGTAGCTTAAATGAAGATCAATTAATGAAAGTTGTATGCATTGTGTCTATATATTTTGGCACTTACTAAGTTGTTTCTAGTGAAAATGTGATGTTGTTTATCAATTTCCTAATGTGTTGAGGATTCCTTATGAACCATATTTATGGTTGGCTACTTCTTACACATTCCCAATGCAAAGGGCTATGGATTTTATTAGCATTGCAAACAACTGGACATAATGAATTTTGAGCAAGTGTTGATACCAGAAGAAACTATCCTCTCAAACAGAATGAAACTACATGATCAATACAATGTTATGTGACTAAATATTAGTAACATTTCATATGAGGAATTGTTGAATCTAGAATAATAGGCTCGTTATGTTAAGTAAAAGATTTAATGAGGAGATGATTTCCAGGTGCTTAAAAATAAACAGAGCTTCTATTCAAATATAAAGTATTATTTTCATGAGGTTCCAAACATTGAAGTCAGATAAAACATTGGACAAGAAGAGTATGAATAAAGAGGTAGGCTAGGAATTTCAAAGTGGAGTTACAAGTGCCATGAGGCCTACATTAGGCAGTAGCTGCTTCAAAAAACAAGTGCCCAATTTGCAATTATTTTGTCCATATCTAAAAGACATTGTGTCATCTCATTGCTAGAAAGTCACTGAAATTAGTCTTATCTATTTGGTAAAACATTACTCAAAGGAATATGTTGTGAAGACATTTAAATTATAATATGTTAATTACTTGAAGAAGGGATCTCAGATTCAACAAATTTAGATTCAAAGAATAATATAAAATTAAACATTTAAATTAGAATCAGTTTCAAAGTTCATTTTTATAGAATTCCTTCTTAGACTCTTCAAAATATTCTTAAGGACTTATCCAAATGTTGAGTTGTTTCCTTAGACATGTTGAGGTTAAGGGCTAATATAGGGGTTGTGTGATGGAAAAGATAAGGGTTGCAAAGGGACAAAATCAGAGGAGAAAAAGGGCCAAGTTAGGGTTGTAAATGGGGCTGAGGATCAGGCCTATAAGGGTCGAGTTTCGGATCTTAAAAGGACTGTAGAAGGGGTTGAAATTAAGGATTGTAGTAAGGCCAAGATTAGGTCTAAAACTGAGCTAAGTAAGCAAATATATATACCAAAAAAACAAGGTTTGCTCGTGTAAAAAGAGATTTGTAATAGCCCACACCAAAACCTTAGATAATGTCCCAACAAATATACACCTTAACACACCACATATATGTCTACTCCAAATCATGTGTCTCACAGATATATTCTTATGATATCTGAGCTCTATTTCTCAAGATCACAAGCTTAGACTCCTATCAAAGGCCCTCCATTTACCTTGAAAATCCATGTCTTTCATTGTGTTCCCTGCCAAGTTTAGGGGGTCTTAAACGAAGTGGAATGTTGGCTTAGAAATAGGCTTAAAGTCTTATTACCGGGACGACATGAATAATTCAAGGTTGACTTGTAAGGCCATTCAAATTATTAAATAATCAATTAATATATTAGTTGAACCGACTTGCAATGACATATAATTACTTAATTAATATATCACTTAAGTAGGGATGATTCATAGGGAGACTAATATTAAACAATCAATTTAATTATTTTAATGCTAAGCCAACTTGTAAGGTTTTTTCACATGGTTTTTCAAGGAATTTCACCAAGCTCTATATCTTGTATCCCTATTTCATGTTGATTTGCTCGTCCTTTCATCAAGAGGCATGTTTCCATCCATGGCCCTTTGACATGAATGAAAAACTCTTCAACATTCTCGGTTTGGAAGAGAATCATGGCTGAGAGTGGGGATGCACGATTTGGTTATTGAATTTGAGAAAATTAAACCAAAGTTTGGGTTTAGAGGAGTGTATTTATGTTGCTACGTAAAATGTTATAGAGTTAATATCATGGGTCATAACTCATAGGCTTCTGGAATTAAACCATTTGGGTATCAAATTGACAAACCCCATAATTGGTTTTCAACAAATTATATCATGATCACTATCATAAACCTTACCATCATTATTTAGGTTTGAGGTAAATGCCCCTAGACTGACATGCATTCTTGTCCTCTTAATTACTATTAGATGGTATGTGTTAATACCACCTTTCTATATCGAGATAATTATGGAATTATCAATAGAGGGATGAGAAAAATTGTAGCATTATTAGTGGAAAAATGAAAAGAACATGTGAAATAGGTGATTTATCTATAGTATGAATGTGGTCCTTGCGAGGTGTTCAAAAAAATGCTTTACTTTTAATTTTAACGCTTTACTATGGTTCCTCCAACATCACTTTACTTTTAATTTTACAAAAATAGAGGAAATATTTTTTTATGGTTCCTCATACATTGAAATTAATGTTTTTCTAGTATAAAAGTAGGATATACTTTATTTTCCTCATTTCTAAATCTAACAAGTTAGTGACACTATTAATGGGTAATAATTTATACAGAATTAAAGAAAAATGAAACAACATTCAACATAGTTTTTTAAACCATCCACTACAATGTCGTCAAGTTTTATTCAAAGAATTGCTATTATATTATCATTATGCAAATAAACCAACACTTATATTTTATAGTAATAATCAACATTTATTACTGAACATGCGTTAAAATGGACTACAAGTGATGTAGAGATTAAACAAATTAAGGAAAGAGAGATTTACTCATGATGGTATGGACTACAAGTGATGTAGAGATTAAACAAATTAAGGAAAGAGAGATTTACTCATGATTTTATATTTACATGAATCTGTTTATCTAAAATCTAACAATTTCCTTACTATTACAAATAGGGATGTACTAGGATGGCAAGTTACATTTACTCTTAACTATGACTAAATTTATCCTAGCCGAAGACTATGCTTTACTCTTAACTATGACTAAATTTATCCCAGCCAAAGACTATGCTTCATACAATTAACCTGTGTATTGGATAATAAAAAAAAATTGATTACAAAATTTTATGCTCTAAATTCTAAATCCGAGAGACTATACATTAAAAAAAAATGGTGTTCTTTTAATTTCCCACGTCAACTGCAGATTTCAACATGAAAAAAAATATATGGAGTTTAACACAGCAAATAAACTTGTGTTATCGTGGAAACCCTAAATAAAAGCAAGTTCAAATCCTTCTGAACAACACTAAAAAAATCCTCGAACAAAGGTTACATTCCAATTTTTCCATCTCCGAGGGCAATGTAGCCTCAAAACAAATAATAATAATAATAATACAACACCTACACAGGTCCTTCCGAGAGGTAATTCGGCATTCTGCCATCCCTTCCAAGAATTACCTTAATTTGATGGGATGGATTCAGCGCAAACCCCATCGCACGTTGCCAGTGCTCCATTCTAGTTAACCCTAAGCATTGCCCGTAAGTCATGTCTATGTAAAAATCCTTCAATGTATCCTCCACTTCATCACTTTTATCATCTGCAACAAAATCAAGCATAGTGAGTCTCTGCAAAACGGGGCTAAAACATCGAGAAAAACAATAAAATGGTCATGTGGGAGGGTAATAACATAACCTACAGTGAGGTTAGCAACAAAGAACATAGTATAACCATAGATTTAGGGCGATACGTCCAGTTAGCAACAGATTGAAGGCAAGACATCCAATTGTTTTTTTTTAGATGTAGATTTAGCACACGAAAAATCGGAATTGATCTCCTTCCTCTGAGAGAAAATGGATTGTAAATATGCTCTTCTGCGCCATTTCATATAATGAATAGACAATCATTTCCGGTCAATTATCAACAGTGATCGAGGCCTGTGTCATTTCTTATATTGAATACACAACCCTTTCTAGTTCAATTATCAATGGTGTTGGGTCATTCCAAACCGTTGTCTAAGGATAATCGTTGTTTATGATGATCCAACAATGTAAATTATTCTAATCGTCTAACACACTAGATCTAGGATGCACAAAGAGATATGGTGGTATGAAGAGGAGTTGTTTTCAAAGAAAAACACCTTACAGCATAATTATGGAAAGTGGTAGTAATAGATGTGGTGTTGGTAATACATTGCATTAATCCATTTTGTATGATAATCTATTGCGTATGGTAATCCATTGCGCTAATACATTGTGTATGATAATCCATTGCGTATTAGCATGGTGCTAGAAGAATTATATAATATGTGTATTGCCATTGGTGGTAGAAGGATTACATATTGCATATTGGAATTGGTGTTAGAAGGAATGTGTACTGTGTATGGTGCTAAAAGGATTACATATGTAACATGCGTATGGGTAACATGTGTATGGTGCTAGAAGGATTGTGTATTGCATATTGACATTGGTCACTTATATAATATGCAGCGATAGATTGATATGTAGCAATACAATGCATTGGTATGGAGTGTTAAAAGATTAAATGCAACTTTCGTGGTGAAATTTAATATGCCAGCGTTATTATTAATCCCTGCTCAAAGGGCGAACAAGGATTATTGTAATCGATATGCGTTGGAATGTGAGCCTTATATAGGGATTAAAAACATTTTAACCAAAGTTTTGCGACATATGTTGTATTCACCTTTTGCGGAGCCTATTAAAGACTAAAAGCCACTGGCACAGTTTTGTATTATCCAATGAACTGTTTGAAAAAATAGAGATCTTATTTAGCCTCTTCCTGAGGCAGAGAGGCACATAGATACAATGGAACCATTTTGCCACTCTCGAGAAATAATAACATTTATAACATTACTTCTAGCATTAATCTAAAATATAAAATGTTATTTCCTTAATCTTAGAAAACTTTGGGTTACAGGAGACTTAAGTTTTTAAGTGTGAAGCTAATACGTGTAACCCGGTGTCTCATTGTGGTGGGAGGTGTCTCATTGTGATGAGAGATGGCTAGCATGTTAGCCATCTGCCATGGCTCTCATGGATACTAATACAATGCTACTTCCACTACCACCACTGCCAATTCTTCTACCGGACACAAATTTGAACAAGTCGGGAAGGAATTTGAAAAACTTGGGAAGGATGGGCAAGGTTGGGCTTCGACGACCAACAATTACACAATTAATTTCTCTAACCTGGTAGCCAGCATGCCTGATATATGGAATGAATTTGTCTTATTGATGCTTTCAGCCTGACTGATATATGGAAGGAATTTGTCTTATTGATGCTTTCAGCCTGCCTAATATATGGAAGGAATTTGTCTTATTGATGCTTTCCTATGCTACAAATGAAGAATTTGTCTCATTCCTATTCTACAGAGGAAGAATTTGTCTCATTGATGCTTTCTTATGCTACAGAGGAACCTAGGAATAGGCTAGCACTTATATTTATGTTTTTTATTACATGCTTCCAACTACGGGCTTTGTTCTTCGTCAATGCTTATCGTAGGAGCTTTTTGTTTTTTATTCCATGCTTCCAACTGGAAGCTTTGTTCTCCGTCAGTGCTTATTGCAGGAGGAAGTCGAGGAAGCTGAAATAGGCTAGCACTTATCTTTCTATTTTTTATTTCATGCTGCCAACTGCAGGCTTATTTTTCGGTTTTTTATTCCATGATGCCAACTGTAGGTGTCTTTGTTCTCAATCGGTGCTTATCGCTGGAGGAAGTAGAGGAACCTGAAATAGTGTAAGATTTTTGAGAAACAAGGATCTAGATCTGCAAAACAATGAACAAGCTTGTAAGAGAAGGAAGGAAGCGAGCAAGAATTGAGAATAGAATGAAATTGATTCTCCAATATTAGTTATTGGAATAAATACATAAAAGCAACTAAGTTAAGCTTAGTTGTACATGCAATAACTATAGATAGTTAAAGCTAACTGAAGCTAAGTGTGCTTTATCTTATGTTAATGTGTACATGTGCCACATGCAAGCAGTGAGTTAACTTAACTAAGCAAGTGCACATCACATGCAAGCAGTAAGTTAACTAGAGCTAATCTAGGTGCATGTATACCAACACAGCTAGTCTAAGTGCATGTACACCAACAAATAGGATAGCACTTATCTTTCTGTTTTTTATTCCATGTTGCCAACTACCGACTTTGTTCTTATTCGGTGCTTATTGTTGGAGGAAGCGATTATCCCCTCCAAGGATTATGGTATGTTCGCCAGAGGAAGCGACCATCCTCTCGAGGATTATTGTATTCCTGCGAGGCACAAACACTCTCTTACCATTTTTAAATTGTTTTCAGTAACTCTTACATTTCTAATTGATAAACCTACTACTCGTTTGAAGACATCCATCCCGTCTTAAGCACACCCTCTAGTGATACCTCCATATATTGTTAAAGCACAGCCTCCATTAATACCTCCATATATTGTTAGCACTCGATAGGCATCATTCCTATCCTGAACCCTTAGTCCTTGACCCCATTCGTCTGTTGTGTAGGCAGCCTGTCCATTAGAATGGGTATAGTAGCGATCACGCAAAGGCGTGGTGTCACAGTACGATGCACTGCATATTGTATCCCATTCAAACACTTGCATTATTGACAAAAATAAATGCAGCATTTATAGTGAAATGTGGTATTCATCTTTTAGTTTGGAAGTGATTTCCAGCAACAGGTTTCGTGTTTACATGGTGGACTGTACAGTTAAAAAATTAAAACATTTTTCTAACTGAACTAAAAATACAGAATATGCATTATTGTATTTTTCTGTTCAATAAATTCTTTACAAAATATTTTACTAAGAAAAAAATATACCATTGATTCTGATTGAGATTATACCAATAAACATATGGATAATATACTAAGAAAACTAGCTAACGAAAATTTGAGGTCCTCGGAATCAACATGTTACAACAATGAAAGCCTAATCTTTAAATTAATTTATAGAATAATAGAAAAACGTGAACAAATGGTGAGAGAAAACCATTCATTATTACCTGGGGAAATTGCAGGAGAGATGAAGGATTTGCTTATTGCCATCCCAAGTTTGGAATGTGCCACACATTGAACACATTCACAGTTTGTGCATTCTCGGTGGTTCTGTACCATAGAAATAATTTGGAGCTCGTCCAAAAAGCAATCCTAAGATCTGGTCTCAGTCTGCCACATAAAGAATCTGGAGCTCATCCAAAAATCTTGATGGGTGTGAAACCAGGTAGAAAATATAATTTGTAACCTTGTGAATGCCATGTGTCAAAATTCATGCGCTCATACTGCCGCATATTTCCAACTTATGGAGTTTTGTCAGCCACATAGCCTATCTATTTATTTGAAATAATTCATTGAAGTCTTTCAATCAAATATATTTTCACTCCTACCACAAGTTTTTGGATTATGTTATTATTTTATTTGGTTTTTAAAACAATTACTTAATTAATCAAATCAAATACATTTTGATATCACTTTAAAACTTAAAAACTAATTATAGCATATAAGTGTAATGCCTATCTCCAGGCCAGTAATTTGGAATCGGAAGATAAGAAGGCGGGGGCAGTAGGAACCTGAGGAGCTCCTGTAGCGAAGTTTCCATTCCATTGTTTAGTCCGCCGAGAAAGAGAGGGGTCTACCTTGAGGTTAACTTTATCCAAGAGGGAAGCAGATCATTTATAAATAATATCTACTAAATGCCCAATATTCTTTTCCAATTATAACCGAAATTACTAAAAAAAAATCTTATGATATCCGCAAATCCTAAAATCAAACTCAAATATCCTTAAAATCAAATTCAATTGTTTTTGCATGTTGAATGTTTTGTATGTAAAGATTTTGTTGTCCCGTACATTCTATAAATGAAATCAAACTCTATTTTTTTTTTCCATGTTGAATGTTTTATACGTAAATAATTTGTTGTTTCATACATCCTATAAATGAAGTACCCTTAAAATATGTAACCATTCAAAATATTCCTCAATATTGTTAAGTACATATATAAATTTCATTGGCAAAGAACAATAATCATCCGAAAGATTCTTCGGTATTGTTGAGTACATATACAAAATTGTTACATTCGAAATATTCCTCGGTATTGTTAAGTACATATACAAATTTCATTGGCAAAGAACAATAATCATCCGAAAGATTCTTCAGTATTGTTAAGTAAATATACAAAACTTCATTGGCAAAAAACAAATTTGGTTATTAATTTCATCGGCAAAGAACAAATTTGGTTGTTAATTACATATACAAATTTGATTGTTAATTACATATACAATTTTTGTTAATTACATATTGAAATATGGTTACAATATGCAAAAAATATTTATAATACCCTATAATACCCATGCAATGCGTTGGTAATAATGGTGTTGGTTATATATCGCAGTGTCGTATACTTATATTTATGTCGAAGGCGTTCTCTTTCTGAGATTGGGTTGGCAAACACTGTTTTCCCCACCCAATTAGAGAGCGTCCTCATCGCCCTTCTAACCAATTATATGTTGAAATTTGGCGACAGAGTATTGGGTGAGTTGTCAATTCGTCTTGCGTCCTGCCCATCCTCAATTTATCCACCGTCCACGATGAAGGACACTTATGAAGCATTGCTCCACAGAGGCGTCACATAGGGAGAAGCACGACTGGATACCATCGGAGACACGACACTCGTTGACAGAAAGTTGTTGTTCGACTTGATATGTGAGCTATTGTTCAGGCCAAAACTCTGCTCTGATGAGCAGGCATTGGTCGAAGACTAGGTAGGATCGGATTGCAGAATGTTCTTGACGATGGTCCGTGTGGCTTTCGGAGGATCCGGCATCGTTGGTGAAAATTTCCCTGCTTGCTTGGATCCTCCCGCGATTCCCATATCTAACAAGCTTGAAAATTGAAATCAAATTAACTCTGTTAAAAAATTGAAGAAAACAATTCGGATTCGGAGGAAAGTGAATATATGAAAATATATTTGGACTTCTCGTAAACAAAGTTAGAAGTCGTGTGTACTATTAAGAAATAGATGGAGAGCTAGTCATAATGCACGATGAGGTTTACGGCATGAGACCATTAAATTTAGGACAAGACTAGTGAAATATATGTTTGCAGCATAATACTTCTCGAAGAATTGAAAGACAAGTGTCGAACATGATCTTTTGGGGGCAGATTAGTATTCAACAATAATACAGAGGCGTGTTAAAACGTGTGAAATACTGTATTGATCTTTCCCTGAAATTAAACACAAGGGAAGTGAAAGCTTGAGAAGACACGCGGTTGAAATTAAACACAGGGGAAGGGAAAGCTTGAGAAGACACACGACAGAGGAAGTGTTTCCATCACATTCCTAATTAACTAGGAATAAAAGTCAAACAAGTGTAGAATGTATAAAGGAAACGTAACTTTCGAGACTTTTGCATTATTTAACACCATCACGTTTACGTTCAAGAGTCGGGACCAGAGTGCAAAATCCCAGAGTTCACATCACATTTACATTCAGGAGTTGGGACCAGAGTGCAAAATCCCAGAGTGCACTAGGCATGTGGAAAGTGGAAAATTCGAAATGTTTAATTTTTAAATATTATTAAATTATTAAATATTTTTCAAATTTGTAATGTTTAATATTATATTTGTGTGTGTTTGGTGTTTTTGGGCATAAGTTTTATTTGATATTTAAAATTTGATTAAAATTTATAATTTTAAGTTGTTAAGAAGTATTTTAAAACACGGGAAATTGCGATTTACCAAAAGTTATATTATTATATTGCAGTGAAAAAGACTAAAAATAATTGAACTTTTCAACTCCATATTTTAAAATTCCATTACGATTATAATAATGAAAGTGCACAAATTCAAAACTTATTAATCCAGCTGAATGTTTTTTAAAATATTTTTACGCGAGAGGCGTTCCCTTTATAAGATTTGGTGGGAAAACACTGTTTTCCCCACCCAATCAGAGAGCTTCCTCATTGCCCTTCTAACCAATTATATGTTGACATTTGGTGACAGAGTATTGGGTGAGTTAAAGTCAATTCGTCCTGCCCATCCTTGATTGCTCCACCGTCCACGAGATTGGCACTGTGGACCGCCTCGATTTCTCCACCGTCCAAGAGATCGGTGTTGTGGACTGTCGCGTGTAGAGCTTCACTCTACGGTGCTTGAGAGAACACATAGCTCTTGTAGGGCAAGAGCCGAATCGTTTTGCAGGGAGCATATGAGAGAACATTGCATATGGTAAAGAGAACGCAACTAAGACAGAGATTGTTGAGATTCAACAAGATGATGAGCTTAGTGAAAAGAGTCGCCTTCAATAAGTGGGCCCGCAGGCTATTTTTGGCGCAAAGTCTATTTTTAGACATGTCGATCATATTCTATGTAGTTGCGGGATGCTATTTGTGGATGGTTGGTCAAGTTGGAAAAATAGATGGACTTCTATTTTTAGACATATTGGGCAGAATCTATTTTTAGATTGCCAGTCTAAAAATAGATATGTCGAATATTATTAGCTTTTAATAATATTTGGACTCTAAACATTATCTTATTCTTTTGGAGCACTTCAGTTAAGTGCACAGATGTGGCACAAGAGCTAACAAAAGGAATTACGCTATTCCTAAGGGTTTACTGGAGCTATTGCATGAACGACTTCAGTTAGAACTCATGTGAAAGAGTTTGGTGGAGTTGTAGAAGTAGTTGGTGGAGTTGTGTTCAGTTTAACTCAGTTAGACACATTTGAGCTAGTTGTATCTAGTCTAATTGATTGATACACTAGTGAGAGTGGTGTGAATTAATTAATAATTAATTCACTAAATAATAACTCATTAATCAACTAAAGAATACATCAGTTAACTACAGTGCATGGACAGTTTCAGTGGAGACCAGTGGAGAGATAGGTGAAAGGGCAAGATAGACTATCAGTTGTGACTATAGTGATGCGTTGATTGCATCGAACACTCAGTATAGATGCCAATGAGGATTGCACAGCCAATCCTAGAGCAATTTGAGTTCATTCAGAGCCATTCTTCAGCAGGGATTGCGCAGTAGAAGCAGGCTAGCAAGTGGCAGAGATCAGTGCATGGATTTGCTAGATCGGGCCTGATTAATGTGTAGCGATTGTATTGTACTGAGAGCTTGACATGTTCAGCTTTGTATGAGGATTGTTACATGATTTCTATGACATATATTATATACAGATAGTTGGGGTTTTTAGCTTCAGGATTTCCCGTTAAATCACTGTGTTAATGTGTGTGAATTTTTATGGTTTCATGTGTACATTGCAATTGATTTAATTTTTGCATGTGATGATCAATGGTGGAATAGATTTTGTATTGTGCATGAAGTTAAATATCGTGTGATCAGGAGAATATTGGATATATAACACATAAGTTATATAATTTTTGCATGGTATAGGAGCGATATTGATCAGAGCAATTGCAATTATTGAAGCGGTTGAGTTTTGTGCTGGTGGAATTCGAATTTGTTGCATTGTTTTCTTGGTATCGAAGTTGAGCATTCATTGAAATGTCTTTCAACGGATTGGGATTGGAATATGCCCTTGATGGCAACTCGAATTATATTTCATGGAAGGACAGGATGGAGGTAGTGCTGGATGATAATGGGTTGAAGGAGTTCATAAATGCAGAAATTCCAAAACCTACTTCTAGCGATGTAGCCGCACTTGATGCATGGCAAAAGAAGACAGCAAAATGTCGAAGGATTCTGTTGGAAGGTGTGAAGGATCACATAGTGTCCAACCTTCATGGTAAAGCTTCTCCATTCTTGATGTGGAAAAGTTTGACAAACTTGTTCCAAAGCAGAAGCGACCAAAGGAAGTTAGCGCTTAAAGACAAGCTCAGAAAAATAAAAATGGAGAAAGGTGACAGTATACCCAAGTACCTCACGAAGTTTGTCCAGTGCAGGTGTTACACAGCAATTTGTCACCGTCCCTACAATCCCCCGTCCCGCACATTGGAGGGCTTATTCCGTGACCTGTGAGCAGTGACATGACCTGAAACCACTTTCATGGCATCAACCTGGACAAGGACATTCATTCCCCTGAAGACAGTTCCTTGTGAAAAACCCTAAAAATAGCCTTTTTTGCCTTGGCGCAACTAGCCAGTTCAGCCCTCACGCCTGTTGATCACAATTAATCCTTTGTCAAGTTCTAGCAGGCAATCTGATCTGAATACTCAAATCCTTCCCCGCCCCGTCTTGCAACGCTCCTTATCTACCTAACTTTACTCTTCCTCCCGCTCTAAATTACTCTTTCAAAGGCCATGACCCATATTTGAGAATACAATGGGCCTAGCCCCCTTTCGGTCTCAGCCCCCTTTATTTTACGCCCCGCACGACCTGAGCACTAAACCATGTGCTAAACCCAAAAGCGCTTTTCATATACGCCTATCGGGTGCGCTTGGAGCCGTTCAATTAAAAACAAATCAACGCACCATATCCCTTTTCTCCTGTGGTCCCCGCCTCGCTAAAACCATTCAGAAACCCGTGGTATTCATCGCACTGCTTATCCAAGGAAGGCGGTTTTCTCCAAATCGGAGCGATTCCATTGGGCGCTCACCACGCATCCAAGTGCACGACTTCAATACCACCCTCCACCGCACATTATCTTTCGATGAAAGTCGTGCAGCGATATTAACGTTGGCCGTCCGATCTGAAGAGCTCAATCCAACGGCGGTCGCTCGATGTAATTGCATGGGTGTTAATGTAGGTCTACAGTGTTCTGGGTCCACCATTCCGTCATTGTGCAATGCATTCCTCACCGTTGATATCGCTCTGAAATCGTGTGGTCCAGATCATATGCGTGATTGACTTATTGACCGAGTCTCCCACCACGTATTGTCCCACGTGTCAATCTCATGCTCCCTTCACCATCTGTATATTCCATTCATATTTGTATATCGCATTCATGTGTCTTGTTTTAGTGTTTTTACGAAGAGAACCTCTTCCTAGTCCGTATACCACTGCTCCACTGCATCTTTCGCCATTACCCTGCGTGCTTCCACCAGTCCACGATGTCATGCCACTTCACAGTCGCCTCCATTGCATCACTCCCCTCCCATGCCTTTGTTTTCCTAACAAGTTTGTGTATTTTGCAAGGTGAAAAGGGGGTAAACCGCCATTAATCTCCACCTCCGTTACAGAAATCGAAGACACATCAAAGGGTCAGCTTGCAGAGGCGGAATTTATGAAGAAAAGTCCTGGGTAGTTGCTGAGACATGACCTTCATTAAATAAAGCAGAATGGAAATCTGTCAAACTCCTCAAAATAATTCGAAAGGCAGATTTCTACAGATAGAGACATTAATGTCACAGCAAAGGGTATCAGTTGGAAATCAAGGAATTCGGTGTCCGGCACTGAAGATTTTTAATAGCAATCCAACATTCAGAAGGCAAAGAGTACAAGTGCATAAAAATCATATCCTCCAGGTTTTACTTCAATAGATTTTTCTCTCAGGAAGGTACAGAACCACATATTTTATTCTTCATACCTCACCCCTAGAGAAATCTGCACCTGCAGCATTCTATAGCCGTCAAGCAGTATGGGCGCGAATGTTTCCGCCATTTATGTTTTAATGAGATAATTAAATGTTCTCACCTACTTTTTTCATATGGTCTTTTCTTCTTCCTCTATAAAAACAGAGAAGAAAGACATTGTAAAGGTTCCAGATTTTTATCAGAAAATAGTGCAGTGAGAGGCATTTTTGTAAACATTTTGTAAAGGCTCTTGTATGAAGGCTCAGAGCCCGTAGGGTCTTAGTGAGGAGGAGTTCTATCTGTATTAGAGGATTTTGGTCTTTGGTATTCTACAGTGTGTAATCTTCTCTACTGTGTTTAATACAATATTTCATTTTATCCTTCTTCTTGTATCATGTACTGGAATGCGAGTGGATCACTGATTTTAGGTAAGGATTTATCCTAGTTGATACCCATACTTGGATCAGTCAAGCGCTTTAAATATGGCTCAGGCATGATATACTGTTTCATGTTCATTTCATCCATCTTTCCGCTATATTAGTTGCTTTGGGAGGGTGCTTTTAAAACGCCATTGTCATGTATGGATTCTTAGAATGATAAGCCCATATATGGTTTTGTTGTGTATCTGGGTATCAAACCAAAGTTAACTAATATCTTCTTATATTTCTTTCACTGCATACACCTTCTGATATTTAATTTCTATGGCATATTACTTGAATCGGCCCTTTTTACAGTAAATTGTCTCTTAACTATCTGATGCTTTTGTGTTAGAGCTTTGCACTTTGTCCCTGCAACATTACTTTCCCTGTGGCAGTTTCTGTGAGTTCTGGTCCCATTTGAAATCAATTTCCTTGTTTACAAGAGATAGCAGGAGAGCCTTTAGATTGACACTCAAGTTACATTATGTGCTCCTTGCTATGATAAGATGTCCTAGGCACTGGTCTATGGCAACTCTAGGCTGTCTCTAGGAGTGACAACTTCTGTTGACAACATCTTTCTGGCGCTGGCGTCGTTGCCGGGGATCGAAGTTAAGAAAATCATTATCCCTGGGCCTCGACAAATCATATTCACTCTCTAATCAGGTGAGCACAGAGAGTTGAAGAGTTGCATATCTCTCACCTTGGCGACTCCACTGTTCCTTATTTGATAAACCTATTTGTAGTCCTGGCTCCCCGTAAGCCACACCTGAGGTCAGATACATCACAGTCAAAGACACCTTCAGTTTCTGAACCTGAGAAGATTATACATAAAATAAGTTGGTAAGAAAAGAAATCAGTCTGTGCTGAAATTCCTGAGTTTCTGTAGAAGATTATCCATCTTCATCCTCTCAAGAAGTTCTAGAAGAAAATCTCCACTCCACTGTGGGAGACACAGAATATTATTCAGATAGCCCACCCAGGGGAAGTGCTAGGATTAAATCTAATCTTCACCCTACCCCTGAAGTTGAATAAGTTAAAGAAGTCACCGAAGTAGCTGCTGTTAACCGTGAACTGTTCCCATCTATGCCTCAAGCTGTTGTGCAGTATATTCTTGTTGTTATTCATACTCCACTTCCACCTCCGCCTCTTCCTCCATTTGTACCCCAGATAGTTTCACAACCCCCACCTCCTCCAATGGCTAATGTTCCAGCCTTTTTGTTGAATAAATATGCTCCCCTAGCATTACCTCAAGTGCTGAATGATATGCCACAAGATTATTTGAAGATCTTGCCCAGATTCACTGGGGAAAATGAAATTGATGCTCAAAAACATCTTGATACTTTCTTCTCTTTTGCAGAGAACTTTAATGTAGAACATTTGGATGTAGTCTTAAGACTATTCGTGCAATCTCTAGACGGTGAAGCCAGAAAATGGTTCAAAACATTAGGAAACCGTTCCGTAACCACTTGGGACGATATGGAAAATACCTTTCTCAGGAAATGGGGAGAAAAGAAAGATCATGGACAGTGTCTTACTGAGTTCAATACACTCAAGAAAAAACATAATGAAGGGGTGTCAGAATTTATCAAAATATTTAACAAGTTATATCTAAATCTTCTTGCTGATATGAAGCCTCATCAGAATACTGCCAAAGTTGTGTTCATAGCAGCCTTTGACTCAGATTTCGGTTTCTCTCTCAGGGAAAGGAAGCCTGCCACCCTAGATGATTCTCAGTCAGATGCTCTTGAGTTGGAAGCAAATTTTGCCTCCACTGGTAAATTAAAAGGGAAAGTTGAACAGGATACCAGAAGAAGGGGTAAAGAGGAGGTATCTACTTCTAATCAGGATAGGGATTCAGATAGGATTGAAGAAATGAACAAAATGATTAAGAATATTTCTAATAAACTGGTCAAGCTCGAATTGGAGACCAAGAACTCAGCTTCCAAGAATTTCCAGAATACTCCAAACAGGGGTTACAATCCTCAGTATAGAAGGCCACCCCTGCAAATATTGCCAAGGGAAGCAAAGGAGCAACAAGATCAAGTTCCACACCCATTATACCTAGAAGGCCCAGTAGATGACTCCACTGAGGATGTTGCCTATGAACTGCAAGATGAAAATCTTGCTTTCTCTAACAATGATGAAGTTGAATGCCCATTGCATGAAGAAGGAGAAGAGCTCATAAACACAAAAGATGCAGAAATTGATCATTATTGCAAACAGTTTAATGATTTCATGCAAGCACACTTTAATAGAAGATATGATCTCAGATCTTCCAGGAAGAGAACTCGAACTCAGGATCAAGAAGAAGAACCCCCCCAGAAGGAAGCATCTGCTCAAAAGGAATCAAAAGTGCAGAAAGTTATAGACAAAGGTAAGAGTCCTCTAAACAAACCTTTGCAGTCTAATGACCAAATTCCTTCTTCTTCAAAAGTAGCCACTCCTAATGCTGAGTTTGTGTCAAAAGAAGTTAAACCTCCAGCAGAGAATAAAGAGTCAAAAGAAGTTGTAATAGAAAAGTCCCCTCCTACTTTCAATCTGCAAAAAGAACTTGAGAAAGTCAAAATCCCAGTTCCCCTAACTGAACTGTTGAAGCAACCTGCATATCAATCTCAAGTTACTTCTTTATTGTTTCCTTCTGAAGCGCCAATAATTCCAGATAGTCTTAACCTCCAAGAAGAAATACCCATGGTAGTCTTTGGCCCACATGTCGAGGATATAGACCCCTCTACTCCTCCTTTCTATGTGTCTCTAGTGATTCATGACCTGGTGTTACACAATTGCATGTTAGATTCTGGGGCTTCCCATAATCTTATGCCTCTATCAGTCATGGAACAACTAGGACTACAGATCACTCGCCCATACAAAGACCTCTATTCATTTGATTCCAAAAGAGTTAAATGTTTAGGGATGATTAAAGATTTAGTGGTCAATTTGGCCCAAATTCCAGCAAAAAGTGTAGTAATGGTCATCGTGGTGGCTGATATCCCAGCTCGCTTTGGCATGCTGCTGTCAAGGTCTTGGGGAAAAAAAATTGGTGGGTCACTCAAATTATATTTAACATATGCCACTATCCCAGTCTTTGGTGGCCAGGAGAGGAGGTTGTACAGAGAAACCAGATTTGTCAAGATGGTGACTAAGGCTGACAGCTCACCAGTCTACAGTAAAGAAGGAGATTTCTCATGTTTGATGTTAGAAGAAGATCAAAATTTCGCTCATGAACCTTCCTTCTGCCAGATCAAGACTAAGCAGCCTTCAGGGAACCATGAAGCAGGAATCTGGACTTTACATTTTGATGGAGAAAATTCAAGGGAAGGAAACGGAGCTAGAGTTTTATTGATTTCTCCTACGGGAAAATGGATCCCACTGTCTTTTAAATTGGAATACGAAGCTACTAATAATGTAGCTGAATATGAAGCACTGCTATTGGGATTACAAACAGCTAGGAGCATGGGTATACAAAGTTTAAATGTTCTGGGAGATTCTGAACTGGTGGTCAGGAAAATCAGAAATCAGTGTCAAACCAAACATCCACGGTTGAGGGCTTATAGGAATGAAGTTTGGGACATGGTGGAGAACTTTTTCTCAACATTTAATATCCAGTTCATGCCCCGGGAACAGAATATAATGGCAGACTCACTTGTTGTGGCTGCTAGTACATTTCGTCCTCCTCAGAACCCTCTCTTGAGGTATGAAATTGAGGTATGTTACCGACCATCAATTCCAGATAATATCAAGCATTGGCAGGTATTTGAGGATGATGAACAAATGAAGAGATTTATAGAAACAGTGGGGGAGTTCTCCAACATGGAGATTGATGATTGTGAAGAAGATGAGGCTGAGAATGTTTCAGAAAATAGTTGGGAAGTGAAGATGGCAGGAAGTAAAGTGTTGCAACTGAAAGGAAATGTCATCCCTAGAGGTTTGGTGCCTCTAGAAAGACTATTTGATAAGAATGATGTCCTATTGCAGCCTAGTAAGGTGATAGAAGAAAATCAGGTAGAAGATCTGAATCTGGGTACTGAGGCTGATCCCAAAATTGTAAAATTATCCAAAAAAGTCCCAGAGGAATATAAGGAAAAATACTTGAAATTATTTCAATCATACAAGGATGTATTTGCATGGTCCTATCAGGACCTTAAAACTTTTTATATTAGTATAATGCAGCATAAAATTCCTCTGAGGGAAGATGCAAAACCTTATAAGTAGAAGCTCAGACAGATAAATCCTCTGCTGCTTCCCTCCATTGAAAAAGAAATCAAGAAGCTGCTAAAGGCCAAAATAATTGTGCCCTTGAGATACTCTGAATGGGTGGCAAACCTTGTCCCTGTCCGAAAGAAGAATGGAGAAATAAGGTTGTGTGTGGATTTCAGGAATTTAAGCAGAGCATCTTTAAAAGATAATTATCCACTACCCAAGATGGACCACATCCTGCAAAAAGTGGTTGGAGCCTCCAGAATGTCAATGATGGATGGTTTCTCTGGTTATAATCAGGTAGCTGTACTTCCAGAGGATCAGAAGAAGACTGCTTTCATCACACCATGGGGTACATTTATGTATACCAGGATGCCTTTTGGATTGATTAATGCAGGGGCCACTTTTTAGAGGGCTATGGACATCGCTTTTGTTGGGGAGCAAGATAAATTTCTGGTGGTATATCTTGATGATATTACAGTGTTTTCAAAAAACGATGATGAACACATTGAGAATTTACAAAGAACTTTTGAAAAATGCAGAAGGTATGGTCTTTCTCTTAATCCACAAAAGTCTTTATTTGCATTGGAGGAAGGCAAACTTTTGGGGCATATTGTAACTAAAGATGGGGTAAGGATAGATCCCAAAAGAGTAGAAGTCATAAATGGTATTCCTCTTCCCAGGAATAAAAAAGAAGTACAAGTATTTTTAGGCCGGATAAATTTCCTGAGAAGATTTATTCCTAACTACGCTGAGATAGTTAGGCATATAACATATATGCTAAAAAATAACAATGAAGTAAAATGGTCTCAGGAATCCAGATAGGCATTCACCAGGATAAAACAGGCATTTGCTGAAGCTCCTGTGCTAGCTGGACCGGATTATGCAAAGCCATTTATGATCTTTTCCTTTGCATCACTACATACAGTAGCTGGAGTGTTATTACAGAAAAATGAAGAAGGATATGAGCAGCCTATAGCTTTCTTTAGTCAGGTGCTCCATGACGCTAAATTGAAATATAACATATTGGAGAAGCAGGCATATGCCCTAGTGAAATCCCTTAAAGCTTTTCGCATGTATGTTTTGCAGTCCCACATTACTGCATATGTCCCTACAGCAGCTGTCAAAGACATTCTCATTCATGGAGACAGTGAAGGAAAAAGAGGGAGATGGATTGCAAAAATACAGGAGTATGATCTAGATATCTGCCCTACCAAGCTAATTAAAGGACAGGGCCTTGCTAAAATTTTGTCTGAATCAAACTATTAGGCTCTAGGCATAAATCTATCCATGATAGCAAGTGGAGAGTCCGAGAGTGAAAAAGAGCACCAAGGAGTGAAGAGTGTTACCCAGAAAGCACATATAAAGTATCTCACCAATCCTTGGTATAAAGAAATAGTAGAATATCTTTTGACACTCAGCTGTTCTCCGAGTTGTGATAAGGAAAAATACATAACATTGAGACTAAAATCACAGAAGTACTTAGTTGCTAATGGGCAGCTATATTGGAGAGATCCTTCTAGAATCCTACTCCTATGCCTCACAGAGGAAGAAGTAGAGAGTATTATGATGGAATTTCATGAGGGAATCTGTGGAGGACACTACAGCTGGAGGGTCATAGCTCATAAAATACTGAAGGCTGGTTTCTACTGGCCAAAACTATTTGGAGATGTTTTTACTTGGGTCAGAGCATGTGATAAGTGTCAGAAATTTGCTGAGAGACGGAAATTGGCAGCTCTGCCCCTGATTCCAGTTCATGTGAATGAGCCTTTTCAACAATGGGGAATAGATTTTATTGGAGAAATACATCCCCCGTCAAGTGGACAACATAAATGGATATTGACAGCCACAGATTACTTTACAAAGTGGGTAGAAGCCATACCTGCAAGAAATGCTACAGATACTGTGATAATCAAATTCATGGAAGAAAACATCATATCCAGGTTTGGCTGTCCTGTTAGAATAATAACTAATAATGCACATGCCTTCAAATCTGCAAAATTTGTGAATTTCTGCCAGCAGTATAATATTGCACTAAATCATTCCACAGCCTACTATCCACAGGGAAATGGCATGGCAGAATCTTCTAACAAAACTCTAGTGAGGGCCATGAAGAAGACTATCAATGAAAATCAGAAGAATTGGGATTCCCAATTGAAATTTTCTCTATGGGCCAATAGAATCACTAGCAAGAGAGCAACTGGGAAATCTCCCTATGAATTGGTATACGGACGAGCAGCAGTGTTTCCTATGCAGCTGGCTTTACCAGTGGCACGTTCATGCAAGAAAGTCAGGAGGAACCTGATGATATGATCAGGAGAATCAATCAATTGGTGGAATTAGAGGAAACACGAGACCAAGTGAACCAGAGGTTAACAGAGTATCAGGAGGAAATGAAAAACATTTTTGATCAGCATGCAAAAGACAGGAAGTTACAAATTGGCGATCTCGTGCTCAGATGGGATGTCCAGAGGGCTGAAAAGGGAAAGCATGGGAAATTTTATCCCCTCTGGTTTGGCCCTTTAAAAATAGTGGAACAGAGAGGCAATAATACTTTTATGTTGGAGAACTTACAGGGTGATCTGCTTGACTCCCCTATAAATGGTCAATTCATCAAGCCATACTTCCAGTTTTGATTCAGGCAAAGGCAGCCTGATGTATTATATTGTATATTAGTTTCCTTTTTGTTTTTGATTGAATAAGGTGTGTGCTGACAAATTGGGGAGAAAATGCAAAGGAACTAAATAGCAGAGCCATCCAAAAGAGTATCTGAAGGTCTGCGGAGTTCTCGACACATCCAGGGATGAACGTGTCGTCCCCAGATGGAGCCGATGTTGATCACAATTAATCCTCTGTCAAAGATCTAGCGGGCAATCTGATCTGAATACTCAAATCCTTCCCCGCCCTGTCTTGCAACGCTCCTTATCTGCCCAACTTTACTCTTCCTCCCGCTCTAAATTACTCTTTCAAAGGCCATGACCCATATTTGAGAATACAATGGGCCTAGCCCCCTTTCGGTCTCAGCCCCCTTTATTTTACGCCCCGCACGACCTGAGCACTAAACCATGTGCTAAACCCAAAAGTGTTTTTCATATACACCTATCGGGTGTGCTTGGAGCCATTCGATTAAAAACAGATCAACGCACCATATCCCTTTGCTCCCGTGGTCCCTGCCTCGCTAAAACCATTCAAAAACCTGTGGTATTCATCGCACTGCTTATCCAAGGCAAGCGGTTTTCTCCAAATCAGAGCGATTCCATTGGGCGCTCGCCATGCGTCCCAGTGCACGACTTCAATACCACCCTCCATCACACATTATCTTTCGATCAAAGTCGTGCAGCAATATTAACGTTGGCTGTCCGATCTGAAGAGCTCAATCCAACGGCGGTCGCTCGATGTAATTGCACGGGTGTTAATGTAGGTCTACAGTGTTCTGGGTCCACCATTCCGTCGCTGTGCAATGCATTCCTAACCGTTGATATCGCTCTGAAATCGTGTGGTCTAGATCATAAGCGTGATTGACTAATTGACCGATTCTCCCACCACGTATTCTCCCACGTGACAATCTCATGCTCCCTTCACCATCTGTATATTCCATTCATATTTGTATATCGCATTCATGTGTCTTGTTTTAGTGTTTTTACGAAGAGAACCTCTGCCTAGTCCGTATACCACTTCTCCACTGCATCTTTCTCCATTACCCTACGTGCTTCCACCAGTCCACAATGTCACGCCACTTCACAGTCGCCTCCATTGCATCACTCCCCTCCCATGCCTTTGTTTTCCTAACAAGTTTGTGTATTTTGCAGGGTGAAAAGGGGGTAAACCGCCATTAATCTCCACCTCTGTTACAGAAATCGAAGAAACATCAAAGGGTCAGCCTGCAGAGGCAGAATTTATGAAGAAAAGTCCTGGGTAGCTGCTGAGACATGACCTTCATCAAATAAAGCAGAATGGAAATCTGTCAAACTCCTCAAAATAATTCGAAAGGCAGATTTCTATAGATAGAGACATTAATGTCACAGCAAAGGGTATTAGTTGGAAATCAAGGAATTCGGTGTTCGGCGCTGAAGATTTTTAATAGCAATCCAGCATTCAGAAGGAAAAGAGTACAAGTGGATAAAAATCACATCCTCTAGGTTTTACTTCAATAGATTTTTCTCTCAGGAAGGTACAGAACGTCACATATTTTATTCTTCATACCTCACCCCTGGAGAAATCTGCACCTGCAGCATCCTATAGCCATCAAGCAGTATGGGCGCGAATGTTTCCACCATTTATGTTTTAATGACATAATTAAATGTTCTCACCTACTTTTTTCATAGGGTCTTTTCTTCTTCCTCTATAAAAACAGAGAAGAAAGACATTGTAAAGGTTCCAGATTTTTATCAGAAAATAGTGCAGTGAGAGGCATTTTTGTAAACATTTTGTAAAGGCTCTTGTACGAAGGCTCAGAGCCCGTAGGGTCTTAGTGAGGAGGAGTTCTATCTGTATTAGAGGATTCTGGTCTTTGGTATTCTACAGTATGTAATCTTCTCTACTGTGTTTAATACAATATTTCATTTTATCCTTCTTCTTGTATCATGTACTGGAATGCGAGTGGCTCACTGATTTTAGGTAAGGATTTATCCTAGTTGATACCCATACTTGGATCAGTCAAGCGCTTTAAATATGCCTCAGGAATGATATACTGTTTCATGTTCATTTCATCCATCTTTCTGCTATATTAGTTGCTTTGGGAGGGTGCTTTTAAAACGCCATTGTCATGTATGGATTCTTAAAATGATAAGCCCATATATGGTTCTATTGTGTATCTGGGTATCAGACCAAAGTTAACTAATATCTTCTTATATTTCTTTCACTGCATACACCTTCTGATATTTAATTTATGTGGCATATTACTTGAATCGGCCCTCTTTACAGTAAATTGTCTCTTAACTGTCTAATGCTTTTGTGTTAGAGCTTTGCACTTTGTCCCTGCAACATTACTTTCCTTGTGGCAGTTTCTGTGAGTTCTGGTCCCATTTGAAATCAATTTCCTTGTTTACAAGAGATAGTAGGAGAGCCCTTAGATTGACACTCAAGTTACATTATGTGCTCCTTGCTATGATAAGATGTCCTAGGCACTGGTCTATGGCAACTCTAGGCTGTCTCTAGGAGTGACAACTTCTGTCGACAACAACACCAATGGGGGAAATCCTCCAAAGAGGGCGCGCCAGCTGGCGCACTGTCACAGTGTTATACCCGCACCAGGCTTATTAAGAAGTGTTTTTTAAAAATAAATGGCGGAAGATTGACTCCAACCAATTCCTGAACTGGTCTCTAAATTGAGTTGGGAGGTTGGCTCCAGATCTCCATGTAGAGGAAGTGGTTTTCCACCTCTCATGGAAGCTTCTTTGAGGATAGGGCCAATCCCATGATTGTAGGGATCCCAACTCCCCTTCCACCATCTATCTAAGCTTGCCATTTTCCTTTGCAAGCTAGTCTCCAAGAGCCTTCATAGCCTAAAGAATGTTGCAAGAGCCTTGATAGTCCTCATAGAGCCAAATCAGTAGCAAGGAGATTATTGTCAAGACAATTAGAGAGAGAGGCTTGTCCCATCCCCGACGAGCTTTACCGAGACGTATTCCACTGTCGAGATGCCGAAGGAAGATTCAGCGTCAGAGCCAGGTTGTATTTTCCTTTGTATTGATTAATGATAAGCGACTTTGGTTATGGTTCCACTCGTATTGTTCATTATGATCATGAGTTGTGTCTTCTCTGACTGATACATAATTGTATATATTGGGTTTTACGCTTGTATGTTCATCGTGTTTCTTGTATGTGCAGGTGTTTGATCGCGACAAGCGGGAGAATTGTGATTTACCAGAGCAAGGAAATGGGAGCGCTATCTTCTCTACGAACAGCAGCGTTGGACTTGAGGTAGGCCTTCTTCGCAATTTGGTCTATTACAATTAGGAACTTGCGCCTTAGCATGATACGATTGTTGCTAGACCCGATCTGGGCTAGTAGAGATTGCCTTTGTCCGCAGAGGGGATTTACCTCTACAACAGCAGGGATGAGCTGGAAGGTGTGGGGGTTACTGTAGATGAAGAGGACTTGGTGAGCTTGGCTCTCCTTGGGCTTCCGAAGAGTTGGCATAACTACGAGGACTTTGTCAATGGTCGGGAGAAATTGCCAGGATGGGAGCGACTTTGGTCGAATCTTGTGCAAGAGGAGATAAGGGGGGGTACCAGGGATGGATCTTCATCGAAGAATGAAGATGAAGAAAATTGCGCTTTGGATGCCAAAGCAAGGAAAGGGAAGGGAAAGAAAAATCCTTCTCAATCCAGTGCAAAAGGCAAGAATCGGGACTTGTCCAAGATGAAGTGCTTTCACTGTCACCAAAACTGACATTACGCCACTAATTGTCCACAGAAGAAGAAAAATAATCAGGTTGCTGGATCTGTAGCTGGAGAGTCCTTAGCCTCGCAGTTTGAGCTGGATTTTTCGCTGATCGCATGCTTGGTCTAAAGTGTGATGGGTTCAGTGTGGTTTCTTGAAAGTGGTGTGTCTTTTCATATGACTGGAGACAAAGATTTGTTTACTGATCTGGATGACAAAGATCTTGGAGTGCACATCGAGATGGGTGATGATGGTAGATACAGTGTGACCGATATCGGTACCATTTCCTTTGAGAGGGAGTCTGGTAAACCCTTCGTATTGAAGGAAGTAATGCATGTTCCAGGATTGAAGAAGAATCTGATCTCGGTGGCCATGTTAGAAGACAAGGGATATGATGTTGTCTTTAGCGAGGGAAAGGCTTTCCTGCACAGTAAGGCAACTGGTGAAACCCGGAGGATAGGGGTTCGAGTTAAGAACCTTTATCAATTACAGGTAGATGGATGCGCAGCAATGGCAGGCAAAGCAGAAGCAGTGGTGAGCCGGGATGAGGGCGAATTGTGGCACAAGATATTGGGCCATCTTCACCTTGGCGTTTTGAAAATTTTACAACAAATTTCTACCGGGCTTCTGAAGGGTACAGTTGCATAGTCAGATCAGTGCAAGGGATGTACTTTGGGAAAATTTGTGAAGACCACTTTTCATGAGAAGGATAGTCGCGCCACGACGATCCTTGAGAGAATTCACACAGACGTGTGTGGAACTTTCTCAGGAGCTTCGACAGCAAAGCACGGGTATAATGTGATATTTTTTGATGACTTTTCTCGTAAGTGCTGGATGTTCTTCATGCAGAAGAAGAGAGAGACATACTCAAATTTCTGTGAGTTCAAGGTGCTGGTTGAGAAAGATTCGGGGAAGTAGGTGAAAGCTCTAAGGAGCAATAATGGTGGTGAATTCATCTCTGGCGAATTCAAAGACTTTTGCAGTGCAGAAGGAATTTGAAGAGAACTCATAGCGCCTCATAACCCACAACAGAATGGGGTCACGGAGAGAAAGAACAGAACGATCGTGGGTGCTGCACAGGCAATGTTGCATGATCAGGGCCTTCCCATACACTTGTGGGCTGAAGCATGCAACATTGTGGTTTATCTGCAAAACCGTTGTCCTCATAGAGTACTTGGCATGAGTACACCCGAAGAGGCATTTTCTGGTAAGAAGCCTGATATTTCTCATTTGAAGATTTTTGGCTCACCTGTTTACATTCATGTGACGAAGGATGCCAGGAAGAAGCTGGAGCCGACCGTAGAGGTTGGGATATTTGTGGGGTACACAGAAACACCCCACAACTATCGTGTGTATTTTCCAGACAGTCGGAAGACTATTGTGCAACGAGATATCAAATTTCATGAGGAGAAAGCCATGAAGTTGTCGCTTGAGAGGGAGCTACACTTGCATGCAGATGAGGAGCTACTAGTTCCTAAAGATGAGCCTCAGGATGTGGATCGGCCACAAGAGGAGGTTCATGGAGTGGAAGAAACCACTCATGCAGTGCCAAACATCAGAGGGCGGAAGTGCACTACAGAATCTGAGCGACTGAATCTTGATGCAGCGCAAAATGTAGGAGCACCTACATCACAGCGCAAACAGAGACAGTCACCTGACCGATTTACTGGATACATGGCTCTGCTGAGAAAGTGTATTGTGACAGAACCATCCTCTTTTGAGGAAGTTGTGGAGGATCTCGCATGGGTAGATGCCATGGTGGAAGAGTATGATTCGATTGTCAGAAACAGAGCATGGGAGATTGTCCCAAGGCCGGAAGGGAAATCAGTGGTAGGTTCGAGATGGATCTACAAAGTGAAGCAAGCTGCTGATGGGAGCGTCGAGAAGTACAAGGCAAGATTTGTTTCCCGGGGCTTCTCACAAATCGAGGGGATCAACTATGAAGAAACCTTTGCACATGTCACAAGGCATTGAGGCATTTCTTCCATACGACCCATCCTTGCTCTCTTCAGCACAGAGTGGTTGGCACATTCATCGTATGGAGATGATGTGAAGACTCGTGTTCCAAAAAACACTAGTAATCATTGAGGAGGATGTGTATATAGAGTAGCTCGAAGGTTTCGAGATCTTCAGCAGCGAGTCGCATGTGTGCAGGCTCAAGAGAGCGCTGTATGGGTTGAAACAAGCACCTCGTGCTTGGTACACACGGATAGACAGTTATTTCACCGGACTTGGATTCTCCAAGAGTGAGGCGGATCCGAACCTATACCATATTTTGGTGGAGGGTAAGTTGTTGATCATTATACTTTATGTAGATGATTTGATACTAACAGGTGATGAACTGTTGATACACTCATGCAAGGCAGATCTTGTAAAGGAATTTGAGATGAAGGACTTGGGCCTCCTTCATTATTTCCTGGGATTGGAAATTTGGCAACGGAAGGGTGGAATATTTGTGTCTCAAGGCAAGTATGCCCGGGAGATACTGGAGAAGTTCAACATGCAAGGCTACAAGCCTATCGACACTCCTCTTCCTGGTGGTTGGAGGAAAGAGGATGCTACATCGGCAGAGGTAGTGGATGCCACTGTTTATCGACAGTTGGTTGGTTCGCTCATGTATTTGATCAATACACAGCCGGACATATGCTATGCTTTTAACTAGCTTTCACAAGCTATGGTTAAGCCTACCAATCTCTTTTGGAAGGCAGGTAAGCATGTCCTAAGGTATCTCAGGGGCACATCAGGATATGGATTATGGTACAGATAGTTGGATGAGTTGAATCTGCATGGCTTCACGGATGCAGATTGGGCAGGGAGCCCAACATACAGAAAGAGCACATCTGGAGGGATATTCAGTATCGGGTCTACAGTAGTTTCTTGGTACAACAGGAAAAAAATATCTGTGGCACTCAGTTCAACGGAGGCCGAGTACATGGCAGCAAGTTTGGCTGCATGCGAGGCTATATAGATGAGGAAGATCCTGGTTGGGTTGTTCAGTTCACACTTAGATCCTACTGTGATATATTGTGATAATCAGAGTTGCATTAAACTCTCGGTTAATACAGTATTTCATGATAGATTTAAACATATTGACATCCGATATCATCATATCAGAGATTGTGTGCAGCGGAAGATCATGTTGCTTTCTTACATTCCTACGGAGGATCGAGATGCTGATATTCTGACGAAGGCGCTCACAAGGAGAAAATTCGAATACCATAGAGAAAAGATCGGGGTGGCAGATAATCCCTATCTTGTTGAGAGGGAGTGTTGATATTCAACAAGATGATGAGCTTAGTGAAAAGAGTCCCCTTCACTAAGTGGGCCCGCAGGCTATTTTTGGCGCAAAGTCTATTTTTAGACTATGTCTATTTTTAGACATGTCGATCATATTCTATGAGTTGCAGGATGCCATTTGTGGATGGTTGGTCAAGTTGGAAAAATAGATGGACTTCTATTTTTAGACATATTGGGCATAATCTATTTTTAGATTTCCAGTCTAAAAATAGATATGACGAATATTATTAGCTCTTAATAATATTTGGACTCTAAACATTATCTTATTCTCTTGGAGCACTTCAGTTAAGTGCACAGATGTGGCACAGCAGCTGACAGAAGGAATTACGCTATTCCTGAGGGTTTACTGGAGCTAATGAATGAGGACTTCAGTTAGAACTCATGTGACAGAGTTTGGTGGAGTTATAGAAGTAGTTGATGGAGTTGTGTTCAGTTTAACTCAGTTAGACTCAGTTAAGCTAGTTGTATCTAGTCTAACTGATTGATACACTAGTGAGAGTGGTGTGTATTAATTAATAATTAATTCACTAAATAATAACTCATTAATCAACTGAATAATACATCAATTAACTACAGTGCATGGACAGTTTCAGTGGAGACCAGTGGAGAGATAGGTGAAAGGGCAAGATAGACTATTATTTGTGACTATAGTGATGCAATGATTGCATCCAACACTCAGTAGAGATGCCAATGAGGATTGCGTAGTCAATCCTGGAGCAATTCAAGTTCATTCAGAGCCATTCTTAAGCAGGGATTGCACAGTAGAGGCAGGCTAGCAGGTGGCAGAGATCGGTGCATGGATTTGCTAGATCGGGCCTGATTAGTGTGTAGCAATTGTATTGTACTGAGAGCTTGACATGTTCAGCTTTGTATGAGGATTGTTACATGATCTCTATGACATATATTATATACATATATTTTGGGTTTTTAGCTTCAAGCTTTCCCGTTAAATCACTGTGTTAATGTGTGTGAATGTTTATGGTTTCATGTGTGCATTGCAATTGATTTCATTTCTGCATGTGATGATCAATGGTGGAATAGATTATGTATTGTGCATGAAGTTAAATAGTGTGTGATCAGGAGAATCTTGGATATATAACACATAAGTTATATAATTTCTACAGAGATCATAGATGTGGATAAGGCCGCAAATGCCCATTAATTCATTTCGTAAGTTTGCTAACCTAAATCCTTAACTAGAATTGCACTGTAAACTTATCTATTTATAAAGTGTTATTACTAAATGGTGCAAACTCTGAATATATATTGCACTGTAAACTCATCTATTTATAAATTTTAATTAATGAATGGTGCAAACTGTGAATATATATTGTAAGTGCTTGAAGGATGCATATGAAACCAACGCAGTGAATAGGGGAACGCAGCTATCTGGGGGACATAAGCAAATAATAGTGATAGTGAGGGAAATTATCAAGAACTGTAGCATCTTGCTATTGGACGAAGAAACTAGTGCATTGGATGCCCATTCGAAGGTGGTGCTTCAGGAGGCATTAGATAGAGTAACGGTGGGACTAATGACTATAATCGTAGCTCATCGATTGGCTTCAATTTGGAATGTGGAGTGCATAGTAGTTATTGAGAAAGGGAGCATTGTTGAGCAGGAAAGTCACTCCCATCTCATGACCAAAGGTGAAGGCGGTGCATATTTTGGTCTTGTTAAAGGCAAACCATGAGTACTAGCAGGAGCAGCACCCAAGCGACAGAGCAAAAACATGCAACCAAAAGAACTCCATGAATATTTAGTGGCCGAGGAGCCCGCTTGCCTTGGGTTTCTATACTTCCCTGCGAAACCGTAGATATGAAGAAGGAAGGAAAGACAGTGGGCGGGTATATGTTGATCCAAATTAGCCTTTGCCTTGGCCATGGCCTTTCTAGGTGTCAATTTCATGTTCCTCTTCAAGCACACATAGAAACATCGTAGCCAAGTCAATTGAAGTTGTCAAGGGTTTTCTACCAGGTGGACTAAGGGTTTTGAACCAGGTGAATCAAAAATTTTGAGGGTTTTGAAGAATGTCAAGCACAGAAAACATAGTTGCGATTGAACCAAACATCAAAACTCCCACTAATTCTCTGAAGGATCAAGGCAATGCTCATTTCAAAGTCGTAATTATCTTAAAGCAGCAGTTGTTTACACTCAAGATATCAAGGTTGATCCTTCCAACACAACTCTTTACAACAATAGATCTACAGCATTTCTGAATCTTGTCAATCTTAGTAAAGCACTTGTTGATGTTGAAACAAAAATCAAGTTGAATCCAACATGGAAAAAGGGTTATTTCAAGAAATGTTGCATATTGGAAAAAATGGATCGTTGTGATGAGGTTGTGGCTGCTTTTTGAGATGCCTTGCAGCAAAATCCAAAAATCACAGAGGTGGCCACCAAAAATAAAATACTTTCACTACTGGCTCGGGATAAAAAGTAGACACAGGAGAAACAAGCAAAAACATGGCAAAAACACTAGAAAATTAGAAGTCGGAATTGGTTCAAAAATTCGAGTCTAAAGCAAGAAGAGATTTTTTCTTTCATTACTGATATAATAGAGGCAGAAGTAAAACAATGGCATGCAAATGGGAATGTGGATGCTAGGGTTACTTATCTCTTTGACAAACCAAAGGATCGCTTAGATGATGTTGCCATGATTGTAAATGTGGAAAACACATTTGAGTCACTAGAAACTTTAACAAATTGTGTGTCGTTTCTTAGACAACATGCAGTTCATACATCATCCAAAGCAACTTGCTTGGTTGTGCCAAAAAACGTGATATAATTTCCTCAGGTTTGAAAGGGGCAAGGAATCAGAAAGTGGAAACATGGGCACGAGATGGTTTATTTTTCCAATTGGGTTCATCTAAGGTCCGCAAACTCTGGTTTGTTCTGAGCTCAATTAAGAAAGGACAAACCTTGTGCAGGGACCCCAAAGCTTTACATTTGGACGCTCATGCCGTGCTTCCACCTCTTTTTAAATAGGAAAAACAACTGAATTTTTAATCCCTTATATTGTCAGCTTAGAGAGACTTTATATTTGGGCTATCTAGATGTCAAGGAATCCATTTTTCACTATCAAAAAGGAAAAGGTGAAGCTTCATTGATTTTCCAATGTCATTCATACAATTAATATATTTTTCCCTGAATTAATTGGTTTCCCCAATATAAATGACATTGTATCTTTAGATGTGAAAATTTTGGGGAATTGGGTTTTCTATGTTGGTTAATTTGTAGCCTGTCATTTGGCCCAATATCAGTTCCAACAATTTTGTTTGTGGTTCCTATGTACTCTCTTCCACGCTCTTTTCGTCATGGCATGTGAAATAATAATGGGTTAACTAAAATATAAATCATCTACCTTACAACATATATTTCATGTGACTGCTTTTCCCTCCTCAACTTGCCGTTGTTGCTAGAAGCAACACTTCCTTGTGCTTCTCTTTTAACCCCAATGGATAAAGAAAGCGAACTTGTCTGGCAGGTATAAAGCATTTACGCTAATTATAAAATATCATTAAAACTCATGCGTTGCGTGATACACAACATGACACATCTAAACGTGAAAACGTGAAAACCATGTACCCTTTCCCTCTAGCCCTGTGTCACCCCAGGACCAAAGTAGCAAAATCCATCTATCTATTTGCAACAAAAATTATTGTTTGTGCACGTGACGTTGAATCAAAAAAGCAGAAAGCACTAGAGGATGCAACATATTTGTTAAGAAAATAAAAAAGAAAGACAACGAAAATTTGGCTGGAGTGCAAGCAAATTTCAATAGAGTTTTGGTCGTCATTCGTGATAAATTAGGGAAAGCTAGAAGGCAAGGAGAATATTTGATTGCATTAACAAATAAATATGTCTACAAAAGAAAAAAATAATCTCGCATGGAAGATGTATCCCCACTCCCCGCCGTTACTTTGCACCTCTCGGTGCAAATGCTAGTTAAATATATACGAAGATATACCCGACAGGTTTCAACCCACGTGGGTTGGCCACCAAAGTGTTCTATGAAAGGTGTATACCAACACACCATGTTGTATTTATTAAAAATTTAATAGAGGCACACAACTTTGTATATAGAGTTAGGAGCTTGGAGACCAACTAAAATTTCGAAGCTATTTGTACGAACTGTACAGAGACCTTTTCAGTATGAACATTTGCTATGGATTCTCAAAGCTATTTGTAGGAACTATACTGAATCTTTTTTAGTATGAACATTTGCTCTGGATTTTTGAGGTCAAGTAGAACCTAGTGAAAAGTAAGAACATCTTGTTCGTGATGTTAAAGGGGAGGTAAGCAGAGGTATGGAAGTTAGATGTTTCCATCAATGCCAAATGGGGATGATGTTGGCACTGATGCCAAATGATCATGTCATTAAGGATGCCTGATGTCATATTCTGATTGTGTCAATCGATTAAGGTTGATTTATGTTTAATTCTAGACTGTTATTGTTGCAATATTTCTTGAAGTGCAAAGGTTAATAAGTGACGTGAAGTTCAAAAGTTGATAAGTGATGTGAAGTGCAAAGGCTGATCATTGTTGGTTATATTGATGTATAACTTACATTTAAAATGAAAAATGGCACAAGAGATTTTGAGACATAAGCTGGAAAATGGATATTTTTATTAAACAAAATCACTTGTACAACAATATAGTATATTACAAGTCACGAAATTCAAGAATCTTCATGTTGTTGATGCTAAAGACATTATAGAAGAATCCTCAAAGGCATTAACATGTGCCTGGGGAAAATCTAAAATAGAACTAAAAATATAGCTAATTCAAATCTGAAATTTTTTCAAGATTTGTCTTTTGCACTCATTATTGTTGACCTATATTATTTTAGCTCTTTTTTATATTACAAAATTCTTGAATTGAATTTTAGATTTGGAAATGAAGAGGTAATTATGAACAACCTTAGAAACCCGAGAGACAACTCCTCATTTTCGTATTCCTGAATAGAATACAAACAATCAATAAGTTATGCTTATAAAAGATATATTGTTGAATGAGAATGATGTTTTTTTTGGTGAGTTAAGAAACTTGTGTGAGAGTGTTCATGAGCAGCAACTTGGGGAGGAAGAAAAAAGAAAAGTAGCAAAAGAGGAACATAATTGAATAAGAGAAGATAAGCAACAAACATGAGGACACAAATTAATATCAGGTGACTAGAAAACTTGATTTTGTATTATGATTGGGAGATTATAGTTTCCTTTCAAGTTGTAGCTTGATAAAGAACATGTTGTAGCATATTGAGTTAGGAGCCTCCTGTGGGTTATATAGCCTACATAAATAGTTGTGGGAGTTGGAATTTCCTTGAGGTAGCAACCTCCTATGGGTTGAAGCCTACAAAAAATTTGATGTAATAGGGGAGTAAAAGATTGCCTTCACATCACTTTCAACCAAAAAAATTGTGGTTTCCTCCCTTTATGGGTTTCCACTTATATTTGGTGTCTTCATGTGTTGCTTGTTGAATGTTCCACTTGTGTGAATGCTCTTGAATTCTAAATATGTATATATGAAAGTGCCTCTCTATAGTAGCTACAAAAGAAACAATTAATAATTTAACATATATATAAGCCATTGGCTACATAAGCAGATATTTGAAAAGGGAAATTAAGTTGAGCTAAATAATTGGAAAGATACAATTACTAATTCACCCCCCTCTCAACAAATTTCAAATATTTGTCACCCCTTTCACACATCTCCACTTATGCACCTTTGTACACCATCCGAACCATCCCAACATTGACCAAGTCAGCCTGGTTGAGCACTTAACACAACGTGACAGGGGAATTACGTGGAACTTATTCATCGGGACAAGGCCATATTGCATCCTTTAAAATTGCCCATGATCTCTAACTCATAGGACCTACCAGACGAGGATTTATATGTTATTTAACAGTTTAACATCAACTAATTTCCCTCCCCCTTCTACACACATCTCCACTTATACACCTTTGTACATATTTCTGCCTCCACACACTTTTTAAAAAACCATATATTAAAATCCCACATTATATAAGTATTCAAAGCATAATCTACAATACAAAGCATCTTGGCATTAACAAAAGGGAAAATTATATTATTTTATCTTATGAATGAAAAAATATTTTGGTGAACTATCACAAAGTCACTGCGACCGAGCATTCGACAAAATGTGACCGTGGAACTAATTACCCAGGAGGAACTAATAATGCATCGTTTAAAATTTTCGATGGTAGCTGACCAACAACACTCGTAAGATGAGGAATTGTAATAATAAAATATATTATAATTATTAACTAATTAAAATAAATTAAATATAATATAATAATAAATTATTTTAATAAATTACTTCATTTATATTTTTTCCCTCTCTCAGTCAAACTAGTTGTTATACCTTAACGGCTAGTTGGATCCTCTCTCCATCTTTTTAACCCTGCCTACTTTATCTGATTTCTAATATTGTCTTGAAGATGAACAGCACTGGTTGGTTCAAAACGCGTCGATAATGCATGATCATATGTGATTATCACCAAAACTAGTTTTTTACAAAATATGGATCACAGAAGCCAAATTCCAAAAATTGTATGTCATTTAACATAAAGTCTAATACCAAGTACTTCCCCATATGCCCGTTCTGCATCGCGAATTTCATTTAACATTCAATTATATTCAATAAAAACCACTGCGCAAGGAAAGTGCACAATATCTACCATCCAAAACATCTTTCCATTGAACATGTCAACCTGGTCGAACATGACAAAACGTCACCGCTAAAGTAATACCCTAGGATGAACTTGATAATGCATCATTTAAAATTGTCGACAGTCGCTGATTAATAGGATGTGTGAGACACAAAATTATATGTTATTTTAACATATTCTAACACTCAACTATTTTCCCTTGCACATGTTCCCCTTTCACACACCTTTGTACAAATTGCTACCTTTGTACACCATCTGAACCATCCCGAGATTGACCAAGTCAACCCGACCAAACACTTCACACAACGTGACCTAGGAATTAAGTGGAACTTATTCCTTAGGACGAAGTCATAATACATCCTTTAAATTGCTGACGACCACTGACTAACAAGACCCGCGAGACGAGGATTTATATGTCATTTGACAGTCTAACATCAACTACTTTCCCTCCCCCATGTTCTCGTTCGACACACATCTCCACTTCTACATATTCCTGCCTCCACGCACTTTTTAAAAAAACATATATTAAAAAACCCACATTATATAAGTGTTCAAAGCACAATCTACAATACGAAGTATCTTGGCATTGATAGAAGTCAAGATTATCTTATTTTTTCTTGTGAATAAAAATATATTTTGGTGAACATTATCACCAAGTCACCAAGGCCAACCATTTGACACAATGTGACCGCGGAACTAATTTCTCAAGAGGATGGCTGCTTACTAATAACACTAGCGAGATGGGGAATTGTATGTCATTTAACAGAAAGTCCAAGAAAAGGTACGTCCCCAAGTTCCCCTTCTGCACCATGGATGTCATTTAACATCAAATTATATTCAACAAAAACTACCCCAAAATATTATTATTTAACATAAATATCGAATCACAAACAAAAGAGATTTAATTAATAGAGTCAACTAGGTAAAAAAATCATGCATTAAGCAAATAATTATTCAAAGGACAAGCTCATGAAAAATATGTGGATCATAATATAATAAACAACACTAATTATAACAATACACATAATAAAAATATGTAGATCACAATCTAATAAACAACACTAATTATACTAATACAAATAATACAAAATAAGTAATCTTATAAGTCTTAAATTTTCCCCGAATGCGGGTGACATGCCTCGAACGTGCAAGGACAACTCCTCCCATGCTCATGTTGACGACGCCCTGTAAACCCAACTCTAACCTGATGCGGACACTTAATTCGTTAATCATTCATAATGGCGCTATGTTGCACCTGACCTCCTGCCACACCTTGTATCTCACACATCCTTACTTGGATTATCCTTCATCGCATTTGTGAGTGTGCCACAATCCTTCATCGCATCTGCGGGCATTGTTGAGCCTCAAATTTGTGCTTTCCTTCACCTCATTTTACCTCATTTTCCCTTGTCCATTTCTATCTTAAACCCAATTGATCAATAAATATAGTTAAAATTACTTCTAGAATGATTTACATGACCGGATTTGTTGAAATTTGTGATTTTTGCCATTGGTTACATTTTGACCTAACTAGTCGTTGCACGTACATTCCGTAGCTAACCTGGGCTTATCTTCCGCAGCCACCGCGTTCGGGCATGTTTCGTGGCCTCTTGAGAAAAACCGCATATGGGCATGATCCACGTCCCGTCCTGTCTACATGGTTCGTTGCTCATCATGGAGGAAGAAATGGATTCTGGGTACGGTTATGCACGTGGGAACACATTTATGAAAGGAGACTCCTACTAGGACTGTCTCAGTCCAGATGTCGTTTCTTCTTCACGTAGCCACCTCAAAGACTCCTAAGATGATTCGGATAAGGAGAGACATTATTCCTAAATTGTTGTAATTATTGTTACTTGCATTTACTTTATAAACTCTTGAGTAGACCGAGAGCTTAGTTAGAGATTTTGTGTTAGATTTGCTGCTAGATTTTGTGCAAACTCTGTGATACATTCCTAAAAACGCAGAGTGTCATGTTCAAAATTTTGCATCGTTAATGGAGCAGACAAAGTTATTTTGAAGGCGTGATTTAATTTGGAGTTGAATGCCGTCAAGTGGTAGAGGGCCCCTGCCTCTTGCACGGATTTATTTTGCGTTAATTAGATAAGTTTTTCTAGCTGCCTTTACATTTTGCATTTGAATTAATAGTTGTTTTTGTTATCTACTATAGACGTTCTCATTCTAATTCTTCCACCAGAAGATACTCTTCCAAAAGACCATAATGATGAATGTTGAATGACTATAGTATTGTAGAAATAGGAGTTGAATTTGTGGTTATTTTAACTAGCTACTGTAGTCGTATCCATTCTAGCTCTTCCACAAGAAGACACTTTTCTAACAGATTAAAATGATGAATGTTGAATGACTATGGTATTGTAGGATTAGGAGTTGAATGTATAGTTGTTTTAACCAGCTACTGTAGTTATATTCATTCCAGTTCTTCCACAAGAAGACATTCTTCCAACAGATTATAATGATGAATGATGAAAAGCTATAGTACTGTAGGAATTGGTTGTAGTTTTTGCTATTCACTATCACAGTTACACTTGTTCTAATCACTCTTCCACAAGAAGAAATTCTTCCAAGACATCCTTAAGAAGTTCAAGACATGACCATGATAATGAATAATTTAGTTGTGTGTTTGTACTAAGTATCATCTCTGATCTTGCTCTTAAACGCTTGCCCAAGACATCATAAGAACGAGTAGGGTATGGATGTGATAACTTAGTTTTTCATTTGCTTCGCCTATCTGCCAATTGCACTCAATTTCACAGCTTAGAATTGTTCTACCCTTCCAAAAGAAGGAACTCTTCCAAAATATCAATAATGATGAACAAATGCATTGTGTAAATTTCATAGAGTAATGCATGTTAGTATAGTTGAGTTCGAGCCTCTCATATCAGATTTAATTCATGATCAAGCATTTCCATTTCAAGTTTGATGATGACTTATGGTTCAACATTGTTCTAGATTAGTGGCATCTTAGGTTCATTCTTAGATTAACTCATTGCACTTGCATCTCATATTCAAATTGTCATCCATTGCACAATAGATTACTTTAGTTGTTAGGATTAACAAGACAGCCTTCATTATTCACAAACATCTTCTTGTTCTAAAAACTACAACAGATCCATAGCCATAGGAACAGAAGACAACATCACTATAAGGTCTGAAACCTCTCTGCAATCTCCTCATCATTTTATAAACAGAGCTCTTCCTCAAAAGAACTACTTTGAACTGGAATCCAATAACTTCTTGAGTATAAGTTCTATGACATTCAATTAAATTGCAGAATAGAACTAGGAATTAATCATAGAATAAAAGAGCTTAGGACAGAGTATTGCATCATTAGTGTTTAATTGTTTAGTTAGAGGATTTGCATATTTAGTGATCATTTCTCAAGTTTAGTTTGTGTCATTTGCCTAAAAAGTCATTATCAAGCTTTTGCTTTCATTTAGTCATAGTTCAGATTCTGCTTCATTGTTTCCAATTGCATTTACCATTCCATACATTAGGCTTAACTCTGTTTTTGACCACCAACTTCTTTCCATTAGTTTTCTAGGCATTTTCATTGTGAGCATAAAACATCAAAAGACTAAAAACATCATAAATCAACATAAAAGACCAAAAACATCACAAAACACTACACACAACGCATTAGGAAACAAGCACCTAGGTACATATGGTACACTTCACTTCAGCAGTTTACAAATCCTGGTTGACAATTAAATGAGCTCAGTTTAGGAGACTAGATTGAGACCCAACATTTTGGCGTCGTTGTCGGGGAAGTGAAAACTAGGTAACCTTTGTTTCTTAGCATCCAAAAACAATTTTATGCGTAGGGAGAGAGATTCAAGGGGAAGATTTATAAGCAACAGAGGCAGAAGTTTGATTTCTAGAACACCACTTGTTTCATCTAGACCCAGAACTAGTACACCTTCAACTCAAACCCATATTCCATCCTTTACTGATCCTGGACTTCTAGAAGATCTAAGGACACCTATTCCATTAGAGAAACCTTCCACTTCATCCACTAAACCTGCCATAGAAGAGGATCCAAAAACTTTTGTTGAGGACACAAACCTTTCTACTTCCACAAGAGAGTCAACCATGGCAGAAGAAGGAGGAGGAGGAGTTGTTAATGGAGAACACACATTGTTTGGAGGAGGTAGAGGTAGAGGTAGGGGAGAAGGAGGAAGAGGAGAAGGAGGTAGAGGTGCAGAAGGAGGAAGAGGTAGAATAGGAAGCTCTTTTGGGTTCCCTATACTTGATGAAGAAACCAATACAACCATGAAAAAAATTTCACCCTCTGTCCTTCCAAACTTCTATGGACTTAAAACTGAAGATCCTGAAACTTTCTTATTCGAATTTGAAGTGCTGTGTAGGACTTATGACTATCTACAAGATGCTCAAAAACTGAAATTATTTCCTTCAACTTTGAAGGGAGCAGCATTGAAGTGGTTTATGAGTCTAATCAGTAGCTCTATTAGAACATGGGAAGACATGAAACAAGCATTTCTAGAGAGATACTTTGATTATTGTATGCCGGTTAATCATAAGGAAGAAGTGTTCAAGATGTTACAAAAAGAAGATGAAAACTTAGAAGATTTGTTGGAAAGATTTAAATACAACATAAAAAGGGCACAAATGGAAAACCTAGATCCAGACACTTTAAAAGCTCTTTTGTTGAAAACAATTAGGGATGAATGGTTGGATATCCTTAACATGATGGGAAAAGGGGATATATCACAACTCACATTAACTGAAATATCTGAGTTATGTATCAACCTTTCCAGAGGGAAATCTAAAACTGCCAAAGGTCCAAGAGATCCTGCTCTTGCAAGGGCAAGTAAATCTGCTTCTGGGACAGTAAGTAGATCAGAAATAGGACATATGCTTGATGATTTTAAATCCGACATCTTAGGGAGTCTTAGTGAACAAATAGACACCCTCAAGATACAAAACAAGCAAAAGGCTGAATCTGATGCCTTGGCAATCTTTTGTCCCAAATGTAGGAAGAAACATGCCTTGAGAGAGTGTCCTCTAAATGTAAAAGTTGTAGAAACCTGTGCTATTTGTTCTGAGAAACATGAGACCAAGAGTTGTCCTTCTCTTCCTGGTCTCAAGGCTGTTTTTCAGGAAGAAACTCCTACAGACTCCACAGAATCTCTTAACTTTGTATCTAGAAGACCTTGGCAGGGACCTCAGACACAAGGATTCCATGATCAAATGTATAATCAACCTCCACCTTGAAATTCTTGGCAGCAACCTTGGCCCCAATTTCAAAATCAATCTCAATCTTGGGCACAAGGAACACAAAGTCCCTATGGAAGATACTCTCCATATTATCAGTATCCACCATCCTATCCACCATATCCACATTTTTATCCTCAAAATTCCCAACAAAATTTTCCTAAAAATCTTCAACAAAATCCTCAACAACATCATCCGAACCAACCTCATCAAAATCAACCACTTCCATTACCATTCCCTCAAAAATCCAATCAATTGCCAGCTCAGCCCATACCAAACCCTAATAATAAGAACCCTCAGAATACATATATGATAGAAGTACAACAATTTCCAACTTATTTAATTACTCCTCTAGACCTTAGTGATGTTCAACTTAGGTCTGGAAGGATACTTGAGAAGAGGAAACCTTCTGTGATCATACAAGAACAAGATAATTCTGAGGAAGACTCCCTACGGGTTAATAAAAGTCTTGGGGAAGATACATCCTTTCAAGACCAAAACATTGAAAAACTAAAACAAAAAGATCCAATAAATCCAACTCCAGTATTAGAGCAACCATCCACATCTACTTATATACCTCCCTTTCCGGAAAGACTACAAATTGATAAAGGTGTAGAAAAACAAATAATGGTGCCTAATTATGATTTCTTGGATGAATTGAGAAATGTTTGCATTAAAATTCCATTATTGCAAGCCATCAAGGAAATCCCAATTTTAGCCAAAACAATAAAGGAGTTGAGTATGAAGACAACAAGAAAAAAGAATAAGAGAAACCAAGAAAATTCAACTGGTAGGACAAATAGCAGACATTATGATGGGTAAGATTACCATTCCAAAGTACCTTGACCCAGGAAATCCAGTTGTCAAAATTCACATCAATGGAATTGAAATTCAAAACACAGTCATTGACTTAGGAGCAGCAATAAATATCATGAGTAGACAAATCATGGACAAACTGAAATTTCCTAATCTTCTCTTTACACCCACACTATTACAATTAGCAGATAGATCTGTGATCAGACCAGATGGGGTAATAGAAGACATTCCAGTGTCCCTAGACTCTTGGGAGTACCCTGTGGATTTCATGATCCTAACACCCAAGAATAATCTAGGAGGCCATCCTGTTATACTAGGAAGACCTTGGTTGGTTACAGCTGATGCTTTTATTAGTTGTAGGTCCGGTGATATGTATATTTCTGATGGTAGTTCAACAAAGAAATTCACTTTATATCCTCCAGCTAGGACAATTACAGATCTAGATGACACTCAATGGATAGAGGATGAATAATATTTACAACCACTCTTCACAATTTCAGAAATTAGTGAAGATAATCAAATTCTGAATACTCTAGAAAAATTTGAATCCTCTCCAGAACACAAACATGAATCATTTCAAGAGGGATCCAATATTGAGTTTTTGTCATCTAGGCAGATGTCTCTTCATTCTATGGACAAATTTGGCAGCTCTACAAGTGAAATTTTTCCAGGCAAAACCTTGAACATAAACAAAAACCTAGAAAATTCTCAACAAGAAGAGTTAGTCAAAGTATTACAGAGACATTCTTCTGCATATGCATGGGAATACACTGACATGAAAGCGATAAGTCCCAAGACTTGTACTCATCACATCTATATAGAGGCAAATTGCAAACCAATTAGACAGCCTCAAAGACGGATGAATCCAAATCTTAGGGAAATTGTCAAGGAAGAACTGCAAAAATTATTAAATGTTAATTTCATCTATCCTATTTCAGATAGTCAGTGGGTTTCTCCTTTGGTGATTGTGCCTAAGAAAAATGGGAAATGGAGGGTGTGTGTTGACTACCGAGAACTGAATAAAGCTACTCTTAAAGACCATTTTCCCTTACCTTTCATAGATCAAGTATTAGATACATTAGCAGGTAAAAAGTACTTTTCATTCCTAGATGGGTTTAGTGGTTACAATCAAATCCAAATAGCACTTGAAGACCAAGACAAAACCACATTTACTTGTCCTTGGGGTACCTATGCCTACCGAGTATTTCCATTTGGGTTATGCAATGCACCTGCAACATTCCAAAGGGCAGTATTAGGAATTTTTTCTGATCTGATACATGACTGTGTAGAGGTGTATATGGATGATTTTACAGTTTATGGGGATACATTTGAAGAGGCTTTAGAAAACTTGGAAAAAGTCTTAAAAAGATGTCAAGAAGCAAACCTTTCACTTAGTCATGAAAAATGTTTTATGATGTTCACTGAAGGTATTGTTTTAGGGCACCACATTTCAGGGGATGGGATTAGAGTAGATGAGGCGAAAGTTAAAGTTATTTCCAACCTATCCATTCCAAATTGTCAAAAAGATGTTAGAATTTTTCTAGGATTTACAGGGTATTATCGGAGATTTATAGAAAACTTCACCAAAATAGCATCTCCTCTCTTCAAATTACTCACCAAAGATTGTGAATTTAAGTGGACTTCTGATTGCCAGTTAGCTTTTGAAACCCCGAAAACCAAAATTTCTGAAGCACCTATATTAAGGGGACCTAACTGGAAGTTACCTTTTCATATCTCGACAGATGCTTCCGATACAGCTCTAGGAGCAGTATTGGGACATAAAGATTTAATTCCCTATGCCATCTATTATATCAGTAAAAATTTGACTCCTGCAGAGTTAAACTATATTGTAACTGAAAAAGAGTTTTTAGCTGTTGTTCATGCCATTAACAAATTTAGACACTATATAACAGGCTATGAAACTTTTATTCACACTGATCATTCTGCCATTAGATACTTAATGAATAAATCAATCACTAATGGAAGAGTTATAAGATGGTTGTTATTATTGCAAGAATTCAACATTACTATTCTAGATAGGCCTGGAAAACAAAACACTGTGGCTGATTTCCTGTCTAGAATTCAAAATATCAAAGATGACACTCCGGTTGAAGATCAATTTCCTGATGAATATCTTTTTGCAATCTCTACTCAAACTCCATGGTTTTCTGATATTGCCAATTATTTATTTTCAGGAAAATTTCCTTTAATTATGAATGCAAGGGATAAAAGAAAAATCATTAATGATAGTGCAAGATATTCATGGGTCGCTAATGAGTTGTACAAGACAGGTCCAGATTTGATTATTAGAAGGTGTGTTCGTGAAGATGAGATGCCTGAAATTCTCAAGGCATGTCATGATGAACCTTGTGGCGGACACTTTGCAGATAAGAGGACAGCCTATAAGATCCTTAATTTAGGATATTATTGGCCATCTTTGTTTAAAGATGCAAGGGAGCATGTCAAAAGGTGTGACAGTTGCCAAAGGGTAGGGAAACCTTCTCCTTCAGGTGAGATGCCATTACAACCTCAGGTACACATTGAACCTTTTGAAAAATGGGCTTTGGATTTTGTGGGACCTATTAGTCCTCCATCAAGACAAAAGAAATATATATTAGTTTGCACTGATTATGTTACTAAATGGGTAGAAGCTAAACCATTACTTGTTGCTAATGAATCATCTGTAGTTAATTTTCTTTTTGAGGATATTTTTACTTGTTTTGGTGTCCCAAGGGAAATTGTTACAGATCAAGGAGCTCAATTTACATCAAGGCTAGTGGAGCAAATGATGGAGAAATACAAAATCAGACATAGAACATCTACTCCTTATCATCCACAAGAAAATGGTCAAGTGGAATCCACTAATAAGGTCATTGAAGGAATCCTAACAAAGACCGTTCATCTACATAGAAGAGATTGGGTAGATAGGCTTCCTGAAGCCTTGTGGGCCTATAGAACTACATGGAGAAACACAACAGGCCATACTCCTTATGAGCTTGTTTATGGGAAGCAAGTTTTGTTTCCTATAGAGTTCCAAATTCAAACATTCAAGATGGCAATTCAGCTAGGACTTGATCTAACGGAGGCACAAAAGCATAGACTGGAGCAAATTAATGAATTGGATGAGATCAGACAAGATGCAGTTCAGAAAACAAGTCTAGTCCAACAGCAAAGGGCTAGATGGCATGACAAGTACATCAAGGAGAAGAAATTCAAAGAGGGTGATTGGGCTCTCTTGTTTGATTCAAAATTCAAGGATTTTCAAGGGAAATTTCAGACACATTGGCTTGGGCCATGTGAAATTGTTCGAATTTTTGATAATGGGGCAGTAAAAATCAGAACTATAGATGAAGAGGAGGTCACTTTTCTTGTGAATGGTCATAGACTGAAGCTATACCACAAGCCACTCTCAAGAGAAGAGTTTGTCAAGAAGTTCCAAGAAGACAGTGATGTGAAGTTAATGAAGAAGAGTCTCTCTTCTTCATCAACTTGATTAAAATTTCTGAAGCATTTTTATTCTGAAAAAAAAAAAAAAGAAAAAGAAAAAAAAAGAAAAAAAAAAGAAGGGTATAAACATGAAAACCAATCATTGATTGGCATGTTTATACAGAAAATATAGGGTGAAAATCAGAGTCTCTCTGACACTCTAACTTTTCCCATTTTTGTTTTTATAAGCAGCTGTTATAAAAATTATAAGTACAGTTCCATAGTGCTTATGATTCATTTCATCTCACTCTATTTACTTATTCATCCATACTCCATCTCATCCATCATTCATATTTCATTCCATTCCACATCTCATTCATCTCACTCCATCTTCCATTCATCTCATTTTCATGTCAAAACACAAAATTTGATATCTTGCTGTAAGTGAATAAAATATGTCATGAACTGCAGTACAACCCTTATGTTCCTTCATTCCATTTCATGAACTGAATCCATTCCATTCCATTATCCACTTCATACATATCATAATCCATCATCCATTTTCATTCATACCACATAACATTTCACCCATACTTCAAAAACATTCCATTTTCATGATTAAAGTGTTTTACAGGAACATTCTGCAGCTCAGTGGACATTCTGCAGCTGATCAGCCTTTCTGCAGCCCGTTAGTCTTTCCGCAGCTACAAATCCTGAAGACATCAATTAGTAGACATCAGAATTACAATAAAGTGACCCAGTGAATTCATGAATAAAAAACATCAAGAAATTTATGAAAGATTCCTCCAAAGATGAGCAGAGAAGATAAAGGCTACAAAAATCAAATAAAGGGCAGAGGTAACAAGTTTTAAATTACAATGGCATTTCATAAAAATTTAGCATAGTTTAGTTATGGATTATTTGAAAGTGTTGTTTTAATTGTTTTTATTGATCAAACACCAACAAACCCTTTACAGACTTTATATTAAAATCTTCCATTTCAAATTTCATATCCGATAGCATTTAAGCGGTGAAACGGCCAAAGCATTTGAATTTTCCACGTCTCTTAACCAAGACATTTAATGATGATGATTCCCTCTTCCGTCGTAAAATCCTCCGCCGTCTCCTCAATCATTAATACAATCCCTCCACCTCACTCCACTACTCCATTCCGTGACCACTACCATAACTTCATTCCGTAGCCGGCATTCCATTCCGAAGACAGAGATATTATTATCACCAGAAGCAGAGCTAAAGGATATCAGTTTGAATAACATTGAGCATTGTAAACACAGAGCAGAGTAGAAAGGTAAATTTGAAAGTATAACAGTGCGAGGACTTGAAGCCACTTGATTCTGTGGGCAGATAGAATATCACTGTGGACGGAGTTTGAAGCATTTTCACTATCAACACAGAATTGTAGCAGAGTGGAGTTTGAAGTCTTTTGTTACTAAAAAAACAGAGGTTTTAAAATTGAAACCATTTGCTACCAGAGACAGAGGTGTTGTAGTGTTAAGTTCGAAGTCTGTTGTTACCAGAGACAGAGGTGTTGTAGTGTTAAGTTCGAAGCCTGTTGTTATCAGAAACAGAGGTGTTGCAGTGATTGAAGTTTGAAGCATACCATCTGCTACTAGAGACAGAGGTGTTGAGTTTGAAGTCTGTTGTTACCAGAGACAGAGATGTTGCAGCGTTGAATTTGAAGTCTTTTGCTACTAAGAGCCAGAGGTATTGCACAAAAAGAAATTTGAAGCCATCTGCCATTTTCAATCAAAGACATTTCAGCTCGAAATTTGAAACTGCTTTCATCATCAAACAAAGGCATAGCACTCCGACATTCAATTGTCAACAGAAGCATATCAGTTCAAGGTTTTAAAGGCATTTGTTATTATCAATCAGAGGTATGTTATTCCAAAATTGAAGCCATTTTCATTTAGAGCTTGAAGCCATTTCAGTTCGAAAGTGAAAGTCATTGTTTTGTGGGTAGAAGAGTGTTAATTTGATATTGAAAAATCATGGGATTAATTGTAAGGACTGAACCTGTGGGTTCAAAATATTTAGAAGGTTACCCACAATGCAAGGAAATGTTACAACAAATAGGATGGCTTCAATTTTTGGAAAAATTTAATGGCTTCCATAAGGAAGTCACTAAAACATTTGCCAGATCATTTCAAGGAACCGAAGTTAAAATAGGGGATGTCAAGTTTACTGTCACTGAAGTTTTTATTGCAGAGGCTACAGGATTGTCCAGAACTGGGGAAAGATGGTTTAAAATAGGGAATTCCACAATGACTCCTGGAAACAAATTTTAAAATCACCAAATATGGATGTTAGTGTATTCAAGAAAGGAATTCCCAGTACTGCATTGAAAAGAAAATGGAGAAACATACTACTTCTTTTACAAAAATTTGTTACATGTGAGGGTAGATATGGGAAATTTTATGTCTACCACATTAGACTAATGATCCTTTTTCTGGGAGAAGATTTAAATCTACCATATTTCTTGCATCAAAGTCTGAAGAAGATGGCTTCCTGTGTTCAGAGAAGAATTCAATTTTTAGAGACAACCCTGTATCATCATGGTTTGGTCAAAATTTTGATTGAGCATCATCTAGCTAAAACAAATGATACATGGGATGATTTCTTAACAAGAAATCATTTTGAAGAAGCAAAAGAACCATCACCTGAACCACAGCCTACAAAGAGAAGTAGGAAATGGAGGGCTTCAAAAGTTGAAATTGACAAACCAGCCCAAGAGAGCAGTGAAGAAATCATTTTGGAGAAGTTGACTCGAATCAAGAGGCAACTTAAGGAAGAAAAGATAATCAAGGAATCTACCACAGAAAAAGAAGAAGGATCCTCTCAGCTTAGGAGAAGCCACAGATTAAAGGGAAAACTGAAGAAAACATCAATCAAACAAACGGGGGTAATCAATATTGAAGATGAAGAAACATCCATTGAAGAGGATGATGAAGAAAAATTTTATGAAGGCACCCCTGAAATTGATCCTGCTCAACAGGAAATTTATGACTATGTGGAAACTTTAGAGAGGACAGCTTCAGAAAGCAGAGAGAGAACCCCCAGTCCTCCACTGTCTGAAATTGATATATTAAGAAGGGATAGGTATGAGTTGGAATTATTGAATACACACATCAAAAATGAGAATGAAATTCTCAAAGATCAAATCAAGCTCAAAACTGATATGAACTCAACCTTATCCCTGCATATAGACAAAGTGGAGAGGACCAATGAGAAGTTGAAGACAAGGAAAAAAAAGCTAATCAGGGCACTCACCAACCTCAGGTTCAAACTTGTTATCAGGAAACCCAGAAGACCTCTAGCTTCCAGACAAAGGAGAAGAAGGGGATTAGATGTCCTTGCAGAAGCCTCTGAATTCATAGGATAACTTGCATGAGGACATGCAAAGAGACAACAGTGGGGGTATGTTGAGCCTCAAAATTGTGCTTTCCTTCACCTCATTTTACCTCATTTTCCCTTGTCCATTTCTATCTTAGACCCAATTGATCAATGAATATAGTTAAAATTACTTCTAGAATGATTTACATGACTGACTTGTTAAATTTTGTGATTTTTGCCATTAGAAAGCATTTTGACCGGAACTAGCTGCAGAATGCAGACATTCCGTAGCTAACCGGCGATTCTGCAGCTGCCTTCATGTTTGAGTATGTTCCAGGTGGCCTCTTGAGAAAAACCGCATATGGGCATGATCCACGTCCTGTCTACATGGTTCGTTGCTCATCATGGAGGAAGAAATGGATTCTGGGTACGGTTATGCACGTGGGAACACATTTATAAAAGGAGACTCCTACTAGGACTGTCTCAGTCCAGATGTCTTTTCTTCTTCACATAGCCACCTCAAAGACTCCTAATATGATTCGGATAAGGAAAGACATTATTCCTAAATTGTTGTAATTATTGTTACTTGCATTTGCTTTATAAACTCTTGAGTAGACCGAGAGCTAAGTTAGAGATTTTATGATAGATTTGCTGCTAGATTTTGTTCAAACTCTGTGATACATTCCTAAAAACGCAGAGTGTCATGTTCAAACTTTTGCATCGTTAATGGAGCAGACAAAGTTATTTTGAAGGCGTGATTTAATTTGGAGTTGAATGCCGTCAAGTGGTAGAGGGCCCCTGCCTCTTGCACGGATTTATTTTGCGTTAATTAGATAAGTTTTTTTCTAGCTGCCTTTACACTTTGCATTTGAATTAATAGTTGTTTTTGTTATCTACTGTAGAAGTTCTCATTCTAATTCTTCCACCAGAAGATACTCTTCCAAAAGACCATAATTATGAATGTTGAATGACTATAGTATTGTAGAAATAGGAGTTGAATTTGTGGTTATTTTAACTAGCTACTGTAGTCGTATCCATTCTAGCTCTTCCACAAGAAGACACTTTTCCAACAGATTAAAATGATGAATGTTGAATGACTATGGTATTTTAGGATTAGGAGTTGAATGTATAGTTGTTTTAACCAGCTACTGTAGTTATATTCATTCCAGTTCTTCCACAAGAAGACATTCTTCCAACAGATTATAATGATGAATGATGAAAAGCTATAGTACTTTAGGAATTGGTTGTAGTTTTTGCTATTCACTATCACAGTTACACTTGTTCTAATCACTCTTCCACAAGAAGAAATTCTTCCAAGACATCCTTAAGAAGTTCAAGACATGACCGTGATAATGAATAATTTAGTTGTGTGTTTGTACTAAGTATCATCTCTGATCTTGCTCTTAAACGCTTGCCCAAGACATCATAAGAACGAGTAGGGTATGGATGTGATAACTTAGTTTTTTTTCATTTGCTTTCAGTTCATTTGCTTTCAATTGCACTCAATTACACAGTTAGAATTGTTCTATCCCTTCCAAAAGAAGGAACTCTTCCAAAATATCACTAATGATGAACAAACAGATTGTGTAACTTCATAGAGTAATGCATGTTAGTATAGTTGGAAAGCTCCGGAGTTTCATTGCATTTAATTCATGATCAGTTACTTCATTTCAAGTTTGATGATGACTTATAGTTCAGCATTGTTCTAGCTTAGTGGCATCTTAGGTTCATTCTTAGATTAACTCATTACACTTGCATCTCATATTCAAATTGTCATCCATTGCACAATAAATTACTTTAGTTGTTAGGATTAACAAGACAGCCTTCATTATTCACAAACATCTTCTTGTTCTAAAAACTACAACTGATCCATAGCCATAGGAATAGAAGACAACATCACTATAAGGTCTGAAATCTCTCTCCAATCTCCTCATCATTTTATAAACAGAGCTCTTCCTCAAAAGAACTATTTTGAACAAGAAACCAATAACTTTTTGAGTATAAGTTCTGTGACATTCAATTAAATTGCAGAATAGAACTAGGAATTAATCATAGAATAAAAGAGCTTAGGACAGAGTATTGCATCATTAGTGTTTAATTGTTTAGTTAGAGGATTTGCATATTTAGTGATCATTTCTCAAGTTTACTTTGTGTCATTTGCCTAAAAAGTCATTATCAAGCTTTTGCTTTCATTTAGTCATAGTTCAGATTCTACTTTAGTGTTTCCAATTGCATTTTCCATTCCACACATTAGACTTAACTCTGTTTTGATCACCAACCCCTTTTCTATTAGTTTTCTAGGCAATTTCATTGTGAACATAAAACACCAAAAGACCAAAAACATCATAAATCATCACAAAAGACCAAAAATATCACAAAACACCACATACAACGCATTAGGAAACAAACACCTAGGTACATATGGTACACTTCACTTCAGCAGTTTACAAATCCTGGTTGACAATTAAATGAGCTCAGTTTAGGAGACTAGAGTGAGACACAACAGGCATGTCACAATCCCTCACCGCATCTACGCTCGTGCCACAAGTCATCAAAACTCACTGAAGCTCCCCATTCCACTATCTCTTTGTTGCTCCAGTCAGACTCTAGAACCATTTATGTTTATTCCCTCGTCATCTTGTCGTTGTTGCAGCTTCCCTGCGTGCTCCCTCTGACACACGCCCACTTGTAGCGTGCTCCTACCACTATGATCCTCCTTGTTGCACACCCGCTACAGCGAGCTTCCCGGTTGAGCCCCTCCCTGTGGAAAACCGCCCCTCCTTTTCTCCTCCACACTGTGCATTATCTGTGGTGTGCTCCCCTGTTGCGCACCCCCCTGTTGTGCACTCCCCTCTGCGCACCTCTGCTGCGCATTCCCCTGCTCTTGCCCTGGCTTCCCTTCCTCTACCCGTCAACTTACCCATGGCCCTGAGACAGTGTTAAAATCCCACCAAGGGCAGCCAAAGAGGCGCGTTCTCGGGGGGTTATCATCGTGGTCAAGATCAAAGTCTGGAATTCATTAAAGGTTCCTCTTCAGGCAGCCATGACAGGGAGGCCGCTCAAATGCCTGAACGCACTCAGGAAGAGATTGTCTTAACTCCGGAGAAACTGAGGGGAAAAAGAGGCCCCAGGAAGTCTACCATAGCGCACTCTGAGCTGCCCACTCCATGGAAAATCGAGCCACTCTTTATTCACAAGCCAGCAAAGGAGGAGACAAACGTCTGGATCATGGATTCAATTGGAGTCCGGACCAGATTTTTAGATGCAGAGTACCATGTTGCTCCAATCATCCGCGTAGCCCCCCCCCGAAGCCCCCGCGCGAGCCAACAGCTGAGGAGGAGGACCTCGCTACAAAGGATGATGAAGCCACATCATGACTGCACGGTAGCTCGGTTCTTCTCCGTGTTTTTTCAACTCAGTACATACTATAGCTATTTTGTTTTTATAAGTGTTATGGAACATTTTGTAAAACATGATTGTTTGACCATGTTAAGGGGATGGTTTCCTCCCAGGAGGCAACCCCAAACCTGTTCTATTTTGAAAACTACAAGGTTGGGATTAGATAAGCACCGCTTGCCATCTCAACCTACTGCCTATGTAAAGTTTCTTTTATGATCTAATATAGCTTAGCCTAATTTACAAAAAAAAAAAAAAAAAAAAAAATTCCTCTAAAAAAAAAAAAAAAAAAAATCCTCTAAAAAAAAAAAAACTCTTAAATTTTAATAGTTGAATTTCCTAAAATAACTTAAAAGACATGGAGGAGCTTTGTTGCTATTTCCCTTATTATACATGGGGCACACATGGCATTACACATTCAATTTTGCTTTTGAATGTGTATTACTTTGTCTTTGACCAAATTTTTTTCATGCTTATCTATAGTTTAAAATTGTGAATTTAATTTTTGTTATTTTATTATTATTATTTAAATTTATTTATTTGTAAGGTGATTGGTTGAGGTCATATTATGGGCTCTTTAGTAACTTCCATTACTAACTAAAGCCAATATATAATTTTTATTTTTTTATTAGTTACTATTTTTTTGTTTTTTGTTTTATTTCATTTTTGTTTATTTTTTTCCTTTTTATTATTATTTTTATTTTTTTCTATTATTTCCATTTTCATGAATTATAGTGTTTTATTCATATTTTCAATTTAAGGTGACAAATTTTAAAGAGGAAAAAAAAAATTCCAATAACATTTTTTTAATTACTCTTTAATTTGACTTGTATTTTTTTGTCTTTTTTCTATGGTTTTTTTTTTTTTCAATTGCAATTCCATTAATCATATATATTTTTTGGTTAATTTGTAATCTAACTTTATTTCCCCCTCCCCTTCACCTTTCTATAATTTTCTTTCGATAGAAGCAACAAAAATAACAAATTAATAAAATTTAAGTCTAATTTTCTTGGGTTATCTTATATATACATATCTCATTCTTCATTCTACTCAAATCTTAAAGACCTCTTGTCATTATTCTCTACACTAAAATATTAGAGTTTTGGAAAATGACAACTTCTTAAGTTAAAGTTGACAGTGTGATTCTTGTGATTATTGTGTATTATTATTTTTTTCCAAAGAAAAAATCAAACTTTATATTGAGAGTATAAAAAGTTACTTAGTATGTGCCTTTTGTCATTCAAAAAACGGTATGCTCTTGTCCCAATAAACAAAGCGAAAGAGACATAGAGTTACCGTGTTGTGGAGAAACAAATTTAAACAATTAATTCCTTCCACCCCACCTTTCATAGTTTACTGAAAATGCACCCTTCTCGTTATACCTGGGCCTCCTCTACAAGAGGACAATAGCCCACATAGGAAAACTGAGAAGAGCCAGTATGTCTTTTGATTTCATATGTCCAAGTAAAAATGAAAATTGTAGTAACCGAATCGGGCCTCCTTCAGTAGAGGAAAACAACACGAGAAATGTGTGCAACATATATAAAGTTTGTGAGTGTAACCAAAGCAGTCTATACAGCATATCAGGAAAAATAAAAAGTTTAGATCCAGGTCAATAGACAAAATCTGAAGAAAAACGTGGAATAGAAAACAACAGACACAGATAGATCTGTGACTCGGCCGCTGAAAAACGATAGCAAATGTTAGGGAGCAAAGGGCGGCTAATCTAAGGAGCGGATCAAGTCCCCTTCAATTTATTTTATGCCCAGACTCCTAGAGCCTGTTGTACACCCTCCTTAGAAAGGAGGTCTACATCCATGTTTTGTTCCCTATAGATATGGCATACAAGAATTTTATTAAAAAAAGTGTTTCAATGATATAACTTCTTCTAAAAGAGGCAGTAGCATAAAATTTTGACATTTGAATTATGCATTAAACCATTTAATGATATTCAAGGAGTTGCCAAAGATCTAGGCCTTTCTCACACTAAGGTGGATAAGCCAGCAAAGAAGAAGTTTGAGAGATTGAAGTTATGCAAAGTTGTTGGTTCCTAATCCCAATCCTACTGATGTTATTAGAGTCTTCCCGGATGGGAGATAGATTAAATCTCGGCTCTGCAAATATTTTGTGGGTTCGAGGCTCTGTCAAAATAGGCCCAAGGGATGTCTCCTCTAATCTCTTCTGCCTTGACGTCCCTCTCTTTTTTGGAGGGGATGGAGAGAGGGATATTTTCAAAAATAGATGCACCTTCTATAGCTAGGAGTTCAGGAGGGACTGAAGAATCCCGGAAGATAACCCTATTCTAAGCGATCCAGGTTCCCCAGGAGAAAATCAGCCGAAGATTTTTAACTCTATCATCCTTGGCTTCATTCCACTAGGAAAGCCAGGCTTCATGGATGGAGGGTCCCCCCCAAACAAGATTGACGTTTAAAATTCGCAAGGATCCATCCCAAAGATTTTTGTTGTAAGGGAAAGACATGAACAGATGGAGGATGGACTCCTCGTTTCTTTTACACAGAGAGCACCAGCCAAGTCCTATCTTGCTTCTTTTCTGAAGAAAATCCCAAGTTGGGACTTTGCTTTTAAGGATGCACCAAAATAAGAGCCTAGATTTTGCAAGGGATTTGAGTTTCCACAAGGCCTTGGATCACCAATCAGGATCATCCCACCCTTTTTGAGCCATCAGCCAATTATACCCAAATTTGGGGGCATATTTCCTCGAGGGGGAATGAACCCATATCAACGTGTCTGGGCGATCATGCACACGAAAATTTGATCTTTGAAGTTCCATAATGAATCCCATCCACTCCTCCAGACATTGATCATCAATTTGTAAATCATCTCCTGATTTCCATGCTTGACCCCATACCATGGAATGACCTGCAAGCTTTATCTAGCTAAGTCGATTGAATCCTTTAGATGATAGGTGCTTAATCAAGCCCCTGGATAGGGCAAAGGACCCATTGTAGACTACCTAGGGGTACTGCCCAATTCTGACCAGTTATCCATTCCCTACCTGCCAAGCCAAACCTTTCTCGATGATGTTTATTGAATCCATCATGGCTTTCCAGAAAACCAAGGCCCTAGCATGTTTTTTGAGTGGAGATCTGAGCTAATCTTCGAATGGATTGGGTCAATATACTTCCTTTTGATGATCGAGGTCCAGAGGTTATCCTTGGTGATTAATCTCCACCCCAATTTGGCTGCCAGGGATGGAGCAAAAGCATTGAAATCCTTTATACCCCATCCTCCCCAGTCCTTTGTTCACGCCACTTTCTCCCATGCCACCCAGGGTATAACTGAGTCCTCCTTGGACCCTTCCCAAAGGAATATACTGCACATGCACTTGATTTTTGAAAGGATTACTTTAGGCACCCAGGTTAGAGCAGTCCAGTAAACTGGGATAGCTAGAAGGACCAATTTTATCAGCATGAGTCTTCCCGCCCGGGATAGCCACTTAAAGCTCCAATGCTTTATTCTCGTTTCGATCTTTGCCACCAACCAGTGCCAATACAGAGTTCGGTATGAGTCAAGTTTAAGAAAAAAAAAAACCATATATTTGAAGTTGTCAGAAAACTTCTTTGCTTCAAAAGGGAGCTCTTTAGTGATCCTTTTGGCCTCCATCCCTGAGAAGCCTTCAATGGTTACAAAGGTTATTTTACCATTGATACACAAGCTTGTAGCTTTGAGGAAAAGGTATAGAATATATTTAATGTGCCTTATTTCCAATCTACTACCTAAGCTAAACAAAATGATGTCATCCATGAACAAAAAATGTGTGATACAAATATTTACAGCTACCTCGATCCCTTTGACTTCTACCCTCCTTGCGTCAAGGATCAGCTGGCTAAGGCCTACCGTGGCTAAAAGAAAAAGAAGGGGCGAGAGGGGACAGCCCTGTCGTAGCCCTCCCTGACTCTGGAAGAAAGGGGTAGTTGTCCCGTTAATCAGTACAGCAAAACTGATGTTTGAGATGCATCCCATCACCCAATTGATAAAAGATATCCCGAAACCAAGATGGGTTAAGAGCACAACAATCACCTTTGCTATAATTTTATAGATACAATTGCAAAGCGAAATGGGTCTAAAATCATCGAAGGATTTTGAGTCCTCCTTATTAGGGACAAGGGCCAATAAGGGAGAATTAAAGGGCTGGTGGATTGATCCTTTCATCCTAGATTCTTTTACCACCCCAGTCAGCTCCTCCCCCAGGGTCTCAAAGAAATGTTGAAAATTTTCCACCATCCCTCCATCTGGCCCAGGGTGTTGAAGATTGCAACAAGAAACAGTGAAGGAGGCATCCTAAAACATCATTCCTGATCCTAGTTGGAAAGTGATCACCTAAACTAGGTGAGGGCCACACAGGTGATTTTTGTCGCAAAGTCTATTTTTAGACTATGTCTATTTTTAGACATATGGATCATATTCTATGCGTTGCAGGATGCTATTTGTGGATGGTTGGTCAAGTTGGAAAAATAGTTGGACTTCTATTTTTAGACATATTTAGCGGAATCTATTTTTAGATTGCTAGTCTAAAAATAGATATGTCGAATATTATTAGCTCTTAATAATATTTGGACTCTAAACATTAACTTATTCTCTTGGAGCACTTCAGTTAAGTGCACAGATGTGGCACAGGAGTTGACAGAAGGAATTACGCTATTCCTGAGGGTTATGTGGAGCTATTGCATGGATACTTCAATTAGAACTCATGTGAGAGAGTTTGGTGGAGTTGATTGAGGAAGTTAATGGAGTTGTGTTCAGTTTAACTAATCTAAACATAGTTGAGCTATTTTTATCTAGTTTAACTTATTGATACAATTAGTGAGAGTGGTGTGAATTAATTATTAATTAATTCACTAATTATAAACTCATTAATCAACTAAAGAATACATCAGTTAACTTCAGTGCATGGACAGTTTCAGTGGAGACCAGTGTAGAGATAGGTGAAAGGGCAAGTGTGACTATCAGTTGTGGCTATAAGTGATGCATGGTTTGCATCCAACACTCAGTAGAGATGCCTATAAAGACTGCGTGAGCAAGGCTAGGGTAATCAACTCTCATCAGAATTCTCATCAAGAGGCATTCTTCAGCAGGGATTGCACAGTAGAGGCAGGCTATCAAGTGGCAAAGATCGGTGCATGGGATTTGCAAGATCGGGCCTGATTAGTGTGTAGCAAGTGGAGATTATACTGAGAGCTTGTGAGGAGCTTTGTATGATTATTGTTACATGATCTCTATGACATATATAATATACAGATAGTTGGGGGTTTTCAGCTTTAAGCTTTCCCATTACACACTGTGTTCATATGTGTGAATTTTTATGGTTTTAATGTGTGCATGCAATTGATTTTATTTCTGCATGTGATGATCAATGGTAGAAGAGATTTTGTATTGTGCATGAAGATAAAATAGTGTGTGATCAGGAGAATCTCGGTGGATAACATATCAGTTATTCAAATTTCTACACAGGGCTTTTGTCTTTCTGCATAGCCTTGAGAATCCCTTCCACCTCTTATTTGGAGACAGGTGGCATGATATTCTCGTTATCTTCTTCTTACACATAGCGAGGGAAAAACCGAGCCACTCTGATCGCCTCCGCGATTGATGCTTCATCTGGTGCTTTGAATAGGGATTTGAAGTGACTATTCCCCAACATAGCTAGTTCTTCAAAGGATTTTGATATTCTCCCTTCCTCTGCCTTCATCCCCTAGATAGTGTTGATGTTCTTCCTTCCTTTTGCATAGTTCTGGAAAAAAATTGAGTTTTCATCCCCCGTTGTCAGCCAAATAGCTTGGATTTTGAGTCTCCACAGTTCTTCTTTGTCCATCAAAATTTTCCTTCGATTGGATTCTAACATCTTGATTATGTCCCTTTTCTCACTAGTTTCATAACCATATTCCTCTGGCTTTTCAAGCTTATATAATTCCTCTCTGATCCTCCGGAGGGACTCATCCTCTGCCAGACTCTTCTTCTTGGCCCACTCCATTGAGGCTTTCTTCATAAGTTTTAGTTTTTCCATGAATATAACCACTTTATCTCTTTCCATGTCATCTGCACCCACCCTCCAGGTTGAGTGGAATAACTCATTATAGGATTCATATTTCAGCCATGATGAATTAAATTTGAAGGAGAGCCAGGCTTCTTATGGGATCCTTTGAGCTCCAAGAGGATAGGAAGGTGATCTGAGTCTCCCCCTTCCCCTACCCAATGTCTGAAGACCGGGATTATGCTCATCAGATCCTCTTTGAGAAGAAACTGGTCAAGTCTCTTTGCTACTCTGTCGGCCCCTATTCTCATGTTTCTCCAAGTTGGGCGAGGCTTAATCGGATCAATGTCAACAAGACCCCTCAAGGCTATCTTATGCAAGAATAATTCTACCAATGGATCAGCTTGGGCTGAGGGGTCCCAGGCTTCTGAGAGACCCAATGAGAAATTCAGGTCCCCTCCAATCACCGAGTTTGAATTCCTCATCATGCACTTGGAGAAGAAAGAGTTCCAGAAAGGGACCCTATCAGAACAAGGCCCATACACATTAAAAATAGATAGGGGCATACAGAGGTCAATATATTAAACCTATATTCCAATATTTTGATACATTTCCCAAGCATTTAGCACCTTCAGTCTTCCATCTCTGCATCCCACCGCCAGTCCTTCCGACTGCCCTTTTGCATTCAGGGTATCAAAGGTCCACCCCAGGAAAAATTTGGATAGGGCTCCCTTTATCTCTTCACCAAGGTCTAGAGTTTCTTAGAGCATAAGGACATCATGTTCATAGGTTTTACTAACTCTCTTAGTGCTAGCTTTTTGGAGTTTCTAGCAAGCCCTCGACAATTGAAGGAAAAAATAATCATTAGCAACCAAGGTAGGGGGCTACGCTGCTTTAAGTGCCCCTGATAGGGAAAGTTTTTTTCCATCAGCTATATCAATCTTGGCTCACAATTGAGCTTTTGAGAGGTTCGACTTCCTACCTTTGGTTTTCTGAGGACCAACAACAATGGAGAGAGGGCCCAAACCCCCCACCGCGCCCTAGGGAGGAGGTTTCTTATCCCTAGGTCTGAGATTATAATGAGGCTTATCAGAGAAGGGAGCCATGAGAGGGAGTTCATTAGGATCAGAAGGTACATGGAGGGATAAGTGAATCTCAGGAATAGCAGTGATTATACTACACATGGCCTCAACTACAAAATCAGCATGAAAAACATCCACAAGAGTAGGCTTGGAGGGACCAGGCCCAGACTAAGCACAAAAAGATGAATTCAAATGAGAAAGTAAGGGGGGTATAGAGTCTAGAAAAATACCCTCTAATTAAGGGGTTGGGGTGACATCTCCTGCATCCCCAGAGAGTGAAAGTTTCAGGCCTTCGGTCATGGGGGGGATGACATTGATGGTTGGATCCATCTGCATGTCCCGAGTCTCCTCTGATGCCTACTACATTTTTTCTCCTTCCACTCCTTCCATTACTTCCACTCTTTCATCAAGATTATTCATCTGATCATCAGTAACCTTTGCTACCCTTGCCTCCTTTTTATGTTTTCTTCGACACCTATATCCCAAGGGACACTCCTTGTCCAAATGTCCATAAGCGTGGCAATGGTGACACCTAAAAGGCATATTCTCATATTCAATCATCTGAGTATATGAAAGGTCCTTGTACTTCAAATTTATCTCTTCAGCCAGTCCTTCCTTGGGATTTAAAGAGACAAGGATCCTTGCTGGGATTTTATCCATATTCTGCTGAAACGACAAATCAACTTCCAAAAATTTCCCCAAAGAATTCCCAATGGCCCTAAAAACAGAGTCCGTCCAGAAAGGGAACGACAGACCTGGAAGCTTGAGCCAAACCGTTGTTTCCTCAATCTTTTCTCTCTGGGCATCAAATAAGGGGTTCCATTTTTTAAACAAAATGGGTCTCTTTCCTAAACTCCAGTTCCAGCTCAAAACCCATTCCAGAGATTCCTTCTTGTTTAAATTTATCATAAACCATCCACATGCAAGAGTAGAGACTTCAACATGCCTTTCTGGGGCGTCTTCCCAAGCTACAAATAACCATTGTTTGATGTAGTTTGTCGAGTATTTTTTCCCCTTTGCTCTACCGACTAGAATGGTTTCAGTCGCCTCCATTACTTCGTCAATCTGAATATCCACTCCTATTACCAAGTTTAGAGTTATTTCTTTTCTTTTTATTAGCTTAATGTTCTTTCTCTTACCTCTTGTAGCCCTCTTTCCTCCTCCTTCTCCACTCCCCGAGAAATTATATATTGCATCGAGGCCTTCTGGGTCGAGCGACCAAGGCCGCCCTGACTCCGATCGATCCGTTCGGATTTTTTCCACCCAGAGCCTTCCTATCCCCATTGCATGTCACAACCTCCTCCTATTTGTTCGATCCCAGGGCCTTCCCCTTCCCCTTGTCTTGTTTCGGCAACCCAGAAGGCCGGATTGAAAACTTCCTTTTCCCCCGCCTAACAATAGGTTGTTCAAATTCCTCTTGTCCTACCCCTGCTAGAATTCCCCTAAACCACCATCTAGACTAGGAGGAGGAGGAACCTCATTTAGAGCCCTTTCCTACGACTGGGGAAGAATTATGCATGCACAAGCATTTTCCAGTCTAAAACCCCTAACGGAATCCACTTTCCCTTTTGACTCAACTAGAAAGGATTTTAGGCCTACATTCCTAGTTATTCCATAGCTAGCCACGATATCCTCTAGACCTCAAGAAAAACCAGGGTTTTTAAAGCCACAGGGTGTAAATGTACTTACATGCGAGCCTTTCAATTCCTCCGCTATTGTCTCCAACAAAGAGGGGATGTGGTTAAGCTGCACACCCAGGCTTCTGTCCTCTAACCAACCTCCGAGTTTTGAGTTGTACAAACTATCTTCCAGCGTTCCAAGACCCTTGCCCTTACCCCAGACCTCGCCCGAGCCTCGTGGTTTAGTTCTTGCAAGCCTGCTAGGTAGAATATACCTCTCTGTATTCTTCTCTGAAACTTCATACCCCCAAACCGTTAAAATTTCGCCTAGCTCGGGATCGAGATCCACTGTTTCCTGTTCTCTAACCATGGTTATTTCCACCGGTTACAGGGATGAAGGAAAATCGGAGACAGAAACCACAGTTGTTTGTTGGAGGCGCGTGCTGGAAGCTTCGTAAGGCAACAAGATTAGGGAGAAGCAAAACCCTAAGCTTCATCCTCCCGATGACCTAAAACAGCAAGCCAACCTTCACCATACCCGAGGCATGCCGCGTGGTGAACTGCACAGACCAGGTGGTCGTCGTACTCTCATGGCCTTGAGCAGATGTCGCGGGCCTAGATCTAACCAAAGGCTAAATCTATTTGCCCAATAGGGCCTGAGATCAAACCAGACAGCCATCCGTAGGGTTCCAGGGTTCATCCTTCTTTGCTCCACGGATGCTTGATCACAAATTGATCAATTATTGTGTATTATTATTTAGCATAGTTTTTATAATTGCTATAACAAATACATGTGATATTATTTTTTATTTATATTTATAACTAAATATTTTATATATTCATGTTTTTATTTATATATCTATGTTGTATGTTAATTTTTTTTTTAGCATATTCATAATTTCATTTGTATTAATGAGGATTTAGTTGTGTCTTGGTGTGGTTATTTATATTTTAGCTGAAATGTCTTTTCATCGACTATTCCAAAATCTTGAAGCAGTAGATTCCTGCAAAAATTGTCCTATAAGCATGTCATGCATTACAAATAAGTCAGATATCATTTTGTGTTGCACAAGTCGACCTCAACGAGCTCACCTCTTTTAATATTATACAAGCTACCAATATGTATTGGGCATTAATATAAGTATTATTATTAATTTACACAATAATTATTTGTACAATGATTTGTCTTCAAAGTACTTTGTTTTATAGAAAACTATAGCCCTCATTTGAAAGATGGCATAGTGGACATTTGAAATTTCATGGGACAACGATGGGTTGATTACAGATTTTTCCAACAATATTGTTCATTATAAATTGGTGAAATTATGCATAATGTTTCAACTGGAATAATGTATAGCATGGTTTTAATTGCATAGATTTCAAACATTTATTTCCTCAAATATTTTTTATTTTTTGCATGTGCTTTCAATTGTAAATTATGTTGTTTATGCTGGAAATTGTATGGGGCAACATGTTGGAAATTGTATCGGGCTTTTGCAAATTTCATTTGTTTCTGATCTTTACTATAGTTGCAATGTTTGCCTTTCCCACTGGGGGCTAACGCCTTATTGGTGCATCAAAACACTCGCTATGTAATGATTACCATAATGTTTATGTTCCATAAAATGGATATTTCCAGCTTATTTTTTCCTTTCCACTTTGGCAAATATGATTTGTTGAAAATTTAAAACGTTACAAAATTGGTGGTAACATTTCTAGTTTATCCATCTATCCATTAATTTTATTTATTTTTATTGTTTTTTACTTTAATTTGGCTATATTTAAACAAAGTGGCAGGTACTAAAAATGCCACTTTGCATAATACAAATTGTAGTTACGTGTCTAATCAAGTTGGTAATGAAGTCCAATTTTTCTCATTCACACCAATTGAGCTAGGGTCCATATTATTTTAATGCACAAATACCACCATGAACAAGTTCCTAATTGAAGAATCTTTTCATTGTAGCGTTTGTGCATCCAAATGCGATGAACAATAAAAACAATAATGGCAACATTTTATCTAGAAGTGAAATTCAATTTCAATTAATAATGTTGAATGAGCTAGCAACAAATTCTCATTGAAGAACCTTTGAGGTACTTTCTAACTTATGCATGTTTACATTTTCTGCAGAGAGTGTCCTTTGGATAACACATCAACTTTCAAGCATCAAGATAGGAGTTCCTTTGCACACAACAAGTGTAAGGTCCTAAATTTCTAAATTTAGTTAAGAATCCTACTGCTACTCTAATTAAATTCCTGAAATTCACCATAAGAACCTAACAGGTATAATGATCTGTGAGTATGAATTTATAATAAGCATTAAAATGATTAATGCTATAATTTTGATTTTAAAATTCAAAATAAGAATATTTTTTTCCTCGCTACTACACTGTCGTGCCCTGGCAGCTGGTTGTTTCCCTTGCTGCCCTTTGCTCGAGCATGGCCCCTCCAGAATACTCCTCGAAGGTGGTCGCTTCTCTGATCTAGGCCCAAGCCTTCTCTGCTCTCATCAACTCCTTGGCCCCTCCTCGCCCTAAGCCGACGATCTCCAAATATGTTAAGAAGCTCGATGGACTGCAGGAGGTTGTTCTTCCACCTTCTCTACCTCGCATGGCTGCCCTTTCTCTTACTGAGAAGGGCCTCATTGGTCAATTTACCAGACTCTAGCCCTCGTCGAAGACTATGCAAATATGGGTCGAATGCAACTGGTTTGACAAGATCACCGACAAAATTTCCATTCACTTTTGTGGAAGGGGTTATTTCACCTTCCACTTTGAGACGAAAGAAGATAAGGACCTGATCTTCAGAAATGGACCCTCTTTTATGGACACCAAGGGCCTGTACCTCAACAAATGGACGCCGGACTTTGATCCTGAACTTGACGTTCCAAATGTTGTTCCTGTCTGGGTGTGCCTCCTGCACCTCCCTTTACACTGCTGGGGGGATGATTCTGTCCGAGCCATCGGGAACGCAGTTGGAAAATTCATTGACCGCAGTGAGCCAAAGGACAACATGCAAGCTTGCGCCAGGATATGTGTCGAGGTGGATCTGGGCAAAGGCCTCCCCGAGGCTATAAAGCTACAAGTTGATGAATGGTCGCATATTTAGCAACTCGACTATGAGTAGATCCCATTTAAATGCAAGGTATATCACGAGTATGGTCACTTTGCTAATCGTTGTTCAAAAATTATTGACGTTGAAACCCTGGAGATTGATTCACAATGGGAAACTGTGAAGAGAAAGAAGACTTCCTCTAACCCTAAGAGTAACACCCCTGCAGTGCCTCCCCCCAAATCCATCCCATCATCCATCTCTTCTTTCAAGATCCCGGATACAAACCATCAAGCTTTTTCACCTCCCTCTCCTCCCCCCCCAAATCCGTGCTAGATCTCTCTAATCCATTTTCCTCCATCTCCCCCCTGATGAGGATCCCCCCCTTTCTTACCTCTCCCTCCCAACCTAATTCGCCTCGCCCCTCCCCCTCCCTCCTCGACCCTCCTTCCTCCTCCCATGATCCTTCTTTTGTTCCAATCACAAGGAAATCCATGAAGGATCATGGAGCAACGTTGGAAAACACCAAAAAGCATGGCCTAGGAAGGAAATCATCAAAGCAGCACCGTGATGAAAATGATCAAAAGGATATAGCATTGGGTACACAGAACCCCATTGAAACTTATATATTGGGACAGAATAACAAGGATACAGGGAAAAAGGAACAAGGAGGGAAAGCAGCTCTCCGAACAACCTTTTTGTAATGATGAAATTCCTGTCATGGTACAATAGGGGTCTAGGGCATCCCTCCAAAATAGCAGCCCTAGGAGACTTATTAAATCAAGAGAAACCAGAAATTATTCTCCTGCAAGAAACAAAACAGGGAGATCTGGAAATGAAAACAATTTTGGACAAAATGAAGCATTATGGTGGCACCTTATCAGAATCAAGGGGAGTCTCTGGTGGATTAGCCACCCTTTGGAATCACAATATATGGAATCATAAAGACACTACAACGACTCAAAATTGCATCAAAGTAACTCTAGAAAATTGAAGAGATCAAAAAACAGTGATTGTATACAATGTTTATGGCACCAATCATTACAGGGACAAAGAACTTTGCTAGAACTCCATTAAATAAGACATAGACAACGAGGGCAGCAACAAAATTATAATGGGAGGAGACTTCAACTTAATCCTCCATGCAAATGAGAAAAGGGGAGGTTGTTTCAATCCGGACTCCTCTCGAGATCAGCTTGAAGACATGATGAAAAACCACGAATTGGTCAACATTGCCCCAAAAAATTGCAGATACACTTGGAGCAACAGAAGAATTGGGAAAGGAAATATAATGGAAAGCAGGGAAAATTTTAAGGATGGAAAATTATCTTGAAGTTTAAAAAATTGGCGAATCTCACTAGTCCCTAATATGCAAACTATAAAATGTTTATTGATGTATTTGTAAAATTATTAAATTTTATAATGATATTATATATACTCTCTATATAATGTTGGTGATTTTTAACGTAAATTAATTTTATGTTGTAAAATTTGGGCGAATCATTTTTATAAAAAAATGGAAATTGGCAAATCCTTTTTTTGGAAAAATCATGGAAAATTAGCCCACCTGCAAATATTAGCCCCTAAAATTTTCCATGACGGAAAGGCTTGACAAAATTCTAGTTGTTGTCACTCTTCTCTCATACTACTCCATCGCCACTGCCAGCGTTCTCCCTTTTTCAACCTCTGATCACTATCCCATCACTCTCACTTTTAGTGATCACCGCTCTCTTGGCCCCATTCCCTTCAAATACAGTCCGCTCTGGAATGACATCCCGGAAGAAAACCAGCTAGTGCGTAATACTTGGATGCAACACATTAAAGGTTCTCCCTCCTTTATATGGGAATAAAAAAAAAACAAAAAAACAAAAAAAACCGAAGTTGGCCTTGAAGGAATGGGCCAAAAATCAATACAAAGAGCCGGAAAAGGCCAGGACTGAACTTAAGTTCAAATTGGATGAGGTCCACAACAACATTGAAATTCATGGCCTCAACCAAGATCACCTCAACCAGGAAAAAGGATCTATATTGGCAGCTCTACAGAGCCAACATGAAAGAGGAGGAGAAATGGAGGATTAAGTCAAGGAATCTATGGCTTCAAGCTGGTGATAAAAATACTACCTTTTTTCACAAGCAAGCCATAGTTCGAAAAGGCAGGAATAATATTGTTTCCATCATCAATGTAGATGGCCACATGCAAACAGATCATGAAGTAATTAAAAGCACTTCCACCATGCATTTCAAAGATCTCCTAACAGAGACCAAAATTTCGAAAGATTACTCTGATCTATTGTAGCACCTTACGACCATGATTACTGAGGAGATGAACAATGCTCTCAACAAAGAAATTGACGAAGAGGAGGTTAAAAATGCAATCTGGGCCTTGATTTCGGATAAATCACATGTGCCAGATGGGTTTTCTATCAGTTTCTACAGGAATTATTGGGATCTTATAAAAAAGGATCTTGTTAAAATGATACAATGGAACCAAAGGAAGAAGAAAATTGGGGGCTACACCAATTCTACCTTCCTTGCCCTTATCCCCAATGAAAACCGCCCTTCTTCCTTCTCTAGATTTAGGCCCATCTCTCTTTGCAATTCCTCCTATAAGCTCATCACCAAAATTCTTGCCATATGCCTCAAACCTCACCTTCACAACCTTATTTCGAAAAATCAAGGAGGCTTCATATCTCAGAGGAAAATCACTGATTCCATCCTCCTTTTTCAAGAAGCCATTCACTCAAGCATCTCTCACAAAGAAAAAGGTTTTATTTTAAAGCTTGATCTTGCCAACGCTTTCGATAGTGTCAGGCACTCTTTTCTCCTAGCTGTGCTCAAAAAAATGGGTTTCGACCCAAACTTCCTTTCCCTCATCAACTCTTGCATCTCTGGGCCTTGGATTTCTCCTCTCATCAATGGCAGAGCAGCTCCTTTTTTTCAATCCTCTCGAGGCTTAAGGCAGGGATGCCCTCTTTCCCCCTACCTCTTTATCCTCATGGTGGAATCCTTTAGTAAGGCCCTGGATCATATGAGGCTAGCTGGCCTCATTACGGGCATCAAGTTTGGAAACAACGTTAAAAATATGAATCATTCTCAATTTGCAGATGATACTCTTATGATGGGAGGAGCATCGAGCATAATTGCGCAGTGATTTAAAACTATCTTGGAAAAATTCATTCTCTACTCCGGAGGTTTGATCAAATATCAAAAAAGTGTCATTTATGGTTGGAATGCTAATAACCAAACCATACATAGTATTGCTAACATCTTTGGCATCCCTTGCAAACTGAATTGGGACCACTTTACTTATCTGGGCATGCCTGTGAGTGTTGGGCCCTTAAAGGCTGAGGTATGGAATATCATTATTGACAAAATGAAGAGAAAAGTTCAGCAGTGGGGCTCATCATGGCTCAGTCTAGCTGGGCGCCTTGTCCTCCTCAAATCTGGTCTCTCATCCTTGCCCTTGTATCACTTCACTCTCCTTCAAGCCACGGCCATCATCCATCTCAAGTTCGAAGCTATCATTAGGCACTTTTTATGGCAAGGATGAAAGAATGGAAAAAAAATACAATTTGGTCAAGTGGAGACAAGTAATTCAAGACCAAGAACATGGAGGAATTGGCGTTCGCTCTTCCAAGCTACTAAACAAAGCCTTCAGAGGGAAGATTGTCTGGAGGCTAATCAGTGGGAATCAGGCTTGGTGGAAAAAATTCATGGAGGTAAAGTATCTTATCTCTACTTGGCAGCATCTCCTTGACCATGACATTCCTAATAGACCTTGCTCTAATATCTAGGCTCTCTGCAAAAAAGCCATTCCCTTCTTAGCCCAAAATCTCTCCAAAGTACCCATGGGGGGTAAAACCATCAACATTGGAAAGGACCAAATTATGGGGCAAACTCCCATCATTGACAGACTTGGCACCCATCGCATCATCTCTCACTTCAGTAATATGGGCCTCAACATCTTAAGTCAATTTTCCAAATGGGATGATCAATCTCAAATCTGTATTGGTTGGAATTTTCCCAAAGTCCCAACCCATCTTGAAGCTGATCTTGACAACCCTTAATCCCACCTCTATGGTTCAACTCCTATAAAAAAAGACAACATTGATGAATTTCGATGGGACCCCTCGGGCTCAGCATTTTCCATCAAAGCTGCCTATCAGCATCTCTGCAAAGACTATTATTAGGCTCCTATTTGGCCCAATTGGAAAGTAGTTTGGAAATTGGAAGCAATCCCCAAGATTAATATCTTCATATGGACTCTCTTGAAAGAAAAAAATTTAACTTCAGAAAATCTCAAGAAAAGAGGTGTGCTCAAGCCATCAATGTGCCCAAATTGTCAAAGTGCTGAAGAGACTACTCTCCATCTCTTCATTGGGTGCCCCTTTGTTGCACGCTGCTGGATTGAGCTCATCCCTTCCTACCAGCCTTGCTGGGCGCATCACGTTTCCATTGTAGAGGTTCTCCACTCCTGGAAAAGCAGCTACCCTTGGGGGAAAAATAAGAACAATATTTCGAAGAGGATCTGGGATACCCTACCATATTTAGTTTTATGGAACATTTGGCTTACTAGGAATAGGAAGATATTCAGAAACAAAGAGCCTTCTTTTAGGAAAGTTTGCAATAATTCATGGAGCCTCACCCTTGAAACTATCTCTTCCAAGTGCAACAGCAGAATTGACTACAATGAACTCTTTGTTGAGGAAAGGAGTTTCCTTGGTGGCCTTTGGGACAGAGCTCACAGCATTAAGCCGCCTTCAAATCAGCCCTCCAGAATGGACACAAGCTGGAAGATTCGGCTCAACGAAGCAGACTTCACTGAGTGGACTAATAGTAGCGCCAGACCTTCTCTTTTCTTTGATGGTGCTTCAAAAATGAATCTGGGCATTGCAGGAACTGGAGGCATCATTAGAAGTGCGAAAGGAACCATTCTCACAACTTGTGAATGGGGTCTTCGCACCCTCTCCAACAACAGAGCGGAGGCCTTTGCCCTCCTCCAAGGTATGTATCAGTTTAAAAGCTCAACATTTCAAATGCAATGGTCTTTGGCGATTCCTCTATTGTTATCAACTTGATGAATCATGACCACCCAACAAAAAACATTGCCCTCCAATAGACGATCAACATATGCCGCAACCTGCTAAAAGGTATAAAAGGCACTTCCTTCTATCACATTCTCCGTAAAAACAACAAGGACGCAGATCTTCTTGTTAACAGAGCTTACGCATGAAATTCGAGGCATATCTTTTGTAATGATGTTCTAAATATCAATCCTCTACCATGATCTTGCTTCAATCTGTCTTTAGATCTCATGCAATCCTTCACTCTGGCCTCTCTGCATTGCCATGCCTTAATCGTACTCTCATCCTCCACCTTCCTGTGATCTTAGCACTTTCAGTCTCCCCTCGAGCTGCCTCCCTCTTCCTCCGCGGTTCTATTTATCCTTCAGCTCCCTGCTCATTCAGACATCCCCCTGCTCCCTTTCTGCGTGGTATTGACCTCCCCTGTTATGCTCCTCTGTTTATTTCCTTGGGCTTTCCTTTCCCAACGTTGTGCTTAGTTAATTCGACGTTGTCTCCTCTGCCTTACTTAGGCGTTATCCCTCCACCTTCGCATCTGCTGCAAGCTCCCCATCCTTCCTCCGTCGCATCTACTGCCCCTCTCACCTCCCTTCCTAAGCTACACCCTTGTCATCCTTGCCCTTCTCTTCCTTCAGCGGTCACTGCGCCATCCCTCGGATTAGCATTCGCCTCCAGTATCGCTCGCAGTGAAGATTGTCTCCACTGCGTGGATCTTCAAGCTAATCTTGAACAAATCAGAGCTAACCAAAAAATCCTTGATGCAAAGATGCAAACAGAGGTCAAAATATTTGATGAAAAACATGAATCAGATGTTAATGTCTTCCTCCACAGGGTCACTTCACTTCAAAATCAGTTTAACACTCTCTCCAGTCGATGCACATGTTAGCCACCTGTAATATTTTGTTATACCAAAAGGTGGCTAAATCTTTTTGAGCCTCCAAGGAACAAATTTTATCACTAAAAATTGTTGGCTCTTGAAGACTCCTTGTAGGCCTCATGCCTCTGTCCAAAATCCTCATTATTGTTCCTCTTAATTCTGCTGATTTCATGTAAGAAACTACCGAAGAAACCATCATCTTTTCCCTTTCTCCCACTCATATCTAACCTTCATTTTCTCCCCCTTTTTCTCCATATTATTCCTCTATTTTTCATAAGTTTCCCCTTCCATTCATGAAAAATCCTCCTGACATGGTTTAAAACTATTTTTAAGCTAAGCCGAAACCCCCAAATCCATTTAAAACCTTGAAAATGTTCATAAAAAACAAGTTTTTGGACCTAAGCCCCTTGGGCTAAGTCCTAAACCACTTCCCCCACATGCCCTTCCCCCAGGACCAAGCGCTTAAGTCCCAAGCGCTAATCGCAATCGGAAGTCGGGCAGGTGCACAAATCCTTTGTAATATTGAAAATCCCCGATGCGATCGTCTTATCACGTTAAGTCTTGCGATGGGTTCCGCACCGTTGATCTTCCGCGGTGATCTGATGGTAGAGCGCCAATCGCAGCACCCCGCCCAATCGCAATCGCAACTTGTTATGTGCACCCTCCGATCGGTCCATCGCAAATAATTGCGATGCGATTGATCGCAAGTCCTTCCCTCCGATCTCTGATTGCGATCCTCCGACCTTATACTGACCGTTGATTTGTCCCGCCGATCCAACAGCCCTGCGCTAATCGCTCCATCACAATCGCATGCTCCTACCTGCCACCTCTGATTGCGATCCCTCTGATTCATTCCCCGCCGTTGATCTGGTCCTCAGATCAACAGCCAGCGCTCAATCGCAAGTTTCTAATCGCAAGTTTTAAATCGCATTCCCTTTTCAGCGCTCCCCGATTGCGATGGCTCTGATTTAATCCTGTCCGTCCATTTCTGGCCGATCCAACGGTCCTTATTCCCTCCGATCACAAGTCTTACCGCCGTTTCAAAACCCACCGATTCGTTTCCCACCGTTGATCTGATCCTCAAATCAACGGTCATCGCTTAATCGCACAAATCTCCCCGATCGCGCAATCGCCTCGGCATTTTCCAATCACGCCCTTTGTTTTCCCCCTCCGATTGCGATTCTCCGATTAGATCTGGACCGTCCACGTGTCCAGATCGGACGGTCCAAAACCACCCCGCCTTATTTCTTCTCCCCGCTCTCCTTTGCCTGTTCTGCGCCAATCTCCACCGTTAGATATTTTTATCTGACGGCTACGCTCCTCCCCCGCCATCTGAAGCAATTTAAAACCTAAAAACGCAGGATTTCTTTATTTATTTTATGTTTTGTGCAGGTTTTAAAGGGTCTCCGTCGTTTATTGAAGAAAATCCGGGAGTTGGGAATGACGATTCCCATGCCTTCGGCCTATGGAAAGAACCATTTGCAGAGTTCCCTTTTGGCATTTGATCGACGTTCCATGGGCGTCGATACCATGAAAGGCCCAGTGCGGCTCTGCACATTGACAAGACACTGCGTTTTAACGCGATTTTAAAAGAGTATAAGTTTTAAAGAACAGAGCGTGGAAGGACAGAAGATTGAAGACAGATTTGGGGGATTATGGCTAAGAATGCTTATAAAAACCTAATTCCCTGAATTAAGACACTATTTAAGAAAATCATAAGTGTTTCGCTGACAGAAAGGTTTCCACCGCTTCAACTGAGGCGAATTGATTCCTCAGCTACTACAAAGAGCCACCTGTCGCCTCAAACCATTCAGAACAGAGGCCGAAGTTATTGCTCGAAGAAATATCTACCTCCAGCATTGCCAAGAAGTTATTTCTGCAAGGAAACCAATGCATAAATATCTGCAGAGTTACTCCAAACATACACAGAGCCTCAAAGTCAAACAAAACTTCCACCGAGCTTTGATATTTATTGTGAAACAGTTAATGTAGTGATCCACCTATAAATTTCCCCCCCGAGCCTCTCAAAGGGCCGAGAAGTCTTCACTCTGCATTAATTGTCCTTGAGATATTTTGTTAAAATCTCACCTCCTCATCTTCCTATAAGTACTTCTGCATAAGATGAAAATTTGTTGGTTGTTGTTGATCACAAGCTGTAATACTGAAACTCTTTGAAATAAATACATAGTCTGTTGAAGTTGAAGAACAAATTGAAGTCTTGGATGTCTTGATGATGCTGTTGCATACCCGTTCCTGAGAAGGCTCTATCATTGGATTCATGAGCTTGGTTGTTGGTGAAGTGTTCTAACTGTTTAATGTTTTCTCCTGTTTTCATTATGTTCCATAATTTCTTACTACAGTAGGCTGAAAGTTTTAGGCTAAGAAATGACTCCTGGAAGCACCTTAGACCTGTTCACCCTTCACTGTTTTATGTTTTCTTCTGCTGAAGTATTTTAGAGGCTTTAAACCTTCTCTTTATTATTCATGCTTGTTTATTTCCTTAATAGCTCAAATAGTTGGTTTTAGCATGATTTATGGTTTTCCCTGCCTGTCTACTATCACTTGAAAGCTATTATTGAAGTCTCCCTTTGAAGTACCATTGTTTCGAGTTAATCAAAGAGGTCGGTTTTGATCTTGCCCTTTGCCATTGCTTGAACAGTTGTTTTGAAGGTCGTTATAGTTGTAAGCATAGATGTTATTTAGGCGTTCCCTCTTCTATGACTGCAATTATCAGTGAATCTTTTATGTTTTCTAAATCCTTTAAAATAAAATCTTTGAGGAAATAGGGAGTTCCCCGAATCTTAGATTTCATTTTAAAAGTTGTCTCGAAGTCATTATTTGCTTAAAGAATGTTTGTAGGATTTATGGTTAGCCCTGTCTATCAAATATATCTTTATTGTTGAGTTATGTTCTTCAAGTTCCCTTTGTTGAGAATTAAACTTCTCTTTCCAAATTATTAATGTTCATCTCATTCCAAAAACAAAAGGATCCTGTGGCCAAGTTAGATTTGCCCTTTGATATCCCATATCCATTGATGAGTTTGTCATAAGCTTATTTTTACTCCATCGCCCAATGAACCAGATATTTCCTCTTTCTGTCTATCTTTCCTAGACCTTCCATGTTCTGCTGTATCAACTCAATCCAACCAAATAAACAAAAACCTGCACTTAATAACTAGTCTAAAATCATACTCAAAGCACACAAGATAAACCTTTGCCATCAAAAATTTGAGAGATCCCTCTCTGAGAACAGGAGGACTATATCCAGGAGCTCTAAAGATTGGTTCTGATGTTGCCTTGTCTTTTGATTTTCCAAACTGTCAAAACACGGGGGACCAACATAATGGCGATCACGGTGGGACCTGCTAAGAATTAGAGGTTTCAAAACCTTTCTTTAAACTGTTAGGTCCAGTTTAACATAAGTAACTTTCTTCAAACACTGCCTCACAAATGGAAATCATGATAGGACTTGATTGAATCAGTGACAAACTAAGAAACCCTTAGGATTCTTGAAAAGTCTTACCAAACCTTGAAGGAACCAGTTACCAAGCCATAAGAGCAACTCTGTTTGTTTGAGCACCTTAGCTAAGTGAAAAATCAGACTTAGAACACTCTCTTGACCTATAAAAACAAAATAACTCAGAAAAACCCAATAACATTCCAATTTTGGCTTCATAATAAACATTGGTAGTGGACCATAAAACCTTTTACCTCCGTAGGAGCTAAAAACTTCCACTTGGCGACTCCACAATCCTTAGCAGACCTTAACACTCCACTAAGAAGAACCTTTAACATTATAATATCATTCAAACTCAGTTAGAGGATTGTAGGATTAAGATTTGTGTAAACAGTTTAGTTAACCTCTCAAAGATTGTCATATCTGGCTGAACTTTTCTTGTTTATTAGGGTCTAAAAAACGCAGCATAGTGGCTTCTAAAAAGATTCACATTAGAGCCCATCCTAACCCTGATCCACCTGAGATAGTTGATAACCTAGAAAGCATCCTTAGGAAGTCTCCTAAGCTTAAATCTTCAACTGTTTTCAGATCACCCTTAAGAGCTAATTCAGTTCCTGAGAATCTTACAGCTCTACAAGAATCATATGGTGGTGGAACCATAAAACTTTTTACCTCCTTAGGAGCAAAAAATTTTCCACCTGGCGACTCCACACTCTGAAACTCCCAGAAGACCAAATGACTCCACTGGTAGAAGACCCTGAACTGATTGACCGGACACAGTGACCTCTTTTCTGATTTACAAACATGATTCCGAGAATACAACGAAGATATGCCCCAATGAGTAGAGATCATATCCCTGGGTTTCCACATAAGATGCCCCGGGTGAATTGGAATGACAAACTGCCTCTTTTTCAAGGTGAAAAGTTTGATGACCCTCTATTAAATCTCATCAGATTTCATATACATGTGTGGAGGTTGAAAGTTGAATGGCATGAAGACTGCCTAATGAAAATGTTCATGTTAACATTAGAAGGAAAAGCTAGGGATTGGTATGAATGCTTAAGATCTAGTAGTTTGTTTTCTTTAAGAGACCTTGAATATGTGTTCTATGAGAATTATGAAGAAAACGCTACGTCATTATCATGGGGTGCAATATATTATGATCCATCACAAAACATCACCCAACACATTATAGATAATGAGGAAGCTTTGGAAGAGATGCATCCTAAAGATCTTTTAACAGCCATTCATGAGTTTAATATCCTATTGAAAAATTTTAAAAACATAGATGAATCAGTTGAGGAAAAGATGATCCAAGCAGTAAAAAACATTCCTCAAGATATTCCTGAAAACTCAAATATTGATTCATCATCCCTTATAGCCGAGGCTCAAGAAGACATCCAGCCTCAAAATCAGTCTTCACAAGAGACAGAGAACTGCTGTACTCCTGTTCAAAGGAACATAGAAACCTCCTTCCCTTTGACAGAAAAAGAGATAGATCAGACTATTTATAAACAGTCAGTCTCTGAAATTTTTTGCGAAACAAACACTCTTGCCCATTCACATAAAGAACTTTGTTGTATAGATTTAGAAAGTTATCTTGTAGATCAGTTAGAAGAAAAGCAAACTGATGACCCAATATGTTTGACTGACAAAATTGTTTATTCAGATGATTTTCTGAATTTCGATCAGTCTGATGATGATGATGATGAGTTCCAAGAAAAAACTAATCATGCAGGGCAACCAGCGTTTGATTGGTGTTATCATTTTCACCATCACCAGCTTGAAAGCCAAAAACATCCGTTTCAATCCATCACTAATGGCTTTCACATAATTGGAAATCAACAACCTTTCAATTCAGAAGGTGAAGAGAAGAGCAATAAAGAAATTTTTGAGCAAAAGGAGCTTTCTCTTGAAAAAGAGGAAACCTTTAAATACTCCCCTGCTCAAGAATATAATAACCTCTTCATAGAGTTTAGTTCTCTGAATTCAAGCATACCAGGGTTACCAGAGGACAACACTGTTAAATATGATGAGTCCTCCAGTTCAGAGGATGATGAAGATGAAGGAGAAAAACAAATAGAAGACTATCCTATTGTGGATATATCATCTTCTCAAGAAGAAACTTCTCCCTTCACTGATATTAGTCTGTCATATAAAGAGCCTGAATTTGTAACAGAAGCAAGCATATATTTAGACAAAGAAAATATTTCACTGTTTGTTGTTGTGCAGGTTAAAGATGAAGATACTTCCAAGGAACATATTGAAGACATAGCCCTCAAATCCGAGGCCTTGGAAGCAGACAATCTACCGAATATGGAGGACCAAAAAGAAGAGAACCTTCACCTTTTCTTTGTTGATCCTATGGAAGAGTGTGTGGAAATCCAAACTGGCTCAAATTATCAAGCATTGATCCTTTGCAAGAGCCAGAGACATGAAAAGTTGTCACCTTCTGTGATAGCCTCAGTTTTGAAGATTAATCTTCAAAATATACTATGGATACCTCTGACAAGCAGCCAGAGTTTCTTCTTCTTCTTGACATTACTCAGCTGGTTGCATTGGCACTTTTGTATCATATGAATATGTAAATACTCCATGTTTAGAATAGGTTAGATAGGAATGTCAATAAAGCTCACTTCTGGGCATGTAGTTAGTTGTTGTTTTTCTACGTTGAAGAAAAATAAAAAATTCAAAAGTACAAAAACAAAGAAAAGAAAGAAAAGAGGGCAGATTGACAAAACAATAAAGGTACAGCCCCATACCAAAAAGAGAAATAAATCTGAAAGTGTGCAAGCTTAAATGCCACTCCTGCAAAACACACTTCTAGTTAGTCAAACAGCCTAATCTTGACTAATTAGCTTTTAAATTTTTCTCCTGATAGGATAGTGAATTCGATTTGCCAAATTTTTCAATATTGGCTTATCAGTAGATAGATTAGGATAGAAATTGAAGGTTCAAACTAACTCAAAATCTGAACCTGAGTTTCCCAAAGAGAAATGACTCACACTTGTTTTATTTTCTGAGTCAAGAAGATGTAAAAATCTGGTTCTAATTAACTCAAAATCTGAACCAGAGAAAAAGAAAGAACAGCTCAAACAAAAGAAAAATCAGAGCTATGAAAAGAAGAGAGAAGGCCATAATAAGAAGCTTTCAGATCTTAAGCCTTCAATTTTTGATGCTAAATTTCTGCAAAATAATAATCTATGCGCAGCTTGTTCTTATGCCATAGATCATAGCAAGTCAAACAGCTCAATCTTGACTTGACTATTTTTAAATTTTTGTTGTAGAATTTAGAGAATGAAAGTCTGTTGGACAGTTTAATCCCAACAGACAGTAGATTAGGTAGAGAAATATCTGAGCTCAACTGTTTAATCTGAGTTCAGGGAGAAATAAGGAGTAGAAATAAATTAGATTTCCTACTTTCAAAATAATAAAATGTTGTGAATAGAGTTTTCCAATCCAAGTACACTCTGATGAAGAAAAAATGCTAGATCAGTAGGATTGGGTAGGTAGAAAGTTTGTATGGATGAAGGACCACTGTCTTCATAGCTGCTGAATATGTTTTCAAACAAGACCACCCAGCAAAGGAAGAGCAGCCCAATGGATGAAGCACCTGGTCAGCATCCTAGAGAGAACAATGGATCAGGCACAAGTCAGCGTCCCAGAGAAATAAAGTCTGAATTATTGATGCCTTCAAGAAGGCACCATCCCCAAGTGGAGCCATTGTTAGCCACCTGTAATATTTTGTTATACCAATAGGTGGCTAAATATTTTTGAGCCTCCAAGGAACAAATTTTATCACTAAAAATTGTTGGCTCTTGAAGACTCCTTGTAGGCCTCATGCCTCTGTCCAAAATCCTCATTACTGTTCCTCTTAATTCTGCTGATTTCATGTAAGAAATTGCCGAAGAAACCATCATCTTTTCCCTTTCTCCCACTCATAGCTAACCTTCATTTTCTCCCCCTTTTTCTCCATATTATTCCTCTACTTTTCATAAGTTTCCCCTTCCATTCATGAAAAATCCTCCTAACATGGTTTAAAACTATTTTTAAGCTAAGCCGAAACCCCCAAATCCATTTAAAACCTTGAAAATTTTCATAAAAAACAAGTTTTTGGACCTAAGCCCCTTGGGCTAAGTCCTAAACCACTTCCCCCACATGCCCTTCCCCCAGGACCAAGCGCTTAAGTCCCAAGCGCTAATCGCAATCGGAAGTTGGACGGGTGCACAAATCCTTTGTAATATTGAAAATCCCCAATGTGATCGTCTTATCACGTTAAGTCTTGCGATGGGTTCCGCATCGTTGATCTTCCGCGGTGATCTGACGGTAGAGCGCCAATCGCAGCACCCCGCCCGATCGCAATCGCAACTTGTTATGTGCACCCTCCGATCGGTCCATCGGAAATGATTGCGATGCGATTCATCGCAAGTCCTTCCCTCCGATCTCCGATTGCAATCCTCCGACCTTATCCTGACCGTTGATATGTCCCGCCGATCCAACGGCCCTGCGCTAATCGCTCCATCACAATCGCAAAAACTCAATCGCATGCTCCTACCTGCCACCTCCGATTGCGATCCCTCCGATTCATTTCCCGCCGTTGATCTGGTCCTCAGATCAACGGCCAGCGCTCAATCGCAAGTTTCTAATCGCAAGTTTTAAATCGCATCCCCTTTTCAGCGCTCCCTGATTGCGATGGCTCCGATTTAATCTTGTCCGTCCATTTCCCGCCGATCCAACGGTCCTTATTCCCTCCGATCACAAGTCTTACCGCCGTTTCAAAACCCGCCGATTCGTTTCCCACCGTTGATCTGATCCTCAAATCAACGGTCATCGCTTAATCGCACAAATCTCCCCGATCGCGCAATCGCATCGGCATTTTCCAATCGCGCCCTTTGTTTTCCCCCTCCGATTGCGATTCTCCAATTAGATCTGGACCGTCCACGTGTCCAGATCGGACGGTCCAAAACCACCCCGCCTTATTTCTTCTCCTCGCTCTCCTTTGCCTGTTCTGCGCCGATCTCCACCGTTAGATATTTTTATCCGACGGCTATGCTCCTCCCGCGCCATCTGAAGCAGTTTAAAACCTAAAAACGCAAGATTTCTTTATTTATTTTATGTTTTGTGCAGGTTTTAAAGGGTCTCCGTCGTTTATTAAAGAAAAGCCGGGAGTTGGGAATGACAATTCCCATGCCTTCGGCCTATGGAAAGAACCATTTGCAGAGCTCCCTTTTGGCATTTGATCGACGTTCCATGGGCGTCGATACCATGAAAGGCCCGGTGCGGCTCTGCACATTGACAAGACACTGCGTTTTAACGCGATTTTAAAAGAGTATAAGTTTTAAAGAACAGGGCACGGAAGGACAGAAGATTGAAGACAGATTTGGGGGATTATGGCTAAGAAGGCTTATAAAAACCTAATTCCCCGAATTAAGACATTATTTAAGAAAATCATAAGTGTTTCGCTGACAGAAAGGTTTCCACCGCTTCAACTGAGGCGAATTGATTCCTCAGCTACTACAAAGAGCCACCTGTCGCCTCAAACCATTCAGAACAGAGGCCAAAGTTATTGCTCGAAGAAATATCTGCCTCTAGCATTGCCAAGAAGTTATTTCTGCAAGGAAACCAATGCATAAATATCTCCAGAGTTACTCCAAAACATACACAGAGCCTCAAAGTCAAACAAAGCTTCCACCGAGCTTTGATATTTATTTTGAAACAGTTAATGTAGTGATCCACCTGTAAATTTCTCCCTCGAGCCTCTCAAAGGGCCGAGAAGTCTTCACTCTGCATTAATTGTCCTTGAGATATTTTGTTAAAATCTCACCTCCTCATCTTCCTATAAGTACTTCTGCATAAGATGAGAAGTTGTTGGTTGTTGTTGATCACAAGCTGTAATACTGAAACTCTTCGAAATAAATACATAGTCTGTTGAAGTTGAAGAACAAATTGAAGTCTTGGATGTCTTGATGATGTTGTTGCATGCCCGTTCCTGAGAAGGCTCTATCATTGGATTCATGAGCTTGGTTTTTGGTGAAGTATTCTAACTATTTAATGTTTTCTTCTGTTTTCATTATGTTCCATAATTTCTTACTACAGTAGGCTGAAAGTTTTAGGCTAAGAAATGACTCCTGGAAGCACCTTAGACTTGTTCACCCTTCATTGTTTTATGTTTTCTTCTGTTGAAGTATTTTAGAGGCTTTAAACCTTCTCTTTAGTCTTCATGCTTGTTTATTTCTTAATAGCTCAAATAGTTGGTTTTAGCATGATTTATGGTTTTCCCTGCTTGTCTACTATCACTTGAAAGCTGTTATTGAAGTCTCCCTTTGAAGTACCATTGTTTTGAGTTAATCAAAGAGGTCGGTTTTGATCTTTCCCTTTGTCATTGCTTGAACAGTTGTTTTGAAGGTCGTTATAGTTGTAAGCACAGATGTTATTTAGGTGTTCCCTCTTCTATGACTGCAATTATCAGTGAATCTTTTATGTTTTCTAAATCCTTTAAAATAAAATCTTTGAGGAAATAGGGAGTTCCCTGAATCTTAGATTTCATTTTAAAAGTTGTCTTGAAGTCATTATTTGCTTAAAGAATGTTTGTAGAATTTATGGTTAGCCCTGTCTATCAAATATCTCTTTATTGTTGAGTTATGTTCTTCAAGTTCCCTTTGTTGAGAATTAAACTTCTCTTTCCAAATCATTAATGTTCATCTCATTCCAAAAACAAAAGGATCCTGTGGCCAAGTTAAATTTTCCCTTTGATATCCCATATCCATTGATGAGTTTGTCATAACCTTATTTTGACTCCATCGCCCAATGAACCAGATATTTCCTCTTTCTGTCTATCTTTCCTAGACCTTCCATGTTCTGCTGTATCAACTCAATCCAACCAAATAAACAAAAACCCGCACTTAATAACTAGTCTAAAATCATACTCAAAGTACACAAGATAAACCTTTGCGATCAAACATTTGAGAGATCCCTCTCTGAGAACAGGAGGACTAGATCCTGGAACTCTAAAGATTGGTTCTGATGTTGCCTTGTCTTTTGATTTGCCAAACTGTCAAAACACGGGGGACCAACAGCACACACGCAGAAGAATCAGTTGAAATCCTCAAATTCATGTTGGAGATGCATACAATTCCAAGCTCTAGCTCCAAAAACATGAGGGATGCTGGAAATGAAGACAATCCTGATGTCTCAACAACGCGCCATATCAGCCATATCAACATTGATTAACTTCCCCTCATCTATTTAAGCATGTCTTTTAAATTTTTTTTCTTCTATCTCAGTTCATCCGCATATATGCATTGTCTGTATTTCAGCTCTTTTTGAAAACTAGAAACAAAGGAAATGTAGCATTTTTTTGTAGCTACTTCCTCTACTGTACTGCAAGCAGTCTAGCATGTAAACTTGGAGCTCTTTCTCCTCTTTTTTGGAATACAAAATAGCAACCGATTATGTTAAAAAGGAAAAACATTCAGAATAAGAATTTAAGCAGTAATTCTGATCCAGGTGGATATCGGTGGCCACCCGCCTATTCCACTTGGGGCTCCACCATTGTCTCTTTCAGTTTTTCAGTTTTGGCACAACTTACTATTTTTAGCAGTTTTTTCTGGTCCTGAAATTTCGGAGCCGTTTTGAGGCCCTAAACGACGTTTTTTGGGCATCATTTGTCCAACAAATATGATTCTGTTTCAGAATTGATATTCACGACAACATTTGTAGTTAGATATATTTTTCGAACGATGTATCATACGCTTCAAACGGAGATTGTATGCCGAAGTTATGTCCCCGGGAAGTTGAAACACCAATTTACCCAAACGAGGCCCATAGTTTTGGCGCTTCATCTCTTAGGGTTAGGTTTTTGGACATTTAGAGTTCTCCATTGTTTCTAAATAATAAATAGGCCCTCGAGCCTCATTGTAACACAGTTCAGAGGTCTGTAGCTGCCACATTTCTTCTCATAGATTTGATACTAGCACCCTAGCTAGTTTATTTCCATTATGTCTGTAAGCAAATTTCAGTTCTTTGATATTAATGAAATGAAGTGTTATTTTCGCTGCATCTTTGTATTTGTGGTTATATGTGTATTCTGTTGCGTTCTTGCATAAATCCGGGTCAGTGGTATCAGAGCAGTCTGCTTTTTCTCAATCCTTCTTTTCATGTCCCCAACAAGGTCGGGGTATAAGGAGTTAGGGCTCGATTTGGTGGAACCTTTTCAAGATCAGCCTCGCAAACCCCAAGGGACGCCTATGGGGGACGAAAAGAAAGATGAGGGAGCAGGAGATCCTATCAAAATATTGCTCGAGGAGGCCCTCGAAAAAAAAAGGAACACGATGATGGATAACTTTGCCCAGATCCTTCAACGACTGCCCATCGGCGGTGCATCTGCATCCAGCAGCCACTATGGAAGTGCGATTCCCTTTAAGGTACAATTAAACTTTGACATTCCCATATTTTAGGGTCAAATAGATGCAGATGTCATAGATAGATGGTTGAATCTAGTAGAAGGATATTTCTCGGTTCATGACTTTTCTGACCGGGAGAAGATTATTTTTGCACTCCTCAAAGCTACCCCCCATGTCAAGGACTGGTGGGAAACCTACTCTGAGAAAAAGGACGAGACAGAACCCTCTCAGTTCTCAGCCATACCCACTTAGAATTCTTTCCGAGATGCCATCAAGGAACAATATTATCCCGTGGGGAGCTATGAGGACAAGTACATACAATGGACCACGCTACGACAACAAAGGGATCAAGATGTGCATGAGCTGACGAATCTGTTCCATACCCTGCGCACAAAATTGGGTATCAAATATTCAGAGAAACATTTGGTGCACATATACATTCAGGAGGAAATGGAATTCCTCGACATCTCTTCACTTGGTACGACATACTGATATGCTGCCAAGATTGAGCAGAAATTCAAACAGAAGAAGCGAGACTTTGCATATGCGAATCAAAAGCAAGGGAAAGATGCCCCCAAACTGCAAACCAAAGGACAAAGCCAAGGCATGGCGGCCCAAGACAAACTTCCAAAGCCACAAGCAAAGAATAACACCGCAAAGCCAAAGAAGGACATGGGAAAGTGGTGTGAGTTCCATAAGAGCTCCACTCACAACACAAGTGAGTGTGGGGCCAAGCAGTCGTTGGTGGTTGAGATGAGGGCTGTTGAATCATATGCATGCTCTGACTCTAAATCAGAACCTGACAAGGGGAATGACAAAGGGAAGCAAATTATTGATGCGGAGCCCGATGCCACTGTTGCCACTACGAAGATCCAGAAGGAGGAACCAGAAGATCCAGAGGAGGCAGAGCGTCTCTTCCACTCCCAGATGTGGGTAAAGGGTTCCCTGCTACAGTTCATTATCGGCAATGGGAGCCAAAAGAACCTCATTTCAACATATGTCATGAAGCGGTTGGGCTTGCCGACCACAACACACCCACAACCATACACCATCAGGTGGCTTCACCAAGGACGGGATCTCCGCGTCAGCCAGCAGTGCCACCTTCCCTATAGCATCAAGCCCTTCACGAATGAGATATTGTGTGACATTGCTCCTATTGATGTTTCTGATGTTTTATTAGGCCAACCATACTTGTGGAAGTGACATGTTGTGTATGAGTCCCGACCTCGCGCTATTATTGTTACTTTGGGAAATAAGTTGTATAGGATACCAAAGGCACCACAGCCTCCCACTATCTCTTTGGTTATTGCAAAACAATGTAGCAAGCTCATTTCCCAAACCAGGAAATTTGTTTTCCTGATGATCCACCCCTAGGGAAAGAAGAATATTGTGGCCACGACCTCTAGACATGGCTCCTTTGCATGACAAAAACAAATGGACAAGGTTGTGGAGGAGTACGAGGACATCTTCACCTCACCCACAGGGGTGGCTCTACACTGTCAGGTCAAGCACCCCATTGACTTGACCCTAGGTGCGCTGCTACCCAATTTTTGGAGAGGTAAATCCCCTCTGTGGACAGAGGTGATCCATACTAGCCCAGATCGGGTCTAGCAACAATCAGGTCACGCAGTGACGCAGGTCTCTAGTTACAAAACGACAAAAACATAACGAATTGCCTACCTCAGGTCCTACGCAATGGTCGTTGAAGAAAGGATGATGCTTCCCGTTCCTCGCTTGGCAGATCACAATCCTTCCGCTTGACACGTCTGAACACCTGCACACATGCAAAGGATACAACGATACATAGGGTAAAATCTAAATCTTGTAACCATACATCAGTCAGAGAGGATGTAATTCATTGCATCAAAGAAATAGACACACGAATGAAACCATAATCAAAGTCGCTTATCATTCAAATAACAAAGGAAAGATACAACCCAAAGCTCTGATGCTTGATCTTCCTTCGACGAGGTTGACAGTGGAGCACGTCTCAACGAAGTTTGTCAGAAACGAGACGAAGATCTCTCTCTTCGGCTTGGCTCTCAAAGGCTGTTTGGCGATAGTCTCCTTGCTACAAGTTCAGCTCTTAGCTTGCTGAGGGAAAAGGCAAGCTTATATAGATGGTGGAAGGGGATTTGGGATCCCTACAATTATGGGATTGGCCCTATCTCTAAGGAACCTTCCATGATAGGTGGAAAACCACCTCCTATACATGGATATCTAGAGCCAAACCTCCCATCTCATTTTAGAGACTCGTTCAGGAGTTTGTTGGAATCAAAATTCCGCCATTTATTTTTAAAAAACAATCTTTATTAAGCTTCGCGCGAGTGAGACACTGGGACAGAGCGCTAGTTGGCAGGCCCTCTATAGTGGATTTCCCCCATTTGCACGAGGGCTGAATTGGCTAGTCACGCCAAGGCCAAAAGATCAGGTTTTAGGGTTTTCTAAGGGAAACTTTCTTCAGAGGAATGATTTTCCTTGTAAAGGGGGATGTCATGAAAGTGGTTTTAGGTTATGTCACTGCTCACAGGTCATGGGAAAGGCCCTCCAATGTGCAGGACAGGGGATTGCAGGGACGGTGAAAAAATGCTGTGTAATAGATGCCCCCTAAAGCGTGAGGCCCGAGAGAGAGAGAGGGGTGAAATGCTTTATGAGAACGTGCCCAACTGAAAACACTGCTGTCGGAAAACCTGCGTAGACAAATACAACTGATATCTCAAATACATGATATGTGGTATGCGCGTAGCCATCCATAATAGAGTATACAATAATCAAGATCCAAGGTATGGATACATCCATCCAGAAAAGATCAACAAGCAGACTCAGGTATGGTCGCAGCCATCCAATCAATGAGTCATGTAACCAATCATGATAATCCACAAAATACGCAACCTGGATTCCATCAGACAAAACCCAGGGTCTTGCGCTCCATCTCGACCCTAACAGAGTGCAAGTCCTAGCATGTGAATAAGTGAGTTGAAGTCGAACATGCAAGAACATCATCTGATTACCAGCCAATGATGAAATTCGTTAACAAAAGCGAGAGGAACCACCAATAATGATGATGGCCCTCAAGGTACTAGAAGTACAATCCACTGAATGTGAACAGTGAGCTGGTGTCGAACACCCACAGAATCATTCGATTGAAGGCCAATGATGAAAACCTTGCGTCGAATGCGAAGAACCTGCCATTGAGGCATGTAGGTTCCAAGGTACCAGAAGGGAGTCTCTAGATCAGCTTCCTGGATAATGAGCTGAAGTCGACAGGAAGTGACCTTGATCGAAGGTGGGCCATAGTGTTTCCCACATCTTCGACACGAGACAGAGGAACATAATTTTTGTGAATCAGGATCAGATGAGAATCAGCGGTAGGTTGAGAACTGCAGAGGCCAACTTCTCTTGAACATATAGGCGGCACGACACTAGATTTGGCAATATTTGACATCAAAAGGTCTGATGTCATGATGACGAGGAAAATAGCAGATGAGTGGTTAAAAAGGATTACCCAAACCCATGGAGGCAAGCAAAAAACGAGATGAGATGTCCCCAACGCAACACGAATGCAGACAGGTGCCATGTTCAAGAACGACATACTGCCGACATGACGATGATACTGGTTCCATTTTTTCCCCACCATTTCTGGCGAGTACCCCAATTATTTTTGGAAACAAGCTTGAAGGGGATAGCATATGCTTGTGATATAAGTTTGTCCTTCAGACAAATCCAACCTAGTACATTTAACGAGCCCTAGGAAGGAGGAACTCGAGTATTGTCATTACGACAATGTCCTATGTCATCAGGTTTTAACGAGTCTGACAAAGGAAGAACTCGGCGTCTTTTCATGTTTAGAGAGTTTTAAAAGACAACGAAAAAGTAAACTCCAACAGTCCCTTTTCGTAGATAGTTCCTCAGATCCGAAAAGGTAGAAAACTATGTATGAGAAAACCTCCTAGTCACGATAGGCTAGGGTATTCCTTTTTCGTAAATAATCTATCCCAGCCCGAAAAAGGGGTAAACGTATACTAGGTAGATGTCGTTTCACAGCCAATTTAACGAGATCAAAACGACAAGCGACTCGGCAATCTTTTCATGTTTAGAGAGTAAGAAAAGAGCTTACAGATGACTCCAGTAGTGACTTTTTCATGTTTTTACCGAGTCCGAAAAAAGTATAAAATACAACTTGTATCGTCGTCCTAGTCGCGTGAAAACCTGTTGCTGCACAAGAAAGCAAGCGTAAAACCCATTTTTCGACAAAATATAATAAAATATTGGGAAAATAAGCTTAAAAACCTAATTTGATTTTGAAAAGTTATAAATATGACCAAAATAGTAAAAACATATTTACTTTTACTTTTTACCTCTTGTGGAGAGCAACAGTGAGTTTTTTCCTTACGAACTTGCGGTGACGATTGTGGACGATGCGGTGCATCATTCTGAATCTCGTCTTTTCCAGGTAAGAGGCACTTCCCTTAGCTATGCTTTAATCCATTTTTTATAGTATTCCACTATGATTTTGGATCCCTGAGGGGACATTTACAAATTTAGGGCCCGCCCAATTGGCGCAGATATCAGGCACGAACCCGCGCCAATCAGGTTTTTTTTGCAAAGGGGTCGCGCCAACCGCGCAACCTAAATTTCCGCTCAATTTTCACAAAAAATGAACCAATCAACTGGATTTTTGAGTGCCCAAGGGATCTAATGAAGTGTTTATGACCATTTTTGTGCAGGTACAAAGCCACAATGGTGATCGAATGGAAAGAAAGGGAGCACAGTGAAGAAGACGAAATGGCAATGGGGAACAAGCAATGCATGAATGCTCTCTGAGATTGCGGCTTAAAAAAGTTCTACTTGACATCGTGTCTTAGGGCACAACCTGAATTGCTGCAATACTTAATCAGTATCTGGGATAAGAACAAAGAGAAGTTTAGGCTTCGAGACCAAGTGCTGGAGCTCGAAGTATCTGATGTTTACTTCATCACTAGACTGTCTCGCAGATGTCCAGTCCCGATCTTGACAGGTACTAGGCCTTCTAGTGAAAATATGTCAATGGCAATGGAAAGAGTGTGCCTAGGGGCACGAACAAGATCACGTAGCGGGAATGTTGACATCCACACTGTTCCCGATCTAGCACTCAGAGTGGTGCTCCATACCATTACGCGGGCTGTGGGGTCGCAGGCGCCACATGAGGCTACTAAAACATAGCTCCTCTTAGCATCGGAATGCATGAACCCGACATTATTTGATTGGGCTACTGTCGTAACCATGAATATCAAACGGTAATTCACGAAGTGTAAAAATACCAAACTGAAGCAGTTTGGGTACAGAACTATCTTGGTATCATTCATCCTTGAACGACTACCAATCTTCCAAGGCCAGGGGCAATAGTCGCAGATCCACCATTGAGAGAGCCAAGAATGGCTCGATGGGCAGCACTTATGCCCAGAGCAGGAGGGGGCCAACAAATTTCATGGAGGCCCGAGTTCTTCGTATGGCTTCGGCGACAGTTGATTGTCATAGAGGACTAGCCCTATGCCGGTACCAAATTCACAGGAGACCCAGACCTTCGACTCTCGAAAGGAGAGGACTGGGATGAGGAGTTGGGTGGGACTCTTTTTTATTTTATGTATTTTATGAATTTTTTTTTTTTGGTATACATGCATGTCCTAACTGTTGGGGTTCCCATGTTGTGGCAAGGTTGGCAATACCAAAAGATGAGACAACATAAACCACTTTCAGACCCCAAGATCTAGCCCTCCTGGGTCCAAAGAGGGATCTCTCTATGATATGTCAAAGGTATATGACTTTGAAGCTCAGTGTTAAGATATTAGGCTAGTTATGAGGCTCAAGGTTTGTTTGTTTGATGCATGTTTGGTTGTTGGGAATCAGGAAAGAAGGGTTCAATATGAGACAAGGACGAGCAAAGAGGATTTTAGGCAAGGGAGAGATAATCCAGGGAACATTCAAGACCATTGGGCAATGGATTCAGGAAAGGGTTTACTTGCTATCCAATGTGCAGGCTTTCAGTTGGGCTAGTCATCTAAAGCTTTGGATCCTAAAGTTGATAGTTGGTATGAAATGGTAAGAGAGGAGGAAACAAATAAGATTGAGAATACAAAACTAACGACCTGAGATCAGAGAGAGACTTTGAATTCTCAATTATTTGGCCCCCAGCTTGAGGGATCTTAGAAAGGCCAGCTGGTCGCACAAGGATCCTAGTGGACAGAGCTAACTCTAATCCCCAGTGTTCCCAAATCTTCCAGCTCAAATCCTAACAAGAACATCTAAGAATAGATCCATTAATCCATACATCAACTAGCAGGCAATAACATCCACTACACTGGTTAGATCAATTGAAACCAAACCTTAGATAACACATATAGCAGAAAAACATTGAAGGCAAGGAGAGCAGAAACATAGAGTACCTAACAAGGGTAAATCCTATGCCATATTTCTGATGCAAGCCAGTAGAAAATGAAATGAAACGAAATAAAACATAGAGATAAAAAACATCACCGCAGCTTTAGATCAGGATCCAAAGAAATGTGCTTGTCATATTAAAGAGCAACACCAGTCAAGTACAACATTACCAATGGCTGAATATTCAGTCTGAAAACACCTTCTTCTGCCTATCTCACAACTTTACATAGAGACTATGTCTCAAAAGAAACAGCTTGCAATTTCTCTGATAACCGATCAACAACCTTTACAATAATTTTCTTATGAGTTTTATAGCAGAAAGATGAGCCGAGGAGGTAGGTGGAAACTGAATGCAACATTAAAACTTGGAAAAGGAAGAGGGCCGAAGCCCATTCTGTTTAAACTCTATGCATTTATCTTTGGTACTTCTTGGACAGAAAGGTGGTCTTCTTCGGCTTCCATTTACTCCGGTATGGCTCTAATGTACTTTGGCTGCAGAACTCTGTGGTACTTTTGGTGAATAAAAAAAATGGTAAAGAAATGACTGACTAGTCCGCCATACTTGTGAAACAAATGCTCTAATAGCCTTGGGTTGTGGTCAGGGTTGAAATCTCTTCAAGAACACGGTAAACAATGGGAACAATATGGGCTCTTTGTCCTTTCTCAGGCGGGAACATTCTGTTGATGTGCATAGGAGTGCCTTAACTCTGTACTAATATTCTTTGCCGCTTCGACCATCTCTGTCAATGAAAATCGGGCTTTGATTGCGCCAGGAAGGACCTTTCACAGTCAAACTCCGTATTTTTAATGAAAATTGCGTTCATATATCCTCCCGGGTTCTCCTTTGTACTTTTAAACTCTAAAACGATCTTTCTTTGGTTTTGTGCCACTGTAACAATGACTGTGGACCATGGCGGCGTCCACCGCCTGTATCCTGCAAAATACACAACTCTGTTATGAAGTCCAATACATGGGAGGGTGGATGGAGCGAAGGGTCATGAAGGTGGCGGTGTAATGGTGGCAGAAATGGCGGTTCTGAGTGAAACACGATGGAGAATGGGGCAATATGGTGTGAACGGTGACTGGTAGGGTTTGATATGGATGTACTGGAAAATGGTAGGAATATGCAGTGAGACAGTGGAGGAAAGTACGCGGAGGCCGAGTGAAATGAAACTTTAATGCAATCAATACAAAACCCAAGTTTGAGCCTTTGAACGCAATACACAGAAAAAAGCGGAAAACACATGAAACAATTTGGTGTGGTGGGACCCGGTCGTGGGTGGAGGGCGATTCGTTTGAGACCGTCGAATCTCAGGAGGAAGATCGACGGCCATGATCTAATCGGAGGGGATAAATGGGAGGGTCGATAATCTGATTGAGCGATGGTGCAATTGATTTAAGGCCGTTGGATCTTGGAACGGATGGATGGCTGTGATTTGATTGGGGGATCGCAATTGGGCGGGGAACAAGGAGTGATATGAGAAGTCTAGTCATGGACGATGGAGTGCGATGAGCCGGGCTGGATCCGGGGGATTCGCTAGACGGCAGTAGATTAGATCTGAGATCGCACCGGGGGTGCAACAACTCTTTATGATAATGCGATGGGGCGGGGAGTGCAACAGCCTGTCTGCCTGACTTTTCATAGTTAGCAACGTGCAAGATACATCACGGTCTTGATAACAAAACCTTATAATCGCATCGAATTTTTCGATGTTACAAAGGAACGTTCGCCCGACAACTCCGATTGCGATAAGCGCCTGTGGCCTTTAACGCTAGTTCTCAAAGCCTAAGCATGCGTAAAGTGGTTAAGGGGCTAGCGTAGAAGGGGCTGTGCCCTAATATAAGGTTAAAAAGTGAGGTTTTACCCTTTAATGCACAAGATTTGGGGTTAGAAGGGAAACGATAAGGGGAACAAAGGGGAATTTTTCCCAACAAAGGGTAAGGGTAGAATTTAAAGGGGATTTTGGGAGATTTAGGAGGATTAAGGGGGAAATTTTGGGATGGAAAGGGGACTTTGAAAAGGGTAAAAAAGGGGTAAAATGGAGAGTTTTGCATAGATACAAGGGGAAAATAAAGGCCTTTTGGAGCACAATTTTTTGCAATCAGTGAGGCTTATTGACTCCAGAACAGCAAAGGGAAAGGATCAAAGAGCAGGGAACATGATAAGGCTTCAAGGATGATGTGTTTCAAGGGAAATGCATTCCTTGAGGGCTCATAAAAAAATCTAGCCCCTTGCTTGCTTGTCAAGGAATTCATAGGGGGCTAACAGTGGCTCCACATGGGGATGGCTTCTTCTTGAAGGAGTCAAGAATTCAGAAAATGATCTTTGGTGTAGGCTAGATGCTTGCTGCTTAAGCCAACTTTCTTCTTTGATTTTCAGCCGCCACAAATATGATAGATCAACAGAAACACTTCCAAAAAATCTACCTACCCATCCTACAATCCTAGCATTTTTTCTTCTAGGGTGCATTTGAACTAGCAGACCCTTTACATCATTTATTTTTATAACAGAAAATAAACCTATTCTAAATCTACCCTTATTACTCCATGAGACTAGATTAGACTGTTGGTCTCATATGTTTCTCTACCTAATCTAATATCTGCTTGGATTAAACTTTCCAACAGATTTCTTCTCTACATTCTACAACAGAAATTTAAAAAACAGTCAAACTAGGATTAGACAGTCTAGTCTGTTGTTGATCCAAGGCATAAAGACAGTTTCACATGGACAGAAATTTGCAGAAAACTGAAAACAAAACTGTGAAGGCTTGAAATCTGAAGCTTGAAGCATCCTTCTTTCTTTGTGACTCAAGTTTTGAGCTTGTTAGAGTCACCTTCTTTCTTCATTTCAGCTCTGGTTTTGGGCTTGTTAGAGCTGATTCTTCTTTCTTCTCTGCTGGTCCAGGTTTTGGGCATGTTTGGACCAGCTATCTTCACTTTCCTTGGCTTAGGTTTTGATCATATTAGAGCCAATATTTTGCACTTCGGAGGTTCATTTTTTGAGCATGTCTGAACCTCTCTTTTCTCTCTGTTTTTTGAAACATTTTCTCCTTTTCTTGAAAACAAACACTACAATGGTATGTACAATGGAAATGGAAACTGGAAATCGAAAATCAACAGAAGTAGTGTTTGAGCATCCTGCCATTAACAGGACCCCCAAACAGCTCTGTACCATCTAATTCTTTTAGGAAGAAGGCATTTGGACCCACAGTGGCCTGGATGATGTATGGACCTTGCCACAAACTATCGAAATTGTCATGCTTACCTTTATCCTCTCTCCTTGAGTCCCACTTCAGAACTTTATCTCCAATTTTGAAATCAGCAGCTTTGGTTCTTTTGTCAAACAACTTCTGTATATTTTCCTGAACTTTCACTGCTCTGTTGTAAACTTCTTCCCTTGTTTGCTGGAGATGAATTGTCTGGTTTATCCTTCTCACCATACCGTCTTCTTCTATTTGAATCTCTTGGATCAGCTTAATCATTGGTACCCCAAGGCTGGTAGGAAACACTGCTTCTGTCCCATAGACAAGTTGATATGGTGAAATGCCAATGGAATTCTTTGTTGTAAGCCTGTCAGCCCACAAGGCATGCACTAACTTGTTGTGCCACGAATTTTTGTTCTCTTCCACAGCTTTTTGATGATAGTCACCAGGCTTGCTTGAAGATTCAACTAATCCATTACCTCAGGGTAATAGGCGCTTGAATGACCGAGTGCTATTTGATACCCGTGACAAAAATCAACCATTTTCTTGACCCAAAAGCAGCAGCATTATCGGTGATTATTTTCCTTGGGCAGCCAAACCGAGAGAGGATATGACCTTCTAGGAACCTAATGATGACTGAATCTGTGGCATTCCTAGTAGGTATGGCCTCTATCCATTTAGTGAAGTAGTCTGTGGCTGTTAATATCCATTTGTGTTGTGAAGAAGAAGTAGGGTGTATTTCTCCTATGAAATCTAGGCCCCATTTCATAAAGGGACCCTCAACAGTGATGGGTTATAGAGGTAAGGGGAGGAGCTTTCTTTTGCCTTCGAAAATCTGGCATTTGTGGCATGCAATTATCATCTTATGGATGTCATTGAAGAGTGTAGGCCAGTAGTAACCAGCTCTAAGTATTTTTTTTGCAGTGGCCTCCACACTCTCCTGCATGGAACTCTTGTTTAATCCTCTCAGCTTCAATTTCAGGCAAACATTTAAGCAATAGACCATTAGTACTTTTCCAGTATAAGCATTCATTCAGTATGCAATAGTTTCTGGCTTTAGCTTTAGGAATTTGGCCTTAGTCTTTGATAATTCTGGAGGGGCATTGAGGTGTGTAAGCACATACAGAATGTCATAATACCAAGGAGAGCTCTGAAACTTCTCCTCAACAGTGGAATCAGGCAATCCCTGCTGCTCATCCAAGGCATCTACCATGTTAATGTCAAGGGCTTGTAGGTTTGATTCAGCCATAAGTTGAGCTAGGCCCTGACCTTTGATCAGTTTTGTGGGTTTTATCTCAAGGTCGTATTCTAGGATCACAACAATCCATTTGCCCCTCTTCCCATCTAGGTCTTGGGACAAAATATCTTTAACCACTATGTTAGGCACATAAGCTATGGTGTGGGAATGCAATATGTACACCCTGAAATCTTTCAAGGCCTTAATCAGAGCATAGGCCTGTTTTTCCATTATGTTATATTTCAAGGGTGCATCTCTCAATGCTTTGCTGAAGAAAGAAATGGGCTATTCCATTCCCTCTGGATTTTTCTGCAGCAGAACTGCAGCTACTGTATGCTCAGAGGTAAATGAAAAGATGAGGAAATCCTTTGAGAAATCTTTTCTAATTAGGACCGGGGCCTGGGTGAGTGCAAGTTTAACTGATTCAAAAGATTTCTTAGCTCCGACAGTCCACTTAACCCCTACACCTTTCTTTAACATGTTAGTCATATTCCTAAGGTGTTTAGCTAAGTTGGGGATAAACCTCCTTAAGAAGTTGATCTTTCCGATGAAGGACTGTAATTCTTTCATGTTTCTCGGGTGTGTGATTTGTATTATTCCCTCAACTCTTTATGGATCTATCCTAATTCCCTTTTCAGATATAATGTGGCCAAGAAGCTTACCTTCCTGCAACCCAAATACAGTGTTTTTTGGATTCAATGATAGACCAAACCTTCTACATTTTTCAAACACCCTTCTCAGATGTTCTAGGTGTTCTTCTTTAGTCTTGGAGTAAACTGTTATGTCATTTAGGTAGATAACAATGAAGTGCCCTATTTCATCTGAAAAGGCTATGTCCATTGCTCTTTGGAAGGTTGCACCAGCATTCATCAGTCCAAAAGGCATTTTCACATACATAAAAGTGCCCCATGGAGTGGTGAAAGCAATCTTGAGTTGATCTTCTGGGAGTACTAAAACTTGGTTGTAACCTGAAAAACCATCTAACAGGGAGATCCTTTTTGAGCCTACTACCTTCTGAAGAATGTGTTCCATTCTTGGTAAAGGATAATTGTCTTTGAGTGAGGCTCTATTAAGATTTTTGAAGTCTATGCATAATCTGATCTCCCCTGTTTTCTTTCTTACAGCCACTAGGTTTGATACCCAATCAGAGAACCTCACAGGAACTATTATGCCGGCCTCATACATATTTTTAATCTCTTTTTCCACTGCAGGCAATTACTTTGGGTTTATTCTGCGAATTTTCTGTCTGAAGGGTTTTTGTTTTTCTTTCAAGGGTATTTTGTTTTTCTTTCATAAGCCTTTAAATCCTCGTAGCTCCAGGAAAACACATCAATAAATTCTTTGAATAGGTCAATGTATTTCTTTTTCATGTCTGCAGGTAAAGACTTAGCCAATTTTATCATTTTGGGTTTATCTTCCGTGCCTATGTTGCATTCCTCAACATCAAAGTTTGTGTGTTCTATAGTGGGCTTTTTTGCTACGTCATCAAAGTCAAAAAGGTCCTCTAAAGGCGCCAGACCTCGAGGTAAGTTCTTATCTTTGGTCTGCAGCACCTCCATTTCCTCATTTTCTGCGTCTTTACATTCTGTGGTTGAATTTCCAGTTTCTCCATTTAAGGCGTTTATTTCTACGTCGTGGGGTGGAGTTTCTTCGTCAGAGGATTCTTCATTTAGGCAGTTGTTCTCGGATTTAGAGTCTGAATCAGAAAATTCAAACTCATTCCTGCCTATCAGAAAATCCTCAATCTGCTTATCACCTTCGAAAACCTGCCAATATTTTTCGTTATCTGGTACTGCAGGCCTGAATTTGGTCTGTACAATGATTCGCTGATCGCTTGGATTCTTCGAGTATGAACTAGCTAGACAAGCTAATCCATTGGTAATGACGTTCTGACTCCTAGGAACAAACACCAACTCATATTCTACAAATGTTTTCAATATATCCATGGCATCGTTCCTATATGCTCTCAACCTAGGGTGTTTCGCTGTGTATTCACCATTCACTTGTTTGATAACCAACTCAGAGTCTCCACGCACAGCTATCCTACGGGCTCCTAATTTCTTCAAAAGATTTAAGCCCAAGATGAGAGCCTCATACTCTGCAACATTATTTGTACATTTTAAATGCAAGCTGAAAGCATGGCTCTCTGCATAGTCGCTCTCTGTGTTATGTACCCACACCCCTGCTCTTGCTGTTCTTCTAGTACAGGACCCATCGAAGTTCATTTCCCAGAGGGGTTCATTTTTCATTTTATCATCATTTCCTTCCCTACAGCTGAGTTCGCCATTATGTTGTATTATAGGGTCTGCACTATGATGTGGGTTGTTTTGTCTTTCAGAATGGGTGTGGAGATCATAGAGGTGACTAGTTGGCTGAATGCATTCCGTCTCCGTTTCTGTTTCTGGTCTACTCAGAGTTTCACTTTTAGTGCACTGTCCACGGTTTTCTTCTTCATTTTCCACTAGGTCGAGAGTGGCCATTATGTTAAAATCTGTGGTCTCTGTTTTAGTGTTTATACCTCTATTTTCAGATTCTGGCTTTCCCAAGAATTCATCGTTACAAAAAATAAAGGAGTCCAGATCTGTGTACACAGAGTACAGAGGAGAATTTTCGGGCTTTTCAGGGCTACTGACTAAGAACTTCATCTGAGCCTCCCTATACAGTCTTCTAAGTTGGCTAAAAACAGGGATTGTGGCATATGCCCCATCCATCTGCATTGTACCCTGCAGCTTGGCTCCCAGGACCTTGACAATAGCATGCCATACTTGGGTGGCACATCTGCCACGACAACATCCATGACTATACACTTGGCTGGAATCTGGGTAAGGCTCACACATAAATCTTTGATTAGGCCAAGACATTTTACCCTGCTAGAATCAAATGAATATAAGTATTTGTAGGGTCGGGTTATTTCTAGACCTAACCTTTCCATAACCACTTTAGGCATCAAGTTGTGTGAGGCACCAGAGTCCTGCATTGCGTTATGAAGGATCTTATCATGAATATTGAGACTGATATAAAAAGGAGGTATTACTCCTTCCTGAAATTTTCCTTCAATCTTTGGACCAAACAGAAGGGCTGGTTGATCATCACTCAGATTGACAGTGTCGTTGTTTTCACCTAGGTTCAAGGCTTTCAAAATTTGGCCTTTATATACATCTTGAGCGGCCAACTCAGAAAGTGGTATAGAGATTTTGATTTTCGCAATCTCACTTTCCAAATTGAAAGTGGACTGACTCTTTGAAATGCTCAACTCTGTTTTTTTAGTCACCACCTTGGTGGCAGTATCGGTGTGCCGATTTTCAGTATGTACATGGTTCGGAACTGTTCCATCAGGAGCACTAACTGCAGTGCTAGTGCTGCTAGTAGGTTGACCTTGTTTTTCAATGTTTTGGTTGTCTTTCTCTTTGTTTTTTACAGAACTTTCAGCTGTTGATTTGTTACTTTCAGCAGTTACTTTAGAAGTTTTCTCAGGCCTCTTCTTAATGGTGACCTTAGAAGCTTTTGGTTCGGCAATGTCCAAGCTCTTTTTGATTCTAAGCTCGTATTTTTCTCTGACCTGCATGATGGAATCCTCAAATCCGAGTCTGTAATCCTCATATTCTAATCCTCCTTCATCCCAGTATGAGGGTGAGGGATGATCTTCTTTTGTGGAACAGTTGTGGATTGATTTTTCTACTTCAAACATGTTTATTGTGTTTCCCTCACACTCTTATATGATTCCCTCATCTTCCTCGAGGAAGTTCTCTTGGAATGGGGGAATAACTTGTTGATCTGCCTCTCTTTGTATGTTGGGAGTGGTGTTGTTTCTTCTAAAGTTCTGGTTCTAGTTCTGGTTGTGATTTTGGTTTTTGTTCTTATTGCTGACTGTGACAACCATTTTTTCCATCATTTGTTGTAGCTTTTCCATATTTTTGGATAGACAGTCATAATTTGGATCAGAAGTGGAAGCTACATTGTCATCTCTATATGTTACCCTTTTCTCAGCTCTCAATCTTGCTTTTTTCTCAATCAGATTTGCCTCTACACTCACTGCTCCTTTTTGCATGTCTTCCAGCATGTTGTAATTGTTACACAGTAATTTGTCACCGTCCCTACCATTCCCCGTCCCGCACAATGGAGGACCCATTTTGTGACCTGTGAACATTTTCATGCCTTGAAAACATCATCAATGCATTCCTATAAGCATGAGCTTCATTTGCCCTAAATACATCTCCTTGCAAAAATCATGAAAAACATCTCTTTTTGCATTGGCGCGGGCAGACAGTTCAGCACTCGCGCCAATGGGGAAAATCCTGCAAAGAGGCCGCACCAACTGGCACTCTGTCCCAGAGAAGTAGTCGCGCCAGCCAATTTAAGGAGTGTTTTTTAAATAAAGATGGCGGAAGTTGAGTTTCAACAAACTCATAAACCATTGCCTATCTTGAGTTGGGAGGTTTGGCTGCGGGAGTTCTATGAAAGGGAAGTGGTTTTGCCACCTCCCATGGAACCCTCCTTGTTGATAGGGCCAATCCCACAATAATAGGGATCCCAAATACCTCCTTCCCCATCTATAAAATCCTGCTCAATTCCATGGCAAGCTAGTCTTAAAGTGCCTAAGCTTTGAATCTCCAAATTCCCAAGAGCCTTTGTGTTGTAAGAGCCCTCTTTCTTCCCTTAAGGCCGACTCAAGTAAGGAGACTATTGTCGAGAGACTCAGGAGAGGTTTGCCCTTTCCCTGGCGAGCTTTGCGAGACGTGAACGACTGGAGACCCATCCGAAGGAGACCACGACGTCAGAACTTTGGTTGTAAACTCTTTCCATTGATATCTAATGAATGATTACGATTATGGTTCCACTCTGTTTTCGATGATGTTAATATGAGTAATATCCTTTCTGATTGATATTTAGTTACGTATGCCGGATTTTATGCTTGTATCTGTTTGTTTCTTGCATGTGCAGGTGTCCATCCGCGGAGATTGTGGAGGATCGTGATCTGCCGAGGCTGAGGAACGGGAACGCTCTCTTCTTCAGATCATAGCATTGGATTCCAGGTAGGCTTCCATCTTTAGTCTTTTCATTCGTAACTAGGAACTTGCGTCGTAACATTTTTTATTGTTGCTAGATCCCTGCTGGGCTAGTAGGGATCACCTCTATCCGCAGAAGGGGATTTACCTCCTCAACAATTTGGCGACTCCACTGGGGATCGTCTGGATTTCACTGTCTCATTTGTATTGTCTCGTTTTGATTATTTTATGTTTTTCCTTGCTTTATGAGCCTTCTGAGTTGGGTTCTTTTGCTGTTTTTTACTTCTTGGTTTGCTTATTATGCATTGATCTGCTTCTGGAGTAGTTCTTTTTTGTTTTTGGCTGAGAAACTCGACTGGCGCGCTTTTTAGCTCGAGAGTCGCGCCAATTGGCGCATGTTTCTTTTGTTTAGCCCGCGCCAATTGCTTTCTGGCGCCAGTTTCAACCTTACAGTCGCGCCACTCCTGTAAGGTTTTTGAGTTTCCTCATTTTTGAGCTCTCTGGGTTTGGTCAGTGTTTTTCTTCTTGATTTTCCGACTGCCTGAGTGTGTTGGAGTCCTGTTTGACTGGAATTCACCTCTGTCCTTTGGTTGTTTGCTTTTATCTATCGATTTCACGTTTTGAGCCCTAGGGCATCTAGTGGCTTAGTGTATCGAGCCCTCCTTGGGAGTTTTGGTGTTTCGTTTGTCCAGTCGACTTTCTGATTGATCCTCCGCATCCTCTTAGTAGTTGTTCATTGTTTTGTTGAGATTTTTGGGTGATTGCTCATTCCTTCATTCAAATTTCGTTTGGTCTTGCATTGGGCCTAGATCACCCAGCCCATCGGAGCCTTTGAGTCTTTTCTTGGTTTTGAGAGACTTTGGTCGATTTGGGATCTGATTGCTTGTGTTGTTGAGTGAAATTTGTTTGTTTTTCTCTCTCGAATATCATTTCTCAAGTTGTTCCGTTTGTTTTCAGTTTGTTTAGTGCATATTAGCTATCAAACGTTGAAAATTACAAAAAAAAAATCTCTTGTGCTTTTGGTTGAATTAGTGCAAATTGTAATCTTTTCGATTTTGCTAGTGATTAGTGATCTGAATGAAAAGTTTTCAATTTCATTAGTTGCATTAGAGATCTCATTGTTTGTCTTCTGATCATTTCGTTTGTGTAAAAGCTCTCAACTCTGTAACTAGTGTTCATCGAACGAAATGTTGGACTGTGGCATGTAGCTTTGCATTTAGGAGTCTTTTAAGACACTACATCCGATAGGGCCTGAAAATTGAAACTTAATCGAAGATCAACTTTAAAATTTATTCAATTAACCTAAGGCAGCATTGAAATTTAACGAAACATTTTTAGAGGTCTAGGCTAGAGACGTGTTCCGGCGTCTTTAAACCTAGCAGCTGTCATTTGCCTTTTGGCTTTAGACAGCGCTAGTACGGACTTGTGCTCCCCGTACCGTCGCGTATATAAAGGGAGACCCCTCTAGGTTTTCAATCCTTTATCCACGGGAAGCCGAGTCTGCCGCCCTATACCCGTGATACACCGAACACAGCATTCGGGGAGACTACCTGCACGTACGGAAAGTCCTTGGTCGATTTCTGTTTCATTTTTCAAACCAAGGTGTATATTGCGGTTCACGGATATTTGGTACACCCTTTGTGCCTAGTTTTTCCTGAGGAGTCATTTGGTATTTTCTGACTCCCTAAACTTGAAAAGACCGTCAAGCGCTTGTCCTTTCACGCTTGTATCAAATCTGAAAGAGATAGAGTCATCTTTCTATTGTTTCTCGACTCTTAAAATATGAAACGATAGAGTTTCTTACTTTTCAATGTGGTAAAAATTAATCACCCACGATTACACGCCTGTTTAGATATTGCTTGTTGATCGTTTGATCATGTGCCCTTAACTCGTTTTCAGCCCGTGTGTGTGTGTTTGTTTCTTTTTCTCTGGTCTTTTTCCACAGTGGCGGAACCTTCGGTTTCGTCTACTGGTAGTCCTTACACGAACGATTCTTCAGAGGCTTCCCAATCCTCTGTCGAACCACAGCAGCCTGTTGTTTCCGAGTTTCTTGACGAGGGACCGGTTCTCGCTGAGAAACCCTTTGGAGGACTAGTTGAGTTCAATTGGCCCTTTTTGGACCCTGTGTCTGAATTGAGATTAAAAGTTGATTTCCTTTCTCTTACCTCGGGTTCGCCTTTTGTTGCTACTGTATTTCCTCCTAGTCCTCGCCGTCTTTTGCGTGATTTAACGGCAGGATCAACCATGAGTGATTCTGGTGAGGAAATCCCAACGTTCGGTGAAGAATATCAACTCTTCCCGCGTAGATTGTTTGAGGGAGACAACTCTGAGTTGGATAACATGTCAACAGCCAGTCCTTCTTTACCACATGGATACAGATCTCTGGGTCAGATTATTTCAGCTGCAGCCTCTATGGGAATATCATCTCCTGCTTCGAGGCCAGCTGCTACTACACCTGGGGTGTCTCCTCAGACGCCCGTCACTTCTGTTCCCGTCCGGCCCACTGTCTGTGTGGCCGCCTCTTCTCCTGTTGTCTCAGCATCTGCTACTAGGGCTGGGCCAACTCCTGAAGATGTCTATCTAGCCACTGCTATACCGGAGAACATCTCTCCGGAGGAGTATCGGTTGTCTTTGCAACAGCCGAACACCGAGGTTGGACCGTCCTCCCAAGATCCCTGTCGATCTTACTTTTCGCACTATGCACAAGATGGTACTCCCGTGTATGATTTCCCAAGTCAGTATGACGAGCACGGGGAGATTTTGCGTCTACCCGCCCCTGAGGCTTATCTTTATGCTCAAGGTTTACCGTACAACCAGGCTTATAACCCGCAGGGACAGCCTTTCCAAGGCCAACCTGTGGGCCAACCTGGCTATCTTTATGATCCACAGGGGCAGCCCATCCAGGGCTACCCTGCGGGCTAGCAAGGGCCATCATACAGTCCACAAGGACAGTATTATAGCCCTTCCGGTCAACCTATCCAACCTCAACCGGGGTACCAACCGGGACCGGTCTATGGTCCTGGGGGGCAAATCCAGCCTTCTTTACCGATGCAACCGTAGTATCCTATTGTTTCTAACGTTGCATATCAGCTAGGACCATCCTATGGTTCTGCTTCAAGTCAAACCGGTTTCCAGCAAGCACCTGGTCTTGTTCCACCACCAGGCCAACCGGCTCATCCGGTCCAGGCCAACCGGTCCATCCGGTACAACCTGGGGCTCACTTACAACCAGGTCAACCTGCGCAACCGGCGCCGCCTGTCTATCCGGGTCAGCCTGGTCATTCAGGTCAACCCTTGCACCCGGGTCAACCTGTTCACTCATGTCAGCCCTCTCAGTCGGGTCAACCTGTTCATTCAGGGCAGCCCGCTCATTCCATTAACCCTACACAGCAGCCAGTTCATTCAATGCCACAGCCAAATCAACAGCTGCGCCCTACATATCAGACTCCGCAGGGTTCCACTTTTCAGCAGCCTACTCATCCTCAGGGTGGTTATTATCCTCATGGTCAGTCTCAACCGAACTATAACCACCCCAGAGGCTCTCAGTATTATCCTCCTCCACCCAGTTCTACCTACACTCAGCAGCCAAATCCAAACGCTGCTTATACAGGGCCAACGCATAATCAGGGTCCGTACCCTGGTTATCAAGCCCCACACTATGGTTACCAGCATCCAAATCAGTCTGGTTATACGACCTACGCCCCCTACAGTCAGAATCCTGCGGGACAGCACCCGTGGGGGCAAGGATATTCACAACCATCGTGGAGTATGGGTACCGGACCTCATCCTGGGCCTGGCATGGCAGTTAATCCTCCATTGTTGTTCCTGGCTACCTTGGAACTGCCGGATGTTTCAAAGTTGACCAATGATCCGATTTTACATAATCCGTATTAGCCTCCGGTTCCCAGCAAGATACCAGGTGATTGTCCCAAGTTTGAGGGAAAAGCTGGGGAGGACCCCCAGGCGCATGTGATGACGTATCACCTTTGGTGTTCGTCTAACTCTTGGGTCGATGATTCGATTCGCCTGCGCCTCTTCCAGCGTACTTTAACTGGAGCTGCTGCTAAGTGGTACATAGAGTTATCCCGTGGCATTTTTCAAGATTTCAACTCTTTAGCCATGGCTTTCCTCGCGCATTTTCAGTTACCGGTTCGGTATGAAGCCGAGACGCACCTCCTAACTTCCCTGAAGTAGGATAAAGCCACTCACATCTCAGATCACATTCATGAGTGGCGGCGCCGTCGTAGACTGATCAAGTTTCACATACCTGATCAGATATTGACTCACTGGTTCACCACCTACTTTGTGAATAAAATCACTCAGGATATCGCGATGGGAGCGTGTGTGACAGAGGAACAAGCCATCGCGCGTGCCCAGTACCTGGATCTTGTCTATTCACAGTTTGGCACGCTTTATGACATCTTGACTGATGCTCCACGGCCCGGAACCACTAAGGCTCCGCCCACCCTTGCGGTGGATGGTGTTATTGGTTCTGTCTCTCAGAATTCGAAGAAGTCTTCGAATGGGAAGCAGAAGGCTAATTCTTCCAACAATAACTCTGCCAATCCCGCCTCATATGATTCTGGTAAAACTGCAGAGGTGAATGTTGTTCAAGCCAATCCTGCGGACAAATCCTCCAAGGGGAAGAAGAAGGGCAAAGGAAAATCTAAATCTGATGCCCCAAAACCAGAATCTAAGTCTCGTACTGAGGATGGCTCCCAGCATAAACTGAAGTACCCTTGCCTCATCTGTGAAGGGGACCATTATACTAAGGATTGTCCATGACGATTTGAGGTTAGTCAACTTCTTAAAGGCCCTAAAGGGACTCCGACTGTTTTGAAAGAGCCATTTCCATCTCAGCAGACCCAGATGGTCGAACAGGCATCACCATCTGCACCATTTGGGTCTCAGTTTTTCATGGTGAAGAGTGTTGCACCTATCTCTGTCGCTACGCGGTCGAAGGATTACAACGAACCGCGGTAGGCACCCGAGAAGGCAGTTGCGGATGGGCCACCTCCCCCACCTGTCTCCGGTCCGTTAGAAATTGAGAAGCCTTCTCTGGAACCCGTTGTGAAGCCACCCCCCAAAGGTGTCCTTCGAAGATCTTCTTATAATCCAAACGCTCGTGCCGCTCAACATTACAGTATTGTTGAGGATCTGGCACAGGCGCCATGTGCTATGTCTGCACTGGAGGTTCTTCGAAGTTGTCCTTCACAACGGAAGGCTTTACTGTCTGCGATCGGGGGCATTGATCCCGCCGACTCGAGTCTTCTCACCTTCGATCTGGAGAATTTTACTCCCCGGCTTCCACATCAAATCGCTTTGGTCATTCAAGTCAGGATTAATGGTCTGAACATTCATAGGGCCATCTTAGATGAGGGTGCATCTACCTGCGTTATGTCCTCCGCTTGCTGGAAGGCCATTGGCTCTCCAGCCTTGTCGTCATCTCCCAATGCCCGTGAGGCATTTGATGGTCGGGAATCTAAACCCCTGGGCGTTCTCGAGAGTCTCGCGATCACATTACAGGAAAAAATTGTCAACGTAGAGGTAGAAGTAGTTGATGCTAAACTCAACTACAATATACTTCTTGGCCGCAACTGGACCCATGCCATGCTCTGCGTGCCGTCCACCGTCTTTCGATTCATTAAGTTCCCTCACGAGGGCAAGATTGTCACAGTGGATCAGTTGTCATTTTTCACCTCTAACTCTGAGAACAATGTGCCATACGTGGATCAAATTCTGAATCCCCCAGACAGTGTAGGACCTGGTCTCTTCAAAGACCCAGTCCTCATGGGTATCTTTCCTACACCGCCACCGCATACCGCTCAAGTCAACATGTTGTCCAGGTCTGATGACCCCTGGCTCATTCCTACACCTGAGCAGGTATATGAGTTTGGAGAATCCATGCCTTTAACGCTAGTAGAGATCACCTACTGTGAGATTGTTGCTGCATCGGATCCTCCGCCTCCTCAGCATGCTCCTTTGAGCATGGCTCTCGACGTCTACTCCCAATCCCCCTGGCTTGGTCATGCTGATTCACCTGATCTTCTCAAAGAGACTTTTCCTTCCGATGAGGCTATCATTGAAACTATGTCTCTTGAGGAGCTGCCTTGGGGCGATGGACATCATCGCTCCTCATTTATGCCTAGCTTGGGGGCAATGACTGATTGTCTGGAGCGTTATGATACTCAGGTTCCTTCCCCTCCTCTTCAAACACCTATCTTGATGCATGAGGTTTTTTCGGAGGGTAATCTGAGTAACATTACTCAAACTATTCCAATCAACATCTCCGTTAAACCGGGGATTGTTGAGAATATTCATGTGGGTGTGACTTGGTCTCTCGATGAGATTTAAGTCTATAAAGAGCTTTTCAAAGAATTCAGAGATGTTTTTGCATGGTCTTACGAGGAAATGCCGGGGATTGATCCCAGTATCGTAGTACACGAGATTCCAACCTATCCAGGTGCGAAACCCGTGCGCCAACGCTTATGCCCCATGCATCCTCGAAAAGCTGCTGCCATCAAGGCAGAAGTTGAAAAACTTCTGAACGTGGGTTTTATTTATCCCATCCCCCTCACAGAATGGGTGTCTAACATTGTCCCTGATGATAAAAAGAAGGGTACGATTAGAGTCTGTGTGGATTATCGCGACATCAATCGCGCCTGTCCAAAGGATAATTATCCCACTCCGTTTATAGACCAGATCATCGATGAATGTGCTGGGAGTGAGATCTATTCTTTAATGGACGGTTTCTCAGGATATAACCAAATCAATATTGCACCTGAGGATCAACACAAGACCACATTCATCTGTTCGTGGGGTACTTTCGCATACAAAAAACTCCCGTTCGGCTTGAAAAACGTTGGAGCCACTTTTCAGCGTGCGATGTCCTACGCTTTTCATGACATTCGCCATATCGTTCAGCCTTATCTGGACGACTTTCCAGCCCATTCGGGTAAGCGAGAGGACCATCCTGAGCATCTCCGCCAGATCTTTCTTCGTTGCAGGCGCTACAATATCAGGCTCAATCCTCATAAATGTGTCTTCTGCGTTGATTCTGGCCGTCTTTTAGGATTCATAGTCTCAAAAGACGGAATTTGCCTTGACCCTTTAAAGGTCGAGGCCATCGTAAATCTCCCATCACCCTCCTCCCTGTATCAATTACAGAGTCTGCAAGGGAAAGCGAACTTTCTTCGGCGCTTTATCCCAAATTATGCCGAGGTGGCCAAAGGATTCACTCGTTTGTTAAAGCAGAACGTTCCCTTTCATTGGGACGAAATTGCTCAGGAATCCTTTGAGAAGCTGAAGACGTTGCTTGTCAATGCTCCATTGCTTCGTCCTCCGGACTACCACCGCGACTTCACTTTATATCTAGCCGCTGCATTTAGCACCATAGCCATGGTCTTGGTGCAGGATGACGATGACGGTGATGAACATGTTGTTTATTACCTGTCACGGAACCTTCTCGATCCAGAAACGCGTTATGCTCATGTCGAGAAGTTGGCATTAGCAGCAGTACACGTTGTACAGCGCTTTCGCCATTACATCCTTTTGCGTACCATAATAGTGGTTTCAGACTGCAACCCTATGACGTATATTCTTTCTAGACAATTACTGGGGGGCAAGTACTCCAAATGGATTGTGATCCTGCAGGAGTTTGACTTGGAGTTCACCACTACTAAGTCAACTAAATCACTGGTCTTCGCGGATTTGATATGTTCTCTCCCTACAGACTCTGTTCCCTCACACTCTGAAGACCATATACCGGATGAAACGCTTTTCCTCATCATTACTCGTGATCCTTTGTACGGTGACATAATAGTGTATCTTCAGACCTCGACATTTCAGTCTGAGTTGGATAAAGCTACCCGCCGTCAGATTCGGCACCAGTCCCAACCCTACCGTATAGTAGGAGATACCTTATATCGCGTTGGAGTAGATTCGGTGCTCCGGCAATGCCTAACCTTGGAAGAGGCTGAGAAGGTCCTAAATGACTGCCACAGTGGCGCCTGTGGCGGACATATGTCCGGGTATGCTACTGCCCAGAAGATTCTGCGAGCAGGTTATTTATGGCCTTCCATATTCAAGGACTGTATCACTGCAGTCCGTAAATGTCATCCATGCCAGATTTTTCAGCGCAAGATGTGCGCGCCGCCGTTGCCATTGCATCCCGTTATTACCGTCGGCCCTTTTGCGAAATGGGGCGTGGATTTTATGACGTGTAACCCTCACTCGGCCGGGGGGCATGCGTATATCATTGTCGCCGTCGACTACTTCACCAAGTGGGCCGAGGCGATGCCTACACTAGCTGCTGACGGGAAAATGGCTGCTCAATTTATATTCAACCACGTTATCGCACGGTTCGGGGTTCCTCAAGCCATCGTCACTGATCACGGTACTCATTTCCGGGACTACATGATGGCGGAGCTAACTTCAACGTTGGGCTTGCTTCACGACAGCTCAACACCATACTAGCCTCAAGCAAATGGTCAGGTTGAAGCGGTGAACAAGGTTTTGGTCACTATGGTTCAGCGAGCAGTTGGTATTCATAAATCCAATTGGCATCTCCAACTGTTCTCAGCTCTCTGGGCATACCGAACATCTGCTAAGAGTGCAACTAGATTCACACCATTTCAATTGGTGTACGGTCTGGAAGCCACTCTCCCAGTTGAATGTGAAATTCCTTCATTGAAATTAGCTGTGGAGCTTCTACCCCGTACTTCTCCCGAGGAAGAACGTCTTCTGTACCTGGAACGGTTAGATGAAACCCGTCGTTTGGCTGCTTTGATTATCGAAGCACAAAAGAAGAGGGTCAAAACTCATTTTGATCAATTTGTTTCTCCTCGTTCTTTTATCGAAGGAGACCTTGTCCTCCTGTACGATCAAGCGCATGATAATCTTGGAGCCGGTAAGCTTCAGCCTATGTGGCACGGGCCCTATATAGTAAAGCGCATTTTGAAAAATGGGGCCTACGAGCTTATAGATTATGAAGGAGTTCCACTAGCGTAGCCCAGAAATGGGCTGTACCTTAAAAAGTATTATGCCTGAAGTGATTTCTTGGTGTGGTGTGTGTACATAGGTGTGTGATTTTCATTTGTGTGCATGTATTGTGTGGTGTGCTTTGTAAACATCTTTTTTTTGATCGGGTCTTCCTGATTGTGCAGATGTCTTTTCATCCATTTTTCAGTTTCGCGGATGGTGCCTCCCGCAGTACCAGGAATCTGTCTTCAGCAGCCTGGGTAATCTATGATCCTGTTGGTGAGTTGATTGATCTACAAGGAGTGTGTCTAGGACGTACCACGAACAACATCGTGGAATATAGTGCTGTGTTAGAATTATTAACCGAGGCAGTAAACCTTGGTATCCGTGAATTGCTCGTGTATCTAGATTCACAACTTGTGGTGTTACAACTGAACGGACACTATTCGGTAAGAAACCCGTCCATCTTACATCTGTATCTGCGTATTCGATTACTGGAAATAAATTTTGACTACATTACATATCATCATATACCCAGGCATTTAAATACACTAACAGATGCAGTAGAAAATTTGGTATTAGACATACATTTGCGCAATTTATAAATCATCATCACATGTAAAGAAAGACCCATCCAGAAATAGATATGTATATATATAGATATCGAAATGTTTACATAGAGTGTGTCACATAAAAGTCAAAATATACATAGTCGTCTTAAGTACATCCGGAGACGGTACGTCTCTCAAAAAATAGGTGTGGTATAAATCCTAAGAGCTAATCCGCATGGTGCTCATGATAGCACGTGACTGCACGCACTAAGCGTCTCAGGATTCGGTGGATCTGACTCGGAACTCCCACCATGTGGCGCTGGTATGCCATCGGTACGTCTGCCAGCCGAGCATAGTCTGGGATCCCGTGGGCAATGCCCTCGAGATTCTGGATCAACTCCTCTCCTCCGGTGCCCTCTCCCTGAGGATCAGGGGCGAGTTGTGTCCTCCGTGAGATTGGAGACATCCTAGCTGGTCTCTCAGGTCCCACATCTGCATGCATATATAAAATGTGTTAGGATGAATGTGTATTAACAAAAAAAAAACATAAAATATAAAATCAAAAAACATGAGGTCTTACCCAACTCCAAGTCCCAGTCATCTCCTTCTGGCAGTGGGAGATCTGGGTCTCCGGTGAAGTCAGTTCCTGCATAGGGCCAGTCTTCCACGACAATCAGCTGGCGCCGTAACCACCTAAAGAATTTCGGCCTCCAGGACATCTGTTGGCCACCTCCAGCTCTGGGCATCAATGCTGCCCAGCGAGCCATTCTTGGCTCTCGGGGTATCGGATCTGCTACTGCGGCCCCTTGGCCCTGGAAGATTGGTAAGCGTTCCAGAATGAACGATACCAAGATGGAACCATAACCAAACTGTTTCAGTTTACCCTATTTGCATTTTGTGAGTTGCCTTTTCATATTGATTGTTACTGCTATTGCCCAGTCGAACAGCAGGGGACTCACGCATTCTGAGGCCAGCAGGAGTTGGGCCTTTGTGGCCTCGTGCGGTGCCTGCGAACCAGCAGCCCGCGTGATGGTATGGAGGACCACTCTCAATGCCAGATCAGGGATAGTGTGGATATCCACCTTCTTGATGCCTGATCCCATTTGTGCTCCTTGGCACACTCGTGCCATTACTTCTTCCATCTTCTCCCCATATGGTCTGCTTCCAGTCAACACAGGGATCGGACCTCTGCAGGACAATCCAGTGATAAAATAAACATCGGAAACCTCCAGATCTAATACCTGGTCTCGTAACCTGAACACCTGTTCATGTTCATCCCAGATACTAATTAAATACTGGAGGAGCTCGGGCTGAGCTCGTAGACACGGTGTGAGGAAGAACTTTTTCAGCCCACAGTTTCTAAGGGCATTCATGCAAGCTTGACTTTGCATGGCTTTTTCATCATCTTCTCCATGCTCTCGTTCTTTCCATTCAATTGCCATTTTGCTTGATTACCTGCATTCATATGGTCATGAACCCTTAGTTAGATCTCTGATGAGCCTCAAATTCCATGCAAATTGGTCTAAATGTCGAAATTTTAGGCGGATTTTTAGGTTCGGCCGCTGGCGCGGCTGTTTTCTGAACAGTCGCGCCACGTGGCGCAGGCCCTTTGTATAAAAGAGCTCATTGGTGCAGGTCCGTGCCCGATACCCGTGCCAATGAGCGCGGCCCTAAATTTTCAAAAGTGGCTCTAAAGAACTTATTTACAGGGTAAAACTATTAAAAATTTGATGAAAATGAAGAGCAAGGGAGCGCCTCTTACCTGTAGCAGACGAGAAGCCGAATGGTCAACTGGATTCGTCGCAATCACCGTCAGAAGTTTCTGCTCCAAATGGACCACTGTTGCTTTTTACCAAGGTAAATAGTAAATGTAATTTTATTTTTACCAATTTGACGTATTTATAACTTTTTGACATGAAATGAGTTGTAAAAAGTCATTTTTATCGAATATTTTTATATGTTATGTCGAAAATGGATTTTACGCTTGCTTGGTATGTGCAGTAGCAGGTTTTTGCGACTTTAACGATGGAAACGAGTTGTATTTTATACTTTTTTGGACTCGGTAAATACACGAAAAAGTCACTTTGGAGTCATCTTTCAGCTCTTTTCTGACTCTCTAAACATGAAAAGATTGCCGAGGCCCTTGTCGTTTCGATCTCGTTAAATTGGACACGAATCGACATCTACCCAGTATACGTTTAACCCTTTTTCGGACTGGGATGGATTTATTACGAAAAAGGAATACCCTAGCCTATCGCGACTAGGAGGTTTTCTCGGATATTGTTTTCTACCTTTTCGGATCTGAGGAACTATTCACGAAAAGGGACCTGTGGAGTTTACTTTTCTGCTGTCTTTTCAAACTCTCTAAACATGAAAAGACGCCAAGTTCTTCCTTTGTCAGACTCGTTAAACCCTGATGACATCGGATCTAGTCGAAATGACGTTCTCCGAGTTCCTCCTTCCTAGGACTCATTAAATGCACTAGGATGGATTCGCCCGAAGGGCGGACTTATATTGCAAGCATATGCTATCCCCTTCAAGCTTGTTATTAAAAAATAATTGGGGTACTCGCCAAAAATGGTGGGGGAAAAATGGAACCATCGTCGTTGTCGTCGGCAGTATGTCGCTCTTGAACATGGCACTTGTCTGCATTCGTGTCGGGTTGGGGACATCTCATCTCGTTTCTTCACTTTGCCTCCGTGGGTTTGGATAATCCCTTTTGACCTCTCATCTGCTCATTGCCTTGTCACCATGACCTCTGATCCGTTGATGTCAAATACTGCCAAGTCCACTGTCGTGCCATTTATATGTTCAAGAGAAGTTGGCCTCTGCAAATATCAACCTTCCTCTGTTTCTCATACGATCTTGATTCACAACAAAACATCATGTTCCTCTGTCTCGTGTCGATGATGTGGGAATCATTATGGCCCACCTTCGATCAAGGTCACTTCCTGTCGACTTCAACTCATTATCCAGGAAGTTGGTCTAGAGACTCCTGATGGTACCTTGGAGCCTGCATGCCTCAATGGCGGGTTCGTCGCATTCGACGTGAGGTTTACATCATTGACCTCCGATCGAGTGATTCTGCGGGTGTTCGACGTCAACTCATTTATTCGCACGCCGTAGATTGTACCTGTAGTACCTTGAGGACCATTGTCATTATTGTTGGTTTCTCTCGCGTCTGTTAACAACTTTCATCATTGGCTGGTAATCAGACGATGTTCTTGCATGTTCGACTTCAGCTCACATATTCACATGCTTGAACTTGTACTTTGTTGGGTCGAGATGGAGCGCAAGACCCTAGATTGTGTCTGTTGTAATCCAGGCTGTGATTGTGGATTATTATCATTATGTACATGACTCACTGATTGGATGGTTGCGACCATACCTGAGTCTATTTGTTTGATCTTAGTTGGATGGTTGCGCCCATACCCTGGATCCGGATTATAGCATACTCTGTTTCGGATGGCTGCGTCCATACCACATATACATCATGTACTTGAGATATCAATTGTATCTTTCGGCGCAGGTTTTCCGACGGTGGGCCTTCAGTTGAACATGTTCTCGTAAAGCATTTCACCCCTCTCTCTCTCGGGCCTCATACTTTAGGGGGCATCTGTTACACAGTAATTTGTCACCATCCCTACCATTCCCCGTCCCGCACAATGGAGGACCCATTTTGTGACCTGTGAACATTTTCATGCCTTGAAAACATCATCAATGCATTCCTCTAAGCATGAGCTTCATTTGCCCTAAAGACATCTCCTTGCAAAAATCATGAAAAACATCTCTTTTTGCATTGGCGCGGGCAGACAGTTCAACACTCGCGCCAATGGGGAAAATCCTGCAAAGAGGCCGCGCCAACTGGCGCTTTGTCCCAGAGCAGTAGTCGCGCCAGCCAATTTAAGGAGTGTTTTTTAAATAAAGATGGCGGAAGTTGTGTTTCAACAAACTCAGAAACCATTGCCTATCTTGAGTTGGGAGGTTTGGCTGCGGGAGTTCCATGGAAAGGAAGTGGTTTGCCACCTCTCATGGAACCTTCCTTGATGATAGGGCCAATCCCACAATAATAGGGATCCCAACTCCCTCCTTCCCCATCTATAAAAGCTTTCCTATTGCCATTGCAAGCTAGTCTTGAAGTGCCTAAGCTTTGAATCTCCAAATTCCCAAGAGCCTTTGTGCTGTAAGAGCCCTCTTTCTTCCCTTAAGGCCGACTCAAGTAAGGAGACTATTGTCGAGAGACTCAGGAGAGGTTTGCCCTTTCCCTGGCGAGCTTTACGAGACGTGAACGAATGGAGACCCATCCGAAGGAGACCACGACGTCAGAACTTTGGTTGTAATCTCTTTCGATTGATATCTAATGAATGATTACGATTATGGTTCCACTCTGTTTTTGATGATGTTAATATGAGTAATATCCTTTCTGACTGATATTTAGTTACGTATGCCAGATTTTATGCTTGTATCTGTTTGTTTCTTGCATGTGCAGGTGTCCATCCGCGAGGATCGTGGAGGATCGTGATCTGCCGAGGCTGAGGAACGGGAACGCTCTCTTCTTCAGATCATAGCATTGGATTCCAGGTAGGCTTCCATCTTTAGTATTTTCATTCGTAACTAGGAACTTGCGTCGTAACATTTTTTATTGTTGCTAGACCCCTGCTGGGCTAGTAGGGATTGCCTCTGTCCACAGAGGGGATTTACCTCCTCAACAGTAATCTCTCTCCCTAAGCTGGTAGGCCATGTCAGCATCGAAGCCCTCAGGGTATTTCACTAGGGCCGAACCCTGGGGAGGTTTTATGTGTGGAGGAAGAGCGTTGTAAACACTGTTAAACCTTGTAGAGTAGTCATGGACACTCTCTCCTACGTTTCTCTTAAGATTCTTGTATTCTGCTAGGATTTGGAGAGGGTTTGCCTTAACTTCCCATTTGTTTATGAAGGTCTAATATAAAGCAGGAAGATCTTGGATACTATTAGGAGGTAGGCCTTTGAACCATTTCTCCACATCACCTCATAAACTCTGGGCAAAAATTCTCATTTTGACTGTATCATCGTCTATTTCCATGTAGTCAAAAGAATCCTCCATCCTATCTACATGGTGTTGGGCTGTGGTAGATTCTTTTGCAGTGAAGTGTGGGATATTCGATTGATAATCATTGGGTAATGGTACTAGAGGCTGGGGTAAAACCATAGGTGCATACCAGGCTGCCATGATGAATTTCTGATGAGGTGAAGGGTTAACTTGAGCAGCTGGTATATGGACGACAAGGATACTAGGACCAGCAAAAGTCAGTTGGACAGATTTAGGGTGGCAGAGCCCCACGTTTTGAACGAAGTGAATATCAGGAGGTGTGGTTGGAGGGGTTTCTCTGTCCCTAATGTGTTGAACACTACGAGATGGTGAACCGGGAAGCTCAAGGTCTGCCTGGTATAGAACATTGAATGACCTAGTTCTAGGTACTCTGTTTTGAAAGTCTAGATCAAAAGATGGGTCTGAAAGAGCTGTAAAATCTTCGGGTGCAGAGTTAGCTCTATAGATGTGCCTAGAAATAGTCGGTCTTTTGAGCATAGGAGATCTCTTGAGGATACTCTCAGGGTTATCAACTATTTCAGGTGGGTTTGGGTTAGGGTGAGCTCTTGTGTGAATGGTTCTCGAAGCCAGAATGTTACTTAGAACAAAGGAGCTTAAGCTTTCTTGTTATTTTCTATTGTGGTTTGATGGTTTAATGGAGGCTAGTCTCCCAGTGGAGTCTTATGTGAAACCAAGATAATCAGCAGGCCTACTGATCACCAGTGGAGTCTTTGATCTTTAGGAGCTATGGTGTCGCCAGGTGGAAGGTTTAGGATGCTTCAAGAGGGTATACTGTCCACCCCAATGTTTATGCAATGTCTCTTTTCAGGGAACTCCTTTGAACACAGCAAAATCCAACCAGAGATTGGCTGGGAGGGCATTTACCAGATATGTCACCTCTGAAAGAGGATGAGATCCGGAGGCTACCTGGCCCTTTCCAGACTCTTTCTAAGATTGTGGGAGAACATAACAGATGGTATGGAAGTTGATTTGCGAACAGGAGTGTCTACCAACCTAACTAAATATTGAAGGTTTTTTGGGTGCCTAAGAATGTTTAAGGTGAAATGCACTCAAATCCCCAGCGGAGTCGCCATTATGTTGGGGTTCCAATGTTTTGGCAAGGTTGGCAATACCAAAAGATGAGACAAAATAAAACCACTTTCAGACCCTAGGATCTAGCCCTCTTGGGTCTAGAGAGGGATCTCTCTATGATATGTCAAAGGTATATGACTTTGAAGCTCAGTGTTAAGATATTAGGCTAGTTATAAGGCTCGAGGTTTGTTTGTTTGATGCATGTTTGGTTGTTGGGAATCAGGAAAGAAGGGTTCAATATGAGACAAGGATGAGCAAAGAGGATTTTAGGCAAGGGAGAGATACTCCAGGGAACATTCAAGAACATTGGGAAATGGAGTCAGGAAAGGGTTTACTTGCTATCCAATGTGCAGGCTTTCAGTTGGGCTAGTCATCTAAAGATTTGGATCCTAAAGTTGATAATTGGTATGAAATGGTAAGAGAGGAGGAAACAAATAAGATTGAGAATACAAAACTAAAGACCTGAGATCAGAGAGAGACTTTGAACTCTCAATGCTTTAGCCCCTAGCTTGAGGGATCTTAGAAAGACCAGCTAGTCGCACAAGGATCCTAGTGGACAAAGCTAACTCTAATCCCCAGTGTTCCCAAATCTTCCAGCTCAAATCCTAACAAGAACATCTAAGAATAGATCCATTAATCCATACATCAGCTAGCAAGCAATAACATCCACTACACTGGTTAAATCAATTGAAACCAAACCTTAGATAACACATATAGCAGAAAAACATTGAAGGCAAGGAGAGCAGAAACATAGGGTACCTAACAAGGGTAAATCCTATGCCAGATTTATGATGCAAGCCAGTAGAAAATGAAATGAAACGAAATAAAACACAGAGATAAAAAACATTACCACAGCTTTAGATCAAGATCCAAAGAAATGTGCTTGTCATATTAAAGAGCAACACCAGTCAAGTATGTTAGCCACCTATATTTTTCAATTATATCAGCTGGTGGCTAAATATTTTTTGCAGCCTTCAAGAAACAAATTCAGGCCTGAAAATTGTTGGTACTTGAAGTCTGTTGGTAAGATCATAAACTACTGGTTGGTTCTTCATACTTCACCTTCTCTCAGCCTCTGATATTCCATGAAAATCCTAAGTCAAGTACTGCTGCATCCCTTTTTCTTTTACCTCCATTCTTCCATTTCCTTTTATTCGTGAAAACCCCACCGAACCATGTGTTGTTCCTTATCCCTCCATTATTTTCTCTCCCCAAGGTTAAAAACCCATGTTTAACCTTATCAGAATCATATTTCTTTTTGGAATTCTTCGAAAAAACCATAGAAAACGTATGTTTTATGCGTTAGGCTTAAGCCCCTTGCCGTCTCTCCCTCCACATGCCCGAGCGCCGAGACCGACCGCTCAAGTCCAGAGGCGCTAAACCGAAGCGTGGTCCCCACTCCGCCCTTTTCCTTTAAAACCTTCAAAAAACCCATCTTTTATAAGGTTTGGGTGTGAAATATGAAGCCACGTATTTTATTGCCCCGAGCTTTCCTAGTCGTCGATCTGCTCCCCAGATCCGACGGAGCGGAGTACCTCACACCTGGTGGAACCCCTTCCCCCCGCGCTCGTTTCCAAAAACCATGGTATATATCCTGCACCACCTTTCGTCAAATGGCAGTTTTATCCCGTCGACCAGCGATTCCACACGCTGGCCGACGCGTGTCCTCCACCTCATTCCCAAAACCACCATCCTTCCACTTCGCCCGCGCGCTATCTATCATCCCATCACCCCGCAGCGGGATTCACCTCTGCCGTCAGATCTGGGCCTTCCCATCTGACGGTTGCTAATCGCCTTTTCTTCTCGGCTTTTAACGGATTTCCCCGCCTGTTGAATTTTCCCCCGACGCGTCCAAAAGTCGATCTCCGCCGTCGATCTCCGCGGATCGACGGTTCTCATTCGTCCTCCCGATTCCACTGTACGAAGTCCCTTTTTCTCCGCTGAATTTTCAAAGCGCCCCCTACCGTTGATCGCAGTACGATCAACGGCTCCGATTGCTCCATTTTCCGCACGCCCTCCAATGCAGATTGTCCATATAATGCAGGATTTTCTCATTTTTATTGTATTTTGCAGGTTTTAAGGTTCTTTCGTCGTGTTTTAATGAAAATTTGAAGAATGAGGGTGACGACTCCCATCCTTCTGATTAATCCAGAGAATCGACCGCAGGGTGAAGAACAATGATATCAACAAGGTTTCACGAGCCTTGGTTGCTACGCGTCCCTGTAAAGCCTGAAGAATGCCGTCAACATCAACGCAGGGAAGAGTATCAGATTTTGAAGACAGAGTGAACCAGAGCAGCAGTTTTATGGATAGATCGGCGGGGATTACGGCTAAGACGGTTATCAAAAGCCTAATCCCCGACTCAGAACACAGATTAAAGCAAAACCTAAAAGTGTTCATCAGACGTATTGCCTCCACCGCCAAACTTTGAGGCGAATTGATTCCTCAACCACCACAGTGCCACCTATTGCCTAAAAATGCTCAGTCAGAGGTCGGATTTATTGAACCAGATCAGATATTATGCCTCGGAACAACCAAAGAAGTTATTTCTGCACCAGATTTAATGACAAGATGTTCGCAGAAGTAACCCTAACAGTACGCAGAGCCTCAAATGTCAACAAAAGCTCCTTCCGAGCTTACTTCATAAGTATAAGCGCATAAATGCAGTGGAACACCTGTATAAATTCTTCATCGAGCCTCCCAGGTCAGGAAGACATTAATTCTACATTAATTGTATTTGAGATCTTTTTGTTAGATCTCACCTCCTCATCCTTCTATAAATACTCCAGAAGAAGATGAGTGAGGGGTTGGATTAGTTGGTTGTCAATGTAATTGATGAAGTGTTGTAGCTGTTTCTGAGTGGAAAACTCTTGACTGTAAATAGTGGTTTCATAGGCTCTTGGAGCTCTGCTTGTAACAGATAGGTTAGATTGTGAAAAGAGATGGATTAAAACATTGGATTTGAAGATTGTAACCGGTTTGAAGCAATCAATACAAGATGATTTATGGGATCCTGGTCTATGCTGATGGTGATGTTATTCTCACTGTAACTTGTCATTTTATTTCAGTTTTCAATTTGTTTCATTTTTCCACTGTAAAGAACAGTTTAAACAGTGTTAGGACTTGCTGTATATCAGTGACCTTCTCTGGCTGAAAAATCTTTATCCCAATGTTTTCTTCTAATTGTGTTATTTAGAAATGATTTAATTCAGTCTAAGCACAGAGATGCTGGCGTTCCCTCATCTTTTTGTCACTGCTGAATGTTATTTTTAAATGTTACTTTCATGTATGTTGTGTAAGGAATGAATTGAGGAAATCAAAGGTTAGCCCTGAGTCCCTTTCTTGTTTGCTCAACTATTTGTCTGTTTCTCTTAGGATGTGTCAAAAGCTGACTAGTTTCAAAGTACTTATCAGATCTTAGGCCATCCTGTGTTATCTTTGTGATTGTCTTGGAAGTAACTAAGTAAAGAAGAACTAGGAGAGGATCAGGGTGAGTCCCAGCCCACTAGTTTCTGCTCCAAAGGTTGCCTTCAACTTTCCCTGTGTTTTTAATCTGTGTTCTATTAGAAGTGTATCAAAGGCTGGATAGTTTCAAAGTACTTACCAGATCCTAGTTTGCTTCTATGTTTTCCTTAAGTGCCTGGTCAAAGGCTGGCTAGTTTCAAAGTACTTACCAGATCCTGGGCTGCTCTTTTTTCTGCATATGTTATTTCCCTTTCTTATTGTATCACCTCATTCCATAAATCAAACTTTAAAGAGATCCTTAGGCATAGATGACTTGCCCCATAGATTACTCTTGAACCTGAACGTTTCAATTAAATTCTCTTATGACTCCATAGCCCAATGGATTGAAAACTCGCCATCATCTTTCTTTGTAATCAAAGCTTACTCTGTTTGCTTGCAACTTCTCACCTTTGAACCTATTTGCATATAGATCTTTCCGCCTCAAACAGAAACTATGTTCAACCATCTGAGAAAACCAAACAAAACCCTTGGCCTTCATAACTAGCCTAATATCATCACCCCAAACTTCAAAGACAATATCCATCTTTGTACATATTGGAGAGATCCCTCTCCGGATTCAGGAGGGCTAGATCCTAGAATCCCAAAGTTGGTTGAAATGATGTTAACTCTGTGATCGGACTTTGCCAATCTTGCTTGTTACAGAGACCTAACAAAGTACAACATTACCAATGGCTGAATATTCAGTCTGAAAACACCTTCTTCTGCCTATCTCACAACTTTACACAGAGACTATGTCTCAAAAGAAACAACTTGTAATTTCTCTGATAATCGATCAACAACCTTTACAATAATTTTCTTATGAGTTTTATAGCAGAAAGATGAGCCGAGGAGGTAGGTGGAAATTGAATGCAGCATTAAAACTTGGAAAAGGAAGAGGGCCGAAGCCCATTCTGTTTAAACTCTGTGCATTTATCTCTGGTACTTCTTGGACGGAAGGGTGGTATTCTTTGGCTTCCATTTACTCCGGTATGGCTCTGATGTATTTTGGCTGCAGAACTCTGTGGTACTTTTGGTGAATAAATAAAATGGTAAATAAATGACTGAGTAGTCTGCCATACTCATGAAACAAATGCTCTGATAGCCTTGGGCTGTGGTCAGGATTGAAATCTCTTCAGGAACACGGTAAACAATGGGAACAATATGGGCTCTTTGTCCTTTCTCAGGTGGGAACATTCTGCTGATGTGCATAGGAGTGCCTTAACTCTGTACTGATATTCTTTGCCGCTTCGACCATCTCTGTCAATGAAAATCTGGCTTTGATTGCGCCGGGAAGGACCTTGCACAGTCAAACTCCGTATTTTTAATGAAAATTGCGTTCATATATCCTCTTGGGTTCTCCTTTGTACTTTTAAACTCTAAAAAAATCTTTCTTTGGTTTTGTGCCACTGTAATAATGACTGTGGACCATGGCGGCGTCCACCTCCTGTATCCTGCAAAATACACAACTATGTTATGAAGTCCAATACATGGGAGGGTGGATGGAGTGAAGGGTCATGAAGGTGGCGGTGTAGTGGTGGCAGAAATGGCGGTTCTGAGTGAAACACGATGGAGAATGCGGCAATATGGTGTGAACGGTGACTGGCAGGGTTTTCTATGGATGTACTAGCAAATGGTAGGAATATGTAGTGATACAGTGGAGGAAAGTACACAGAGGTTGGGCGAAATGAAACTTTAATGCAATCGATACAAAACCCAAGTTTTAGCCTTTGAACGCAATACACAGAAAAACGCGGAAAACACATGAAACAGTTTGGTGTGGTGGGACCCGGTCGTGGGTGGAGGGCGATTCGTTTAAGATCGTCGGATCTCAGGAGGAAGATTGGCGGCCATGATCTAATCGGAGGGGATAAATGGGAGGTTCGGCAATCCGATTGAACGATGGTGCGATTGATTTAAGACCATTGGATCTTGGAACGGATGGATGGCTGTGATTTGATCGGGGGATCGCAATCGGGGGGGGAACAAGGAGTGACATGGTGAAATTTTCGATTGCGATCGGAAGTGGGAGTGCGATTGAGTGCTTGTCGTTGGATCCGGGGACCAGACGGACGGTGTAGATTAGATTGAAGATCGCAATCGAGGGGTGCATCCAAACCTTTGCGATTGCGATGGGGCGGGGAGTGCGATTGGCGTTCAACCGTCGGATCGGAATAGCAGATCGACGGTGTAAGATACATCGCGGGTCTTGATAACAAAACCCAATCGCATCAGAATTTTTCGATGTTACAAAGGAAATTGCCCGCCCGACAACTTTGATTGCGATAAGCGCCCAGGGCCTTTAGCGCTTGGTTCTGGGTGCCGGTTACGTGGGGAAGTGGTTAAGGGGCTAGCGAAGAAGGGGTTAGGCCCTAATATAAGGTTAAAAAGTGGGTTTTTACCCCCTTTAATGCAATATTTGGGGTTAGGAAGGGGAACGATAAGGGGAAAAAAAGGGAATTTGGCCAAACAAAGGGTAAGGGTAGAATTTAAAGGGGATTTTGGGGAGATTTAGGAGGACTAAGGGAGAAATTTTGGGATGGAAAGGGGACTTTGAAAAGAGGAAAAAAGGGGTAAAATGGAGAGTTCTGCAAAGATACAAGGGGCAAATAAGGGCCTTTTGGAGCACAATTTTATCATCAGTAAGGCTTATTGACTAAAAAACAGCAGAGGGAAACAATCAAAGGCAGGGAACATAAAATGCTTCAAGGATGATGTGTTTTCAAGAGAAATGCATTCCTTGAAGGCTCATAAAACCAATTAGCCCCTTGCTTGCTTGTCAAGGAATTCATAGGGGGCTAACAGTGGCTCCACATGGGGATGGCTTCTTCTTGAAGGAGTTAAGAATTCAGAAAATGATCTTTGGTGTAAGCCAGATGTCTGCTGCTTGAGCCACCTCTCTTCTTTGATTTTCAACTGCCACAAATATGATAGATCAGCAGAAACATTCCCAAACAATCTACCTACCCATCCTACAATCCTAGCATTTTTTCTTCTAGGGTGCATTTGAACTAGCAGACCCTTTACATCATTTATTTTAATAACATAAAATAAACCTATTCTAAATCTACCCTTATTACTTCATGAGACCAGATTAGACTATTGGTCTCATATGTTTCTCTACCTAATCTAATATCTGTTGGGATTAAACTGTCCAACAAATTTCTTTTCTACATTCTACAACAGAAATTTCAAAACAATCAAACTAGGATTAGACAGTTTATTTTGCTATGGATCCAAGGCGTAAAGACAGTTGCACATGGACAGAAACTTGTAGAAAACTGAAAACAAAACTTTGAAGGCTTGAAATCTAAAACTTGAAGCATCCTTCTTCTCTTTGTGACTCAAGTTTTGAGCTTGTTAGAGTCACCTTCTTTTCTTTATTTCAGCTCTGGTTTTGGGCATGTTAGAGCTGATCCTTCTTTCTTCTCTGCTGGTCCAGGTTTTGGGCATGTTTGGACCAGCTATCTTCACTTTCTTTGGCTCAAGTTTTGATCATATTAGAGCCAATCTTTGCACTTCAGAGGTTCATGTTTTGAGCATGTCTGAAACCTCTCCCTTCTCTCTGTTTTTGGAACATTTTCTCTTTTCTTTGAAATCAAAAATTGCAATGGTATGTACAATGGGAATGGGAACATGGAAATTGGAAATCAGCAGAAGTAGTGTTTGAGTGTCCTGCCATTGACAGGACCCCCAAACAGCTTTGTACCATCCAATTCTTGTAGAAAAAAGGCATTTGGACCCACAGTGGCCTGGATGATGTATGGACCCTGCCACAAACTGTCGAACTTGCCATGCTTACCTTTATCCTCTCTCCTTGAATCCCACTTCAGAACTTTATCTCCAATATGAAAATCAGAAGCCTTGGTTCTCTTGTCAAACAACTTCTTTATGTTTTCCTAAACCTTCATAGCTCTGTTATAGATCTCTTCCCTTGTTTGCTGGAGATGAATTGTTTGGTTTATTCTCCTCACCATGCTATCTTCTTCTGTCTGTATTTCTTGAACAAGTTTAATCACTGGTACCCCAAGGCTGGTGGGAAACACTGCTTCTGTCCCATAGACAAGCTGATATGGTGACATGCCAATGGATTTCTTCGTTGTAAGCCTGCCGGCCCACAAGGCATGCACTAACTTGTTATGCCATGACTTTTTGTTCTCTTCCAGCAGCTTTTTGATGATAGTCACCAGGATTTTGTTTGATGATTCAGCTAATCCATTACCTTGAGGGTAATAGGCAGTTGAATGACCGAGTGCTATTTGATACCTGTGACAAAAATCAGCCATTTTCTTGGATCCAAAAGCAGCAGCATTATCGGTGATTATTTTCCTTGGGCAGCCAAACCGAGAGAGGATATGACCTTCTAGGAACCTAATGATGACTGAATCTGTGGCATTCCTAGTAGGTATGGCCTCTATCCATTTAGTGAAGTAGTCTGTGGCTGTTAAGATCCATTTGTGTTGTGCAGAAGAAGTAGGGTGTATTTCTCCTATGAAATCTAGGCCCCATTGCATAAAGGGACCCTCAACAGTGATGGGTTGTAGAGGTAAAGGGAGGAGCTTTCTTTTGCCTTCGAAAATTTGGCATTTGTGGCAGGAAATTATCATCCTATGGATGTCATTGAAGAGTGTAGGGAAGAAGTAACCAGTTCTGAGTATTTTGTTTGCAGTGGCCTTACAGTTCTGGTGGCCTCCACACTCTCCTGCATGGAATTCTTGTTTAATCCTCTCACCTTCAATTTTAGGCAAACATTTAAGCAATAGACCATTAGCTCTGCCATCATGTAGTGCCGAAAATGAGTGCCATGATCGGTGAAAATGGCTTGAGGAACTCTGAAACGCGTAATTACATGGTTGAAAATGAATTGAGCGGCTGTCTTACCGTTGGCAGCTAATGTAGGCATTGCCTCGACCCACTTGGTGAAGTAGTCGATGGCAACGATTATATAAGCATGCCCCCCAGCCGAGTGAGGGTTACATGTCATAAAATCAATGCCCCATTTGGCGAAAGGGCCTACGGTAATGACGGGATGTAAAGGTAGGGGTGTCACACGCATCTCGCATTGAAAGGTCTGGCACGCATGACATTTTCTCACTACAACAATATAGTCTTTGAATATAGACGGACAGAAGTAACCCGCATGTAGAATCTTCTGGGCGGTAGCATAACCGGACATATGACTGCCACAGGCACCGCTGTGACAGTCATTAAGGACTTTCTCAGCCTCTTCTAAGGTCAAACATCGACGGAGCACTGAATCAACTCCAACACGATATAAGGTATCTCCGACAATGCGATATGGTTGAGATTGATGCCGAACGCGACGTTGAGCATCCTTCGTCAACTCAGACCGGAAAGTGGATGTATGAAGGTACACGATGATATCACCGTACCATGGATCATGAGTGTTGATTAGAAAGAGTGTTTCATCCAGGATATGATCCTCGGATTGGGATGGAACAAAGTCTGTAGGGAGATAGTAGATGAGATCAGCAAAAACCCGTGACTTCGTCGATTTTGCAGTAGTGAACTGCAAATCGAACTCTTGAAGGATCACAATCCATTTGGAGTACTTGCCCCCCAGCAATTGTCGAGATAGGATATAAGTCATGGGGTTGCAGTCGGAAATCACGGTTACCATACACAATAGGATGTAATGGCGAAACTGTTGAACGGCCTGGACCGTGGCAAGCGCCAACTTCTCGACATGGGCATAGCGCGTTTTAGTGTCGAGAATATTCTGAGACAGATAATAAACCACATGTTCATTTCCGTCGTCGTCATCCTGTACCAGAACCATGGCTATCGTGCTGAAAGCGGCAGCCAAGTAGAGGGTAAAATCGCGATGATAGTTAGGAGGACATATTAACGGAGCGTTGACGAGCAACGTTTTTATTTTATTGAAGGATTGCTGAGCAATCTCATGCCAATGGAAGGGAACGTCCTGTTTTAGGAGTCGCGTAAACCCTTTGGCCACTTCTGCATAGTTCAGGATAAAGCGACGTAAGAAATTCGCTTTCCCCTGAAGACTCTGAAGTTGATGCAACAAGGATGGGGATGGGAGATTAACGATGGCCTCGACCTTGAGCGGTTCAAGGAGAATTCCGTCTTTAGAGACATGAATCCCAAAAGACGACCAGAGTCGACGCAGAAGATGCAGTTGTGAGGATTAAGCCTGATATTGTGACGTCTGCAGTGGAGGAAAATTTGGCGGAGGTGTTGAGGATGATCTTCGCGCCGAGTTGAATGAGCCGGCAAATCGTCTAGATACGGCTGAATAATGTGACGTATGTCATGAAAAGCATAGGACATTTCATGCTAGAAGGTGGATCCAACATTCTTTTAGCCGAACAGGAGCCTCTTGTAGGCGAATGTGCGACACGGACAGATAAATGCGGTCTTATGTTGATCAGCGGGTAAAATATTAATTTGATTGTAACCCGAGAAGTCGTCCATAAGGGAATAGATCTCACTTCCCGCGCAGTCATCGATGATCTAATCTATAAAGGGAGTGGGATAGTTGTCCTTAGGACAAGCCCGATTGATGTCTCGGTAGTCAACACAGACCCGAATAGTGCCCTGCTTCTTATCTGCAGGGACAATATTAGAAACCCATTTTCTGAGGGGGATTGGATATATGAAGCCCGCGTTAAGAAATTTCTCAACTTCTGCCTTTATAGTTGCGGCTTTTCGAGGATGCACTAGGCATAGACGCTGACGCACAGGCTTCGCACCTGGATAGGTGAGAATTTCATGCACGACTATACTGGGATTGATCCCAGACATCTCTTCATATGACCATGCAAAAACATCTCGGAATTCACGAAAAAGGCTCATGTATACTTGAATCTCTTGATCAGGAGAACAAGTAACTCCCACGTGAATGTTCTCGACGACCCCCGGTTTAACGAAGATGTCAATAGGCGTGGTTTGGGTGATGTTACTAAGATTTCCTTTCAAAAGAACCTTGTGAGTCAATATTGGCGTTTGGAGAGGTAGAGAGGGAACCTGAGATCTGAAGCGCTCTAGACAATTAGACATTACCCCCAGGCCGGGCATGAACGAGGAACGATGATGTCCATCGCTCCACGGCAGATCTTCAAGAGACATCGTTTCAACGATAGCTTCGTCAGACGGGAAGACTTCTCTTAAAGGATTGGGCGAATCTGCATCACTGAGCCAAGGGGAATGAGAATACACATATAGAGCAATGCTCAAAGGAGCATTTTCAGGAGGAGGAGGATCTGATGCAACGACGATCTCACAATAATTGATTTCAACTGGAGTCAGAGGCATCGATTCTCCAAAAGAGGTCACCTGTTCAGGAGAAGGGATGATCCACGGGTCATCCGACCTAGAGATCACGTTGACTTTAACGGTTTTCGGTGGTGGCGCGGGAAAAATACCCATGAGAACGGGGTCCTTGAAAAGACCAGGTCGTACACTATTAGGGGGATTGGGAATTTGATCCACGTATGGCATGTTGTTCTCGGAGGATGAGGTGAAGAAAGAAAACTAATCGACAGTAATAATTTTGCCCTCATGTGGAAACTTCAAAAGCCGAAAGAGGGTGGATGGAACACATAGCATGGTGTGAGTCCAGCTGCGACCAAGAAGAAGATTGTAGTTGAGCTTGGCATCAACCACTTCTACTTCAACGTTGACTATCTTACCCTGTAACGTGATCGGTAAACTCGTGAGAACACCCAAGGGTTTTGATTACCTACCATCAAATACCTCAAGGGCATTGGGAGATGAAGTGAGGGCTGGAGAGCCAATGGCCTTCCAGCAGGCAGATGACATAACACAGGTGGAAGCACCTTCGTCCACAATGGCTCTGTGAATGTTGAGGCCGTTGATACCAACTTGTATAACAAGGGCGATTTGATGTGGAAGTCGGGGGACAAAATTTTCCAGATCGAAGGTGAGAAGACTAGAATCGGCAGGATCAATTCCACCGATTGCGGATAACAGAGATTTTTGTTGCGACAGGCAACTTTGAAGCACTTCCAACATAGACATTGCGGAAGGTGCCTGTGCCAAATCCTCAACAATGTTGTAATGCTAAGCAGCATGGGCTTTTGGATTATAGGAAGATTTTCAAAGAACACCTTTGGAAGGTGGCCTTACAACGAGTTCAGCGCTGGGCTTCTCAATTTCTAAAGGACCAGAGATAGGTGGGGGAGGCGGGCCATCAACGACTTCCTTCCCAGCTTCCTGGCGTGATCCAGCATAATCCTTCGAACGCGTGGCAATCGAAACAGATGCAGCACCATTCATCATAAAAACTTGGGACCTAAATGGTGCAGATGGTGAAGGTTGGTCGACCATCTGGGTCTGCTGAGATGGGAAAGGTTCTTTAAGAATTGTCGGAGTCCCCTTAGAGCCTTTAAGAAGATTACTAACCTCATATCGTCGGGGAAAATCTTTGGTGTAGTGGTCTCCGTCACAGATCAGACAAGGGTACTTCGGTTTCCGTTGGGAAACATCATCAGCACGTGGTTTGGAGGATTCTAGTTTCGGGGCATCGGATTTGGATTTTCCTTTTCCCTTCTTCTTTCCTTTGGAGGTCTTTTCCACGGGATTGGCCTAAACGGCATTGACCTCTGCGGTCTTACCAGAATCTGGAGGGGCGGGAAGAGCATAATTATTGGAAGAATTCGACTTCTACTTCCCATTTAAGGACTTACAAGAATTCTGAGAGACAGAACCAATAACATCGTCCACCGATGGGGTAGGTGGTGCTTTAGAGGTCCCTGGCTGCAGGGCATCAGTCAAGATATCATATAACGTGCTGGACTGAGAGTACGCTAGATCGAGGTACTGGGCACGAGCGATGGCTTGTTCCTCGGTTACACATGCCCCCATAGCAATATCTTGAGCGATCTTGTTAACAAAGGAGGTAGTGAACCAGTGAGTTAGAAGTTGATTAGGAATATAAAACTTGATCAGACGACGACGACGTCACCACTCATGAATATGACCTGAAATGTGAGTGGCTTTATCCTTCTTCAGAGATGTCAGGAGATGAGTCCCGGCTTCGTAACAAACCGATAACTAGAAATGTGTCAGAAAAGCCATAGCTAGAGTATTAAATTCTTGAAAAATACCTCGGGGCAGTTCTATATACCACTTAGCAGCAGCACCGGTAAGTGTGCGCTGAAAAAGATGTAGACGAATCAAATCATCTACCCAAGAGTTTGAGGAACACCAAAGATGGTAGGTCATGACATGTGCTTGGGGGTATTCTCCAGCTTTACCCTCAAATTTGGGGCAGTCACCAGGCACCTTGGTTGGAACCGGAGGCCAATATGGATTATGGAGAATCGAATCATTGGTCAATTTAGATACATCCGGCAATTCCAACGTGGCGAGAAAGGTTAACTGAGGATTAAACGGCATGCCAGGTCCCCGATAAGGACCCGTACCCATACTCCACCCTGGTTGAGCATAACTTTGCCCCCATTGGTTCTGTCCCGGAGGATTCTGACCATAGGGGGTATAAGCTGTATAATTAGGTTGATACGGTTGCTGATAACCAGTGTATGGGGGTTGATAACCAGGGTACTGACCCTGATCATATGTAAGCCCTGTTTGACTAGTGTATGGATTCGACTGCTGAGTATAGGTATAGCCTGGTTGTTGAAGGTAATAACTACTTGGGGCGGGTTGTAAACCGGTCGAGATTGACCTTGAAGGTAATAACCACCTTGGGGTCGAGCAGGCTGCTGGTAAGTGGGGCCCTGCTGAGCCTGATAAGTTGGGTGCACAGGCGGATTCGGCTGTGGCATAGAATAGATTAGCTATTGAGCAGGGTTAACTGGATGCGCAGGTTGTCCTGGTTGTGCAGGCTACCCTGGTTGAACAGGTTGGCCTGGCTGAACAGGTTGTCCTGGTTGAACATGTTGACCTGGCTGATGAAGGACACCAGGCTGCCCCGACTGAGTAGGTTGGCCTGATGGCGGAAGAGGGCCAGGTTGTGCCTGATAAGCAGTTTGACCTGTGACAAGACCATAAGATGGTCCTGGATGTGCAACATTCGGACCAATGGGAAACTGAGGTTGCTGAGGTTGCACCAATGGTTGAGAAGGATGGATTTGCCCCCCAGGACTGTACAACGGTCTGGGTTGATACCCCGGTTGGCCTGTGGGTCCTTGAGGTTGCCCTGGTTGGACCACAAGGTGTGGCTGTAGAGGTTGACCTTGAGGGATGTAGGACTGCCCTTGCGGACCGTACAACAACCCCTGCTGGCCCAAAGGTTGGCCCTGTAAGGGTTGTCCTTGCGGGTCATATAGATAACCAGGTTGGCTCGAAGGTTGACCCTGGAAGGGTTGTCCTTGCGGGTTAGAAGGTTGCCCAGCCTGGGCAGATAGAAAACCGTGAACATACTGATAAGCCTCAGGAGCAGGAAAACGAAGAGGGTTACCCTTCTCATCATATTAATAAGGAAATACATAGATCGGGGTACCACTCGGTCCATAGTGGGAAAAGTAAGGACGTTTGGGATCTTGAGAGGACTGACCAACCTCAGAGTTCGACGTTGTAACGACAATCGATACTCCTCAGGAGAGATATTATCTGGAATAGCGGAAGCTATGTAAATGTCTTCAAGAGTTGACGAGGTCCTGGTGGACTGAATAGTGACAGCGGGCGTAGATGTAGCTACATAGATAGTAGGCCTAACAGGTACTGATGTGACGAAAGGAGATGACGTGAGAGGTGTCGATGGTGACATCCCTAACGAAGGAATAACCGACCTCGTGGACGGAGTTGATATTCCCATAGAGGCCACAATGGCCATGACCTGACTTAAGGACCTATATCCTGCTGGAAGCGAAGGACCAGGTGAAGACATGACAGAAGACTCGGGGTTGTTTTATGGAAAAAGCTGGTAATCTTCACCAGATGTAGGAATTTACTCACTAGGAGAAGGACTGGGTGAGTCCATATCTGACCCTGCCGCTAGATCTTCTAAAAGACGGCGAGGACTAGGAGGTATAATGGCAGCCAAGAAAGGTGATCCCGATGTAAGAGGAGGGAAATATCCCCCTACTCCAAATCCAAACCAAGTGTTGGATAAGGGCCAATTGAATTCAACTGGTCCACCAAAGGGAAGCTCAGATATAACCGATCCCCCGTCGAAAAACTTGGATACAATAGGCTGTTGAGGTTCAGCAGAGGACTGAGAGACCTCTGATGAATCGTCTGTGTAAGGACTACTAGTAGACGAAACTGAGGGTTCCGCCACTGTGACAGTAGCGAAAAGAGGAAGAGATCAAAACAAAGACATACGGGCAAAAACCCAGGCAAACAATCAAACGACTGAAAAACAATCTCTAAAAGGGCGTGTGATCGTAGGTGATTAATTTTACCACATCAAAACTGGAAATTTTTTTATTGTTTCATGTTTTAAGAGTCTAGAAACAAGTAAAAGATGACTCTATCTCTTTCAATTTGGAAACAAGCGTGAAAGGACAAGCGCTTGATGATCTTTTCAAATTTAATGAGTCAGAAAAGATCGAACTGACTGCTTTGGTAATCTAGGCAGATGGGTGTACCAGATATTCGTGAACTGCCATATACACCTTGGTTAAAAAATGAAAGAGAAATCAACCAAGGACTTGACGTACATGCAGGTAATCTCCCCGAATGTTGTGTCCGGTGTATCACGGGTATAAGGCGGCAGACTCAGCTTCCTATAAATAAAGGATAGCAACCTAGTGGGGTCTCCCTTTATATACGCGATGGTACGGGGAGCACAAGTCCGTACTAGCGCTGTCTAAAGCCAAAAGGCGAACGACAGCTACTAGGTTTAACGACGTCAGAACACGTCACTAGCCTAGACCTCTAGATATTTCGTTAATGTTTCAATATTGCCTTAAGGTAAATTGAATAAATTTTAGAGTTTATCTTCAAATTATGTTTCAATTTCAGGCCCTATCGAATGTTGTATCTCAAAATCCTTTAAATGCACACTACATGCCACAATATATCACTTTGTTCGATGAAGAGCTAACTACGGGAAGGTTGAGAGCTTTTCAAACAATAACAAAATGATCAGAAAACATCCACTACCGTCTCTAATGCACGCTAATGAAACTAAAAACTTTTCCCTTAGAGTTATATAACACTAATAATGCAGAAAAGCTTTCAATTTTCACTAACTAATAAAAAAACAAAGAGATTTGTTTTTGTATTTTTCAATGTTTTAGAGCAAATGCACCGAACGAAATGAAAAACTAATGAAGAGACCAATTTGAGAAATGATGGCAAAAAGAGTAGAAACAAGCAAGCTCACTCAATGCAAAGACACACAATCATAACTTAAACTAATAGAGAAATCCCTCAAATCAAAGAAGAAACCCAAAAGACTCATACAAACCGTGTAATCTAGGCTCGAAATGAGACAAAGCGAAACTTGAATGAAAAAGAGAGAAATAACTCAACTAACGCAATGATACAACGGAATCCAACGAAACGAATGCAAAGAAGCGAAAACAAAGTTGGCTGGAAAAGCGAGAACCAAAAACTCCCATGGGAGGCTCAGTGCACTATGGCACCTAGAAGCCCTAGGGCTAGAATGCAAAACTGATGGTAGAGGGAAAACAAGCAGAGGATAGGGGTCAAACACAGTCAACAAGGACTTCAAGGCACTCAGATAATTGGAAAAATAACCCCATAACCAAAAATCAGACTCAGAGGGCCCAAAAACAAGTAAACCCTAACACCAAACAGGGTTGGCACGGGGGCCTAACTAGCAACAAGCGCCATCTGGCGCGACTGTTAGGCTAAAAACCGTGCCAGTGGAGTTTACTATGGAAAGAGAATAAAAAAGAGAAAACAAAGAGTAGATAAGGTCTTATGGGGGCTGAACAGAGGTTTTACACCAAAAGGAGGCAAACCAGAAGAGCAAGTCAATCAAGCAAAAGCCAAAAACAACAGAAAGAGACAAGACTAACTCCAATTAACTCCCCAGCAGAGTCACCAGTTTGTTGGAGAGGTAAATCCCCTCTGCGGACAGAGGCGATCCCTACTAGCCCAGATCAGGTCTAGCAACAATCAGGTCACGCAGTGACGCAAATCTCTAGTTACAAAACGACAAAAACATAACAAATTGCCTACCTCAGGTCCTACGCAATGGTCGTTGAAGAAAGGATGACGCTTCTTGTTCCTCGCTTGAAATATCAAAATCTTTCTGCTTGACGCGTCCGAACACCTGCACACATGCAAAGGATACAACGATACACAGCGTAAAATCTAAATCTTGTAACCATACATCAGTCAGAGAGGATGTAATTCATTGCATCAAAGAAATAGACACACGAATGAAACCATAATCAAAGTCGCTTATCATTAAAATAACAAAGGAAAGATACAACCCAAAGCTCTGACGCTTGATCTTCCTTCAACAGGGTTGACAGCAGAGCACGTCTCAATGAAGCTTGTCGGAAACAGGACGAAGCTCTCTCTCTTCGGCTTGGCTCTCAAAGGCTGTCTAGCGATAGTCTCCTTGTTACAAGTTCATCTCTTAGCTTGCTAAGGGAAAAGGAAAGCTTATATAGACGGTGGAAGGGTAGTTGGGATCCCTACAATTATGGGATTGGCCCTATCTCTAAGGAACCTTCCATGATAGGTGGAAAACCACCTCCCATACATGGAGATCTGGAGCCAACCCTCCCAACTCATTTTAGAGACTCATTCAGGAGTTTGTTGGAATCAAACTTCCGCCATTTATTTTTTAAAAACAATCCTTATTAAGCTTGGCGCGAGTGAGACACTGGGACAGAGCTCCAGTTGGCACGCCCTCTATGGTGGATTTTCCCCATTTGCGCGAGGGCTGAACTCGCTAGTCGCGCCAAGGCCAAAAGATCAGTTTTCAGGGTTTTCCAAGGGAAAATTTCTTCAGAGGAATGATTTTCCTTGTCAAGGGGGATGTCATGAAAGTGGTTTCAGGTTATGTCACTGGTCACAGGTCACGGGAAAGGCCCTCCAATGTGCGGGACGGGGGATTGCAGGGACGGTGACAAAATGTTGTGTAACACCAATGGATCGAACTATAGGTGCTCTATTATGGAGAATGATGAAATCAAGAGGCAGATTCAGGAGCTACTACAGAAATGTCACATTTAACCAAGTTCATCGCCCTATGGGAGCCCGATCGTGTTGGTACAAAAGAAGGATGGGACTTGGAGACTCTGTATTGACTATCAGGCGTTGAACAAGATCATTGTCTGGAATAGGTACTCGATCCCACGGATTGACGGCCTTCTGGACCAACTCAAAGGGGCAAAATATTTCAGCAAGATCGACTTGAAGTCTAGGCATCACCAGGTACCAATTGAACCCTTTGATGTGTGGAAGATTGCCTTCAAAGCCAAGGAGGGCATTTTCGAATGGCTCGTCATGCCTTTCGGGTTGACAAATGCTCCTGCAACCTTCATGAGGTTGATGGATGACATCTTACGTCCATTCACCAACTCATTTGTAGTTGTGTACTTGGATGACATTCTGATCTTCAACCAGACTTAGGAAGAGCACCTCCACCACATCCGAGAAGTCCTCCAAACACTACGACAACACAAGTTGTGTGCCACTTTGGAGAAGTGCACTTTTGGCATGACCCAGGTTCAATATCTGGGATACATTCTTGATGAAAGGGGGGTGCATGTGGATCCAGCCAAGATCCAAGTCATTTAGGATTGGCCAGACCCAACCACTCTAACAGAGCTTCGCAACTTTCTAGGTCTTGCTAATTTCTACCGTAGGTTCGTGTTGGGATTCTCTCATATCACTTGGCCTTCGAGTCAAGTCACCAAGGGAGGAGCGAAAGAAAATTTCTTTTGGTCAGAATCTCAACAGAAGGCGTTCGTAGAATTGAAACATCACCTCTGTTCTGCCCCAGTGCTCACATTACCAGACTTGCAACAACCATTTGAGATCGAGACAGATGCCTCTGACTATGCTATTGGGGCAGTTCTTACTCAACAGGGGCATCCAGTGGCATATCACAGTGAGACATTGTCTGACACAGTTCGCAAGTATCCCACTTATGTAAAAGAAAAGTATTCCATTATGCAGGCTTGTCAACAATGGAAGCATTACATTTTGGGGAAGGAAACAATCATCCACACAGACCACCGACCCCTGCAGTTCATATAGACATAAGGGAAATTGCAGAATGATCGCCATCAGAAGTGGTCCACATATTTGCAAAAATTTCATTTGAACATCAAGTACAAGAAGGGTAGCACCAATAATGTTTTAAGTATGAGGGGTTTCCGCAGTGCATTGTATTAGATATCATTTTTGGATTCAACTGCATTAATTTAGTCATTCATCTATGACCATTTCCATGAGAGGTAGTCGTAACTGACTAATTTCTCATGATTTTTTAATAGTCCACTTAGCACTCATTGCATTCGGTGATGCTCACAGGGGTGAAGAAGTGGGATTGAAACTAGTGAAATGAATCACATAGCGTCAATCATCACTTAGGGAAGGAAATGGATTTAACCGGAGACCTAGAAGGGTGAAAATCCTAGAAATCCTGCGGCTCCAAGCACGCTTAGTTGTGGGTTTCCCCACAATCAAGCCCACTTAGCTTGCTACCCCATTTGCAAAACCTTAGCAACTATTGTGCCTCATGAACCATTCAAGAAGAGATCCCTTTACTCTTAGTATTTTAAGTATGAGGGGTTTCCGCAGTGCATTATATTAGATATCATTTTGGGATTCAACTGCATTAATTTAGTCATTCATCTATGACCATTTCCATGAGAGGTAGTTGTAATTGACTAATTTCTCATGATTTTTGAATAGTCCACTTAGCACTCATTGCATCCGGTGATGCTCACAGGGGTGAAGAAGTGGGATTGAAACTAGTGAAATGAATCACATAGCGTCAATCATCACTTCCAGGGCTTGCACCTAGTAACTAGGACTTCCTGGGAGGCCACCCATCCCAGAACTCCTCTGGCTCAAGCACGCTTAACTGTGGAGTTTTTCCCCACCAATAATGTTGCTGAGTGCCTCAGTCGACCATCGATCGTGGCCATAACCACAGTTCTCAACTCTTGTGGGCACGATATTTCTGATTGGCCGCTTCTCTACAAGAGCGATCTAGAATTCAGCCACACATACAAGGCACTCTTGGGGGGTATGCAAGTTCCAAATTTTCACCTCCAAGATGCATTGTTATGTCACCTGGGACACATTTGTATTCCTTTAAGTGAGCGTGCCAAGATGATATGGGAAGTGCACTACAGTCGAGTCGCTGGGCATTTTAGGGTCGAGAAAACAATGGTAGTATTGCAGAAGTATTTATATTGGCCGAACCTTCGACAGGATGTTGGGAAGTACATCAAATCCTGCACTGCTTGCGCCATTGCCAAACCGACCATCAAGAAGCAAGGACTCTATACTCCGCTACTTACCCCTAGTCGACCTTGGGAATCCATCTCCATGGATTACATGTCAGGCCTTCCTTCTAATAAGCATGGAAACGACTGTGTTTTCATGGTCGTCGACAGATTCTCGAAGATGGCCATTATGGCGGCTTACAAGAAGAATATCACAGTAGAAGACACTGCTAAACTATTCTTTGAACGAGTATGGGTTCACTTTGGGATCCATCATATCAGATCGTGATAGCAGGTTCATCAATACATTTTGGTCCAACCTCTGGTCAATGTTGGACACCAAGCTCACCAAGTCCACAGCTTTCCATCCCCAAACTGATGGCCAGACAGAGGTCGTCAACAGGATGATTGTACACATTCTGCGCATGTACGATTCAAAGCATCCACACACATGGGATTGGAGCCTCCCCTATGTACAACACAGTTATAATCGGGTTCTCCACATCTCAACTGGCCGCAGCCCCTTTCAGGTGGGCTTGAGATTCCAGCCACTATGTCCCATTGACGTAGCCATGCCATTTGCGGCTACTCCAGCCGATTCAACTCATGTCCAGTCTGAATTTGACAAAGCGAACAACTTCATCAAGCGCATTCAGCACATCCGCCAATAGGTTCATGACATATTGGATAGAGCCAATGCTAAGTACAAGCAACGACATGATCAACATCGGGTGCCACACAACTTCTAGGTGGGCGACAAAGTGTGGCTACATTTGCAGAAGGAGCGCCTCACTGGACCCCATTGCAACCTTCACCCGCTCCGATATGGGCCGTACACCATCACTAAGGTTGTAGGGAACAATGTCTTCAAGCTCAGTATTCCACCATTCCTTGGTCTGCACCCAGTATTCAATGTAGACCGCCTTCGTCCCTACTTCCCACCTCTATTAGACACCTCTGACATTGCAGAAGAACTCACACCAAAAGAGTTAAACCCATACTACATGGAACAGGCCACCACAGATTGTATCATGGACATGCAAATCAAGAACACTTGCCAACGGAAGATCCAACTATATCGGGTTGTCAAAGGTAGCCAACTCCTGCACCAAGGCAAGTGGTTCACCAGGGACCAAGTTTAGCAGAAGTTTCCTCATCTCATGGAGGAACTCAACGCAATGGGGACCATTGCTTCCTAAGGGGGGAGGAATGATGCAGGTGGATATTGGTGGCCACCCGACTATTCCACTTGGGGCCCCACCATTGTCTCTTTCAGTTTTTTAGTTTTGGCACAACTTACTATTTTTAGCAGTTTTTTGGGTCCTGAACTTCTATAACCGTTTTGAGGCCCTAAACGATGTTTTTTGGGCATTGTTTTTCTGGCGAATATGATTCTGTTATGGAATCAATATTCGCGTTAATAGTTGTAGTCCTCAGATAGATATTTCTAATGATGTATCATATGCCTCAAACAGAGATTGTATGTCGAAGTTACATCCCCAGGAAGTTGAAACACCAATTTACCCAAACACGGCCCATAATTTTGGCGCTTCATCTCCTAGGGTTATGTTTTTGGACATTTAGAGTTCTCCATTGTTTATCAATAATAAATAGGCCCTTGAGCCTCATTGTAACACAGTTCAGAGGTCTGCAGCCGCCACATCTCTTCACAGAGATTCGCTACCAACACCCTAGCTAGTTTATTTCCATTATGTCTGTAAGCAAATTTCAGTTCTTTGATATTAATGAAATGAAGTGTTATTTCCGCTGCATCTTTGTATTTTTGGTTATATGTGTATTCTGTTGCTTTCCTGCATAAATCCGAATCAAATTCAGAATACGGAATTTAACATTCAGAATAATGAATTCAACAGATAACTAATATTTACCTTCATAACAAAATTCATGAAGTATATTTTTAAGCACTAACCTGATTTTCCTTGTTGTGTTCGGTGATGATTTTCCTTGCTGTAAACTCTTGCTTCATCGCCTCTGCTCCTATTTTTCGTTCCAAAAGACCAAAAACATCCAGCCAAATGAATATTGCTGCAATAATCAGTTCCAAAATCCTCAAGTTTGAGATATTTTGGCCCCCGTGCCCAAAATTTTAGAACAATGGAGACTCTGTAATTCCTGATCTAGTTTGTATTTCCGGCTCTCAACTCAACTCCTCAACTCTTCAGCCATTTTCTCCTTTATTTCCCCCCCCTTTCTTCTACTCTTCATACGGTTAAATATTCCATTTTAGGCGGTTACCACCTCCTCACTGCCTTCTTATTCATTTATTAGGTAAATACGTGTAATCTCTACTTTAAATGAGGGATATATATGAGTTTGTCTTTAAATTTATAATTCTTTTTATTATATATATATATAACAACAAACAATTTTATAAGTAACATTAGTAATTAATTGTTCTGGGATGTGATAAAACTAGCTAAAAGCACTCATATATTGCACACAGAGGTGTATGTGTAAATACACAGACACACTGATTACATTTAGATTACTCTATTAAATAGAGTTTCTGAGATCCAACTTATTCCTAATTTGGAGAGAGAGGTTGAGAGAATTTCTCAACCATCACAAACCAACTTCTCAAATATAGGATGTAAGCATTAATTCCAACATCTCCTCTTAATGCATACATTATTGAAAAAACACAATCATTCTTTAGCTTATCAGTAGATGCTCCATCAAGTTGCCTCATAACCCTTGTAAAGGTGTAGTTGGCAAGTTGGATTCCCGAGTTCGCTTCCTCAACTCCCGAATCAAGGACCTCCCGAAGTCAATTACCGGATAGCATCCCAATCTGTCGCATAACCTCATTAGGAGACCACTCAATGTCTACGACTAATGAGGGATTCTTCCCTAGATCCACAACTGCCATATTATCTCGACAACCATCCATGTTGAGCCTTACTGCCACTTGATCTCTTCAAAAAACAATTGATTACATTTTGCAATCGCTGAACTCCTAGTCATTCTGTGGACGAACTCCCATCCACCGAGATACATGGGTGCTAACTGCTTTACTCACCAATTATCTAGAAAAGCTGTCTATATACAGAATGTATCTAGAATCACTTTTACAAAATGACCTTCTTATCTATTTTGAAATTCATCACATAATTTACAAACAATTTATAATACTAACAAACTACTAGACACTACTATACTTCTCACAACGCTAAGCTTGGAAATGCTACACATTCACTCCTAGTTGATTGGTGCGGTCATCCACACTCAACCATCTCCAATCTTCTTCAATGACACTTCATTCATCATACAGCCCGCTCCACGACGCGACGAACATACCTCCAATGATGAATAGACAACAGGATTACCAATCCACCTCCTACTTGGTATCTCTACTCCACCTCCTCCAGCAATGTCTTCAGGATATACAAGCCTGCAACTTTTGGTATTTTTCCCCCAGAGAAAACTTGTGAGCAGTTGTCAGAAATGAACCTAGAATCATATGTTCAGGCCAGAGTTGGCCTCAAGCGATGGGCAGGAAGAGCCCCAAAAAACTGAAGGACTAGCTGGCACCTTGGCTTCTCCTCCCTATAGCTTCCCAAGCTGTAGACACATCCCCAGCCATGCAATCTGCGCACTGCCCCACACAGTTAAAGAACTGCCACTTGACAGCTGTGCCAAGGCTAAAACAAGGCATACCTGATAAACTAACAGGAATAGTTGGCTTTGTGCGCTGTGTATGTGCAACTTTCCTGGAATGGCAATGGCAGCGAAATATTCCACGCAGCCTCAAAAGCTGTCTAGTCCACCTCCATCGTCTTTGTTGGAGAAACCTGTGAAAGCGAACCCAATGTCGCCAAGGCAGCGAGAGGAGCAGCTGAAGCAGATCCTGGATGACGCAAGCTACAGATCTCTGAGCAAGCTTGTTGGAGAATTATTAACACAAGGATTTATTGTCGATCGCTCCTCTCCACTAACGCTCTTCGCACCCAGCTGTTGGGGTTCCCATGTTTTGGCCAGATTGGCAAGACCAAAAGATGAGACAACATAGAACCACTTTCAGACCTTAGGATCTAGCCCTCCTAGGTCCAGAGAGGGATCTCTCTGTATGAGTCAAAGTGTATGTCTTTGAAGCTCAGTTTGAAGGTATTAGGCTAGGTATGAAGCACAAAGGGGGGTTTAAGTGATTTGGTTGGTTGGTTGCTGGGTTGGTTATGAGATCACAGGCTGAGAAAGTAATGTGAGAAAGGAACAAGGTAGTAGGATATTTCAGCGAAGGGGATAGGCCAAGAAAGTGCCATCCATTGGGCTATGGAGTCATGAAAGGAAATTACATGCAACAACTAGCCAAGGCTTTCAAAGGGCAAGTCATCTACACTAAAGGATCTTTTAGGCAGATGGTGGAATGGAACATTAAGGAGAGAAAGTGGAAGAAAGAAAGACAACCAATTTTTTGTCTATAGATCAGGTCATAGGTCATTTAACTCCAGACCTGCTTGGACATACTCAAAGGCAGCTCTCAAAAAGGGACGAAGGGGCAGCTTATAGATCAGACCAGAGGTCATTTAACTCCAGGTCTGCTTTAGCAACTCTAGAGGAAAAACATAGATAAGTTAAATAGAAGGGATCTTAGAAAGGCCAGCTGGTCGCGCAAGGATCCTAGTGGATAGGGCTAACACTCATCCCTAGTGTTCCCAAACCTTCCAGCTTAAACCCAGCAAGAACATCTAAGAACTGATTCAACCAATTCATACATCAGAGAGTAGGCAATAACATCCACTACACTGGTTAAATCAACTGAAATCAACTCTTCGATAGCACATAAGGCAGAGAACATTAAAGGTAGGGAGAGCAGGAAACATAGGGCACCTAACAAGGGTGAATCCTATGTTATACTTCTGTTGCCTACCAGAAGAACATGAAACAGTATGAGAATGTGATATACAGAGTTAGAAAAACATCACCAATAGTAATAGACCAGGATCCTGTGAAATGTGCTTTGATTGATTGATGCAAAACCAGTCATGTACACTGAGCTCAATGGCTAATACAGTCCAGACTTTCTCCTCCCAACCTATTACATACAACTACTCTGCTACTCCCTCCCACGACTGTTCTAACAGTTAAGAATGAATCCCTCTAACAGCAACTGCCACAGCAAGGCAACAACAACCTTTACAATGTGTTCTTCTGGATTCTTATAGGAAAAACAGAGCAGAAGAGGTAGGTGAAGAATTAAATGAAGAATTAATCGCTCAGAAAAGGAGGAAGGCCGCAACCCATACTGCCTTAAATCTGTGCATCTACCTTTGGCAGTGTGGCTGCAGTATTAATGCCATTCTCTGTTGACTGGATAACTGGTGAAATAATGATGTTAGGGTCCCCATACCGTGTAACAAATGCTTCTTGATGATGTAGGACTGCTGAAAGGGCGTAGATCTTCATTCGAGGCACAATGTAGACTGAAAAATGATGTGTACAATGTCCTTTCATGGGAGAACGCTCTGCTGATATGGAAAACCTGATAATATTATCTCTCTGTGCGTAGGACCGTCCAAGATATCCACGGGGTCTTCCAGATTGTACTTTTGCCTTCTAAAAGTCCCTGCAGAAGTCTCCTATTTATTGCCTCGAGCTCTCTGATGTTCCTGTGCTGTCTCTGTCTGTGAATTTCGAGCTTCAATGGCGCCGGAGGGTTGGTAGAGTTTAAACTTTGTTCTTTGATGAATTTATGGCACAAGCACCTCCAGACGTTTCCTGTAACATCAGGCTCTCAATACAGCTTTTGCACATGGTTTTCATTGATGTCTCTGTCGCTGTAACAGAGATCGCGCATCATGGCGGTCATTTGCCGTTGAAAACCCTGCAACAACACAATATCTGTGAAGAAATCCATGGACGAGGGTGGCAGGTGATGTGGATGGATGAAGCGGACGTGCAGGCGGGGACATGGCGAAAAAACGCAGTAAAGCAACGAAATATGGAAGGCGGATACGCAACGAAGACAGTTTTCATGGGAAAACCACGTAAAAATGACTTCGGGAACAAATATATGCAGTGAGACATGCGGGCGTATGACAAGGACACGTGGAGGTGATGTGGCGAGGCGTGGTGACGAGGAACGGTCAACGGAATACAAACGAACCTGGGCCGTCCATCGGGGTGGAGATCGACGATTGAGAACGGCAGACGGTGGGCCAACGGGTACGATGATCGGGCGTTAAGCAGTGCGCAGGTTCGTTGAATGAGCGCAGTTGGATGAGGGCTCCAAGATCTGACGGCCGAGGTGAATTTCGCTGCCTAGCTTTTGTCCGGGAGATAATGCGCGAAATGGGCGGTTTTTGAAATAGTACACTCGGACACGCGGCAGAAGATGAGTGGAATCGCTGGGTCTCTAGGGAAAACCGCTCGGCGCCCAACGGTGGTGCAAAAAATACCGGCGGGTTGTGAACAGTGCAGCGGGGACCACAGGGTGGATGGGCACCGCTCCGTCGATCTGTCGGGCGAATGGACGGCGGAGATGCGATCTAGGATTTGAACGTGGAAAACGACGGAGGCAGCGGGGTCAACGAGGATCGTCCGATCAATCAAGATTGACGGTCAGGAACGCCCCCGAAATGAATGGACTGTGAGCCGTTGATCTGCGGGATAAAAACGGATGGTGGGGATGGACTACGGGGGGCCAAGGTGTACGGGCACGGGAATTTTGGAGCGACCCACAACCGTTGATTTGAGTCGTCCCATATCCCAAGGAGTCAACTGCGGGGGCTCCCTGGTTTGACTCTACGGATGGAGAAGAGCCTCCGCAGGGGAAAGGCTTTGGTCACGGCGCCGGGTCTTATGGAAAAAGGTGCGGAGGCTAACGGAGAAGGGGGGCTTAGGCCTATTATAAGGTCGGAAGTGGGTTTTCATGCCATTTTAATGTATTTTGAGGCCTAAGGGGGGTAATGATAGGGAGATGGAGGGGGGATTTGGTGAAACAAGGGTAAGGGTAAGAATCAAAGGGGATTTTGGAGGGGTTTAGAGGGTTGATAGGGGGAAATAGAGGGGAGCAGAGACACTTTGACATAAGGAGAAAAAGAGGGAAAAGGGACATTTTGCAGGGGTACAAGGGGTAAATGAAGGCTTTGAGCTAGGGAAACAGCAGAGGGGATTTGTATAAGGCAAAGCACATAGAGACCTCAAGGATGATGTGTCTTCAAGGGAGATGCATTCCTTGAAGGTCTCCAAAATGACATAGCCCCCTAACTTGCTTGTCAAGAATTTCATAGGGGGGCTAACACCAGCGACGAAGCCTTCAAGAAATACATGTTCCAGTTGATGGACCCGCCTCAGATCTCTCTGCCCCTCGACTTTTCCATAAGGGGTTAGCCTAGATAGGCTCCGATACCATGATAAAACTAGCTAAAAGCACTCATATATTGCACACAGAGGTGTATGTGTAAATACACACACACACACTAATTACATTTAGATTACTCTATTAAATAGAGTTTCTGAGATCCAAATTATTCCTAATTTAGAGAGAGAGGTTGAGAGAATTTCTCAACCATCACAAACCAACTTCTCAAATATAGGATGTAAGCATTAGTTCCAACACGATGTAGTATTAGATTTTTTTTTTCTTATGCAAACAAGCATGATTATCTTATTGAGTATCGAAGCATTTTATGTTTTTTTGCTTAAACACATTGAACATTTTGATATTTCTTTCTCAAAGGTGTTAATATTAATAAAAGAGCTCCCATATGCATTGAAGATTCAATCATAGAGATAACAATTACTTTGCACCCAATAAGCGACTGTATAAGTAACATGACTAATTAATTGTTCTCAAATGTAGTATTATGTTTTTTTCTTATGCAAACGAGCATAATTATCTTATCGAATATTGAAGCATTTTATGTTTTTTCGCTTGAACATATTGAACAATTTTATATTTATTTCTTGAAGGTATTGATATTAGTAAAAGAGCTCCCATATGCATTAATGATTCAACATTGAATTACATTATTTAAGAACATCATAGTATTTTCTAACTAATATGTATTTTGGTCTCTAGACAAGTAAAAGATTTGGTTTGTGACTCTAAGATATTTTTTTTGGAAGAACATTACAATTTTATTTATTTATATTTATTTTTACAAGATAAACTATAAATAATAGTAACAACGATCTTGAGACTCTAGAGAAACAAGTTAACACAGAGTTAACTTTAAAGATAATGAAATATAACCTATCAATGAAATCTTTGTCTTTATTGTTTTAATTTATCTATATTTAAACTAAGCTGTATGAACCAACTACAATGTAGCAATGTAACATAAGTTCAACACATCTTTATTAAATCATTTAATTTACTAACATAAAGTAAGCATAAAAGAATAAATATAATAAATAATAAATGCACACAAAACTATTACATTCTTTTACCCAAATACAATTGCCTTGCTGTTTTATTATTTTTTACTTTAATTAAACTTATTATTATTTTTACTTTAATTTAACTATATTTAAATCAAGCTACAAGTACATGTAACACTTGTTTCATCCATAATTCTAAAATTTATTAAAAAACATGATTTTATTAATGCAAATGAATTTTTTTAACTATTAATAAAAAATTAATGCACAATGTACATCACAATCACAACATATATTAACATAGCTCCGATTTAACATGTGATTTCACTACTTTCATAATTAAATTGATTTATTTAATTATTTAAAAAACGAGTTAACAAGGACAAAAATACCATGTTGATGATCAATATAATTATATTTGTATGTATATATAACTAGCAATTGCCCCTAAAGGTGCAAAGGTATACTGAAGGAATAGAAGATTTGAGAAGATCCTACCACTCACTAAAATGCAAACATTGTTAATCGTTTCTATGACTGCTGAAAAATTGCTTCTCGATAAGAATATGCAGATGACAAATATCTAAAGCCACTCAGAGACGTTAGAAAGGGGCATGCAAATATTTGAAGAGGAGTCCACCTGTTATATTTTAACGATTGATGAGAAAAATTAGGCTGCTTTTAGGATTGAAGAAGAAATTTTCGATATTCAGAAAGACGCCATTGTCAATTCCTTTGGTACAATCCAATGTCGGAGAAAGATGAATGAGAATGAAAAAAGATGAGGTGGAACTGGTCTAGAGTGATGCTCTTCAAAAGGTGGAAAGAGAGACACTTTTCCAGGAAAAACAATCTAATTTCGTTAATAATTTTCTCGTTAATTTCATTTTTGTGCTAATTTTGGACTTCTAGGTTCTAAGTTTTGTAAATATGGGAACCATTATAATATAAAAAAGTCATTTTAGAAGAAAAAAAAGAAAGTTAAGCGAAATGGGTAGCACACCTCACCTGTGGTGACTACAATTACATAATTTTTTTTGGAATAAGAGCTATCTTCTAAAGTAGACAACCTTGAATTCACTAACCAATTTCTAGGCTGTGCCTGTAAAATATCAAGCACACTGTCTTTGATCTCAGGTTTGGGTTTGCGAATAAAATTATCATTCTATGAATGCTTCAAATCACCATTCAAGTCCCCATAATTTTCCATTTTGGAGTAAAATAAACACCAATGGCACTGATTTTGGCCAAATCTTTGATAGATTACAGGCACATCCAATCCATTAGTTTGATTAAAAGAGGGCAACACAAAAGCGACATTACTTCATGATTAATTTATAAGAATTAAATATTTCCTTACACTCTAGCTGAATCTCAATGACATCTTTGTGTCGTTGTAGTTGAAACTTCATCACATCATTGTGTCGTTCTAGCTAAAGCTCCATCACATCTTTACGTCATTCTTCATTGTTGCTAAATCTTTTTTTCCCCTCTTTTACGATATCATAATATAATATAATCATAATAAAAAGATAAAAAATACTTATATATTAATAATTTATATTAAAATTTTGTATACTAAATATTATTTTTTATTATAAATTGACTTTAAAATATTAAAAAATAAATAAATATTATTTTAATATTTTAATATATTTATTTTTAAAAACCTATTAAAATTTAATTTTATAATAAATTTAATTTTAGAATATTTTTATTTTTATAATAAAATTTAATTTTATACTAAATTAATTTAAAAACCAATAAAAAATCAAAATATCTTAAATTTAAAAATTCCAAATTTGATTTATAAAACATTAAAAGACAACATAGCTAGATAATTCCATGATAATTACAATGCAATATGTCAGCTTTTTATTTAGGAAGAAAAAAATACACAAATCTCATTCGTGAAATTTAAGAAAAAAAAAATACATATAAAATTGCTTTCCATCTAAATTTACCGCACCAAAAACCTGTCACTTTTTATTTAAGGGAAGAGGAAGAAAATACATATAAAATTGCTTTCCATGTAAAAAGGCGTTACCCTAGTCATCACAGGGATTAAGCGCTAGTGTGGGAAGCTATTGCATACCTCAGAAGGTAAAAGCTGGGGATTTCAGAGTCGTGAGTCGTGTATACCCTGTTAGGCGTAGCTGAAGCACGAGCTAAAATCCTACATTGGAAGGGACGAGATTTACTTAGGAACAAGGTTCCTTCCTTTCTGGTTCGCCCTTCGTCCTTGGCGCTTTTTCTCTTGACTTATTGCACACGTAAGTTTTAACTCATTTTCTGGATGCATCTCCTTCTCAAAACACAAATATGTTCTTTCTTAAATTTTCAATCTGCTTTTTACATTTTTACTACGAGAGCTTTCTTCTTTCAGTGGTAGCTTATCCTTGGCCCTTGTCTTCATATATCCTCTCAAATAATTGATATTTATTTTTCCATTATTGTTTTGTCATTGCTCTGATTCATGGGATTGTGATCTGTTGGTTAGGTCAAAATCTTTTTATTCTGTTGTTGTTATCTGTTGGACAGTTCATGGTATTTTACTATGCTATTAAGCTGTTGGATAGCTCATAGTCTTTTACATCACCATGTTTCAGTTAGAGCGCAAAATGGGTAATAGGGCAAAGAAGTTGGCCGAGGAGACAGTCGGTATGGATGATTTTTGGGTATACTCAATTGCCTTCAACCTATTTATAAAAAGTTGCAATGTTGACGTTAATGGAAATCTTTGCTAATTGGCACCGACTTTATTTTCAGGAAGTGATCCAGTTTGATTTAATATGCGTAACAAAAGTTTGTTTTTTGCTCTCTTAATGTTCTTTTGTACTTTATTTCTCCAGCCCCTGGAGGGAAACAATGTAAACCAAGTTCAGACTGTTCCCATAAAGAAACAAGCACAGGAAAAATTTACAATAGTCAGTGAGAAAAAGAAACCTACTGTTCTGTATATTGGGCACATACCACATGGATTTTTCGAGGACCAAATGAGAGGTAAGAATCGTTTTGTTTTAAGGTTTTTTTTTGGTAATTGGAAATTGGTAATATTAATTTGGAAAACAAGTCGCATATATATTACATAATCCGAGGTGGAATTTCAAATGGCAAATATTCAATACATTACCATGCAACTTATTGCTTATCGTCTAGTTTTCCAAAATTAATTCTCTCAGTTTTTCTTTGGGACAGCACTAGTTGTTTTCATTTTCTTAACTAAAGGATTCTTTATTCATTGACACATTGCCATCATTTTGTTCATAAGGTTTTTTTAGCCAGTTTGGGGCAATCAAACGACTTCGAATTGCCCGGAACAGAAAGGTTAGACATGAAATTTTTATTTCAAGGATTTCAATTTAAACATATTTATATGCATTAACATATTATGCAAGACTTCTGAAGATAATCTTTTAAAGGCTCAATTTATGCAACTGTCTAAATTGTAAATCATAATCTGTGGGATTTATCATTGTTCATCATCATTAATTTAATCTGTAATTTGTTGTGGTATACTTCACAATGAATGAAAGGCTAATTTATCATGTTGAAGATGTCTATAGGTTATCATCGTTGTTGCCCAGGTCTCTAGTTACGTATTTCTTATGAAAAATCTGCTGGGTCATCACAGTTGTGCAGTGTGCCTTGCTTGAATACTACAGAGGAGTTTGTTTGTTGCATGTAGCATAATTTTAGGTTTTGTCATTAGCAGAGAAGGGGGAAATTGAAAGTTCAGGGCATAGATTCCTAGGATTAGATTTGATTCAAATATATCTTAAGACATGTCCCTAGGTATTTTGACCTTTTAAATAAGTTATATTTTATAGGAACAATTGGAAAGTCTTTATCCTCTTTCTAGTCTATAACAGTTCCAATGTCAAAAAAGTCAGTGGCATAATATGCCAGCACAGTATTAACCATGCAAAGGCTGATAACCAATACATGTAAAGTTATTCCTGCAAAACTGGGCATGAAGCAACAGTATCATTGAAAAAGAGAACACTCTGAATTGTCTTCATGTCTAAAAGGGCTTTGGTATGATCTGAATAACATTGGCAAACCTGGCAAGCCTGTACCTTCCTTGAAGACAAAGGACTTTTCCATCCATACTGTGTGTGAGTGCTGAAAACTTCGAATATTCTTTTTGAGCCTTGGCAAGCTTGTGCCTTATTGTTTCCTGAAAAATGTTCCTTCAGGTTTCAACTATAAAGCCCTTATACACTATCTAGTCTATAATGCACTAATGACAAAAAACTGACAGCCGATGCCCTAATGTGCAATCTCAGTACTAATCTGTCTGAAGGCTGAAATCCAATATATATAAGACTGTTTCAGCAAAACTGGGTATGAAACAATACTATCGTTGAAAAACAGAACCTTCTCAATTGTCTTCATGTTAATTTTCTTGAAACTCTGCAACTACTTAGATGAATTACTGAAAACAAGGAAACTGAAACCAAATTTACTTTCACCAAGATACAGAGTTTCTTAACAATCTATAAGCAGCGGAAAAACACCAGAGATAAAAACACATGCACACAAAATTGACACACTTGTTTTACCAAGGAAACCCAAAAGGGAAACCTGCTTTCTTTGTTGTGGTATTTTATTGATTGTTCTTGAGAAATTGGATCTATTACAATTCACGCTGCTACTGCAGCTAGAAATCTGTCTTTGAGAACACAATTGTTCTCCTGCTGTATAGCCTTAACTTGCCCTCAGAATCCCTGATCCTTGCTCCACAATCCTTGCGCAATGGAGCCCCTATTTCCTTGTGCACTTGCTCCTATTTCCTAGCTCACAATTGGGATCCTATTTTCTAGCGCAAATCTCCTATTTCCTTGTGCACTTGTTGTTGAGAATTTAGAGGACTGGTGTTTAATTCAAATTTTCTTCTGGATAATTACTTGTGAGGTTACTTGAGTTACTTATGTCTTCCCTTCTTTAGCTTATTTAGTCTTTCATCAAGTCAATTATCAAAATACACGAGACACAAAAATTAGGCTCCTAGAGCTAGGGCAAAACCTCTTCCTCTTCTAGAGGAAAACCCATAAGGAATTCTTCTTATAGATCTTCAAATGAGAAGTACCATGACCAAGACTCAGACCCTTGACCTAGGAATGTTTCCAATACCTTGTTACTTCTTCTTTGTTGATCTCCAATGCTGACCTTTTCTTTTCTGCACCAACCTGCACTGCCCCACACCAATACTAGAGAACTTGATCTCTAAGACTATCTTCGTTGACTCCTTCCTTGCTCAAACACTCCTTCCTTGCTTGATCTTCAAGTATCTTTCTTATTGCTCTATATTAGTGTCTTTTCACAAACTTCTTCAGATATTAGGCCAAGTCACTCGAGACCTTTTACTTCTTATTACCTTGAGGTTACTTCACTTTGGGATATGTTGTCTTTCCCTTTTATTTTTGTACATTAGGAAGGTAAACATCCTTTCACTATAATGTCACTGCACAACACCCCAAAACAGATCCGCACCTCACTGTATATTCCAATGTTGTGAACATCGCAATCGGGATTAAATCGGCGAGGGGAAAAAAATCGGAAAAAATCATAAAAATCGGGAAAAAATTAGTACATACACTTCATTTTTTTAATATTTAAATCTTTCACAACATAAAATAAATGCATTGACACATAAATATGAAAAAAAACTAATATATAAGATGTGTAATATCATGTCTAGTACTACATCACACATAACAGTGAATCATGTCCTGAATACTAAGTCCTGAGTCCCAATTCAGCGTCAAAATATCAACAAAAAATATAATAATGTATCTCATATCACGAGTCATAATGTCATATACAAAGGAATGCACCAAATAACCTATACTAGTGATTTCCTCTGCCCCCTCTTGCGAAAAAATGTAACAGCTTTCTGTCTAGATGAAGAAGATGGCGGGGCTGGCAATGGACTCTGTTGTGCTCTAGAACCCGAAGCACCAGAACCTGAAGCATCAGGAGCTAAAGGAGGTAGACCACGTCCTCTACCGGTAGCAGGGGTAGGTGGTGTCACCTCCTGCTCCTACTCCTGCTGTTGTTGTTGCTGCTGCTGCTCCTCTTCCCCCTCCACTACCTCCTGCTCTATCCATTCAGGGGCCGACTCCATGATAGGCCTCTCAGCCTCAACCCTTCATGCAACAATGGTGTCAATCGAATTTAAAGAGATGGCCTCCATATCAGGTGTCCTCTCAAGTTGTCTCACCCATAATCTAAGATTGTAGTAGATGTAAACCATTTCATTGAGGCGCTGGGACTCCAACCTGTACAAGGGTCATAAATTAATAAATTATATAATATATATTATATATAATAAATTAATAATTATATAATATATATTATAGATAATAAATTAGTAATTATAAAAAAAATTATTTAATGAATTCAAGAAATCAGTCGGAATATTTTAAGTTTTTAACCTGTTGCGCTTTTTGGTGTGTATTTTTTCAAATACACTCCAATTGCGCTTGCGTCCTAAAGAGCTACATGTTTGGCTGAGTATTCTAATGGCAAGTTTTTGGAGTTTTGGTATTCTGCCACCGTAGCTCCTCCACCATGCATCATCTGCATATGTTTCTCTCATAAACGGTTACCGGACAAATGACCCTCCATGCTCTTTAAATAGAGATCATTGACCAATCGGGTGTTAAGCCACGGATCAAGTGTCGTTAATATCGAGAAGAGAGTGAACCGTCGGATCACTACAAATCGTGACCGTTGGATTATAAGTTACAAATGTACATAGTAAAGAAACACACTTTTTCTAACTCTACACTAGACCAAGTTATACCTAACTATTTCCTATGTGTTGGAATATCCTAACATCCCCCCTTAAGAACAACTTGGAATAGGATTGAAGGATTTACAAAGGTGACACAAAAGGAGCCTATTTCCTGTGTGTCGAAATATCCTAACATCTACCCTTAAGAACAACTTGGGATAGGATTGAAGGATTTACAAAGGTGACACAATAGGAGAAGGAAGGAGGCATTAGAGCTTAGGGCCTATCCCTCCTTAACGATAACTTTCCTGAATTCCAAGCATGAATCGAAGTTTGGTAAACTTCGCTTCTGTGAGAGCCTTTGTAAAGATATCGGCTACTTGATCATTGGTTGGACAATACTGCACTTCAAGAACACGATCATGAATGAGCTTTTCGATGAAGTGTATGTGGAGCTCAATGTGTTTCATACGTTGATGCTGAACTGGATCTTTACATAGCTGAATGGCACTCTGATTATCACACCAAAGTGTAGTTGGATGTTGTTGATGAAGACCAAATTCAGACAGGATCTGACGAAGCCACATGGCTTCCTTGCTGGCTTCAACAACACCACGATACTCGGCTTCTGCTGAAGAAAGAGAGATGGCACTTTGTTTCTTAAAAGACCAAGTAATAGGTCCTGAACCAAGAGTGAATACATATCCTGCAGTAGACTTTTGATCATCAGGGTCACCAGCCCAATCAGAATTAGTGAAACTAATCAACAATGGAGATGCTCCTGCACTATAATGAATCCCGAACTAAACTGTACCTCGAATATATCGAAGTATTCTTTTAGCTGCTTTCCAATGACTTTCATGAGGTTGGTGCATAAATCGAGCAACAAGACCAATGGCAAAGGAAAGGTTAGGACGAGTATGAGTTAGATACAGAAGTTTACCAACAAGTTGACGGTATAAGGTAGCATCAACTTCAGGGGTATTACAAGTGACTGAAAGCTTGACTCCAGACTGTAAGGGAGAAGGGGTTGGCTTATAGTCTTCCATGTGAAAGTAGTGTAGAAGATCACAGGGATACTTGGACTGAGAAAGTGTAATACCTTTTTTGGATTGCAAGACTTGAAGACCAAGGAAATAATGCAAGTGTTCTAAGTCTGTCATTTCAAACTTCTTTTTTAGGCTAGACTTCATATGGTTTATGTAGTTGGGATCACTACTAGTAAGGATAAGATCATCAACATAAAGAACAAGGATGGTGAAGGACTTACCCACTTTCTTGGTGTAGACAGTGTTGTCAGAATGACACCTAGAAAAGCCATATCTAATAGAAATCTATCCATTTTGGCATAACAAGCCCGAGGGGCTTGTTTCAGACCATAGAGAGACTTCCTAAGGTGACAAACAAGGCTAGAGTCGTTTTGGATAAAGCTAGGGGGTTGTTCCATGTAGATTTCTTCATGAAAATCTCCATGTAAGAAGGTAGATTTAACATCCATCTGGTGGACTTACCATTTAAAGGAGGCAGCAAGGGAAAGAACAAGGCGGATATAATTCATTTTGGCAACAGGGGAGAAGGTTTCAATGTAGTCAATGCCTTCAACTTGTGAAAATCCTTTAGCAACAAGACGAGCTTTATGTCTATCCACTTTTCCATCTGGTCCAATCTTTCTTTTGTAAACCCATCAACATCTCACAAGTTTTCTTCCTTTTGGAAGAGGAACAAGATCCCAAGTATTGTTTGCCAATAAGGAACGATATTCTTCATTCATAGCTTCATCCCAATCTGGATGACTGGAAGCTTCTTCAAAGGTGTCTGAATCAGGTTTTTCTGGAACTTGAGCCAATAAGGAAGAGGCTCTTTCGAACTGAGAACGTGTACGTCATCGATCTACGGGGTCACCTGCAAGAGAACCTGCTACATCCTGAGTAGAGCGGATCCATCTTGGAAGCTGTGGAGCGGAAGGAATATCTTCAAAAGGTGGAGGAGGATTGTCATCCTCGCTGTCATCATCTGAACTAGAAGGAATGCTATAAAAAATAGAGGAGATAGAGAGAGGTGGCACATATGCCGAATCAGGCTCGCAGGCCAAAGGTGGCACACCCGCCGAACTAGGCTCGCAGGCCGATATATTTTCATTAAATTTTACATCTCTTCTGATGATTATATTTTTGGATTTTGGTTGAAGAAGTCTATATCCTTTGACATCTTCAGAATATCCAACAAAAATGCATTTTTCACTCTTAGGTTCTAAGCCTTTATGTTTCGCATCTGGAATATGGGTCCAAGCATCACTTCCAAAAACGCGAAAGTGACTTTCATCTGGTTTGATTGAGCTCCAGGCTTCTTCTAGAGTTGCATTCCTTAAAACCTTAGTAGGATTGCGATTTACTATGTAATTTGCACAGTTAATTGCTTCTGCCCAAAAATTGAGACTAAGTCCTTCAGATCGAAGCATACAATTAGCCAATTCTTCTAAGGTGCGATTCTTCCTTTCAGCTACACCATTTTGTTGTGGATTATATGGAACAATATGTTGCAATTGCATGCCATGCTCAGTGCAAAAGTTGATAAATTTGTTGTTAACATATTCTCCTCCATTGTCTGATCTTAACTTAAGAATTTGATGTCCAAATTGTTTCTCAACAAAGGCCTTAAAGGTCAAGAACATTTTAAAAACTTCACTCTTGAGTTTTAAGAAGTATACCCAAGTGCGTCTTGAAAAATCATCAATGAAAGTTAATAAGTACTTGCAACCAGAGAAAGAAACAATAGGAAGTGGACCACATAAATCACTGTGCACAAGCTGCAAAGGGGCTGAAGCGTGCCAAGAGGCACGTTTGTCAAAACCATCTCGATGATGTTTTTCGAGTACACATCTGGAGCAAACACCATCTTGGCAAGATACCATAGGAAGACTTGTCACCATATTTTATTTACATAGAGTTTGAAGAGAGCGATAGTCTAAGTGACCAAATCACTCATGCCAGAGTTTGCTCACTTCATCATTATGAACAACAAAAACGGAGGGAAGACATGATGACCCAAAGTTGTCAAACTTATACAACCTTGTGGAATCATCAACAATGCCAGTAACTAAAATATGTCTAGGATATTTGAGGTCCTTGATTACAACATCATGAGGTGAGAATTCTACTATTTTCCCTTCACCTGAATGAGTAATTTGATAAACAGATAGAAGGTTGCATGACAAGGTAGGAACACATAGTACATCATTAAACTGACCATTATCTAGATGAATGGTTCCAGATCCTACAACACTAAGAGATCTATCATCACCAACATAAATATATTTGGTGTTACAATCATTTAAAGAAGAAAACATGGCTTTATTTTTGGCCATGTGGTAAGAAGCTCCAGAATCAATGAGCCACTCATGAGAATGAGAAGAGGAAGATACATTTAATGCATAACCAGATGCTTCACAACCACAAGCAGAAAGTGCCATTCCTGAAGATGAAGTTGAAGAGGTCTCCAAATTGATGTGGTGCTTCTTCATTGCTGCTTCCAAGGCTTCCATCTTTTCAAAACATTTGGACTCTACATGGCCATCACGATTACAAAAGTTGCAATGTCTATTTGTTTTCTTCCCTTTGTTTTTAGTTGCCTTATCAGTTTGGTGAGTTGCTTTTTCAGTTTGCAGCTAAAATTGCTTAGGACGCTTGTTTGGTTCAGGACCATACTTTTTAGGATACTGCTTCTTGGGGTTCTTTTGATATGGTTGCTGTTGGGTTGCTAAGGCTTTCTTAGAAGCGTTTCCAAAAGTGATAAGACCAAGGTGTAAGAGTTTTTCTTGTTCTCTTATCAAGGAATCACAAAAGGCATCAAAAGAGGGGTTCTTGTAGGTTGTTCCTTGAGAAATGAGGGCTTCTCTAGTGGAATGGAAGGTGGAAACAAATACAGAGTATGCAGGTCCAAGCTTAGCAAGAATGGAATAGATGAGGCTACCATCTTCCTTTTTGGCCTTACAACCTTCTTAAAGAAGTCTAAGGGTCTTGAATTTGGACAAAAAAATCTTCAATAGAGGAGAAATTATTGGGGTCTAAAGTAAACAACTCATTTTCAAGTTGGTGGGCCCTGATTTGAGTTTGAATGCCAAAAACAATATTTAGCTTTTTCAGGGTTTCATCAGGGATGTCCATTTCAAGGATATGAAATCGAAGATCTTGAGCAATGGACATTCCTATCAACCCTTGTGCTTGATCTTGTTTATTTTCCCATTTAATGGCTTTATCTCCATCGATAAGTTTAGTTTCTTGTCCTGTGGCTATTCTATAAAGCCCTTTACTTCTAAGTAAATCTACCATGTGAGGTAGCCATTGGAAATAATTGGTGCTGTTAAGAATAATCGGGCAAGCACTTTCCATTTTTTTGAAAAGCTGAAGCTGAAAATGGTTGAAACGAACTGCTCCAATGGAAATATCTCGAAAAATTAGGCTGATTAAAAAAAAAAACCGGCTCGAAAAACGACTTCCGGATGGAGAAGTTATGCCTTTATGAAAAAACTAAGTTGTAGATGCCGAATAGTTATGGGAACAGTTGAAATTTGATAATGAAGTTCTACTTCAAAAAAAAATCCCCCCCTTTAACAAAAACCTTTTTAGAAAAAAAAGCTTGAGAAAGAGAGTTGAACGACCTCTATTCTCATAAACTAACTTTACACCAAGTGAGCTAGTAAAATGATTCTGTAATTGTTTGAAAGGAGAAAGGGGTTTTTTTTGTTATTTATTTATTTATTTACTCTTCGGTGTGCGTGTTTTTTTCCTGCAAAAAAACACAAAAATCCGAGCACGAAAAAAAAAAAAAACAAAAATACTACCCTTATGGCAGAATGTTAGCCTTACTAGCAACTATCCCTTTTTGCTATTTCTGATTTCCTGAGATCGCACAAAGACGCGGGGAAAGAGCATACGTAGCAAAAAAAAATCCCATCTTCCTGATTCTGATTTCCCAAGATCGCACACAGCATAGAGCAAAGAGCATACACAGAGAAGAGGGTATATAGATCCGACAACTAGAAAAAATATAAATTGAAATAAATAGAGGGAGCCAAGATAAACAAAATGATTAATAAATATAACTGCAAAATAGATGCCTTATACCTCCAGATCTAAAATGACATAACTTGTGCAACCGGAAACCTTTTCGCATGAAACGAAAGGGGTTCCTCGCTGTAACAGACGCTCGGGACACAACATAACCGTTCTCCAAGCCCAAAAAAGTTTAGAAATAGTAGATCTAGAAAATGACAGTCGCATGCAGTCAAATCGGCTTCGGATTTGGATCAACAATGGATGCAACCCTCAAAATAGCTTCGATACCATGTAGGAATTTACAGGGTAAGTTCCTTAGATGAATGTGCCATAGATCGGTACACTAGTATATCACGTGGTTAAAACTCTCGAAGAGGGAAACAATCCACGGCCTGAGCCAACGCGGCCACTTTAGGCAATTCATTAACATAAAAAGAAAGTTTACATATGTTTCTCTCATAAATGGTTACCAGACAAATGACCCTCCATGCTCTTTAAATAGAGATCATGGACCAATCGGGTGTTAAGCCATGAATCAAGTGTCGTTAATACCAAGGAGAGAGTGAACCGTTGGATCACTACAAATCATGACTGTCAGATTATAAGTTACAAATATACATAGTAAAGAAACACACTTTATCTAACTCTATACTAGACCAAGTTATACTTAAATATTTCCTATGTGTTGGAATATCCTAACATCTACAAGTTACAACAAATAAGATAAACTTATAAAGTTACAAACATAAGAATTTTTTTAAAATAATGAAAATTCGAAAATTGAAAGTTGAAGCAAAGTATGAAGTTATGAACTTGAAGAGACAATGAATTTTGAAACAATCTAAATCTTACCTGGCATTTTAGTAGTCCTATCTTGGACAACCATGTCAAAGCTCAATGTGCCACTTGCCATTCTGTATACCTCAATTTCTTTGGAGATATCTGCACGTTCTGATGGATCTAGCACCATCTTCTGAACACAAGTGAAAAAGCCATCTATGACCTCAACATCAAATAAGAAATCACAAGAGTAAGCAAATTCAGGGTTCAGGAAGATCCCTGCAGCATGAATGGGGTGATGGAGTGTGTTGCTCCATTGCTCATCAATCACTTCCCATACAAGAAGTTGTTTCTGAAACCCCTCATCACCCTTATCTTCATAGTAGTTGCGAATGGCTTCTTTGGCTCTATCCATGGCCTCATACAAATAGCCCATTGCGGGCTTCTCTCCATCAACTAATCTAAGAACCTTTATCAAAGGTTTAGTAATGCTGCACACCTCTTGCACTCCTGCCCAGAAGCTTTCCTGATATGAAACCAACCTGCAGATGGCCTCTCCTTCTGGTTTGCGACTGTATGTCAAAGCATGCCACTCCTCTGAAAGAAACATTCTCTTCAAATCCCACATAGAATTTAGGAGGGATTGAAGAGCTACTAGTAATAGTAATAGTAGAGCGCACCAAATCCTTCTTGTTGGTGAATGTTCTCATCTAATGAAACACATATGCATGATTATATATAAATTTTATAATGCTTTTTGATGATTCAAGAATATCTTTGACAAAAGGAATTTTTCCTATGTCCTCCAACATCAAATCAATGCAGTGTGCAGCACAAAGTATCCAAAACATGCTAGGATGCTTCTCCGTAAACATCTTGCCAGCAACAACATAATTTGTAGCGTTGTTCGTTATGATTTGGACAACATTTTGTGGACTCACCTCCAGAATGAACACATTCAATAAATCACATAATAATCATACATCTTTGACATGTGCAGATGCATCAATAGATTTCATAAACACTGTCCCCTTGGGATAGTCGACCAAGAAGTTAATAAGGGTTCTATCCTTTTGATTAGTTCAACCATTTGACATCACAGTGCATCCTGTGACTTCCCATGATGCCCTTAACTCCTCCAATCTCTTTGTGCAGTCAACCTTTTAATTTTGAAGAATGCACCCTCTATAGTTATCATATGAAGGGGATTTGAATCCTGGGCCGACAAAATTGATAGCATCAATTGCAACCTGGTAAAATGGATTGTTCCTGGCAACACTGAAAGAAATATCACTTCAAAGAAAAAGCTTGCCAAACAACTTGTTAGCTTCTTCCTTCTCCTTTTTTTAATAAGTGAGGAGATAGATGGCTGTGCATCGGGTGTAGTTCTAGGAACAAAATATGATGAGGCAGCTACAAGGTTGGGTGTAGAAGACGCTGACGGTGAAGAACCACTACCACTCTCACGGTCACCTCCACACCCTGCTATTTGACTCCTTAGAGCTGACTTGCTAAGTTTAGTTGTTTCTATTCCTTTCAATGATTTGAGGGCTCTTCGGATTATTTTTAGATTGGTATTTGTGCAAGGCCCTACTTCATGTCTAAGAATTTGTGCAAGGTGGTATTTCAATTTGTATACCCCCTGTCATATGGTGCCCACATAACTTGCAACTCAAATTTGATCTGTGAAACCTTGACCAAGTTCACCAAATTTCCACATAGGGTCCAATTTCCTTGACATGTCTGTAAATTTGTTGAACTCTTGAGTTTTACTGTAAGATGAAGTTTGAACTTTGAAATTTGGACCTAGGGCATAAGAAAAATTACAAGTTAAAAAATAAAATAAAAAAAATCACAATTTTACATACAACATTTTGATTTTTTCACAAAAAAACCCCTCAACTCAATGCAACAATAATGGTAAAAAATACACATTGAAACCCAAACAAAAATAATGGAAATAAACTAGGAGCACAAGAAGAAATAAAATAAATAAATCTAACAACCAAGATTTTGCATTTTTAACCAAAATAAACCCTCTCCACTCAGTAAAAAAAAAAAAAAAAAAAACACAACCAAATGCAAACAAAAATGATGGAAAATACATGGGTGATAGAAACTTGTGGAAGAACAAGAAAAAAACCAAAAAAAGGGGTCAAATTTGATGCCCATACTTGGAAAAAATGTTTTGCTGAAGAGACTTGGTCCAAACTTGAATTTTGTTGGCTTGGGTTGCTAAATTCCTTCACTTTTCTCCTCTCTTGCCCTTGTAGATGACTTCTCCTCCTCCTTAGCTATCTTTCTTGCCCTCTGTCTGCAAAAATGACAAAAAAAAATCGATTTTTGAACTTATTGGGTTGCTATTTGACGGGCAAAAAAATTGTTTAAAAAATCGCCAATTTTGTCGTTTGATCGAAAAAACCGCGATTTAATCGTGATGTTTGCTTAACTGGTATATACATCAAACTGCTGTAGAATATTAGCACTTCCTTAACCCTGATCTGAATGCCAGATTTACCTTTGACTTTGACTCTGAAATGATCTGAAGTTTTACTTGTTGATCTATGTTGTCAAGTCTGCAAACTTCTGTCCTTATATTCGCATTTGAAACCTTGATTTCGTCCTCAGAAATTCGCACTTTATACTTAAGGAAATCCGCACTATTATAGAGCAATCCGCAATTTTCTGTCTCAACTAAGCCGCAGGTTCATGGTATTTATATAAGGCATAGACCCTGTCTTTAGGTCGACCATACAACTGACTTCATCATTGTGTATTAGGGCGACTTTAACACAACACTTGAGCTTATCTTTCAGCGTTTTTTGAGGGCTGACTTATGCCATTCTTTCACGAGTTCCATGGCAAGGTCTTGGAGCATTTTCTCTAGACTAGATACTTCATATATATGACAATTATATTTGTACCTAGAAGACAAAACCCTACAAGAAGAAGTCTATTGACCTATAATAAAAATATTGCTCATGAAACCCATGAAGCAAGTACAACAAAATACATTTTATTATCTTTGTCTTCTTCTTTACATAAATACATAATTACATAGTCAATATGAAGACCAATCCTAGTTACACTTTTCAACACTTGTGGCCTCCTATTTTATAGCGCACAAGCTCCTCAATTCTGTGCACTCCACACACAAAGAATTGATCTCTCAAGAATGTTTGATCTCGTGCCTTTGTCTTTCTCTTTATAGATAGAATTCGAGCATGCAAGAAGGTCTAGTTCAATTTAGAAGTTCGAGTTGTGATTGCGAGTTAACTGAGAGTTCATCTCGTTGTTAAATTTCCTTGAAACTTTGCAACTACTTAACTGAATAATTGAAAACTAAATAACTAAAAATTGAAACTTGGTTAACTTTCACCAAGATACTGAGTTTCTTAACAATTCATACGCAACGGAATAAAAACACAGAGATAAAAACACATCACACAAATTGACACACTAATTTTTCTCAAGAAACCCAACAGAGAAAACTTGCTTGCTTGATGTGGTATTTTATTGATTGTCTTGGAGCAATTGAATTTATTACAAAGCAATCTGTCTCTCTTGAGAAAGCATTTTGCTTCTCTCACAAATCTCAATCTGAGTCACCTGACACGGGGACACGAAGGACATGAGGATTCGAGTGTCAAACACAGACACGTTGACCCCTTGGAACAGGACGCGTCATATATATATATATATATATATATATATATTAAAAAGTAGATATTTCTTATACAAATTCATACAAATTCATTGATTCAAACATAGATCTTCATCTAGATGTAAGTTTTACAAAGATACAAAGTAACATTATGCATACAAATACAATTGTGACATATTCATCGATGATCCAATAGGAGAAAGACAAGATACTGTAGTTTTTTCATTAAGTAATCAAAATGTGTTACATAGGTAGTACAATGCCAATGGCCAAAAGAAATAGCAAATACAAAACAACTAGAAGTCAAAAATCCTCAAGGCAGTAGGTAGTTCATGAGTCATGAGTCATTAATCCTCATCATCAAAATCAACATCACTGGACTCATCATCATGGTCACCATTGCTCTTATCTATTGCATCCTCCTCCTCTGTATCCAAAGTCATCTCTGCATCTGCTGGTGTGGAGGATGACCCCTCTACAGTATCACCATCATCAAATGTGACAAGCTCTAGCACTAGCTCATTGAGATCCAAGTTGGCCAATGCCAACTCAACACTGCTGTCTAGACCCATAGCATCAGGAAAGACATCCCACATCTTTGTCTTTCCCTTCAACCACTCATCCCTCTGCCTGTAAATAAGACGAAGGTTGGTGTGCACATACACCATTGTCTTTGCCCTTGAGTGCTCAAGCCTGCTCTTCTTGACACTATACAAATTCCTATATGTGCTCCAATTCCTATCGCATCAAGAGGATGAAGTCACTTGAGAGAGGAGCCTCATGGTTAACTGATGTAGAGTTGGGCTTGTTGCCTCTTGAGTTGCCCACCAAGAATAGGGCTTCTTAGCCCCCCTGTCTCTAATCACATCATATCCTGCAAATCGACCAGTGCCAGTAGAAAACTCTGCAAAGACATCCTCCACCTCATCAATGGATGCTCTATCCTGAAAAATCTGCCTGAATGCATTGTTCCTCCCATGTGAGATTTCACCATCCATGTGAGGAGGGAATCTGCGGGAAGGTCCATCATTCAGCCACTCATGGCTGTAGTATTTTGGGTTCAATAAGTGAGCCAAACAATGTAAAGGTGTGCAATTCGTGTCCCATTTGTTGACAAGAATATCCTGTATGGCGGTGAAGAAGGCCTTTGGTGATGTCTCATACTTGGGGCACTCACTCTGTAAAATAATGCTCCTCTCAGACTCAATCATGGAATCCCATCCCTCATAAACCTCTCCTAGGATGGGTTGGTCTGTATCTGCAAATCGAAGCAAAGAAATGATAGGGTCCATGATCTGAATAAGTAGATCTACCCTCTCCCACCAGACATCATCTAACACTGTGTCCTTCACTCTTTTTGAGGCTGCTTGATCTGTCTTTCTCCAAAAAGACCAAAACTCTGAAATAACCATTGCCCCAAGAGCAGTCTTGACCTCCCTCAACCTCTTCAACATGATGAATGAAGAGGCAAACAGTGTATATGTAATCTTCAACAATGATAGATTGGTGTACTCCTTGTAGATAGTGAGGGCATTTGTATGGTTTCGTACAAAGTTGTGGATATGCCGTGCATCCTCAATAATGCTTCCAATCCAAAGCACATCAGAAGTAATAGATTTAATTGCCAAGTTTTATGAACAGACAATGTAAGGTGTCCAAAATACTTGTGGATATTTAGCTTCCACTATCATGCCAACAACTTTGCAAACATGTGCATTATTTGTAATGATTTGCACACAAGAATCAACACCTACATCTTCAATAACTTTAATAAACAACTCACCCATATATTGTGCATCCTTGTATTGTCCAAGTGCATCCACTTGTTTCAAGAAAACTGGACCATTCAAGGAAGACACCATGAAGTTGATGAGTGGGTGCCGTGCTGGATCTATCCATCCATCAGAAACAATGCTAACCCCAGATGTTCGCCATGATGATTTAATAGGCTCAAGCATTTTGTCCACCTCTTTCTTTGCTTTGTCAACAATGTGGTTCTAAGCTTCTCTGACCCACGAGGCACATACCTTGATGGAGCCCCTTGAGTTAGAGCTCGACACATCTCAATAAATAGAGTTGAACGTGCAACATTGAAGGATATGAAGTTCTGATAGAAAGAAAAGGTAATGGTGAGATCAAGCTCTTCTCGTTTCTCTTTCTGGAAAATCAAGCTCTTCCTGTTTCTCTTTCTAGAAAATCTTGTCCATTGGACCAAGTGCAATTGCCTTTCTTTTTGCTGTTTGTCCCTCACTAGAACGCTCAAATGGGAACTTGTTGATGCTTTTCCTCAAGAATGTAAGGGGGTCATCATTCTTGTTTGTTTTTAGTTTTTGCAGCTACATTTGCCACACCAACATATGCCTTTCTTTCCATTTCTTTCCTCTAAGCTAAAGGAACCCGTGTACAAGTTGCAATTCCACAACTTGGTAAAACCAACAAATGAGCTTTCACACGGTAATATGTGCTCATGAAATGATTGTTGCAATAGCTGCATTTTCAAGCAACATTGCCTCCTTGCTTCATCTCTTGTGACATATTTCCACAATGGATATTTGTTATATTGAGGTTGTTGTCTTCCCTCAACATTTGAAGCTGCTGTTGCAACCCCACTTCAAATAGAGGGAACACTTGCAGACCCTAATGAAATTGGAACAAGAGGGGCATCTCCAATGGGGACATTCTTCCCCTTCCCCTTCCTTTGCCCCTTCCATGTTGCCCTTGATTGAACCATGAATGCTATAAAAAAATAAACAAAAAATGCACAAATTTGTAAAAGAAATCCACATGCAAACTGAATGAAAAAAAGAAGAGAGAAAATGCACTTACTTATTGCCTGAATCTCCTTGAAAATGCTCCTTGCTCCTTTGCTCCTTGCAAACCCACAACCACTATGAAGGTGAAAGTGAAAAAAGAAATGGGCCAAATCGCCCTTTTAAAATCTGCGAAGGTCTTTTTTTTCAGGAATTGTGTCTGGCGAATCGGGACACGATCGGAAGGACACGAGTCCGACCAAATCATGTTCGATTCACTGGATTCAGGACACGAAGGGGGTAGGGTCGAATTCGATTTCTTAGATCTCAACTGCATAGTTGATCTTGGCCTGCATTGACCACTTCTTGATCTCGACCCTCTAGCTCATAACCAATCCTTTGCTGCCTCCTTGACTTGCTCTGCAAATTAACCGATCTCTTGCTCGATCCTGCTCCTCCTCCTTGTGCACTTGGAAACCCTATTCCTTGCTCAAATTCCCTATTTCCTAGCTCACTTCAGGTCCTCTTTTCTAGCGCACTTGTGCTCTATTTCTTAGCGCACTTTTTGCCTCCTATTCTTTAGGACCCAACTCCCATTCTCTGTGCATAACCAACCTCCTAGATTCTAGCGCACTTGTGCTTCCTGTTTCTTAGGACACAATATCTGTGCTCTCCATAATCAAGGCTCCTCTCACAAACTCGTGAGCTGTCTTGTCACACAAACCTTTGTGCCTTCATCCTTCTTCCTTATAGGCCCAATTCGAGCATGCAAGGAGACCCAGTTCAAATTTAGAATCGAGTTCTTGATTGACGAGTTAACTGAGAATTCTTCTTCTCCTTTCTCCAATCAACACTGGAGCTCTTAACTCGTTCTCTCTCTCCAATCAACACTGGAGACTAACTCGCTCTAACTGAACTTGTAATTGCCACCTCGTTCTGTAGTCAAACTAATGAAGACTCCACTTAACTGAAACTCCTACTCTATGCATGCTATCTTGATGATCATTCTAGTAAAATGGAAATAAACTCATCTTAACTGCAGTCTATCTCATGAGCTGGCACTCATACTAAGAGAGACAAATTGAGGTCTTCATTGCCTAAGGCACAAGCCATAATACCTTTACTCGTTGCTTTCAACACTCATTCTCTCCCTAGTCAACACTAGAGTTTTAACTCATTCTCTCTTCAATTAACACTAAAGACTTAACTTGTTCTTATTGAATTGGTAATTGCCACCTCGTCCTATAGTCAAATTGACTAAGACTCCAACGAGTTGAAGCTCCAACACTACGCATGCAGCCTTAATGACCATTCCAGTAAACTGGAGAGCAACTCATCGTAATTGAAGTCTATCTCATGAACTTGCATCCATGCTAGAGAGACAAATACATGGTCTTCACTGGCTAAGGCACAAGCTAGAAGACCATCCATCACTACATTTTCAACACTCCCTCTTAGCGAGGAAAGGATTCTGTACAACTCCGAACTTATCTTTGAAATAGAGGAAACTGCCTCTTGCCAATGCCTTGGTCAAGATATCTGCTGTTTGCTCCTCTGTTGGAATGTACGATGGGTTCACTCTCCCTTTTTGCACACAATCCCTGAAATGATGATACTTGATCTCTATATGCTTGGAGCGATCATGAAACTTTGGATTCCAAGAGAGCTTAATGCAACTCTAATTGTCACAGTGCATCACAGTGGGCTCCATCCCCTACCTGAAAAGTCCCACAAGCAACTTCCTCATCCAGATAGCTTCACATGTTGCCAAACTGATAGCCATGTACTTAGCCTCTCCTAAACTGAGTGCAACTGATCTATGCTTCCTGTTGAAACAGGCAACTATTGTTGACCTAACGTTGAAGACGCAACTCGAAGTACTCTTTCGATGTGTGGAGTTCCCTACCCAATCTGCATCCGTGAGGTCGTCAAGCCTCACCCCATCAACTTGTTTGTAGCATAATCCATAATCTGTTGTGCATCTAGGATACCTCAAAACATGCTTCGCAACAACCCAGTGAATTCTAGTAGGATCCATCATGAACTGGCTCAACTGGTTCACTACAAAACAAATGTCAGTCGTGTGTTGACTAAGTATGTCAAGTACCCGATGAGCTGCTTGTATAATGTAGCATCTACTCGCTCTACTTTGCTAGCGTTCACCTTCCTCCAGTTTGTGACTAGAGGTGTGGTCATGGGCCTACAATCCTGCATATGAAACCTCTCGAGGATCTTTGTAGTGTACATCCCCTACCCCAAGAATATTTCCCCATCACCCTGCCATACCTCCAGCCCGAGGAAATAGTGCATGAGCCCAATATTCTTCAACTCAAACTCTCTTGCAAGGCGTGCCTTGTAATCCTGGATCAAGTTGTTTTCTCCAGTCAATATAAGTTCGTCAACTTAGAGCACCAGAATGAGCGGAAGCCCTCCAACCATGATGTAGTACAGGTTGGCATCCACCTCACTCTTAGTGGAGCCCAATCCTTGAAGGTAGTTGTCAATGTGAGTGTACCATGCTCTCAGAGCTTGCTTGAGCCCATAAAGAGCTCTCTTCTGCAAAGAAACACAAGTGTCTTTGCTGAAGGTGTCAAATCCCTTCGGTTGCTCCATATAAATCTCTTCCTCAACCACCCTGTTGCAGAATGTTGTCTTCATGTCCATCTGGTGGATATTCCACCCCATGTGAGTTGCAAGTGCCAAAATCGTCCTCATGAATGAATAGCGGGCTACTGGGGTAAACGTCTCATAATAGTTGATGCCCTCAATCTGCGAGGAGTCCTTGGCCACAAACTTGGCCTTGTACTTCTCCAAACTCCCATCTGCTCCATGCTTCACCTTGTATACCCAGTTTGAGCCTACTACTGATTTGCCTTTTGGTCGTGGTGCAATCTCCTAGACATCGTTCTTCATGATGGAGGAATATTCCTCCAACATGGCATCCTGCTGAATCTACTGAGAGGCTGCCTCCTCATAACAAGAAGGTTTTATGTGCAACAACTTAGTCGTCAATGCCAATATTCAGTGTACCTTTGTGGTTGCTAGCTCTGCATGAACATAGAGCCAAGAGTCTCAACTCGCCCTTGGGGCCTCTGAATCAACCTCTCGACCCACTTCGCTCTCTTCCTCCCTTGTGCTGGGATTCAGTTCTGGTCTGTCCTCCTCATCATGTAATGACTCCTAGTCATCCTGTTGTGTGGCCCGCTTGCCACCCGACGAAGACTCAATCTGTGATATTGGCTGAGGCTTCTGCTTGGGAGTGATTAGCTCCTCTGTAGGTACTCCAACTTGCTCTCGCTCCAAGGATTCCCTCAGAGCTCTATCCTCCTGAAACCTCATGTCTCACCTGATGGTATATACACCATGTATGCCTGAGATGTCTCATTGTAACCCACGAAAATTCCCTTTTTCGTTGTGGTCTCCAGCTTTTCCGACTCTCTTTGGACACATAGTAGTAAACTTTTGTCTCAAAGATGTGGAAGTGAGGAGCATCAAGCTTCTTGCCTGTGAAAGCCTCCTCTGGTTTAACTCGTCCAAGCACTTTGTGTGGACTCTTGTTCTGTAGAAATATTGCAGTGTTGCATGCCTCTGCCCACAAGAGCATGGGCAACCCTTGGTCTTGCAACATGGCCTTGGCCGCTCCAACTATGCTGCGGTTCTTCCTCTCAGCCACCCCATTCTGCTGAGGGTTATGGGGTGTTGTGAGCTCTCTCCTAATGCCCTCTTTGGTACACACATCTTTGAAGGCATTGGAGACATATTCCTCGCCATTGTCACTCCTCAATGCTTTGATCTTCTTCCCAGTCTGGTTTTCTACCACGGCCTTAAATTCCATGAACTTGGAGAAGACCTCCTCCTTCTTCCACATAAAGAAGATCCATGTTTTCTGAGAATAATCATTTATAAAAGTGACATAGTACTTGTGTCTCATGAGTGATGGAGAAGATAAGGGCCCACATATGTTTGAATGTACCAGCTCCAAAATCCCTTTGGCTCTGTGTCTCGGCCCTGAAAAGATGACTTGACATACTTGCCAAGTGTGCACCCCTCGCACACATCATGTTGATTGAATCCACGTTGTGGTAGTCCTATGGCTATCTGTTGAAGAATGTTCAACGCTCCATGATGTAAATGGCCCGTGTGTCTATGCCGAAGCTCCCCCATGTTTTTGCTCTGTGCACTTCTTGCCTTGCTGCTCAAGGCTACACATGTCTCAACTTGCAACCTGTAGAGATTCTTCATCGTCACACCAATTTGCTTCACGGATCCAAAAGATAAGTGCTTGAGGTATGCCTTACCTTTGCTGAAGATGACATCATAACCCTTGTCCTCTAGGGTAGCAACAGAAACAAGGTTCTTCTTAACGCCTGGAACATAGAGTACATCCCTGAGATGGAGAGAGCTAGTAGACTCCATCTCAAAACTGACAGTACCAACTCCCCTAGTCAAGTACTTGCCATCATCTCCCAGCTCAATATGAAATTGCATTTCCTCCTTCAGCTAGCTGAAATATTCCTTGTTCCCAATCATGTGGAAGGATGCTCCAACATCAATGTACCATACACTTTGCCTATTGAGCTTGCCGTGCAAGCTATCAATGAGAAGTCTTTCTCGAAATGGGAAGAAAACTCAGCTACCTCAGCTGATGTAGCCACATGATCCTTACTAGACCCCTTCTTTCGATTAGGACAGCTAGTGTCATAGTGCCTGAACTAGTGGCAATGGAAACACTTGATCTTGCTCTCTTTTCTTCTTCTCGGCCTTTTGACTGGACTTGACCTTTCCTTGGCCCTTCTTTCCCTTGGCTGACAAGAATTGAAAACTGAAAAGAACTGGACCAGAGGATTGCTCTTCTCAATATTACGAATGAGTTAAATAAGATTACATTGGAGACATCAACATTAAATGACTGCACCTAGACTCAACTAAAACTGGACTAAATGAAACTGAACTGGGACACTTGGATGGACGGTTTCGACACCTAGCAGTTGGTTGTAATTAGATTCTCCAACACTCCACATTAATTACAACCATATAAAAATTTAATTAAGATACCTGCTAGTCTATGTCTCACCGAGGCTTACAATTTAAAAAAAATTGAGTTCAACTAGATTTAGTTTTCTTCTTCTCTTCTTCCAAATCCTGTAGCCTCTAAATTGTTTCGACATTTTCTTCTTGTTGTATTCTTCAAACCTTAGTTTCTTCATTTGCTGGTGCAGGTCTTCTATTGTTCCAGGTTGTCTAAGCATGTCCTGTACTTCTTCAAGAAATGACTTGTATGTGGGCTGCTGCCACATATTGTCTTCTATAGTGCGCTTTTCATCATCAATCTGCTGCAACATAAGATGAGAATAGTATTTTATCTCTACAAAACTCCAATACCTGAAGATTTCAATGACGTGTTTATCATGCATGCTGTCTTCAGCATTCATATCTACCTACCTTCAACATTCATATCTACAACTTCTGTGTAGACTTCATCTAGACATGGTGTTGCAAGCCATGTTTCAAGGAACTTTAAGTCTTCTTTGTAATCGATCTGTTTATGTTAAAGTTTTGTAGATGTTCTATGCTAGTAGCAATTTCACTTTTCTTTCTGCAATCATACAAGTAGTTAAGCAAAATGCAGATAGAACATATAAGTAGATCTTACAGAAGACAAATCAAAAACAGGAAAAATGTGTATGTTCGTTTCAGCGGTCAACAGGATGCTTCAACCAGCAAAGTCTCCTTTGGTCAGCCAGCCCAGCATGTGTCACAACAACCCTTCAATCTGTAGATGAGTCAACCCAAGTCAACTCTGCAAAAGTCAACGCTGTCCTGAAAAGTCAACGCGGGGGCAGCAAGCTAAAAGTCAACGCAGCAGCAAAACGGTCAACCCTTTGACCTCGATTTTTGTGCCAGGTAGTACGGCCTTCATAAATCGAACCTTCCACAAGTTTTCAGCTTGTTTGGACCAAGCGTTGACCAAAGTCAACGCTGGTCAAAGTTTCTGCGAAACCCTAGCAGCAGCAAATCCGTACTTCAGCTCAGCCGTACAGTTTGTCCTCTTCGTCCATCACACGTGTGGCTGAAACTCGTCCTTCTTGGTAGCTCGTACTCTAAGATGAAAGAGGAATATGTGAGTTGTGATGATGATGATAATCTCTCCAACTTTTCCTGTATATATATCCATCATGAGGGTGTGTGACACATCTGTTGGGCATGCGAGCCTACATTACAAAACTGGCCGACCTTGCACATATAATTTATTAAAAATAATAAATTCAAAATATAAGTTATGCTCATCGGATTAAGACATATTTTATATGGATTTTACACCTCTCAGAAAGAGGAATCCAACAAAAATATTAGCCTCTTAATCTGAGCATCTTAATATGGAGTTTGGACCTAGTTGTCCAAATTTAACACTCCCTCTCAACTAGGGAGAACTCCATCCATTAGTGCAATCAACATCGTGCGTCATCCCGCCGAAACTTGCTTTGCTGGCTTCTTTATTTCAGAACAGAAGTGGGTCAGTCACAAAGACATCATCCCCCGACTGACATAATCAGTCCAGAGGTCCCAGACCTCACAAATCTTGATCCCGGATCAAGTGGTTGGACCGTGCCATCCTAGATAGAGAGTACGGCAATCTCTGATGCGTCCATCAGTCTTTGCTAATAGTCTCTAACTTTTCCACACCTCATTGTCCAAATGAGAGGTACTTCCCATGAGCCCTGAACTCAATGGGTAGGATGCATACGGGGCACAGAAAATGAGAGGTGAACCAACTCAAAATCACAACGGTGGGGTCCAAGCACACCACCAAGGTTGGCAAGCCTAGCCTTGTGGTTGCCCATAGCTCCAAGAAGCTCTCCCCAAAGCCCCCCAGAGCTCCTAGAGCTCATCGTCCAACAGGACCCACATCATAGGGTCTTTCCACGACACCAAGACTCTCACGGAAGGTTAGGAACTTGACCTTCCCCAGGGGCTTAGTGAGAATATCCGCGACCTGCTCATCGGTTCCTATATGATCGAGCCTTACGGCGCCTCGCTGTACCATATCCCGGATAAAGTGGTACCTGATATCAATATGCTTGGATCGGTCGTGGAACACAGGATTCTCAGTCATACGAATCCCACTCTGGTTATCACAGAGTATCACAGTGGTATCTAGCACATGTCCAAACGGCTCACTAAAGAGCTTACGCAACCAAACTGCTTCACAACAGGCCATACTTGCAGCAATGTATTCGGCCTCCGCGGTGCTCAAAGCCACTGACTTCTGCTTCCTGCTCATCCATGAGATCGAAGCAGAACCAAGATTGAAGCAACATCCCGATGTGCTCTTACGATCCACCACACTGCCAGCCCAATCGGCATCAGTATATCCACGGAGTATCACACTCCCGGCAGTGTATCTCAGCCCATGGTTTATCGTGCCCCGAAGATATCTCAAAAGATTCTTGGCACCAACCCAGTGAAAATGATGAGGCTCAACCATCTGTTGACTCAAAGTGTTCACTGCAAAACATATGTCTGGACGTGTGTTCACTAAGAACATCAAAGCTCCTATGAGTTGACGATACTCAGTAGGATTGGCCAAGATAGGCCCAGTAGCGCTGCCACTCAACTTTTTAAAGTTGAGTTCCATTGGTGTCGACACGGACTTACAGTCCACCATTCCAAATCTTTCCCGAAGCTTCACAATATATTTTCCTTGAGAAAGGAAAATCTCTCCAGGTCTCTGCCAGACCTCCAGGCCTAGGAAATAGTGCATCAGTCCTAGGTCCTTCATCTCGAATTCAGCAGCAAGCTCCCTCTTACATTGATGAATGAGAGGGTCATCACCAGTTAGGAAGAGGTCATCCACATACAGTACTAGAATGAGAGGCTTCTCTTTCACAACCTTGAAGTATAGGTTCGGATCAGCATTGCTTCGAGTGAAGCCCAGCTTCATCAAGTAACTATCCATCCTCTCGTACCAAGCTCTGGGTGCTTGCTTTAACCCATAGAGGGCTTTCTTCAACCTGCAGACACAAGTGTCTCGATCTTGAACTTCAAATCCCAGAGGTTGTTCCACATACACCTCTTCCTTTATTGCACCATGCAGAAAAGCGGTCTTGACATCCATCTGATGAAGACTCCATCCTTGCGTAGCAGCAAGGGCTATGATTGATCGAATGGTGGTATATCGTGCCACAGGTGCAAATATGTCATCATAGTCAATTCCTTCTTTTTGAGAGAAGCCACGGGCAACAAACCTTGCCTTAAACTTTTCAGCACTCCCATCAGATCCATGTTTGATCTTGTAGAGCCATTTAGCGGTGACAACAGATTTGTCCTTCGGTCTCGGGACCACATCCCAGACATCATTCTTCATAATAGACTCACATTCTTCATGCATAGCATCCTTCCAAACTTGATGCTTGATGGCTTCCTCAAAAGATCCAGGTTCAGATTGTACAATAGTACTCATGGCAGCTAGATACCCTTGGTATCTACACGGCTTCTTGCTTTCTCGGAATGTCCCCCTTGGGGCAGCACGACCCTCAGCATCTTCGAGGGTGTCCCTGAGCCATGATGGTCTCTTTCCTAGTGAAGGGGTTGGATCAATAGGGTCCATTGGCCCTTCAATATCAGGCATAGTCTCATCCTGGGGTTCTTCCAGATTTCCAGGTCTTTCTTCATGATTTTCTTCAGATCTAGGAAGATCTACTACTTTCTTCGGGGAAGCATCTTCGTCAAAAGTGACATCATGGCTTATCTCTACTTCCCTTTGACCAGGTACATAGACTCTATATGCCTTAGAAGTCTCACTGTAGCCCACAAACATTCCTTTCTTCCCAGTAGCATCCAGCTTACTTCTCTTTTCTTTCGGCACATGAAAATAGACGGGACATCCAAAAATTCTGAAATGTGAGACATCAGGTTTCTTACCAGAAAAAACCTCTTCGGGAGTTTTGGAGTCCAAAGCGGAATGAGGGCATCGGTTTTGAATGTACACAGCAGTATTTGCAGCTTCTCCCCACAGAAACTTTGGTAGACCCTGGTCACATAGCATGGCACGGGCGGCTTCCACAATAGTCCTATTCTTGCGTTCAGCAACACCATTCTGCTCAGGAGTATATGCAGTGGTAGTCTCCCTCTTAATGCCAGCTTCTTTGCAAAAGTCTTTGAACTCATTTGACTCATATTCAGTGCCATTGTCGATCCTCAAAATCTTGATCTTCTTTCCGGTCATATTTTCCACAAAGGCTTTGAAGGTACGGAACCACATGAAAGCCTCATCCTTCTTCTTCAAGAAGTATATCTAGGTTTTGCGAGAGAAGTCATCAGTAAATGTCATATAGTAAGAACATCCCCCCAGGGATGTTACAGGCAACATACCAGAAAGATCAGAATGAACCAGTTGCAATATCTCGGATGTCTTTGTGACACTTGAGGGGAAAGGTCCCCTTGTATGTTTTCCTTCAGCACAGCCCTTACATACACCTTCATGATTATTTCCAAAATCAGGCATCCCTGTCACCACCTTCCTTGCTTCCGGAAGGGCTTTGTAATGAAGGTGTCCAAATCTTCGGTGCCATAGTTCGGTTTGTCGGATAGTATCACAAGTCATAGCTCCCAACGGACTCCCTCCAACCTGGTAGAGTGTACCAACTTTAAAACCAATAGAGATAGCTTCCTTGAAGCTCTTCTTCCACATGAGCACCTTTCCATCAGAGAAAGTTACATTGAATCCTTTGTCTTCCATGGCAGATACAGACACAAGGTTCTTCTTCAATTTGGGTACATAGAGTACATCTTGCAAACGGAGGACTTGACCTTGGGACAAGTGGAGGGTCACAGTCCCGGTCCCTTTCACGGGATAAGTGGCATTATCCCCAAGGATAATTTCTAGATTAGTATCCCTTTCAACCATGTCAGAAAGTGCTTCCTTGAATCCGGTGATGTGTCTTGAGGCACCACTATCAATTAGCCAGACATCCATAGTGTCGGGCAGAGATGCAGCTGAGAGAGAAGATACCAGAATATACTCATTTCTTTTATCAACAACATTAGACTCCTCATACCTGGTATTTCTGGACCTCTTAGAAGGTTGATGGTTTCCTCCAAAGTGTGCCTTCCTCTTTCCTTTGGATTTGTCATTTCTATTTCTTCGGTTGTTGTTGTTATCGTCACTATCGGGAGAATCCTTCTTGAAGGGGCATTCTCTAGCATAGTGTCCAGGCCTATGGCAGGTGAAACATTTACCCTTCTTCTCTTGAGTCTTTGTCCTTCTTTTGTCCTTGGAACCACCAGAGTTCTTCTTTCGGGAATGAGCACCATAGGCAACATTTCTTTCATTATCAAATTCCTTCATCCTTGTTTCTTCTTGCATACATCTTGACAGAAGCTCATCAAAGTTAGGAATGGTATTATTGTTGAGAATAGTAGTTGTGAATACTTGCCATTCATATGGAAGTCCTCCAAGTGCGGTGAGAACCATCTCACGATCGGCTATTATCTCCCCAATAGCTAGCAGATTGTTCCTGGTTTCGGTCAACTTCAGAAAGAAAGTTTGAACAGACTCATCTCGGCCCTTCTTCATATTCTTCACCTTGTTCTTGAGGAATAGCACTTGGTTCACATTGTTTACCTGAAACATAAGTATCAATTTGTCATACATCTCCTTGGATGTGCCTAGTTCAGATATGTAGGCAACCGGACTCTTATTTATGGATTCCCTGATCAGCAGCTTTGCTTTGATTTCTCCCTTCTTATACTTGTTTCTAACAGCAGCAGAGGCATTGGATGGAGGTTCTTGAATCCTCCTTGTCACATGATCCAGGAGATCATGATCTTCTAATTTAAGATCTAATATCATCTTCCAGGGATGGAAGTCATCACTTCCAGTCAGCTTGTCATTCTCCTTGAATTCAAGACTAGTGGAACCCATTTCCTCCGATGATGATTGCTATAGATTGAGTTTGTCTTCACCTCAGCTCCGATACCATGTAAATTTTTGTAGATGTTCTATGCTAGTAGCAATTTCACTTTTCTTTAGCAATCATACAAGTAGTTAAGCAAAATGCAGATAGAACATATAAGTAGATCTTACAGAAGACAAATCAGAAACAGGAAAAATGTGTGTATTCGTTTCGGCGGTCAACAGGATGCTTCAACCAGCAAAGTCTCCTTTGGTCAGCCAGCCCAGCATGTGTCACAACAACCCTCCAATCAGTAGATGAGTCAACCCAAGTCAACTCTGCAAAAGTCAACGCTACTCAAAGAAAGTCAACGCCGCCCCAAAAAGTCAACACAGGGTATGTCAAAGTCAACGCAGCCATAAACGGTCAACCCTTTGACTCGATGCAGTGCCAGGTAGTACTATTTCTTCATAAATCGAACCTTCCACAAGATTTCAAATTTTGCGACCAAGTTTTGACCAAAGTCAACGCTGTCAAAGTCTCGCGAAACCCTGCAAAGAAGAAATCGCACTTCGGGCCAAATCGTACGCTTGTCCTCTTCGTCCTTCACACGTGTGGCTGAAACTTGTCTTTTAGGTAGCTCGTACTATTTGATGAGAGAGGAAGATGATGAGTTGTGATGATGATGAAATGCTCTCCAACTTTTCCTGTATTTATATCCATCATTGGGGCGTGTGACACATCTGCTGGGGGCGTGCAACCTTAAGGCCGACCTGCACATATAATTTATTAAGAATAATAAATTCAAAATATAAGTTCTGCTCATCGGATTAAGACATATTTTATATGGATTTTACACCTCTCACAAAGAGGAATCCAACAAAAATATTAGCCTCTTAATCTGAGCATCTTAATATGGAGTTTGGACCTAGTTGTCCAAATTTAACAGTTTACCTGCACATTGGAAATCAATGGTAAGTGTAAAAACATATTTAAAACCATATTGGTTTTGTCCCTTATGCTTTGCAATGAGAGTTGTTTCCCGTTTCACTTCCTTCTCTGCTTCTGCCTCTATCTCTGTTTCTGTTTTCTCTTTGTGGGCTTCCTTCTTTGCATCTGCCTCTATCTTTGTTTCAGTCTCTTCCTTTATCTTTGTCTTTGTCTTCGTCTCTTCTTCACTAACCTGTGCTGCTGCAAACATGTTGTTTTCCACTGACTTGAGTGGGATTATCTCACCAAATAGCATCATGTCGATATCATGTTTTTGTTGCATCATCTGCAACCATTCATTATTAGCCAAAAATTCTTTATCAAAGTTTACATCAACAATATTAATCACTCGATTTACCATAGAAATGACTGCTTCAATAGCAACATTAAGCTGTGTTGCTAGATTCACTAAATCTTCATCAACAAGTTCCGTTGCTTGATTCACCATATCATCATCAACAAGCTTTGTTGTTGGAATCAACAAATCACCATCAGCAAGCTGTGTTGCTGGATTCATCAAATTTCCGTCAGCAAGATCTATTGCAGGATTCATCAAATGTTCGTCCACTTGTAGCTGTGTATAGTGGGGCTCACAAGCATCTTCGTGCTGCTTCCTTGCTGCTTTTGCAATTTCTTCAAAGACATCATCCACTTGTGGCTGAGTCTTTTCGTATTGTTGTAGATCTGTTGCTATAGATCCACCTTCATCTTCAACTTTAATGCTCCCCCTTGCACCAAAACACCTCTCAAGGGTATCCCATGCCTCCTTGGCTGTCTTGGCATCTAAAATCAAGGGAAAAATGTTGTCATCCACATATTCTTTTATGCATTTTAATGCAAAGGTGTCCTTTTGCCTCTTTACTTTCAGATCTAAAAAGATCTCAAACATCTCATTTTGTCGCTTTAGCCTCTTGGCTTTTCCTGTTTGTTGAGTGTTGGCTCACTACGACTCAACAAGTAATACAAAATGTAGATATTGCAACTAACTGCATTAAAAATGATGTTACTGCTTGGTTTTCACAAACTGACGAGTCTACAATTGCTCAACAAATACATTGCTTCCAAAAAATTTCAAAAATTATGTACTGAAGCAACAATTTCACGCCCCTCTCTTTTAAAACAAATTATAGGAGCCCCTTTAAAAATCCTGTTGAAACAATACCTTGGAGCGGCACGGCTCTGTAACACTACTTTCGCGCTGAAGAAAAATCGCTGCAAGTCTTTATCGGATCGGCGTGGGTATCTGGATGGCAAGTGCACTGATCGGCCCTACTATCGGTATACAAAGTAGCACGGATCAACCCTAGTATCGGGGGTCAAAGTAGCGCTGATGGGTTGATCGACCCGCTTTTTCCTTCAAAAAGAGCGCCGATAAAAAAACCTTAAAAATATATATATATATATATATATATATATTTTTGTTTTTTTTGTTTTTTTGTTTTGTTGTTCACTCAACTATCAGGGGCTTCTTCTTCTGTTGGTTCTTTGTTCTTCTTTTTCCTTTGGATCAATGCACCTCAGCAATATTCCTTTGGATCTCGCGCTCACCTCGTGCTTACTTTGCGCTCACGTTGTTGCTTTGGAGTCTTACACAACGTAGCTTCGATCTTCAATCTTTGATGCTCTCAATGAGTCTTACACAGGTTAAGCTCTGCCGCTTTTCTCTGCTGCTCCAATTTTGCTCTCGTTGCTGCTCTCTCATGGAGTCTTATGCAAACTAGCTCTGATACCATGACAAGAATTGAAAACTGAAAAAGAACTGGAGCAGAGGATTGCTCTTCTCAATATTACGAATGAGTTAAATAAGATTACATTGGAGACATAAACATTAAATGACTGCAGCTAGACTCAACTAAAACTGGACTAAATGAAAACTTAACTGGGACACTTGGATGGACGGTTTCGACAGCTAGCAGTGGGTTGGAATTAGATTCTCCAACATTGGCTTTGCTGCCTTTGCCTGCCAGGGCAAAGTTCTTCTCGTCCTTTGTCTTCACTGATCTTCCAGCTCTCGTCCCTCTCCAGATTTCTTCTTGGATGCAGTCTGACCACAACCTTTCCTAGCTGGGAGTATTCTCTCAGCCACTAACTGCATCCTGGAAATTCTCCCAAGACTCATGAAGTTACAGTAGCTCAAGACTCACAAGGTCATTGCCTGCTGCAGTCTTGCCCACTCCAACAAGCTCATCCCGAACCTGGGTGATCTCGGAAAGGTATGTAATGATGGGCTCTCCTTGGTCAGCCGGATATTTATTAGCTTGTCCTTCAGAGCAAGATTCCTAGCATCACTGGAACCCTGATACAAATCTAGGATGACTTTCCACATCTCATATACTGTCTTCTTCCCATGGAGATGAGGGATAATATGGTCTTTGACCCCCTCAAGAATGATCATCTTGGCCTTGGTGTTATTCTTGTTATGCTGGATCAATTGTTGGGCATCTTGAGGTGGAACTATTTGATTCTTTGTAATTTATAGCACCTCATTATCTTCCAACACCACTGAGATCCACTCTCTCTATGAGCAGAAGTTAGATGCTCCCTCTAAACAGTGATCTGTCCTTAATCCTTGGAACAACATATTGCTTATCCAAAAGATTCATATTCAAAAACCTAGCACAAGCCTTCAACCTGAACTGCGCTCTTCACTGACTGATCAATTTGGTGCTGGTCTTGATGTAGAACTTTGCTCTGATACCATGTTAAATTTATTGAAACTCTGCAACTACTTAGATGAATTACTGAAAATAAGGCAACTGAAAACTGAAACCAAATTTACTTTCACCAAGATACAAAGTTTCTTAACAATCTATAAGCAGCATAAAAACACCAGAGATAAAAATACATGCACACAAAATTGACACGCTTGTTTTACTCAGAAAACCCAAAAGGAAAAACCTGATTTCTTTGTTGTGGTATGTTACTCATTGTTCTTGAGCAATTTGATCTATTACAATTCATGCTGCTACTGTAGCTAGCATTTTGTTTCTGTGAACACAATTGTTCTCCTGCTGAATAGCCTTGACTTGCTCTAAGAATCCCTGCTCCCTGCTCAATAATCCTTGTGCAATAGAGCCCCTATTTCCTTGCGCACTTGCTCCTATTTCCTAGCGCACAATTAGGTTTCTATTTTCTAGTGCAAATCTCCTATTGCCTTGCGCACTTGTGGTCTGCTATTTTCTAGCGCGCAATTGGGCTCCTATTTTCTAGTGCAATTCTCCTATTTCCTTTCGCACTTGTGGTCTCCTATTTTCTAGTGCACAAGCTCCTCAATTCTGCGCAGTCCACACACAAAGAATTGATCTCTCAAGAATGATTTATCTTGTGCCTTTGTCCTTCTCTTTATAGATTAGAATTCGAGAATGCAAGAAGGCCTAGTTCAATTTAAAAGTTCGAGTTGTGATTGCGAGTTAACTGAGAGTTCATCTCGTTCTCTCTCTAAACAACAATGGAGTCTTAACTCATTCTAACTGAACTTGTAACTGCCAGCTTGTCCTGTATTCAGACTGAAGAAGACTCCAACGAACTGAAGCTCCAACACTATGCATGCAACCTTGATGACCATTCCAGTAAACTGGAAATCAATTCATCCTTGCTGAAGTCTATCTCATGAACTCGCATCCATGCTAGAGAAAGACAAATATGTCGTCTTCACTGGCTAAGGCACAAGCCAGAAGACCTTCCATCGCTACATTTTCAACATTTCAGGCCTAAAAGGACCTTGGGATGATGATCACTCGCTTGAACCCTCCCCAAAGACAATGTACTTTTACAGCCAAACTGTGTATGAGAGCTAAATGATCAGAATACAATACCAATGCCCTTCTTGTTCTCCTGGACCCAAGCTGTGTTGGAATCCAAATTCAAGCCCTCTTTGGACGGAGGACTTGCTGCTGCATTTAATTCTCTATAAACATAGAGAAATGACACATTTAAAAAGGAAGATTCCACCTGTTTCAGCTAATTTAAGATTGGGAGAAGGAACATGTTATTGATTCCTGTTAATTTCAGTTGACATGTTGTTTGCTTAAGGCAGTTACTTCATTAGCCCATAATTAACTTTATTAATCCAGTAGAAATTACATTAACCATTAAGATATGATAGTAACTGATGAAAGAACATTAAGGCTAAAAGCAGAAGACAAGCCAAGAACACAAGAATATGGCACAAGCCAGGGAAAAACCCCAAGATGGGGAAAACCCTTGATCAATTCTTCTTATTATCAATAATCAAATGTTCAATAGAGAGAGAGTACAATGACAGATAGACTTGCTAACTCACTGTACAAAACAGTTCTGAAGATTACTGCCAGGTTAGGGTTCCTATCAGTTACTGAGCAACCTTTTTCCAGTGAGCTGCACACTTTGTTGTCCTTTCCAAGACATTCAACAGTGATCTAATACTGCAGTTCCTCTTCAAGGCTCCCCACAACAGTCCTGTACTCACATCAACAAGAATCTGCTCAAGACCTAGGGTTAAACTTTCTTTTTATATAGTGGCCTACTCTCCTTGATAGCAGCTGAGGTAAAGAGCTTGGATTAGGTCATGCGTCCCTTCCATATTTGCCCCCATACTGGCTGCTGAGGTAGCCTTTCCTGTGGCCCAAACCATAATGCAAAATATGCACAATGAGACCCCAAAAACTCACCTTTCAATTAGCGTCCTGACCTGTGGCTTTCTTCAGAGAATGTGGCCTGCTCTTGGAGAGATTCTAAACCAGAAAACATCACCCAGAATTTTCCTCAAACCTGCGGCAAGCTGTCAGCTTCTAATTCGGACTTGTGGGAGACCAATGTGCCAAAGAACAGACCCAACAACACGTCCTCTAAGCTGCAGTTGCCCAAGAGATGATTGAACTCCTTTTTGGATGATCTCTAATGAGGATGATGGATCCCTATATATATAACAATTTGTCCTTATGGAGGTGAAGCCGACCTTAACACGAGACAAAATTTGAATTCTAAATTTTAAATTTTCCCGTCTTAATAAGGTTGTCTTGTGAAATTTCTTTTAAATAAATAAATATTTGTCCTTATCCAAATTTGGTGATCATTAGGTCGATTTTGGTCCTCTCGAAAAGAGGAATTTAATGCCACAATTATCTTCCTCAAAGGAGCTGTACAAAGTGGAATTTGGCCTTAGTTTCCAATTTTAACAATTCCAAACATACTAATCATCCAATTAATAATCACTGGAGAATCACCATAGACCGGAAGGTCTTGCTGCCCTTTTTCCAAAGCCAGCTTTATCAACAATTTCAATGCTAACAGTTCTGCCCTTTTATTTGATCCTTTTCCTAACCCTGCTGTACAGTGAAACAATGAGTTTCAGACAGAAATAGCACTCCACCTCCTCCATTGATTTAAATAAATAAATATTTGTCCTTATCCAAATTTGGTGATCATTAGGTCGATTTTGGTCCTCTCGAAAAGAGGAATTTAATGCCACAATTATCTTCCTCAAAGGAGCTGTACAAAGTGGAATTTGGCCTTAGTTTCCAATTTTAACAATTCCAAACATACTAATCATCCAATTAATAATCACTGGAGAATCACCATAGACCGGAAGGTCTTGCTGCCCTTTTTCCAAAGCCAGCTTTATCAACAATTTCAATGCTAACAGTTCTGCCCTTTTATTTGATCCTTTTCCTAACCCTGCTGTACAGTGAAACAATGAGTTTCAGACAGAAATAGCACTCCACCTCCTCCATTGAAATAGCCACAGGCCTCTTTCCTTCCTATTAGATGGTCCTCGAGTATTCTTTGTTTGATAGTTGGCTCCCTCTACAGGTATCTTAATACTGGAAAGATGATTCTAATATGTTAAGTACATTGAAAGCTGTGTTGCATGATCCTTCGCTCCCCCCCCAAGGATCCAAGGTCGGAACCGTGTCCCGTACCGAATCCCGATCCTTCGACGGAACTGCGGATCCGAAAATCAGATTCGCAGTTCTGTCGTTTTGAGACGATTCCTGGAAATTTGGAACCACACAAGCCTGATCCGCGGTTCTAGATTCCCGATCTGCGAATTTGGAAAAGGATCTGTGGAGGTTCGGGCACGGATCTGCACGGATCGCCAGTGGATCTAGAGGGAGATTGGCGGTTCCGCAGGGTTCTAAATTTAAAAAAAAAAATTCTTTGACTTAAGTTGGGTTGGGGCTTCCCGGACACTTCCAAGGTGCTCCCTTTATGCTCCTTAGATGCTTCCTAGACACTCTCTCATGGTAATGTTAAATTTTTAAAGTAAAAGGATGAAAATAAAAAATTTACGTAAATTTTTAACATTACCATGAAACGACTCAAGATGTTTGGGAGTGGTTCTAGTCTCATTGGGCTTCATATGGAGAAAATAGAATTTCATATCCTATTCAAAATTCAACAACTTAACAGTTCTCAGGAATTCAGGATCAATGAGATTGTGGCTTTTCATTAGATTATATCAAGTATGAGGGTACGCGATTGGCATTTAATTAAGAGCACCAAGCCCTCTATGTGCTCATGTACCCTAGTGTTAGTGGTGTTAATTGTTGAACTCCTATGTCATGGCCTTAGCAAAAAATTACCTTTCAATCAAGTCAAAATCATTGATCAAGCATGTTAAGCTTTTTCCACCATATTTTAAGGCTTGGATTAGGTAGTTTGATTAAAATTGGGAAATGTTGACTAATATCCTTGGACAATCGAGGTAGAGGCAAAGGCGAGACCAGAGGAGAAGAATCTAGATTCTAGATGGTTGATGGTCGAATAATTAACCATTGATGTACAGTGGATGCCATATCTATCTTGATTTGTATACAAATATGCATGTTTTCATATCTTCTACAAGAATTTGGTATTTTGGATGTTTTTTAAATATATATATATATATATAGTAAATGCTTCCAAGACGCTTCACTTCCTAGATTTTTGGGAAATGACGCTTCCGCGTATCCGCTTCCAAAAAACGTCCCTGCTTCGTCCCCGCTTCGTGCAACATTGATTGAAAGGATTCAGGAAGCCTCTTTATCTTGAAAAATACTTTTGGGTAAGGCAAATGCCCTAAGAGGCCACCAATTGAAGGGCTCTGTATGCTTTAAGCTTCTTATATTGCATCCAGTTTTTGAGGCATTCCCCTACAGATTGATGATTACATCCTATCTTACACCCAGTCATCAAATCCAGATCTGCCTGCACAGCTTTTGCATATAAACAGCTGTTCCAAAGGTGGTCTATGGTTTCCACTGACTGTCTACACAAGATACGTCTGCCACGCCCCTCTCGACTGCCTTTGTGCCATCTCCTATGTAAGCATCTTGTCCTTCAGGTCTAGCCACCTATACAAATTTGATTTCAACGGTACCTTTAATTTCCATAAGATCTTCCACCACTAAGAATTCTACTCCCTGAATTTTGTTCTCAACCAATGTTCTGTAATCCAATCTGGGACTTTAGATCCCCAGAACTGGATTTTTTTGACCACACTATCTGTCCTCTTCCTCTTTATCCTTATATGATTCTTTTTAACTGGTCAGTGTAACCATTCGACCACCCAACTTTAGGATCTCTCGTATTTTCCATCCCTGCTGTCATAGTGTAGTAGCAGCAGGGTCACCAATGTTACATTTATTATCTCGTGGATTTATTGCTGAGGGTCTGTTTTATAACTTATTGGCAATGTCAGAGAAAATATCGAAGAACTTAAAAAATACAAAAATAATATTTTTTTTCCCATTTTTTAAACATTTAAAGCAACAACATACAAAATACACATTTCTATATTAATTTGAAAATAAAATTGATATATATGATGTATAAGATGTCAAGTGGTACATACATCACACATCGATGCTAAAATATGATATCTGTCCCGAGTCATAAGTCCTGTCAGGATGATACAAAATCACATTAAAACAAAAATAAATTTATCTCATGAGATGAATCACAACAATGAAAACAATGGTTTTCTCCTTGTTTGCTTGATGGAAAATGGTCACAATATCCTCAGAGCTCAATCTCCTAACTCATTTTTGCAAAATAAGGGTCACGAGACCAAAAATCTGGTTTAAGGTGAGATTGATGGGGACAGGGTGACCATTTCCATAGATTCACGATAAGTACTAAAACTATCACGATAATAATTTCCAATATTATTGGCTTGGGGAATGACTTGCGATATATCATGATATATGCAATATATCGCTAATAAATGTAAAACTGGGGTCCACTGTATGAGCTGTCTTTTGTATGCCCAATCCCTGCCACTTGGTAATAAATTCCATTTGGGATTTATACTCATCACAGATGGATCTGCTCCTATCCTTGCATTTTCTCCCTTTCCTAGTCTCCATATTAACCAATGTTATCAGAACTGAACTGGTGATCAAACCGAAAAACCTTGTGGACCGGGAATCGGTGAAAAATCGGAAAGAAACCGGTTTACCAAAAAGTTTAAACACATAAAATATTCATATTTTAAAGAAGGCTTGCCTTAAACCTCTTGAAGGCTTGAAATTTTTTGATGCCAGGTCATTTATGAGCATTATAGAGGACAAAAAAGTCAAACACCCCATTAGCCAGTTTGCCATTTTGGACACTACCAACGTGAGTCAGAATCGATTTCAAGCAGCATTCTATGAGAGGTCCAATTTCATAACCTTGGCCTGCATCCTCTGAGATTTGATGGAATGCAACCCTTCTTGACCACTCCCTTGGCCTCATGAATTTGCCTCCCACGCAAAAAGCCAAACTGTTCCTTTGAAATAGATTAAGAAAAGATTTACTTCGCTTTCACTGTGACGAATTCTGCAATAATTTTATAGTTGTAGTTACACAGTGATATGGGTTTGAACTTTGAACTTTGAAAGTGTCGAAGGAGATAGAATTGGTCCTTTTTGGGGACAAGGGACAGGAAAGTTGAATTAAAGACCCTTTAAACCTTGCCTAATTGCTTTGTCTCCTCCACCACCCTTAGCAGTTACGTCTTCCATCCAGTCATAGCAGCCTATGTAGAACTCCACTGTCCAATCTTCGAGGCTTGGACTTGTCTTTTTGGAGAGAGGCTAAAATAGCCTTTAAGTCTTCCTTGGAGACCTCCTCTACCATTGATTCATTCTCCTTCACGCCCATAAAACTAGGAAAGAAGAAGGTCATCTTGACTACTTCTGCTATATTGATCCTTTCATATTATTTTTACAGGGTCTTGAAATGAGAAACCCTGATGTCTACTATACCTTGAAAGTCCTAACTAAGCATTTGCCATATGGTATTTATAGCAAAGATGAAAAAATCGCTATCGGGATATTATCGCCGAGGGGAAAAAATCGGAAAAAATCGTAAAAATCGGGAAAAAATCGGCACATACAAAAATATTCATTTTTTTTCAATTTTTTTAATATCTAAAGCATCTACAGCATAAAATAAATGCATTGACACATAAATATGAAAAAAAAACTAATATATAAGATGTGTAATATCATGTCTAGTGCTACATCACACATAAAACTGAATCATGTCCTGAATACTAAGTCCTGAGTCTCAACTCAACCTCAAAATATCAACAAAAAATATAATAATGTATCTCATATCATGAGTCATAATATTATATACAAAGGAATGCACCAAATAACCTATACTACTGATTTCCTCTGCCCCTCTTGCGAGAAAATGTAACAGCTTTCCCTCTAGACGAAGAAGTTGGCGGGGCTGGCAATGGACTCTATTGTGCTCCAGATCCTGAAGCACTAGGAGCTAAAGGAGGTAGACCACGTCCTCTACCGGTAGCAGGGGTAGGTGGTGTCACCTCCTCCTCCTATTGTTGCTCCTCCTCCTCCTATTGTTGCTCCTTCTCCTCCTCATGAAACTCATCATTGATTCATCGCTACTAGAAATGGGATCATCAACAAGAGATACATAAACATCATCTAGCTCAAAGTCTTCAGACTTGGATTGCTCAACCTTAAAATGCGGTAGAAAAAGATTAACATGCCTAACCAGTTGTTTTCCTTTGAGTGAAGGGTACATTCTTGTTAAGGCCACGGTAGGGGAGTTCAACAATCAATACCACCAACATCAACAAAGTTCAACAATCAATGCCACCAACATCAAGGTTCTTAAAGGACTTCTTGCTCTTGATCAAATGCCAATCTCATACCCTTACACATAATAGAATCAAATGGAAACAATGCAAATCCCCAAACCATGAAACCCTGAAAACCATTAAGTCTGCTGAATTTTGAGTGAAATATAAAATTCTAGTTTCTCCATATGAAATCCAATGAGGTCGAAACCACTCTTAAACATCCTGAGTCATTTCATGGTAATGTTAAAAATTTAAGTAAAAGGATGAAAGTGAAAAATAAAGGAAATATCACTTTTACTTTAAGAATTTAACATTACCATGAACTGCCAACAGGGTGTGTCAGGAAAATGAGAGGGCTGCAAAAATGACAAAAAAAAAAAAATCGATTTTTGAACTTATAGGGTTGCTATTTGATGGGCCCACGATTTTTACCAAAATAATCGCGATTTTTTCGTAATTATCGTGATAATATCGCGCTAACGATAATTTCAAAAAATCGTCGAAATTATCGCCGATATAATCGGCAGCCCGAAAAACTCGCGATTTTTGATAAAATCGCGATTTTTTCATCTTTGATTTATAGTCTTGTGGTTATTAAAATTGTGGAAGTATTTGGGACTCTCATCACCATTTCCTATGCATAGAGCTTTGCTTTTAAGTTTCTTTTCTCCCTATTCCAACTTCTTTAGTTTATTCCTGGAGGATTCATCAAAGCCGCCATCAAAGTTTTGGGCATACATTCATGCAATGAGCTCTTCCATGTTTATTGAAGTGTGCTCATCATTCTTCTTTTAGAATATGCCCAATTTGACACCACTCCCTTGATATTTTTTATGCCTAGCAACAAATTGAAGACTTCTGGACTTTCTTAGGGACACATTATAACTGACCCATTCTTCCTATATAACTTTAAATCCTCCTCTTCTAACCACCTTGGGTTAAATTCAAAAGAGCTTGGGGGTTTAGAGTCTTCTTTTTCTTGTTGGAGAAGGATAGGGAGGTGATTAGAGTTCCCCCCCACATCTTACCAAGTTTTAATCTTTTTGATTCACTTTGGATAGCTTCAATAACTAAAAACCTTGTCTAACCTTTTTGAGATCATATGTCCGTCTTTATAATCTTGCATGTAGGACCAACTTCACGGGCTCCAGATCCAATAGTCAAGCTTCCTCAAACTTTAGACAAAGAAGTTAGCGAGCGTATCCTCTTGTATAGCAGCCCCCGAATTCTCGAATTTTTTGATAATTAAGTTAAAGTTGCCCCCCCACAATTAGATCCTTAGGTTTGAAGCATTGCTGGCCCATCACATTCTCCGTAAGAAGAACTTTGTTATCAAAGGGGCCATACATATTCACCATTGTAAAGGCTTTTCCCAGCTCCATTGAGAATCATTTAGTTCATCCCCAAGGCCATGAAAGTAGAATTCATCAATTACATTCAAAACTTTCCTCCAAACAGTTAATAAATACCGTGAGTGCCCTACTGCATAAATTGCTACGAAATTACAACCCTTCTAAGATTTGGCCAAGTCTTCTACGATCTTAGATCCCTTTCCCATAGTCTCATCGATTAGGATAACATCAAGTCTATGAAGATCCCTTAGGCGACCTAAGGTAACTTTGATAGAGGGCTTATCTATCAATTTGATATTTGGGGATAGGATTAATGTTATTAACCACCTTTGAGGCATACCCTATTTTAGGGGCCCTTTTAGGGTTAATTGTTTGTATTCCATCCCCTCTTGGATGGCTTTGTATTTAATATGCCAAGGGGTTTTTTGCCCTAGGGTTACTTTCTTTTGTTGAAAATGTAGCGAGCAAGGTCTTTTGGCTTGTGCATTAGCCAGTGAAGACCTCGAGTTATCCTCATGAGTTAGACTTTAGTTAGGATGAGTTATTTCTAGTTTATTGGAATAATCATCATGTTAACATGCGTAGAGTTGGAGCTTCAGTTAAGTGGAGTCTTCATCAGTTTGACATCAAAATGAGGTGGAAATTAGTAGCTCAAATAGAGAAAGTTAGTCTTCAACCATGATTGGAAGGAGAGCGAGTAACACTCTTAGTTAACTTGATATCACAACTCGAGTTCTAAATTTGAGACTAATTTAGCATGGATCAAATCTATAAAGAGAGAACAACGACACAATTAAATCACAATTGTTTTGTGCATGAAGGATTGTGACAAGACAGAGCTCACGAGTTAGTGTGTGAGAGCCTTGATTGTGGAGCATAGGAATTGTGTCCTAATGAATAGGAGCACAAGTGCGCTAGGATTTTGGAGGATTGGTTGTGCGTAGGTTTTGTGGAGTTGGGGTCCAAAAAAAAATAGGAGCTCAAGTGTGCTAAGAAATAGGGCCTCAAATGTGCTAGGAAATAGGAGATTAGCACAAGGAATAAGGAGGCCAAGTGGGCAAGGAAGGAGGAGCAGAACTGAAGCAAGTCAACAGGGTTTGCAGAGCAAGTTAAGGAGGCAACAAAGGAAAAATTGTGTGTAGGAATCGAGATCAAGCAGTGATCAAGGCAACCAAGATCAATTGTATAAGCTGAGTGTTGTGTGAGAACCAAAATGCTTTCTCAAGAGAGACAGATTGCTTTGTAATAGATCCAATTGCTCCAATACAATCAATAAAATAGCCACATCAAGCTAGCAGGTTTCCCTGTTGGGTTTCTTGGGAAAAGTGTGTCAATTGTGTGATGTGTCTTTATCTCTGTGTTTTTTATTCTGCTGCTTATAAGTTGTTAAGAAACTTTGTATCTTGGTGAAATTTAACTAGTTTCAGTTTTCAATTATTCATCTAAGTAGTTGCAGAGTTTCATGGAAATTTAACATGGTATCAGAGCAAAGATTAGTGTAAAGACCAACACCAGATTGACTAGTTAGTGGATAGTGCAGATCAAGTAGAAGGCTTGCGCTAGAGTTTGAAGAGCAGAGCAGTTCTTTGGATAATAGTATGGTGTTCCAAGGACTAAGGTCAGATCACAGTTTCAAGGGAGCCTCAAATTTCTGCGAGCAGTTATTTGGATAGTAGTATGGTGTTCCAAGGACTAGGGTCAAATCACAGTTTAGAGGGAGCCTCAAATTTCTGCTTATGGAAGGAGCAGATCTCAGTTGTGTTGGAAGATAATGGAGTGCCTGAGTTTGTGAAGTAGGCAATAGCTCCACCTCAAGATGCCCAACAATTGATCCAACATAACAAGAATGACACCAAGACGAGGAGAATCATTCTTAAGGGGATCATAGACCATATTATCCCTCTTCTCCATGAAAAGAAGACAACATATGAGATGTTTAAAGCTATCTTAGATATGTATCAGGGTCCAATGATGCCAGGAAGCTTACTGTCAAGGAGAAGCTAAGAAGTATTCAAATGAGCAAAGGAGAGCCCATCATCACATATCTTTCAAGGTTCACTCAGGTTTGGGATGAGCTAGGTGGTGTGGGCGAGACAGTAGTAGCAAAATACCTTGTGAGTCTTGCGCTTTTGGGACTCCATAAGTCTTGGTAATAGTTTTTGGGATGGAGTGAGTGGCAGAGAGAATATTCGCAGTTTTGAAAGGTTATGAAGTGATTGTGTTCAAGAAGAAATCCGGAGAGGAATGAGAGCTAGTAGAGAAGCTCCAACAAAGGACGAGGAGAACGTTGCCATGACAAGAAAAGGTAGCAGAGCCAAGGGCAAGAGGGGCCAAGGAGAGGCAGAGTCTAGTCAGAAGTGCGATAAGAAGAAGGATCTGAGCAAGATCAAGTGCTTTCATTGCCATGAGTTCAGACACTATATCGCTAAGTGTCCTAATAGGAAGGAGGAGTCTAGTAAGGATCATGTAGCTGCATCAATGAAGGTAGGTTCGTTTTCTGCCTAGTTCAAGAAAGGTTTCTCATTGATAGCTTGCATAGCAAGCTCAATAGACAACAATGTATGGTATACTGATTTAGGGCCATCCTTCCACATGACTAGGAACAAGGCGTATTTCAACCACTTGGAGAAGGAGGACATGCAATTTCAGATTGAGTTAGGAGATGATGGCAAGTACTCAACTAGGGGTTGGTGTTGTCTATTTTGAGAGGGAGTCAGGTAGCTCTTTCCATCTCAAAGATGTCCTCTATGTTCCAGGCTTGAAGCAAAACCTTGTTTCAATAGCTACCCTTGAGGACAAGGGTTATGATGTCAACTTCAACAAAGGTAAAGCTTACCTCCAACACTTAGCTTCTAGATGTAAGAAACAAATAGGTGTAAGGAAGAAGAATCTGTATCTACTATGAGTTGAGATAGGCATAGCCTTGAGCAACAAGGCAGGAAGTGCACAGAGTAGAGACACGAGGGTTGAGGAGAGCAAAGCTCTGAGGGAGTCTTTAGAGCGAGAGCAAATTATAACTCCCAAGAAGGAGCCTTAGCTAGTATCTCAGTTTGAGTCTTGGCTAGTTGGCAAATGAGTCGATGTCAATTTTAATTAACATGTTTTTTGCTTAGGATAGTTACTTCAGTGATCTATATTAGCCCATTTATCTTTCCATTTCATTTTTATTAGTAATCACATAACTCAATGTCATATAAACAATAAATGAAGAAAGAACATAAACAATAGAAGCAGAAGATAAGCCAATACAAGAGAACACAAGGATATGGCTCAAGCCATAGAAAAACCCCAAGATGGGGAAAACCCTTGATCAAATCTTCTTAATATTCATATCAAATGTTTAACAGAGAGATGGTACAAGAATTCAAAGTCAAAATTGACTTGCCAATTTGGAGATCCAATATCACTACCCTTAGACAACTAGATGGTCCAAAAATGCAATTCAGGAGCGCACAAATGTTGCCCTCTTAAATTGATGACATACTGTTGTAGAAGCTTGATCCGGTTAAATTTACATTCAATCCATCGTTGTCTCACCTAACAACTCCAAAACACCTCCATTCAGCTGTGGCATCTTCTAGGAAAACAAGATGATGCCCTTCCCTGGCCCTTAAGGCTTGTCTGTACCCAAATTAGGCCTCCCCTCATCTAGGCTTGTACACACGTGAGGCTTATCTTGAAGTGACTTCTCGGAAGTGCGACCTCTCATGGAGAGACTTTCAATGCAAAGACAAACTCAATATGTCGTCTAGCTGTTGATCTTGGACTTGCAAGAACGAATTTACTTATTCATACTACACAACATTTACCTCAAGTCATGCGACTATGTTTTTGAAGTATCTTGGCCCCCTGATCAACAAGATTAGGCCTGCCGCTTGCTTGAGAAGGACACCTTGAAGCTGCGGCCTAACTAGGAGAGAGTCCCCATATCATAAAGGCTTGATGAGAAGTGATATTAAGTGCCATAAGTGCGAGTTGTGGACCAACTGAGATTTTGCAGAGACATAGTGTCATCGAACCACATAGAAACAAGAGCCATCCTAAGGAAACACATAGAACACCATCCGAAATTACTTAGGTGTTCTTAGAGAAAAAGTCATCCAAAATTCTTGAGGTAGCTGTCTGAAATTGTAGATCCAAAGTCACACTTTTTGAGGAGCACCTTCAATAGGGTATATATAGTGCTTTGACAATAGTTGAAAGGTCGCATCTCTTGGGTGAGCTGACCTTTAAAGTTGAATTTTAAAAATAAAAGATTTCCCTCCAACTACATATTGAAGCCGACTTTGAATGTATTAGGCCAGAGGCATTAATAATTCAAATAGACATCTCCGTAATTATTTTCAAAGTAAAACTTCTTCCAATCAATTTGAATTTTCACTTTGGGTATCAAGGGAAATTCTTTCCGAAGTTGCCTCATAAATTTAACACTCCCTTTTTGTTAAATTTGGAAACTAGGGCCAAACTCTAATTTGGACAACTCATATGATGGAGTTGATATTTTTATTGGATTCCCCTTTCCGAGAGGTGCAAGATTGATCTAAAGATCATCTTGTTTGGATGAGCAGAAGTGTGATTTTGAATTTGATTCTCACACATGTGCAAATTGTCAAGGTCGGCCAAAAGTATAATGTAGGCTCATTTTGGAAGTATAAATAAGAGAGACCTTTTCCTCATTTTGGACATCATCACTCAACACACCGTTCTCTCTCCTCTCCTCATTGGTTTGTACAACAAAGGAGCAACTCTTCTCTACCTCACACGTGTGGCAGGAGGTTGAAGTTTTCTAGGTTAGAGTGTAGGACGAATTGCAGAAATCTGGACAATGTTGACCGAGGGTCAACACCTGTCTTTTGACTCGGTTTTCAGGCAATTCATCCGATTTATTGAGGCCGCATTGACTGGCATAGATCATGAGGCAATTGGAGTAGTTTGATCGAAGTTGACTTCAACATTGACTTTTGTTTTAACTTTTGACCTCATAAAATTACAGTAGCTTTGACTGAGTTTGATTGAAGATTTCAGGACTGTTTTTGGGTTGACTTCGATTGTCTTTGGAGGTCGAATTGATTGGGTTTGACCGAGCTCATTTGGAGGAGAATTTTGTTGGTTTGACCAACATTGACTTTCTAGTTAGGGCATCTTGTTGACCGCTGTTTGACTCGACTATTTTGACAGTGATTGGGCAAGTGAATTTTGTATAATGTACTCTCTCTCTTTGCTGAAATTTTGAAGAATAATAAGAAGATTTGATCAAAGGGTTTTCCCCACATTGGGGTTTTTCCCTGGCATCCACCAAATATTGTGTCCTCTTGTCTTGGCTTGTCTTCTGCTTATTGTTTATGTTCTATCTGCATTTATTATCAAGTTAATGTGATTGCTAATCTAGAAATTAATATTTGGGTCAATAAGAAAGATTGAAGTAAATTGCTCTAAAGCATAAAACATAACATTGTTATCTAAACATAACATGGTATCAAAGCCCAGGTGAAGACAAAGCCCAAGCAAGAGTGAGAAAAACAATCACTAAGATTTGTTGGACAAGGACAAGATTCAATGGCCTCCTCATCTTACTTCAAATTTGATGACAAGCTCAATGATAAATCTGATTATTAGGCATGGAAAATGTCTCTAGACTTGACTTTGGAAGAGAATGATGTCATGGATTATGTGCAGGGAAATATTGTTGCGTGTTCTTCAAATGCATCGGTGTCCACTAAGTCAAAGCTAAGAAGATCATCATGGATTATATTCAAAAAAATTTGGTTGCTTACATTTCTGAATTGGGCACATCTAAGGAGATGTATGACAAATTGGTTAGCATGTTCAAAGCTAGTCCTCTTTCTCAAGAACAAGTTGAAGGACATAAAGAAGGGTAAAGGAGAAAAGATCCAATCCTACTTCATGAGGATTACCGAAATAAAAAAAATGATCTTCTATCTATTGGAGAAGTTATTGATGACAGGGAGCTCACTCTCATTGCCCTCGGAGGTATCCCTCGTGAATGGGATGTGTTTAACACCACTATCCTCAACAATGACAAGATTCCATTATTTGATGAATTATTGACTAGATGAACTTGAGGAGACAAGTATGATAGAGAGAGACATGCTTTCAAATAGGAAAGATCCCACTGCATTCTCCACTCATGCTAAAAGGAAGAACAATGTTGGTTCAAAGAAACAAGGTGGCATTCATTGATGGAAAGATATGTGTTTGGAAAAGAAATTTCAAAGAAACATTCACCCTTGGATTCAGGGTTGACTACGTATATCAAGTTGGAGGAAGTCCGAATTATGGCATCGAAGTTTTGCTCATCTTCATTATAAGGCTCTACCTGATGCAAGGAAGATGGTGACAGGTATGGCCGAATTTAAAGCAGAACATGAAGATGTTTGTCAGGGTTGTGCCAAAGGAAAACGTATAAGGGGACCATTCCCCTCAAGTGATAGCAAGACTATAGACATTCTTCGATTGATCCATTTCGATTTATCTGGTATGTTGCCCGTAACATCTTTGGGAGGATATTTTTATTATGCTATTTTTGTGGATGACTTCTCTCGCAAAACTTGGATTTACTTCTTGAAGAAAATGGACGAAGTGTTCAAGGGGTTCTGCTCTTTCAAAGCCTTGGTTGAAAATCAAACAGGGAAGAAGATCAAAATATTGAGGTCCAATAATGGAACCGAATATGAATCAAATGAGTTCAATGACTATTGTAGAGAAGCTGGCATTAAGAGGGAGACTACCACCACATATACTCCTGAGCAAAATGAAGTTGCTGAAAGGAAGAATCATTCTATTATAGAAGCCACCCGTGCCATGCTTCATGATTAAGGCCTATCGAAGTTCCTATGGGGAGAAACTGCCAACACTGCCTTGTATTATCAAAATAGATGCCCACATCAAGCATTAGACTCCAAAACTCCCAAAGAATTTTTCACGGACAAGAAACCTGATGTTTCTCATCCTAAAATTTTTGGTAGTCCCGTATACTTTCATGTGTCGAAAGAAAAGAGAAGCAAGTTGGATGCTTCTGGGAAGAAGGGAACATTTGTGGGCTACAGTGAAACTTCAAAGGCATATAGAATCTATGTGCCTAGTCAAAGAGAAATGGAAATAAGTCATGATGTCACCTTCGATGAAGATGCTGCCCTTGGGAAGTTATAGATCTTCCTATTCCAAGGAAGGACAAAGAAGAAGATGCAGGAAAGTAGGAAGAACCGAAGGACAAGCTGATGCTCGATGCTGAAGGACTGATGGATCCCATTGATCCACCTCCTCGTAACCCCCTTCCTAAAAAAGGAGACCCTCATGGCTCAGAGACACACTCGAAGATATCGAGAGACATATTGCACCAAGGGGGACATTTCATGAAAGTAAGAAGCTGAATAGGTACCAAGGGTGTTGAGAAATTAGGGCGTTTAATTCAATTTCTCTTCTTGATAATTACTTGTGAACTTGCTATGCTTCTTTTACTTAGATCTTATCTTTGTTAGCTTATTATGTCTTTCATCAAGTCAATTATCAAAATAAAAGAGACACAAAGTTTAGGCTCTTCAAGGCAGGGCCAAAACCTCTCCTTATTGGAGAGGAAAACCCGAATGTAATTCTTCTTAGAGATGTTCAATTGACGAGTACTAGGACCATGACTCAGACCCTTGACTTCAATATGCCTCCAAGATCTTGTCACTGCTCTTCTAAACTCCTTATGTTGCTCTTACTTTTCTGCATTGCTTTGCACCAATAGTAGGGAAGCTCGGTCTCTAGCCCTAAACAATGTTGTTCTTTCATGCCCTCCTTTGATCTAGCCTCGGCCTACAAGAGACTCCTCCTTAGCCTTCTTTCTGCACCTCTTTATATCTAAGATCGAGATCCTTTGCACGCTGTAGTGACTCTTCTTTTTACTGTAGTCAACTTTGGGCTCTTTCCAAGATATACCAGATATAGATGCTGCTCCATTACAAAGATATTATCTCTTTTCTTTGTCTAACACCAGACTTCTACCCTATATTTCCTCTTCTTCCAACATTGTAATACGCACTGATAGCAGACTTTATCCTTTGTTGTAGTAGGTCTCTTCCTACTTGGATATGCGAGGTATAACAAATCCAAAACCAGAGGTAAGTGCACCTCTCTCTCCTTCGCAGATTAGTCTCCAATATTTGCACCAAAACAGATCCTTTCCTTCGCACTTGATCACAAAACTTAACCGAACTGTTCTGCCCAAATGAGGCCACAATCCCTTATATATATAGGGATTGTCTCCCTCTTCTAGGGCGACATGTCTTTTTGTGGGTGAGCTGACTTGAACAACTGTTTGTGGGCTGACTTGACAAGGAGTGTATCCAATACATTTGAGCCGACTTCAAGGAGCATATTGACAAGGTATCAGAGCATACAAATTACATCAATAATTGTCCTTTACAAGTGTAACAATACTTCATATACATGACTCTAAATTACATATTTATGACAAGGTGACAAACCCCTAAAGACATCAAGAAGAAGTCTTTGACCTATAATTAAAACTCCTTGCTCATGAAACCCATGAGTCAAGCATTTACAAAATACATTTTATTATCTTTGTCTTCTTCATTACATAAATTCATAATTACAAGTCATTATGAAAACCGAACCTAGTTACACTTTTCAACATAGGGTACTTAGCTGCCATGAGCACCATTTTTCAAACTGAGCATTCCATGTTCAAAGAAGTCGTGAAGCACCAAGTTTGGAAGGACTCAATGAACGAAGAGTGATGTTTGGGATGTGGTCGCTAGACCCAAGGACAAATCTGTGTCACCTCGAAATGGCTCTACAAAATCAAACATGGAGCTGATAGGAATGTTGAAAAGTTCAAGGTCAGGTTTGTTGCTCGAGGCTTCTCTCGAAAGGAAGGTGTGGACTATGATGAGATATATGCACCATGTTGTCGCACAGAATGTCTAGGCACCACGACAATGACTCAGATTGGGGGCCGTCACCCTGATCCCCAATCTCTCCGTTTAAGCTATCTCCCTATAGTAGACTAAGGGGTGTAGACATTATGGAAATGGAATGAAGGAGAACTATTTGGGAACCAACCAATTCGTGAGACACAATTAAGCGACCAAATACTTGAATTAGATCTAGCAAGATTAAAGGATTCGATTAGATTTAGACGATTGATACTAGTGCCTTATGGAGTCAACTATCTTGCTAAGGAAATTAGGAACAAGTACTTGATGAGAAACTACTACATCATTCATACACGACCCATGACATGATGCAACGCTATAAAATATCAAATTTCCACAATTTCGCATAAGGAGAAGCAATAAATTTCAGCCTAGTATAGCGAAAATCCCAACAACATGCATGTGACAAAGTAAATAACAAAAATAGCATTATAAGAGCACTTACATGTAAGAAAAGTGTATATCCAATCACCAAGATATGCCAATAAAGAAGCTCCAAGACAAAATGAAAGACATCTAAACATCAAAATTCATCCATTCATCCAAACTCGTCTTCCAAAAAGGATAACGAAATTCTCACAAGAGGAGATAACCCAATCCAAGTGATGATGATGAGAATGAATCATCTCACTTATATTTATACACTCTCTAATGAATTCGATTTAGTTAAATTGGCCTAATTGAGCCCCTAAAATAAAATAATGTGCATAATAACAATACCTTTGGTGACAAGCCCACCCAATAGCTCAATAATACATGAATAAGCCTCTCAAGAGGGTCGAATAATCAATAAACTGAGGCGTTGGGCCTTTGAGGAAGCCTAATGAAGTTTGAGGGGTGCCATGTTGTAGAAATGGACTCCCAACATAGTGGACAAGTGGTTGGCCCCTTGTTTTCCAAGCAAGAATCTGTGGTGCTCCCAAGTGGGTGTGGGGGCACAAGGACAACATCATGGGTCTCGAAATGGATCGAATATGCCTGTAGACCATCTGTAATGGCCAGGACGATGACATAAGCCCTCCCTCTGCAGTGGGAGACATCCTCAAGATGTTGGAACATCTGCCAAGTGTTTGGTGCAACTGTGGAGCCCACTGGGCAAGGTGGACAAGGTTCATCCTCATCCAAAATGGTGGAACACAAGTAATCGATGAACGTTGCTGGGCATCCATGAAGTAAGCTCTGCTATGGTGGATGTCCATGGCTCTCAACACTCATCCTACAAGTGCCAATGTGGCCCTCTGGAGGGTTAGGACCCCATATAGGGAGACCAAGCCCCAAATGGAGACCCACCTGCAATCCTGCATAAGATCCAATGCGTCCCCTTGCCCTCCAACATAACAAGTCATCAAAATAATTAAGTAAAATAACTTACAAGTCATGGAACCAACGGGGCACTTCATGGTAGCATGCCCTTCCATAGTGGGCTTTGGCATGCACAAGTGTTTCCAAACTCAATAGGGGGTTAACCAAGCACCTTATTAGGTGGTTTCATCCTCTAAAGGGGTGACATGACCATGGTAAATCCCTCAAGTGGTAGGTGGAAAATGATATAATAATGGAATGAAGTTGGGATCAGGGGAATCATCCATACCACATGTCATGGTACAAGGGTAGTAGCTATAATGAGGGAAGCCCACACTTGAGTATATGAGTGTAGGAGAGAGCAAATCGTGGCACATGAGTTACCTTGACCTTTGTTTTTCCACCCTTCTTCATATGTCTTTTGTCTTTTATTATTTTTTCTTGATAACTGCTCGGGGCTGTAGGGGATGAGAGCATGATGCGTAATATGTAGTAGTGGATATCCCCTTAAGGTGGGGCTGTTCATTGCGCACCAAAGGTTGGGACAATTATGGGTTCCTTAATGATAGAGGGGGCTCATCTAGGGCCCATAGGAACTAGGGTGATGGCCATGGATAAGGGGTAGAGATCATGTTTGGTTTTTTCCCACGTGCTAAATTTGTATGTCTCGGCCATTTTTTGCATTTTGTGGTACATTTCATGTTGAGAGTGGCCAAATTTTTCTTTTTCATTTCTTTTTGGTTGCATCAGTCTCTAGGGCATCTTCCAGGCCCGACCCAAGGCGTGGACAAGCAAAGGGGGATGCTAACCCTATGTGGACTCAGCGGAGACATGTGGACCCGGATGCGAAAATAGATGAATGTGGCTAGAATGAGTGTAGTGGGAGTGACCATGCAACCAAAATCATGATTTCCCATGTAGTGCCAACCGAAAAGCCAGATGGTCATTAAAGGAGATTCCATGGGACTAGGATACAGGGGTAACCATGAAATCAGACAGTGGAGACAAGAATACAAGCCTAACCCACTCTTTTCGTCGAATCCCCCCACCAATCCACGCCCAAAAGTGCCCATGAAAAGTGAGGAAAATTACTCAACTATACCAATGCCCACCTTCAAACATACATTCATGGCAAGTGGTCGAGGGACCACATGGCTGCCTTAGGTGGCGGAGAAAATGGCACATTGAGCTATCTGGTGGCTACAAGGGGCTGCTGGTTGTCGACTGAGGACCATCTATGAGAAACATGTTCTCCTATATACACTACCCACAGGTGGTGGGTAACATCTGGCTCCAACTGGGATACGAGTGCTAGGGAAAGTGCACGAAGCTACTTAGATGAGAGGTCATGAGAACACCAACAATCTCTTGGTACCATAGACCTGTTACATGCACATGTCAAAGACCAAACACACCGGGCAACATGTTTTCGTGGTGTCTTATGATCACGCTTGCTTAATGTTATGTCATAAAATCAACAAGAAAGTAGAAATATGCAAATTTAGTCTAAATGCAACTAATCTACCATGAAAAATGTCATATGATGTTAGTTCTAATGAGAAAATCAACATGCAATGCATCATACTCTAACATGCATAAAATACAATGTCAAGTGCTAGGTATAATCATAAATCCAATGCAACCAACATGTCAATTGATCAATACAAGGATGCATGCTTCCATGATTATTTTTTGCAATGGACCCAACAATTCAAATGGGAATAATGATGAGGGGTTATGGGGGCAGGAGGTGGGAAAATAGGAGACCCATATGATATAAAAAGGAGCCTTGGAGGAAGTGAAAGACACCAATCAAGAGGATTGAATTTGATCCTCTAAATAGAAGAGAGAAATGTCAATGATGAAGTATATGAATCTTTGATGAAGAGCTATCTCGGGCCTATCACCCTCCGGGTAAGAATAAGTGAATGTCTCAAATACATTTAGGATGATATTATTTTGGTCATTGGTAAAACAAGAAGTTGACTCATCATTGTATTTGGGGAAAAACCATGATTCCTAGTTTTTCGTAGGGGAAACCAGCTCTTCATCAAAACAAGGGGAACAAATTTCATCCCAAACATATATTTCCGGGGCAGGGACATGACAAGGGGAGGAATGCTCAAACGTGAAGAAAAAGCCTTTATCGGTGGCATGGCTAAAGGAAACATCTTCCTCCATTTCTTTTACATTAGAGTCCTCAGAATTACCCACAATTTTAGAAGGCTCTTCTTTGATTGAATCATCTTGGAACATGAAGAGATCCTTCCAATCACTAGGAAGGGCTTGATAAGGGCCAACATTGTTATTTAGAAGGGGCAGAGCATTTTCATCTTTCTTGAGCTCATTGTTATGGATTTCAGAAACTATCGGGTCTTCATTTTTATAATCATACCCAATTCCTCAATCAACAGCCCAAAAGTCACTCATAGATTCTTCATTTATTTGACTATCATGATCTTCCTCAAAATCATTGTGTTCTTCACTATATATTTGATGTTGGTTAGGATGCCATTCATTCTCTTTTTTAGACAGAGAGGACTTTTCCTCCTCCATCCGTTCTCAAAGAATGTTATTCAAGGTATTTACTACATGATTTTGATATAATGATTCAAGAAGAAGGTCGTCAGTAGGACTCTTGTTATATTCACACTTCATGATACAAAGCCTTTTCGATTGCTCACAATAGTGGGAGAAAATATATTTGGAGTTATATGTAGCCATCAATTGCTTGCAAGACTCTTCATATTCCGTCATCCGTTTTTGCAATATCTAAAGGCTGTCGGGGTTGAGGTATTCTTTATCATCCTTGTGGACATGCATTCCAATTCATGAGTCTCTCTTTCGGCACAATCCTCAAGGTATGCATCAATCACTTGATCTTGATGATTTGGAGAAGGATCAAGATACTCTTCCTCAAGCATAAAACCTCATTCAATAACTTCCTCCTCTCGAAGGACCACGTCCAAGATTTGGCATATGTCTTCATGAGATTGGAAACCTGGCCCTTCATGCAACAAGAAGTGCACAACCAACATTGAAAGAGAAGGAATGCTTTTAGGTTCACATGACTCAATCCAATCAGTACTGGAGGTAATGGATAGGACAAACAATTCCATTTGGTCACAAGGCTAAGTTATATTTTTCTTTGAAAGATACCTCATGAACCTTACCACATGATTGGTTGTAGAATGCGGATCCCCATCGAATGTTGGCATATTCTTCATGGATTTCGATGATGGATATCTAAGGATCCTTGTCATATATATGATGCAAATATATGTGGTCAACATGTTGTTGGGTTCTTAGTGACATGGGAGTTGCCAGGGTGAATGAAATTGCCTTGACAAATGCTTGCTTCACCCTACAAGCATTGACCTTAGAGATCAATGAAGAACTAGGGCTTCGTTCTTCCAATGGAGTCACTAAGAATGATATACCAATATTGTCGTATGGAGAACAAGACACACGTCTTGTGTCCTCGACAATGGCGCCTAAATGTTGACACTCAAGCTAGCAAGGGTCCTAGCAGGGGATCCTATAGAGCAACTACTAGGTCGAGGGCAACAATGGAGCGATAGCCCATTGCCACCTCAACCAAGGCTCCCTGCTCTTTATGGACTTTCACCGATGGGAGGAGACCCAGTATAATAAGGATCACGATAACAAATTTATCAATGGTAGAATGAAATGTGATCCAAAAAGCCTATTCACAAGAGAGACTCAAATATATGGCTTGCTTGCTTAGAAATCAAGGTGAAAGGTTCTCTAGGAAAGGCTAGGAGTATTTTAAGGGCTAAGATTTGAAGATATGACTTTGTAAAGGACTTTCTTGGACCCCAGAATCCTTGTGGAAACTTGGTTTCTAAATGGTCTTTGATAACAAGTGGGACCACACGAGACCAAGTGGACCCAAAATTAGGTCAAGGGGATGGAATTGATCATTCAAGGGTTGCCTAACTTAATTGAGGGGGAGAAGGGGATCGAGGGATAATTTTTTGATGCAATGAGGTCACTAGCCAATGGGAAACCAAGGGCAAGAAATGGTCCTCGAGCTAGGGATTGCTATATCTCGAGATCCCACCTAGGATTTGCTTCAAATTTGGAGGGCCTCTAGAGAAAACTTCAATGCAGTTGTGGAGCAAAAACCAAAGGGTTTGAATGGCTAGATTGTGAGATAATTGACGCGCAAGGTGACCTATGTAGGTTAGGCCTAGAAAAAGAGGGAGGTGAAAGAAATAAACTTTAAATATGATCACCTATGGAAGGATCAATGCCTAATCCTTTGGGAGGGATGGAGTCAAGGAAGAATTTATAGCTTGAAATAGTTTCACCTAGTCAAGAAGGCCTTTAAAGAACTTCACATGGCATTAGGGCATGCTAGAAGCAACTTCAAGGTCTTTACACTTTGATTTTGCAATATTTGATGACTTATCAAGATAAATTTGACACAAATTATCTCTAGGAACATTCACTCATTCATACATGGCCCATGACATGATGCAACACTATAAAGATCAAATCTCCACAATTTCACATAAGAAAAGCAGTAAATTTCATCCTAGCATAGCGAAAATCCCAACAACATGCATGTGACAAAGTTAATATCAAGAATAGCATTAAAAGAGCACTTACATGTAAGAAAAGAGTACATCCAATCATCAAGATATGCCAATAAAGAAGCTCCAAGACAAAACGAAAGACATCCAAACATCAAAATTCATCCATTCATCCAAACTCATCCTCGAAAAAGGATAGCGAAATTTTCACAAGAGGAGATAACCCAATCCAAGAGATGATGATGAAAATGAATCATAAATGAATCATCTCGCTTCTATTTATACACTCTCTAATGAATTCGATTTAGCTAAATTGGCCTAATTGGGCCCCTAAAATAATATAATGTGCATAATAACAATACGTTTGGTGACAAGCCCACCCAATAGCTCAATAATGCATGTAAGCCTCTCAAGAGGGTCAAATGATCAATAAAGTGAGTCGTTGGGCATTTGAGGAGGTTTCATGAAGTCCAAGGGGTGCGATGATGTAGAAATGGACTCCCGAGTCCCAACATTGTGGACAATGGGTTGGCCCCTTGTTTTCCAAATAAGAACCTGTGGTGCTCCCAAGTGGGTGTGGGGGCACAAGGGCAACCTCATGGGTATCCAAATGGATCGATTATGCTTGTAGACCATCTGTAAGGACTAGGACAATGAGCCATCCCTCTGCAGCGGGAGACATTCTCTAGACCCTGGAACATCTTGCCAAGTGTTTGCTTCAACTGTGGAGGCGAGTGGGTATGGTGGACCAGGTGCATCATCCTTATCCAAAATGGTGGAACAAAAGCAATTAATGAACGTCGTTGGGGATGAACATCTGCCAAGTGTTTGCTTCAACTGTGGAGCCGAGTGGGTATGGTGGACCAGGTGCATCATCCTTATCCAAAATGGCGGAACAAAATCAATCAATGAACACCATTGGGGATCCATGAAGTAATCTCTGCTATGGTGGAGACCCATGGCTCTCAACGCTCACCCTACAAGTGCCAATATGGCCCTTTGGAGGGCTAGGACCCCATATAGGGACACTAAGCCCCTAATGGGGACCCACCTGCAATCTTGCATAAGGTCCAATGCGTTCCCTTGCCCTCCAACATAACAAGTCATCAGAATAATTAAGTAAAATAACTAACAAGTCATGAAACCAATGGGGCACTTCATGGTGGCATGCCCTTCCATAGTGGGCTTTTGCATGCACAAGCGTCTCCAAGCTCAATAGAGGGTTAACCAAGGACCCTATTAGGTGGTTTCAACCTCTAAAGGGGTGACATGTCCATGGTACATCCCTCAAGTGGTAGGTGGCAAATGATATTATAATGGAATGAAGTGGGGATCAGGGGAATCATCCAAACTACATGTCTTGGTACAAGGGTAGCTATAATGAGGGAAGCCCACACATGGGTATATGAGTGTAGGAGGGAGCAAATTGTGGTACATGAGATACCTTTACCTTTGTTTTTCCATCCTTATTCGTATGCCTTTTGCCTTTTATTGATTTTTCATGATAACTGCTCGGGGCTCTAATGACACTCGCGAGGGTTGGTTCTATGCCTGCAAAGGCTGCCCTTTCACCTGCTTTTCCAGTGCTTTCATAAGGGATATATAGCGAGAAATTGATCCGCTGCTCTTCTGGCTCCAGGGGATGAGAGCATGATGCCATAATATGTAGCAGTTGATACCCCCTTAAAGTGGGGCAGTTCACTGCCCACCAAGGGTTGGGACAATCATGGGTTCCTTAATGATAGAGAGGGCTCATCTAGGGCCCATAGGAACCAGGGTGATGGCCATGGATAAGGGGTAGAGGTCGTGTTTGTCTTTTGCCCACGTGCGAAATTTATGTCTCGGCCATGTTTTGCATTTTGTGGTGCATTTCTTGTTGAGAGTGGCCAAATTATGCTTTTTCTTTTCTTTTTAGCTGGATCAACCTTTGGGGCATCGTTCCAGGCTCGACCCAAGGTGTGGACAAGGGGTGGGTGAGACTAACCCTATGGGGACCCAGTGGAAACATGTGGAATCGGATGGGAAAATAGATGAATGGCGCTAAAATGAGTGGAATGGGATTGATATAGGTGGTACCGGGAAGCGGGACGACACAACCAAAATTGAGATTTCCCATGTAGTCCCAGCTCAAAAGCCAAATGGTCATTAAAGGAGATCCCATGGGACTAGGATACAAGCGTAACCATGAAATCGGGCGGGGGAGACAAGAATACAAGCCCAACCCACTCTTTCCATCGAATTCCCTCACCAATCCATGCCCTAAAGTGCCCATGACAAGTAAGGAAAATTACTCAACTATACCAATGAAAAACCATACCTTTGGGGTCGGGAGTCCCACCTTCAAACATACATTCATGACAAGTGGGTGAGGGACCACATGGCTGGCTTTTGATATCTGAACCTCTGCTTCCAAAGATTCACTTGCCTCCTTACCTTCATCCATTTTCTTCCTATTCTTATTTTTGTGATGGAATTTCAGTGGACATACCTCTGCCAAATGCCCTTGCAGTTGGCATATTGAGCAATGGAACAACGAACTGAGGAAGTCGAAATATTGTACATAAGCCTTATTCTTCATTGGGATCTCTATCGTCTTTGATCTCTGCTAAATCATCCCTGACCCCTAATTCCACCATTATCTAAGCTACAAGGTGAGACTTCACTGTTGAGAAATAGAAGTCAAACTCTAATGTCCAAAAGTTTTCCCAATGGCTTTGAAGACATCCTCTAACCACAATTCCAAGGCTAAACTCTGTAGTTTGACCCAAACGGGATATCTTGTGACTCACTTTGATCTAGGGTCGAAGAGAGGGGACCATCTCTTTACAATAAGAGAGGTCAAGCCCCAATACCACTTTGCCTGATCAACTGAGCTTCTTCTTTGGAATGAATATGAAGTGCCCCAAAACTGTGCACCAGGGAACTGAAGCTTGGCATATATCCTAGCATTTGTGACCAAACTCTTGCAATCCATAGGGCCAACGTATTCTCAGATGTGAACCTCCCATAAAAGTGACCAATTAAGGTTTTGTGAGTCCTTTCTATCACCCGCGTCATTGTGATACCTTCCCTCAATACCAACATCGCCTTTACATTTGACTTCTTAATGCACTTACAACCCTTCATCTCTACAGTTATCTGATGTTTCAGTGCTTTATCCCACTCTTTCTTTTCTCCATCTCTTTAGAGACTGTCAACAGTGTTGGAAGACCTTTCTCCTCCATCAAAATATTGCTTAGACCACCAGGCGACTGACTGTCACCTCCATTCCCATTCAGTTCAATTCCCCATATCGCACCTTTGTAAAAGAAAACTCCAAAAAATTGATGTAGCTGCAGCCTGCCATTGCTAGAAGGGTACATTCTTCTAACTGGCAATACAGAGAGATGCTAGACTTATTCTGTTCTCCTGCCATATTAGCTACTGGTCCTGGTGATTTATTTAAGGCTAGACCTGTCTAAGTGACAGAGCCTTCATTGCCTACTCCATTTGACATATCTCCAACCTCTCCCAAAGTAAACTTTAGCTTTGCCTTAGAGCTAACCAATGACCTCTCCCCTACCTAATTTCTATACCTCTACCTAGAATCCTCAAGCTCATAGATAATACTTTGAGACATCCCTTTACAAACACTGGCAGCACTTCCAGTGGGTTTGGGGAATAGTCTATCTACTCTTCAGCTACCCCTAAACACTGTAAAACCCTGAACTAGCATCAAAGCTCCTTCTCCATCATTGCATTCTCAGCCATATTCTTCATTTTTACTTTCAATGTCTATGGAGAACAAGCTATGTATCTTGGTTATTGTAGAGAAAAGCTTTTTTTTTTTCACTTTATCTATAAGTGCCCTCTTTTTTTGAAGAATACGATATGCCATATTTTCAAAGAAACTCTGTTACATCGGCATCAAATTATTAATATTGAATATTTCTATAATGATTGTGGAAATGACAAAGTGATGTCTAGTGCCGCTCATAGGGTGTTTGGTAATTCTGAAGAGCTTTCTTAATTGTTTAGCACACCCTTTTATTCTTAGCATGATTTTAATCTTCAATAGATGCATTTTAGAAGGATGCAAACAATCAATTACTCAGTTAACCTGTAAGAAGATTTAATCCAAAGAAGTTTGTTGAATAGCATGCTTTATTTATGTAATTTCGAACAGGGATTTTCTACAGGTATGAAGTTAGAGTCATAATCATGGTTAATTAGGAAACTATGATTTCCTATAAGAGAGGTTTCACTATGGAATTATTGGAATATTGCATGCCAAGTCCCTGATTGTTTGTTGTTCTTATCAATCAATCCTTTGCAAAATTGGTACTTACTTTGTTTCTTAGCATGATTTTAACCTTGAATTGATGCAATTTACAAGGACACAAACAATCAATTATTCAGTCAATCTGTAAGAAGATTTAATTTGAATAAGTTTGTTGAATAGCCTGCTTTATTTATGTAATTTCGAACAGGGATTTTCTACAGGTGGGAAGTGAGAATCATAATCATGGTTTATTAGGAAACTATGATTTCCTATAAGAGCAGTTTCTCTACGGGATTATTGGAATATTGCATGCCAAGTCCCTGATTGTTTGTTGTTCTTACCAATAAGTCCGTTGCAATATTGATACTAACTTTGTTTCGTGTACATGTCATAGACTGGGAAGTCAAAGCACTTTGGCTTCATTGAGTTTGAGTCTCCTGCTGTAAGTGATTCAACTTGCTTAAGCCATATGCTTTACAGTCTGGATCAAGATGTACTTTGCATATCTGTCTTTACTGATATGTAATTGTGATGCCCTGTTCTGCAGGTTGCTGAAATTGTTGCTGATTGCATGCATAACTACCTTTTATTTGAACACATACTACAAGTTCAGCTTGTTCCACCTGAAAAGATTCACCCACAGCTGTAAGACTATCTTAAAGCAGTTCCATCTTGATTGTAGAGGTTGTTTATTGATTTGCATAGTTAGATTACGAAGTATTGGAGAATGCTTCCTGGAGCAAGAAGTGAAAAATGATAGATACCTGAGATTATAGAAGGAAAGGAAATAATTGGGTTTATTTCAGGTGGTTGAAAGGAATGATTACTATCCTCTCCACCCAAGTTCAATCCTCACAAGTGACATGTTGAGCTCATGACTTTGAGCGTTGTTTGTTGTATGGCCTTGAGCCATATGAAATATCTTACCCCTGCGTATGGTTTGGAGGGTGGGGTTCTTTGTTTCATGAAAAAAAATTAAAAAACAAGGAAAGGAAAAAAAATATGCTACTTTATAAATTCTTAGTTTGAAATTAAATAATGGATATAAAGAAGCCTTTTGGACCATATAATCTGTTTCCGTATTTCAAAACTGTAGCTTCTTAGAACTCTAAGAAGAGTACTTATTATGATTGTCATGATCAAGGTTTTCATATATCATAAATGGATTACTTGCACTGGAACCATGTGTTGTGCTACTTGAAAAATAAAAAATGTGTTAATTCCAACTCAGAAGATGCTTCCAGTAATACATGCGTGAGTATGATCTTCCATGGAAAAGGAACTGTTTTAAATTTCTTATCTTCTCTTAAACTAGTATTATCTTCCCTAATTTACATTTTTTTCCTATGAAAATCTTGCAGGGAAACCCAACTGATGCTTCCCCAATTCGTGGATGGCATCCCTAGTAAACCCTTAGATTTAGACTAGTACAGAACCCAGGGGATTTGAACCGGGTGTTAACTGGGATGGAACTAGCCAAATGCCTAACAACATTGGCGACAACTGATTTATCTAACCTCTTGGGTTATCTTCTCTATTTAAGATATCTTATTTTCTCTTACTTTTTGTATTTCTCTTTCTTTTTGTAGAGTAGCATTTTTTCTTCTACAAAATAGTATCCTACTTTTTCTTGTCTCTCTTGCACTATTCATATAATTATTCTTATCTTATCCTGTGGTTAGCCCTCGTAATCTTGGAGGGACAAGAATCTATATAAACACTTTAGTACGAAGGTGAAGGTCAATTTTTGCGGAATCCACTCTACTGGTAGTTAGTGAGACTTATTCTATGGCCAAGTGCAGTGCCCATACTGCTTTGGAGATGGCGCCTTATTTGGCACCCATAATGCTTTAGAGACTAGACCTTAGTTGGCTTCAATATGTCCTTAGGAAAGTTATGTAATCTGTCAATTTTCAGACCATGGTATGCGCAGATTCTGCACTTTGAAACTAAACTCTAAATATTAGGTAGATTTAAAAGGCCAATCAAAATAATGGATCTGAACTACTTTAATATGCTAACACATACTGCTGAAATAAGAACAATTGAAATATGCTAGAGAGAACCACTCACATCTGCATCTGTATTCTATTACTACAAAGGAGGATTACACAATACATGAATTCAAAATAGAAATTCATTAACCAACACAGTGATGTGCCCTTTCCCCTTTATAGACCGAGGAGCAAGAAAGCAATACAGTGAATCTAAACACAAGCAAATAGTGGCCCTTATAACTTAGTTAAACCCTAAGCGTAGACATGTCAACTTTCTCCTTCATAGACCAAGGAGCAAGAAAGCAATACAGTGAATCTAAACACATGCAAATAGTGGCCCTTATCACTTAATTAAACTCTAAGCCTAGACACATCAACCGCTGCACCCTCCTTGCATGGATATAATTGTGCCAGGCAGAGTTACTGGATTCACGGAGCAAGAAAGCAATACAGTGTATTTAAACACATGCAATAGTGGCCCTTATCAGTTATTCAAACCCTAAGCCTAGACACATCAACTGCTGAGCCGTCTTTGCATGGACATAATTTTGCCAGGCAGAGTTACTGGATTCACCAATCTTAATCCTGTACCTGCTTCCAAATTGTGCAGGAATCTGGGAATTGGCGATCCAGATCTGATGCTTCCAGATTCAAAATGATTTGTTGAAGGATTTGTTTCTGGATATAGAATCTGTTTCCTTTCATTTAGGATTCAGATCCAAATTTTGGAATTTGTTAAGATGCTAAGGGAATTGGTTGCCAGGAGACTTCAGAGATACTGGGCTCTCATGCTTTAAATTTAGCGGTAACTTGATAAAACTACTTTGAAGAAGCAGAGGCAGTATCAAAAGTTCTGCGCCCTCCTTGCATGGATATAAGTGTGTGAGGCAGACTTACCAGACTTGCCCATATTAGTCCTGTACCTGGATCTGAATCATGCAGGAAGTGGGGAACAGTGTTGATAACATTGCTGATTATTCAGCAATGTGCCAAAATTTTTGGCCGGCCGAATTTTCGGGAAATTGCATTTTTTTTTTCTGATTTTTGCCAATTTTTGCTGATTTTGAAAAAATGAATATATTTTGTATTATTTAATGTTTGCTGTCATTTGCCGATTTTTTCTGATTTTTACACTGATGTTTCCAAGAAGATGTTTTCTGGACCCATGCCGATTTTTTTCCCAATGCCGATGTTATCAACACTAGCGGAAAATTGGAAATCTGGATTTGATTCTCTCAGATTTGGTATGATTTGTTTCTGGATATAGGATCCATTTCCTGTCATTTAGGATTCAGATGCGAATTTTTGGAATATGTTGAGATGTTAAGGGAATTGGTTCACAGGAGACTTTGAAGCCACTTTAGTTGCAATTTGGTAAAGCTACTTTGAAGAAGCAGAGGAAGTATCAAAAGCAAGGTTACTTGGGAGCGGGAGCGAAAACGCGGAGCGGGAGCGCCATTTTTAGAAGCTTCCGGTCCGGAGCATTTTCGGGAGCGTTTATATATATATATATATATATTTTTTAATATTTTGATGCATATATGTCAACAAAAACATGTAGAATGATGAATTAGACATAAAAAACATAAAAACATAGATTGAATCATATAACATCAATCATCTAGAAGTTATAATCTTCATCAACCACGCCCACGAGTTGGAAGTAGACAACATATTGACTCTTGAGTCTCATGATTATCAATCTGAAGGTTTCAAGCTTTCAAAATTCAATATATAACATTTATCATCATTGATTTCAAATTTCAATATCTAACATTTACTATCATCATTAATCTATTGATTTAAAATTCAATATACATTTATCATCATTGATATATAACATTTATAATCTATTGATTCATTGATTTCAAAACTTAGTGAGTATAACATTTACTATCATTGATATTATATAACATTTATCATCATTGATTCATTGATCACCATATAACTTTCATGAAGCATCATATTCATAATTCATAATGAATGTAAACAAGAATTTATAAATGTCAACTTCAAAATTTCACCTTTCAAATTCAAACTTCAAACTTAAATTGTCATTAAATATATGAAAGAGTCAAGTTTCAATTGTTCAACTGTCAACAACAAATAGAAAAGACTAGTAAACAACAAATCTATTTTATTTGGCTGGCCCCTTGCCACGCCCACAAGAAATGTCTAATTTTTGTGAGCCACGAGGAAATGTTGGTCTTCTAGTACTCTCAGGAGTATCACGACCATGACTAGAAGGTGGAGGCTGGATCTGCAAAGGAACAATAGTGTGATATCGAGGAGTGGCACTGGCACTGGAGTGGCACCGGCACCGGCACCCGCACCGCATTGCTACCGCATTGTGGACCGTTCCCATGTGTGGCGGTGCTGCTGATGCTTCATCATCATCCCTAAAAAGTTCTGCTTCCAATTCTTCCAGATGTAATGTGCCGTCCTCCAAATTATCATCCTCTGGGTTGTTGTCCCAGACTTTGTATGATTGATCCTCATTTGCCCGATCATAGTAATGGCTCAACAACCTCAAGTTGTAATGCACATAAACCAAGCTTTCAACTCGGTTTTCATTTAGCCTGTTTCTTCTCACATTGTGAATAAAGCTGTAGGTGCTCCAACACCTCTCTGCAGAAGAAGTGTTCACAACCCGTGAGAGAACTTTTTTAGCCAACTTTGGCAAAAGTCCCATGGCACCATATGCTTCCCACCATGTGAGAGCATCAAATCTGTCCCTGTCTTCCATTGCATGGAAAGAACCAAAGTTAGCAGTGCAATTGAAGTATTTGCTTAATTCAAGGCACAATCTAGCACACTCTTCCCTGTTGGGTACCAACTTGTCCAATGCCTTCTTGTACCCCTCTTGTACCTCTAGATCTGTGTGAGGTTTCATCCTAACCCCACCTCCAGGTGTAGGTTGGCCCAACCAAGATGGAGAGTAATATTTTTGCATAAGGATTTATTCCAAGGCATGTAGTGGAACATTAAGTTTATTCTACCATGCACACACACAGTCATGAATCATAGCATACAAGTCGGGATCATTATCCTTAACAATATCTTTTATTTGCCCCAACATGCTGTCCATCTACTCATAAACCTCCCCAATCACTGGTTTATAAGTATCTGCAAACCGAATCATGTGATAAATGGGCTTGGTAAAATTCAAAATTTCCCTCACACGTGCCCATAACAGAGGGTCAAGGGCGGTCTCCTCCACATGTTCGAAACCCGGTCGCTCAACCATTTGATATCTCCGTCTTTAGCTCTTTTGTGTGGACTTGATACCATGGCTGCTAATGACTCTCTTACCTTCAAAAGGCGCTTGAAGGTGAGGTAATGCTAGCAAATCTAGTCTTTGCTATCTTCAACAACTCCAATTTTGAGTGAGTACGGAAAAGCCCATGGGTATTGCTATGATTTGTAATAAATTTTATCATTTTTTACCTCTCTTGTAAATCACCAAGTCACTGGCCTGAGGGCGAAGTGAGCGTGATGATATCATGCATCAAAAGGTTCATTGTGTGAACCAAACACCCAGACCAAAAAATGTTGGGGTATTTATCCTCAATAATTGCTCCTGCTGCCTTACAGTTAGCAGCATTATCAGTGACGACCTGTATGACATTGTATAGCCTAGTCTTTTCAATTATATCAAGTAATGGTTCTCCAATGTTAATGCCGGTTTTGAATTTGTCTAAATAATCATATGCTGCCAGGGAGATTGCACCACTAACCAACACAGCCAAAACACTTATCAATGGTTTTCCTTTTACATTGGTCCATCCATCAGAGACAATGGACAGCCCATGCTCATTCCACGAACTTGTCATTCTAGCCAAAGAATTGTTTATTTTAGCTTTTTCGACAGACTAAGACCTACTTGCCCGGCCTTGCTGCCATTTGGTGGCTTTGTATCATTTGGGGGCATCATTAATGCATGTTAAACCATTTCATGCCAATAAGGTGAGCGAAGAATATTGAATGGCACCCCACATGCATATAGAAACCGGTAAACTTTTGAATCCACATCATTCCTACACCCTTCGTCCAGGAAATCGGATATGGTTCTACGCCTTAACCCAGATGTGCCACTGCCTCCAAAACCACTGGCATGGGTGGAAATTGAACTTGTTTGTCCATGACATGTTGGGCCTGAATAAGAATCAATGAAACCCCTAGATCTTTTAGATCTCTGTAGGGCAGCCTGCTCTTCCTTCCTATATTTCTCTCTCTGTGTTGCTGGCACACTAGTACAAATTTTGATTCCTATATTTTTTTCTCCATCTCCTGGCATTTTCCCACAAAGGTGCCTTCTCGCACGGGTGTATGAACCATGGTATTGTTTATTGCAATGGGGGCAAATAAATTTGGTGGTTCCGCCACCTTTCCCTCCTTCCTGTTTCTGAACATATTTCCACAAACGTGTTTGAGTTTGGTCTTGTCTAGTTGGGGAATCTGTGTCCTCATGTTCTCCACTCCCCACTTCCTCCTCAACATAATCCTTCTCCTCTTCATGATTTTCTTCAAATCCACCATAACCCTCCTCTTCATCCTCCTCTTCTCTGATTTGCCTCTTTCTTCTACTACTCTCCAACACCATTATTACAAAGAAAGGAACCAACTGAAGAAAATCCCTAGCCATATAGCCATGATGTTTCAAGTTTCAAGTTTCTAGCCTACAAAACAAATGGAGAAATGCCAAATGGGAATAGGAAATGCAACATAGGAAAAAACAACTCATTTTTTAAGTTTTAAATCCAATAAAATGCAACATTCAAGAAAACTCAAGCTATTTAAGCAATTTAACAACCTATAAATTCATCCTAGAAAATACAAAATTGGATTAGAAGGCCTACCTCTTTCTTGCAATCATCTTGTTGCCTTGCAGCTTGCTCCTTGCTCTCCTTGTCACTTTTGCAGCTCAGCTCTCCAGAGCTCTCCTCAAGCTCTTCTTGCTCTCTCTCACTCACTCAACAAACAATGAAAACAAAATGCCCCCCCCCCCATAAACAAAAAAAAAATTCATTGAAAATTTTTTCCGCGTGGCAGGAAACGTTTTTTTTTTTTTTTGTTTAATTGTTTGTCCGGGGAGCGTTCGGCAACGCTTCCTGAAACGCTCCCGAAAAGGCAGAGAGCGTTTTAACAGGTTCGGAAACGCGCTTCCGAAAACGCTCCCCTCAGGAAGTGTTTTCGGGAGCGCGTCTCCGAACGTTTCCAAAACGCTTCGGCACGGAGCGCGTTTCGGAAACGGGAACGAGGGGGGGTTGAAGCTTCCCCGCAACCCTGATCAAAAGTGCCCTACCAAACAATCAAGACAAATATATTCACTCCAGGGATGGAAAAAGTAGGTGATACATCCTTGAATGGAAACTCCAGTTAATATAGCTCTGGTTATTATTGATTAGTTGTGCCTAATAGGGAGCCAGATCTATTCCTGAATCCTGTATTCTTTGTTGAATAGCTGTGAGCCCATTGATATATAAGTAAGTTGTAGCATCAATGTGTAAAAGCTGTTTTTGTTCAACCAAAAATGTGAGTAGTGGTAGGACTAGGGAGTGATACAATGGGTCTATTAGCCCTTGGCTATCCTTCCTTGACATTTGGTATTTGTGGACGACTAACTCCCTTACGAGTTAGTCCACACAATGTGACAATAAACCAAAGCTAGATGGTTCAATCGAGTGTCCAAGGCACTTTTTCACTGTTGTTGTAAGAGGTCTCAAATCGGGCAAATCAAATTAGAAGATGATGGTTGTGTTGAAATAGATCCAACTATATAGGAGGGGCATATCTTGTATTTTGTTTGCGTTGATTTGCCAGCGATCTTTTCACATATCTCTCTTTGTTTGCTACTCTCAACAAGTTTTTAACTTTATCTATTTTTTCTTAATACTTATAATTTTGGCCAAGCAATTAAGACTTCAGAGTCATGATTGTCTAATTCCATCATTGCTAAGTGCAACTTCTGGATTGTTCTACTTCCTATTGTAAAAGGTTGAATAGGAGCATCAGGATGATGATTTTTTTGCTCACTGTTGCTGATTGTAGTACATATTTCCATTTTCATGGATTCTTTATATTGTATCATGTTGAATTACTCGTAGCTTTTAAGTTTTGCTTGAATTGGCAGTATTGAAACATGCAAACAATGTACACCCTATGAATTGTTGGGGGCCTTTCTTCATCTCTTCTCCTAATACGTTTGTCTAGTTCAGATTTGATTGTTAAGTGCCACTTCTCTATGGTTCTATTTCATTCCATAAAATGGGGAACATGATCATACACATGATGTTTCTTCGCTTTGGTGATTGTAACTAGTGTTTTTCATCTTCTGCAGTCTGCTATATTTGCATCCTTTTGGACATTTTCAGAGATCAGTATTATCAAAATATGCAAGCAGTTTAAACTTACACCTCGAAAATTATAGGGGGCCTTCTTCTCCTCTCTGCCTAATATGCTGGTCAAAGCTTGGAGTTTTACTTGCATTTTCATCTTTAGTTCTGTCTTAGTTAGAGTACTCATATTTTTGCAGACTTTGATCTATGGTTAAATGCAGCATCGAATTCTGACTGGTTAACTACTTATGTTTTTGTCCATCCCTAATAGCAAAAAATCTGTGTATGGTGTCCATGCTTCAAACTAAACATCTATTGACCTATTAGTAAATATTTGATGATGCTATTTTTTTTGTTATCTTGGAAAAAAATTGTAATTTTATTCAGAAAAGGATTAAAATTACATGGATTGGATGCTCTATGGCATTCATAAAACCCTCTCAGGTTGAAAACAATGACATAAGAGTGTCCATATGGTATAAACATCAAAGGATTATCAAAACTTATCCAGCATGCATTTTCAAAAATATATATAAAACATTAAGTATCAAGACTTGTAGGCATTCCACTGCACTTCTGTCAAAAAGCTGAAAAGTCCCCTTACACATAGTTCATCAAAAAAGTTCACAGAAAAGCATTATAAACTGAATTAGGACCAATATATCTTTTTATAAAAAACACGTTGAAATTCATTGCGAAGACCATTCTGTTCCTCCGGATTGATACTTCAAAAGGATATATAAAACATCAAATCTCAAGACCTGTAGGTCTTTTACTACACCACTGGAGAAAAAACTGAAAAGTCCCCTTATACATAGTTCATCAAAAAAGTTCATAGAAAAACATTATAAACTGAAGTAGACCAACATGTCTTTTTATAAAAAAGATGGTTGTGAAAATTCATTGCAAAGACCACTCTGCTTCTCCAGAATGATACAAACTCCTCGGGCTAAAAGTAGTCCCTCTGCCACCTGCTTCCTTTCTCTGAATATATGGTTATATGAAATAGACATGAAACCTGCTAGGATACCGCAAACCTATTTAAAAGGTGGCTGTGGAGTGTAACTAAGTTTTTAGCAAACTTGGTGGTTTTGTGTAATTTCCATATTAGCAATATGAGCATGAAAGTTAAATAGTTGATATCCTTTAATTCGTATTCATTTCTTTTCTTTTCAATATAACATCTAATTTTTAAATATATATTTATTAAACAAAAGTGTTAAAGTTCCGATTCCCTGATTCCTAATTTCTGGACAAGCTTCGCTCTCACATTGGATCTTTTTGCCAATTCTGATCGCATCCATGGTTCATGTAACCTTGGTGCCAGGTGAAGTATGCCTCAACTGGCAGATGAGCTGGAGCATGCAAGCATGCATCCTCTCTTTGAGATCTGCGCCCTCTACCTAGAATTGAAAACTCATCATGCATGAAAGTCCCAACTGTGTAGGGTTTTTTACCCTTCTACTAACAAAATATAACATGCATGCTAAGATTAACAAAAACAAACTTTAAAAATAAACAAATTCTATCTTATATTTTAATGTGCTAAATCTGGAACAATATCTAAAATGGAATTAATTGAACTTTAACAAACTGCGGGCTATATCGCTGTTACCTGTTCCCTCTTTCAACTTGTTCATCACTGTTCCAATGAAAGGTCGAAGGTGCCATCTCTGTTGTCTTCTTTGCTGTGCCATCACTGGGAGAATCACTAATCGAGCAATAGGTACAAAATCTAACATTTCCTGTTTGCAAGGAAAGCGTTCTCCATCAAGACCCACTCTCCCTGTGAGTATCTCAAATTTCCCTGTAGCAAGGAGCTTTGTCAATATGTCTGCAACCTGCAAATACGAAGGGGCATCCTTTAGAACCACTGCTCCCTTTTGAACTGTCTCTGAGGGAATGGTGGTGGTTACAAGTTTGATTGTGATAGTGTACTGCAGTAGGCTCCAACATTTAATTGGACAATCCTGCAATCAATGTGCGAAGCCAGATAACATCAGGACTAGTAGTGCTGGCAGGCATGTATTCTGCCTCTGCTGAACTAATTTCCACTGCTGTTTACTTTCTATTCGAACGAGGAGACCATACTTGAACCAAAGCTGATGTGGAATTCTGAAGTATTCTTCTTGCCACCTGCATTTTCGTTCCAATGCGTTCTCTCTTTTCTGCAGCTTTTTAGGTTGGCATTTTTATTCCGTTTGATTCCCTCTTTTTATTTGTGATCTGAACCGAATGGGTTTGGGTCTGCCCCAATTCATTTCACTGCAGCTTTTAGGGTTTTCTCCTCACCGTGCGTTTTGATATTTCTTTGATCAGACTTGAGATGCTGAAGAAACCCCAATTGGAGGAATATCGGTGCTATTTTACTATGTTTTTTTCATTGGAAAGGTGCTTTATTAGAACCTCTTCTGCCTGTTTTCTGCAATAATTATAGAGAATCTGTCCATAGATGGGTGCAATGAACATTAGGTTTACTTGTTGCTTTAATTAAGCATTTTTTTCAGCAGCTGTTTTGGAGATGTTTGGCTGGTAGCTTCACAGTTTAGTGTCAATGAAATTAGGGTTTCCAGTTCTGTTTTTTTATTAAGCAATAGTTTGCGGGTTTTTGGTTGGTGGCATCACTTTTTCGTGATTGCAGATTGAGGGGGTTTCCAGAGCTGATTTTTCAACAGGTGCCCTAGAGATTTATGGCTCGAGGGATTGCCTCAAGTGCTGTGGAGTTTACTGTTTAGGGTTTATTTATCATTTCTTAGGGTTTCCTATCGTTTTTCCCTCATCAAAAGCCAACGCTGTCTTATAAGTTATTGTTCTTTTTTGCAGCATTATTTTCTCGTGTTGCATGTTTTTTTGCTATGGCATGTTCTGCCCCATTGCCAAATTAATGCATTGATTGCTTGGAAGAGCTGGTAGTATTTTCTTCTTGGGTCTATACAGGGGATTGTTTAAAGACTTTACAGAGTCTTCTCCTCTGCTAAATCTAATGAGTTCACGATAGGTTTTTTCCTTATTCAAAGTGACTAATTGTGTTTGGGCAGATCTGATACAACAAAACTATATATGCAAAAACTATCATATGGAGAGTTGTGTATTGAAGTCTCACTTGGCTGATTTTCATGGGATTGAAGAACTTGCAAGAGTAATGGTTTGTGATAAGGATCTTCTAGATCATATTGTTGACACTGTTTACACAACACATCCAACTGTGCAGTGTGTAGTCTGCATATGGGTTTTATTTATTGTGCCAACCTCTTGATCAAGGTATGTCTTATCAATTTTTGCATTTTAGGTTTTTTGGATCAAGTACATGGGCTCATAGTGCCATAAGTTACCAGGATACGGATATGGATATAGACACAGATCCGGATCCGGATTCGCTAGTTTTTTGAAAATCCAGGATCTGGATATAGCAAGGATACGTCAAGTACAAAAAAAATTAAATATAATAATATTTTTAAATTAAAAAAAACACTTTTAGAGTTCAAAAATCAAATACAATTATAAATCACAACTTTTTAGAACATAAACCATTAGATATATTATAAATAGGAAGACTAAAACATTGAAATGATGCATCCTTCCTCATACAAAAAGGATACTATCATAAAATGATAATAGTAAATACAAAAATGAGCGTTTCATCCATGATCACTATACTAATATCATAATGTGCAGTAGGTTTAACTACATATTCTCAAATGGATCTACTTTATCTTCTGCATATTGCAACTCTACATTATGAATAGATGATGGGGGTCCTGGAATGTAGGAAGTTGCATCAGTAGGCTGCATTGGTGGTGGAACAATATCCTCAAGTAGGTTGAGGCGAGTCATGGCATTCAGTGTCAAGTTCAAGTCAAAGATCTCAAGCTCCACATTCCACATCTTGCTCGAACCTTTTTTATATTCTAGTTCAACAAATTATAAAAGACGGAGGTTGGAATGAACATACACAATATCCTCAGCCTTTGCTGCCCCCAACTTGTTTTGCTTCATTGAATGGATGAAGCCATATGTACTTCAATTCCTCTCAGTTGATGAGGAATTAGCAACCTGTGATAATAACTTGGTGGCTAGAGTGGAGAGGTGAATGGTATCCCCACCAAGTAATAGGATCAAGATGCCCTCGATCATCCATGGCTACTGGATCAGAAAAACTACCAGTAGATTGTACAAATCCTCCAAATTCTTGGCGTACTTCCATTGCAACTCCCACATCTCTATAAATTTCCCTCAATGCTGTTTTGTATCTTTGTACCACTTCAAAATCCTTGTTTGGTGCTGTTTTACTAGGTAAAGACAAAATTTTGGAATGATAATATTTGAAGTGCAATGCATAGGCCAAAAGATGTAATGGTATGGTCATTTTGTTCCACCTTTCTGTAACTATGCCCTTCATTTTATAATAGAATGTTTCAAAAAGGTCATTTTCACTTGCCATGATAATTTTCTTTATCCTCTCCAACATACTATCACTGTTTTCATAAACTTCCTCCAAACAAGGTGTATTTGTGTCAAATGTCCTGATAAAGGTTAAGATTGGTTCAGTAAACCGCTGAAGGTATTGGACCTTGTCCCACCACGCATCATAAAAAATGTTGAACTTGATTTTTTTCCCTCTATCAGAAGTGGAAGTCCTCCATAATTCCCAAAGAGGGTCAATGACCATTGCTTCTAATGCTTGTCTCACCTACGCAAGCATCTTTATGACAAGAGTGTGGGAGGAAAAATGAACTTCAGCAATCAACAAGTTTCAAAAAGTCAAATCTCAAATGAGAAATCATATATAAATTTGTAATTAAAATTAAGAATTTCCAATACAAATAATATTGATTAAGAAAAAGGTACTTTCAGTAGCTCAAACTTTGCAAAACCTCGATATATGGCCTGAGACATTGAATGATTGGTTATGAACATTTGGATTTCTTTTGTTGCTACATATATTTCATTAATTCATTCAATCTCACCAATCTTGGAAAGCATAAGGTTCAATGAATGTATTACGCATGGAGTCCAAAAGATGTGATCATATCGAGCCTCCACAACCAAACTTGCAACTTTACAAACTTGTGTGTTGTCGATAATGACTTAGACAACATTATGTGGCCCCACACTTTCTATTGCATCAATAAGAATTGTGGATATGAAAGATGCATCTTTCTCTATTCCACTACAATCAACAGCCTTAAAAAACATTGCCCTTTAGGGGCATACTACAATAACATTAATTAATGGGCGGTTTCTTTTGTCTCTCCATCCATTAGAAATGATGGAAACACCTGTTTCTGCCCAATGTATCCGTGATTGCCTGTAGCTGTCTCTCCACGAATTGTCTCTCTGATGCCTAACAAAGTCGTGCAGACCTTCTCATATCCAGGGTTTTTGTACCCTTTTGGCGCTTCATTAACTTCTTTAATCATTTGTTGCCAATAAAGGGAACACACCAAATTGAATGCTAGCACATTTGCATAGATGCAATGAACTACATTTTCATTGACTATGTCTCTACCTTGATTATTGAAAGTTGCTTCAAGAGGGCCTAGAGTGGGCCTTTTATTAGTTGTGGCTACAGACCTAGATGGCAATGGAGGCCAAATTGTAGAGCTTTGCAAAAGGTGTTTTCCATTAGCAAGATTCCTATCAACAAATTCTGCAAAGATGCATAGAATTTCATTTTTTCAGGACTCAAACCTTGGCAAGGTTTGCCATTTGCATCTTTTGGCATGGTGCATACTTGCACCCCTGTGTTAGTTTGACCAATGAGGTGGGCCTTCACTCTAGTATATGAGCCATTTTTGATATCTTAGCATTCATTTCACTTCCATTTAAATCTCCACATAATGCCATAGAGGAGATTTTGGGTTTGTTTTGATGATTTCCCCTTCATCCTGCTCATGCTGTGATGGTTCCATAATGCTAACGTTCTATAGGTTACTGCATATAAAATTCAAAATTAATAACAAAAATTAGAAGCAGAATAAAAGACTTCAAGCAATCTAACCACTCGTCTTAGTTTAACAAACTAGTATTAGTCTTTAAAATAAAGAAGTACAAAGGTAACAGTAAAAAAAATAGAAGCATAATAAAGTGAATCCGAAACACAAAAATAGGAAGAAATAAATTGTTGACACTGATGTTGATGCCCCCAGTAAAACATAGAAATGACAACAAAAGAGAACTAAGGTGGGTATAGTATGACAAAGCACTTTGGATGTTTAGCGAATGTACACACCATAATTAAACTACCATGGATTTTGAGTTCTAAGTTTTACCTTTAAGTATACAATTTTACTAAAACTTTTCAAGTGAAGCAAGTACGATATGTTTCACTATTAGTTTGAGTCTTTTAATTAAGTAAACCAACCTTTAAGAGGTTCCACACTATTTCATAAGTCTAATTTTTCATTAAATAAACCAACCTTTGTCACTTTCTGCGTGTTCCTTTCAAGTTCCTCGCGGCGACAACCTTCTGCATGTTCCTTTCAAGTTCCGACCGACGACGAGTTGAAAACCTTCTGCACGTTCCAAGGACGAACCTTTCAAGTTCCTTTCGGCAACGGGTTCCTCACGACAACCAGTTGCTTTGTCGTTGTGTTCCAAGTTCCAACCAGTTGCTATGCCCACTGTGTGAAGCAGTGGGCCTGGGGGTGAATATTCAAGACTTCCTGGGCATCACTGTCGACAAATTGACGGGGGACCACACTTTAAGAAAGACAAAAGCCTAAATAAAAAACGGTTTTGTAATTTTACTTCATTTGATTTTCACGGATCTGGCTACTTGACTCGGGATCTGTTTCCTTAGCTCATGAGCCGTTTCTGAAAATTCAAGATCCACAATCAGCTGTATTTCATGTGTATTTCGGCGGATCCGGATCCGGTTCAAAGCCGCGGATCCGAGGATACTAGCCCTTCCTATGGCGGGTCCAACAACTTACGCCATATGTTGTCTATATAATCCCTCTAGTAAAAATCATATATGAGTTTCTTTTCACAGTTCACTAGGATCATTTCCACTGCCTCTTTTGAAGGATTCTTTTATAGATGATTCACAACATATTATAGTGGAGCTTTCTATATTATAGTTTGTACCTCCTCTTATTGATGTAACTTCCTTGGAGACTTTTTCTACATTTTTACTAGACTTGATGGATTCTCCTTATGGTGTATACATGGTGGTGCATTTTTCTGATAGGCACTTGTTCTAGAATGCTTTGGTCTCCTCATTCACCTTACCACATTTGGAGACATTGTTTATGTTCTTGGAGTTGGTGGTTTTCCAGCAGATTCTTCGTTTAATTGTGATATGATCCCTGCTTCTTAGATATTGGAGTTGGTTCATTGTGATATTTTTGGACATATGATCACTTGTTCTCATGGGGTAGCTAAGTACTTTCTTACCTTATTTTATGCAGTCTCTATTCATATGTCCATAGGATCTATCCCACTATTTTTTTATAAATGGTTTTACAACTGATTCTCAACATGTTTTAGTGGATCTCCTCCTTTCACACCATGGTGATGATCCTTTTTTGGATGTACTACATTAGGTAGGTTCATGTTTAGATATAGCATGTGTAACCCTTTGTAGTTTTAAACAATCAACATGCTGCTTTAGTGGATTCTACTTCCATACCTATACTAGAGGTCACCTTAACCAAGTTGTGGAGTCATGTTGGTGTTGGACATATGGTAGTCATGGGGGTTATATTATCACTACATGGATTGTGATCAACAATAAGAGGGGAAGTTGTGATGGAATGTGTTATCACCTAAAAAGTAATCCCCTAGCCATAGTTTACTAGTTTGATCGAAATACACCATGTAGTATGGGTTTTACACATTAAAACCCACTTTCACCGTAGGAAATAATTTAGAGAACCACTTTTCTTAGGTTATTTCCATTTAATTAATTTACCCACATGAGAATAACCATAAATTTATTTAATTTCGTGTTATTCTCACATTTTAACCCATTAATGTGTAAATAATTAAATTTGTTTTCACTCACATTTCCCATTTCCATATGAATAATTAAATAACTCATTATTTAGTTATTATTCCTTAATCTTTTCAATAATTAAATAAATCATTATTTAATATTTATTTCTAACTCATTTGACCATTTCACCCATATATGTATTAAAAGGAATGAGTACATTCCACTTAGTGTAATAAGTAACTTCGTACATACGACTACCACTATTTCACCAAGTAGAACAACTATTTCATAAATGCCACAATGGCCAGCTTACAATGCGTCTCCAGAGACTTGAACCCATGTAGCGGGGCACATGAAACGTGTACCATACCACTCGAGCTATGTTCCTTCGACTTTTCACCCAAAAATAATTAATAAACATATTTATGTTTATTAATTATTTTACCCACTTTTATTAATTAACTCAGTTAATTATTATTATTTTTTGATTTAGTTAACTAAATAAAGATTATTGACCATTTCTTTAATCTTTTCTTCTCTAAAAATAATAAAATACTCATAATGGTTAGATCTTGATTTGATTCAACAAATATTTTATTATTTGACCATATCAAGACTAATCTAGCATTTTATTATAAATAGAGGTATTTCTCCACTTTCTTCACTATGACCATTTTATTGTCATTGTTTTGATCTCGTGCCTTTCGAGCTTTCCACTAGAGTTCCACACAATTATTCTGTCTATTGATGATGATGATGATGATGATGATGATGGTTAACGTCCACAGAGACCAAATTTTGGTCTATCGGACCTAAAGAAATGAATTACTTAGTTTGTTTTAAAATTGTACTCCTATGTTCAAAGAGCTTGGAGAGAAGCGTCCCGAGCTCACTATAGGAAAGAGGAAAACCAACTACGATCAGAGGAATGGGAAAAAAGAACCCTCCCACGGAGGAGAATGTGGTGACCCTTGATCATCCTTTTCTTCCTCGGGTGAAATATTTTAATTTTAATTAAAAAAAAACTTTTCCATTGGGTGCAGTTTTGTGATGTCATTTGTATTTTCAGATTCTGTTCACTATTTAGAGCTTTTTGTTATTTATTTTTATGCAGATCTGATATAAATTTATTAGGCATTACCATTGTAGGATTTAAAGCTCCATTTTAGTTGTTAGAACTTAGACTACTTTAAACCATAGTAGGAAGGTTTTCTACCAAACTTTGCATAGATTTCCTGCTAACACAATGCTTTTTCTCCAAGGCCTTATTTTCAAATTGAGGTGGGGGTATTGTGAATAAGACCAACCCTATTTTGTGTTGGGTATCCCAAACCTGCTCACATTTTTATCTTAGCCACCATTGGCCTTTGTATTGTAGTTGTGTATCCATTAGTGAAACATGAATCTCCGATCACTCACGATTAATCACCAATACTTTGTTCTTCCCTCAAACGATTCGATTCAACTCTAGGCGAGTCAAACTCACGTTGACTGAGTTTGACTTGTGGTCAACGCGAGTTTGACTCGCAACTCACCGATTAATTATGATTTAGGCGACTAATGTGATTTTCAGCCCTCAAATCGTCGAGCATAGATTTCAACTTTTAGGGTTGCCACATTGTCTGCCATGTGGTTTAGTCAGATTAAAAATTAAACGTCGGTCCGTAACTCACTTCTCACTGCTCAGGCCTGCAACTCATATGCCAAGAAGGTAATAGAAGCATGGCTTCAGTTTCAACTTAATAGAGGAGTGTGCTATGCTCCAACATGTGATTTGTCAAATATTTCAGTAGCAAACCATTATCGTATCATTTCAGCAGCAATCAAGAGATTTCAATTATTGCTTTTTTACTAATTAGTATGTAGTGTTTTATAAACTTTTAGAAGTAGAAACTTCTGGTTCTATGTAGTCACTGGTTAGGAGTTAGGACTCAGTACTTTGGATCATGTTTGGACTCACAACATATATGAGATACTTATTCATTCATGATGTTTTGGACATCTATTGATATTATGCATTGTTTGGACATGGCTATATTGAATATCAACGAAAAATGTTTTTTTAATTCAATATCTGTGTATATCTTTATTTATTGAATTCACCGATTTTTTCCGATTTTTTCCCAATCTGATTAAAACTCTTCGCTCTTTTGCCTTGCCGATTTATTGCCGATTCCGAGTCTGGTAACATTGGTATCCATAAACCCACTTTCATAGTAAGTTGCATTGAAACGGATATGGGAACAGATATAGATATGGGGTTGAATAGATATCGCAAATTTTCAAAAAATATGGATACGATATGACAAAGAAACGACATATATATATATGACAAAATAAAAATTTCATATTACCATTCATCTTTTAGAATCTAGATTCTATATTTAAAAATACATAATCATCATGATTTCAACATAAACATTGTCATCATCATTAATGATTATTATAACATTCAACATATCATCAAGTTTCTGTTTCCAATATCAATCATCATCACCAAAATTAATAATGCACACTACATAGTATAAATTACAAAATGAACTATGATTGGCAGTCTACTATCATATGACATTTTATGGTATTCAATGTTCATTGTTCAAATCAAATCTATTGGATTCAACTCTTTTTGTGACTAAATTTTGATGCATACAAACTACAATCAAATCAAATGAAAACCTAGTAGAAAATATTCTCTTGAGTTGCCATTTCTTCTTGAGGGGGGAGCTTGTTGAGATTACAACTACTTACACGTATTTGGGGTTTTAGTTTGCAGGCTACTCTCAACTTTAAGGTAGCCTCTCAATCTTGCTTTGTAAGGGTTAAGCCTATTTTGTGCTTGAGCATCAATGTTTCCATACACATTTCATGGATATTCCTTTAAAAATGCACCGCTTTGAAGTTTGATGTGATTATAATATCCATTGTTTTTATTTAATACACAATCGTTCTCGAATCTCAGCATATCCAACCTGTACCAAATGATAGATTTGCTGGTTATGGTAGATAGGTTGTATGCAGGGGTCTTGAGACGACCTCCTCCAAGCAACAACGACCTCCACGCTCCTCCAACTCCAAGCAGCTGAAGTGAAATGAATTATGACGACCTCCAATGCACAAATGGCATGAATAGGTTAAGAGGGAAGCTGGCGAACTTTTCCCCAAGCAAAAAAACCACTAAAACAAATTTTCGTTCCCAGCAATTACTTTTATGCGTGGATCCATTTTTGGAAATCCCTGGATACGTATCCAGATTTTCGGAAACAGATCCAAAACGCTTAAAAAATGCCCGAAATGTTTCAGAAATAGGATTCTCGGTTTCCAAAAAATCGAAACGACTCGAAAACATCAGTGTCATTTCAATGCCATTTCGTATGAGTTTCCGTTTCTGAAACATTGAACAACATTTCTGGGGGTTGGGAGGGATGTTTCCGGTAACTTAGGTTTCATATTGTATTTGAGCTCTCTTAGCTATATTCAGGCTCTCTTAGCTGTATTTGAGTTGGGTATTCATAAATTCATAATCCCACTTTAAGGGTGTGTTCGAGAGTCCTCAATTGTATATTCAAGCTTCTTAGTTGTATTTGAGTAGGTATTCATCAACCCACTCTCTCCATATTTTGGTCATGACTTTTCATACTTTTGCTGTGGCCAACCTTTATATTGAACTAGCTATCCATAACTGCACTCTTCGACTTCAGAGTTTAAGCAGAGTTGGTATTCATAAAGCTAGTGTCTTCATATTTTGGTCCCGAATCTTCATACTTTTTGGCATGGCCAACCTCTATATTGAGCTAAGTATCCATAAATGCACTCTTTAATGTTTGGTCATGATACTTCTATATTGCATTGGGTATCCATATAAACTATCATTTTGTATTGCATGATTTCTCTGTATAGCTCTTTGTTCATCTTAAGGGGTGGTGTAGTCCTCATTTGGCTATAACCAACTCTTATTCTGTTATTAATGCACTTGGTCAAGTAGTAATGTTTCAAAATTACGCCAAAGTTTCTAGTGCCAGTGCTCTGCAATTCAGCCCCGAAGAGTTTCTCCAGTGGCTAGAGGCCCATGAATCTGTCTAATAGACCCTTGAATGCAGCCTGATCAGTTCCTTGTCAATACATGTTGGATTGATCTCGATTATAGGTGTATGATTCACTTCTATGCTTAGCATATTTTTACATATAATCTAGCAACTCATTTTGGGGAGGAAGTGTGGCTGCTGCAACAAGTATCTCCTTGAAAGACTTTGGGTGTTTGGTGGTCATTCTGAACCCTAGCTCTCACTTTGCTGTTCTCTGCCTCACCTACAAAGTAGACCTTCCTGGGATCTTCTTAACCAAGTATATACTGCACTCTCCCACAAACTCCTGATTGTTGAAGACAATAGCCAGATCCTTTCTTTTTCTTATTCTAAGTTCTTTTGTAGCATGCTTCTCTTCACAACTAAATTTGTTGATTTTCTAGTGCATTAAAGACTACTATAATTTATCAAAATTGATAACTACTTCCGGTGATAGATATTCAGTATTCCTTTTGCATTCCAATCATTAAGTAACTATACATGAAGAGCTTCAACCATTCAATTCATCAATATAGCAATATAGAGATCACAGTAAACAGTAGAACAATAGACTTGAGACACCAAAAATTAGGCTTCAAGCCAGGGCAAAACCCACCAGGGGAAAACCCAACCAATTCTTTCTTTACGAGAGAGAAATTCTGTTCATCAATAGTACATCAAAGAATATTCCAACAAGATTCCAAATCTAACCTCAACAATGTCCAAGTCAAAAGAAGTCAACGAGGAGAGAGAAAATTCAACGCTGGTCAAAGATTACAGTCTGCAGAGAGGCCGAATTTCGGCCTGTGGTAGCTGAACAGAGGGCTGAAATTCGGTCTTGAAGTTGCCTCAGAAAACCAGTCAATGAGCAAGTCAAAACCTTTGGTCAAAGCCTCAGTCAATGCATGCACTCAACACCAATCAACGAGCCAGAACAGGGATGAAATCTCAGTCAAATGAAGTCAAGATATCTTGTAATCTTCGGCCCTCCAGGACTGTCAAAACCTCAGTCAAACAGATGCCAAATATCCCAAGTCAACGAAAGTCAAATCAGAGAAGAAAAGGCTGGTCAACACTGTTCAGAAAGTTTTCTTGTGTCCTTTGCACTTGTAATGTCTCTCTGTGATTTTAGATCAAAATTGTGCGTGATGAGATGGTCCAAATGAAGTCCAATGATGCCATATTTATATGAGCCATAAGAGGTGGCTTTTTTCACACGTGGGGCTGACTTGATGATCATGAGTCCGACTTTGTCAAACCCAAAAATGCAAATTTTCTCCTTCGCTTGCCAATGAAAGGGGCCGACCATAGCTACCCAAATTTTCAACAAAAATGTCTTAAATGTATTGGCATTAGCTGCTGAATCTTTCTTTATTGCCTACTGCTTTTTCTTCCCATTTTCATTAGGGGATTTTGTATAAAAACTTGACGTGTAATTTTCTGGCTTGTGATATATTCCTCACAGATGTCAATATTCAGGCCAGACTCTACATTGAAAGGAACAATTTCACAGTTCAGTATTTTCTCACAGAAGTAAATCCCATTCCTTCAATCTCACTGGTTCTTGAAGTGGCTTCCTGAAATCTACTTCAATTCAGATTTTGACATAGAATGCTATTTGCCTCCTTGCCAAATTGGAAACCCTTTTGAAGTTCTCTAACCTGTCAATCCTTATGAGCCAGCCAAAATGATTTTCATCCTACCTTTCGAGACTTGAAAGGCAGACAACGTAATCTCACCATGAATAGAGATGAAGTAGGTGGTTGAATTGGTTTGAAACCCACATCTCTAAACGTTATAAGAAGTTCTGAATTATTTGTTGAAAATGCAGCAAGATGATGGAGCTTAGTGAAATGAAGTCGCCTTCACTAAGTGGGCCCGCAGGCAAATTTTGGCGCAAAATCTATTTTTAGACTATGTCTATTTTTAGACATATGGAGCATGGTTCGGGGATTCCAGTTTGAGATTCTTGGAGCATTGGTCATGTTGGTAAAAATAGATGAGACTCTATTTCTTAGGTCGAAGAGGTCGAAGTCTATTTTTAGACTGCCTCTCCTAAAAATAGGGAAGTCAAATATTATTTACCCTTAATAATATTTGGACTCTAAACAGTAGTTTACTCTCTTGGAGCACTTCAGTTCGAGCTACAGAAGTGGCTCATGCATCTGATAGAGGAATTACACTATTCCCAAGGGTTTTATGGCATCATGCATGGTTGACTTCAATTAGGACTTCAGTGGCAGAAGTTTGGTGGAGTTAATGAGACATATAGTGGAGTTGTGTTCTGTTTATTTTAGTTGAACTAGTTGAGATTAGTTTAACTAGCTAATCAATTAGTTATGAGTGGAGTGAACTAAATATTATTTAATTCATTAATTAGTAACTCATTATTCAACTCAAGAACACATCAGTTCACTACAGTGCATGATCAGTTCAGTGGAGACCAGTGAAAGAGGTAGATGAAAGGGTGGAGTTAGCTATCAGTGGCGACATCAGTTGTGCATGAGATTTGCACCACACTTGGAGGAATTGCCCATGATGATTGCGCTGTCAAGCCAAAGAGATTTGAACCTTGGATCTCTATATAGACAGGCCTGGATTGCGCAATAGAGGTAAGGCAATTGGCGGTGAGTTTTGAACCAGTAACCTGTTCAAAACTGAGCTAGTTTGTGTGTAACTTCATGAGAAAGCACTGAGTACTTGTGAGGAGTATTGTACTGAGTTTGTTACATGATTTCTCCATTATAATATACACAATAGCTGCGGGGTTTTCAGCTATAAGCTTTCCCCATACATACCGTGTTAATGTGTATGATGATTTGATGTGTTATCGCTTGATTTTATTTCCGCATGTTTGATGATCTGAGTGGAAGAGATTATGTGTTGCATATAAATTCGAATTGTATGTGATCAGGATAGTCTCGGTGGATAATTAATCATTATTCAGCAAATTTCTACATTATTATAGTATGCCAGCCATCAAAGATTTCCTCTTTCCTCTTTCCTATACAGATTGCTGCTTTGCCATGACATGTCCCATGCCATACCTGTCGAAATCAATATATTTGTTCAATTTCCTCTTACTCCTTTTCTACATGTTTAATGTTTTAACTTCTACCAGATATCCATATTTCAAAAAATTTGCTCCTTGTTGCTTTCCCTTTAAATAGACATACCTAAATCATGAAGTAAGCAAATTCCAAGGGAATTTTTGACCTTGTTCTACAAATTTACCTGTTGTAAAGAACTGTTTGCCAACTTTTTTACAGGGTTATATTAGTTCCTTTAACTTTCAGGAAGGAATTGATGTCTTCATTTCTAATCTTCTCCTATTTCGAGATTTCTTTTAGAAAAGTGACATGATTCTAATCTTTTGCTCATCTGACCTTGGGCTTAGACCTAACACCGCTCTAAATGACATTCGGGGGATTACCCCCCTCATCTTCCCATTCTCTACTTCAAATTAGGTTTGTTTGCCACGATTTAGTTATTTGTCACTATGGCATCGAAGTTTATGCCTTGTGATTTTTCATGTCTAATTACCTTTGCTTATTTTGTTGTGATAGGTCAAGAGTCAAGACCAGAAGGAAAAGCAATGTAAAACAATGAATTCATGCCATTTGTGGGTTTCCTTGTCTAATTTAAAGAGATTGATGGTTTTGTGTAAAAGGCAAACTTAGAACATTTGTAATGTTTTTTGTGATCGTATTAATTACTTCCAATCTCTACCCCGAAAATTTGTAAAAAATAAAAACAACCTCATACAACCTTTGGTACTACAACCCAGCTGGCAGGCAAAAAATCTTGTATGAGAAAGAATTCCTTGGTATAGTAAAAGGACCAGAATTGAAGTTCCCAAGCAAATGATGATTTTGATTAGTCATAACAGATATTTGATACATCATTCATAGAAACTGTTGTAACCCCTAGAGACAGCCCCGAGTTGCTAAAGACCAATGCCTAGGACATCATAAAATCAGAGGATTTAGATACATTCACTTATGGACTCCTCTGAGAGTGTCTTTACTAAGAATTCATAGAACAGTGGTTCAAGAATGATGAGGATTCTTGGTACTTAGCTCATGCAAGCAAATTCTTACTCAGAATGGTCTCGGGAGGCTGTATGCGTTTGTGATGCTTCAAATGGGCCAAGTAAGAAACCAATGAACAGATCTTTGGATATAAGGTGGAGATGACTAGAAGAATTTAGCAGAGGAATTTTGGAGAGATGGGCTTAATCAGTGTAAGAATCCAGTTCTCCGAGAATTTGGAAGAAAAGGTGGCAAGTCAGAGATGAGTGATTACAGAGTCTCACGGAGCGCAATATTAAGGCTGTATAATAGCTTAACACATGAGTGTCATCCTTCCTCTACGAGAGCATATACAAATTCATGAGTTAAACAACTTACATCTACCGTCTTTCACACATGAGTCATTGGAATAGCAAATATTGAAATGGTAATTCTAAATAAACAAAAAATAAACACATAAATACTGCTCATTAATTCAACTGGAATCCAGTTGGAGACAAAGTCATATTATATTAGCCTTCAAAAACAACTCTCCAAAATATGCATTTCAGAGCTCAAAAATAGCTTGTACATGACAAATTACACAGTATGACCCCAAAACATCCAGAAAATCCAGAACCCTTTCTTTCTCTCTGAATTTCCTTCATATAGAGTTTCTTCTACGGGCCCTTGGCTAGATATTCCTTCTTGATAGGCCCGTACATACATCGTGATAAAAAACATCATGATCAAAAGCTGGAGCGTGCTTATGAGCATCACTCCTATAACAAAAAAATAACAACAAAGGTGAAATTATGATTTCACCAACTATACAACATAATTGTAAAAGTAAACGAAACAAAACATGTGTAGGCCACGCGGGCCGGATCTTGAAACATTCGTCTGGGATGTCACGGGGTAGCAGAAGGTCCTGGGGTACGTGGCCGCATCGGAGTGGAGGATGAACTAGAGTGATGGGATGACATAGGCATCCTTGACTGTGAAGTGGACGCCACTGACGGATGTGTGTGCTCGTAGCACCTCTGCTACATGATTTTTGAGGGCAATGGCCCAGTGTTGAAGAGTTTGAACAATGCTCGGAGCTGAGTTAATTCGGAATAATCCAGGTTGGCCGAGAAAAACTGTTTAACCTTGGCCAGTAACAAAAAGTCATTTCAGAGAGATGCCACAAAGGTTTCGGCCTTAAGTCGAGATGTCTTCTCCTGGGCTGAGTTGGCTCTGCATTTGATTTCGACCATTCTATGCTCATGCATTGCCCAGGGGAGCAACACACCTAACAGATCCCAACAGGCTGGCAGTCTTGCCTCCACGAATTTATTCCAATTGTTGTCGAACACTTCCACTCCTCTGGCAACTATCCCAGATAATCGACAACCTTTGCCCGGGCATCTTCCTTCTGTATCATTCTCATGATCTCCATAACTGACCCAAAGCGGTCTACCACTCTGCACATTCCCAATTTCTCAGTGGGGAGTTCGTTGATAAACTGAATGGAACCCCACACGATAAGCACATTCTCATTCCCCTCTTTGTGACCTACATCCAATTGTGCCTTGAAGTTGCGGACAATGCTCTTCTTATCATTAGCGAAGGTGATGTATTCCCAATGATCTTTTACCTCCTTTATTATTTCGCTCCAGATCATCTGCCTGGCCTCCACCAAGGACATGTTACCTTTAAGTTGAGCCTTGAAGTCCTTGATTGATATATTTAGATCATGGGACTCTGCTAGTTGTGTCCGTCTCCTTCTGTAAAGACGATATCAACTTTTCCTTCTCAGCCAAGGAAGTCTTCGCTTCCTCTAAATATCTGCGCACTGTCCGGGCTTCGTCTTCCGAGAGCTTCAGCTCTGCCAGAGCCTTTGTCAAGTGCTCTAAGGGGTTCTTTGGGTCCTTAGGTATTGGGATCAAACATACATGACTATCCCGTGCTTGTTGCAACTCGACCACTCTTCTTTTTAGATCAGTTATCTCGTCGCCCTTATGGAGGAGTATCTCCGAGAGGGCTTCCTTCTCTTTTTCAACTTGGGCCAGTTCGACTGTCTGAATATGTTCTGAGCCGGGGATGTTCAACGTCCGTCGCAGCTCTTGCACTTCCAGTTTGCACGGCTGTGTGCTGTTCGACTCCCTTTCCCTTTATCATTGCCTTATACTCGGCTAACTGCTTTGAAAGGGATTTAGAGTTCGCCCCTTCCCTCTTCAGGGTAGCTACTGTCTTATCCAGCTGATTCTGGGCTTTTTCCAAAGCGAGAGTGTGCTTCAATACTTCATTGTGCAACATTTCTCCAATTTCTTTATGGAGATTCAACTTGTTGGGTAATGGAATGGAAGCCAGATCGAGTATCATTTCCAGAGCCTTGTACTTAGAACCGAGGGGCAGGGGATGAGAGATTGAGTGCTGTATTGCAACCACCAGTTGATCATTTTCGACGTAGGTATCGGGATCAAACAGACATGACTATCCCGTGCTTGTTGCAACTCGACCACTCTTCTTTTTAGATTAGTTATCTCGTCGCCCTTATGGAGGAGTATCTTCGAGAGGGCTTCCTTCTCTTTTTCAACTTGGGACAGTTCGACTGTCTGAATATGTTCTGAGCCAGGGATGTTCAGCGTCCGTCGCAGCTCTTGCACTTCCAGTCTGCACGGCTGTGTCTTGGTCGGCTCCCTTTCCCTTTATCATTGCCTTATACTCGGCTAACTGCTTTCAAAGGGATTTAGAGTTCGCCCTTTCCCTCTTCAGGGTAGCTATTGTCTTATCCAAGCCGATTCTGGGCTCTTTCCAAAGCGAGAGTGTGCTTCAATACTTCATTGTGCAACATTTCTCCAATTGCTTTATGGAGATTCAACTTGTTGGGTAATGGAATGGAACCCAGATCGAGTATCATTTCCAGAGCCTTGTACTTATAACCGAGGGGCAGGGGATGAGAGATTGAGTGCTGTACTGCAACCACCAGTTGGTCATTTTCGACGTCGAGAGCTGCCAAAAGCCTGGTGTGGTGTTTATCAACATACTAGGCTAGTTCTGCCTTAAACCTTTCTCTGGCCGACTGATTCTTCTCCTCGATATTTTCCCCTAGATGCCAGTCCATTTCCGATCACATGTCTCTTTCCGAGGGACCCTCTCGGGGGGTAATTACCTGTGAATATGCTGAAGGCGCCTGAGAAGAAGCTGTGTCCAAAGAAACCCGAAAGCCCTACTTATCTTTACCTCGGTCTATATACTCAGGGACCACCTCGTTAGGTTGTTCCATGACTTTTCCTTCAGGTCCTTCTGTCTCACTGAACTGAAGCAACTCTTTCTGTTCAGGAAAAATCTTGGGCGGAGGGTTACCATGTATAGTTTCATAGGCCTTGGACATGAAATCCGTGATGAATTTTGTTTATCCCCTGCCTCTGGGGTGTTGTCGAACTGAAAGGGTCCATTCAAACACGAATTATGGCTCTTCCCCTTGCTTAGAGAATTTGTCCAGGTCTAAGCCCTCGAACTTGTCTTCATGTGCGAACAGGAACAAATAGAACACCAAAGAATAGTACCTAAAACAAATTGAAGTTGATAGGTCTTGGAAGTGAACCTGGATCACTGAGGCCAGAAAAGTGGGAATGTCAAACAAAACACTAGGCTGCATCATGAGATCAAGAAATCCTAGACAAACATTAGCTACCCAACCAACATTGTCTACCCCTAACATACCTAAGATAATTGCAAGGATTGGTTGGATGGTTTCGAGGAAGAAAGAAAGAAGGAATTTCTCTATGGGTGGTAGAACAGACACATGAGACGTGATAATTAGCTCTAGGAGACCTTTGTTTCTCGAGAGGAAGGGTGGAGAAATGGCACATGAGGGTTACCTCGGTGAACTCAAGGCAATCGTGAGAAGGAGGGTAACACAGGGCTTTCCTAATTAGCTGAGGGGTAATTTCAAGTATTTTGGTTCCCTGTGCGGAGAGGAAGAAACCCTTCTGCTCAATATAAGCTTCGACAAGCCAGGTTATGAATTCAGGAAAGTACTGAACTAATGGGGGAATTTGGTAATAAAGTCATTAGTCCACCACCCTAAACAAATCCTCACCTCGCGATTTGTACCCCAAGACCTCAGACTGCATATTTGCCAAATTAAAAGGGTAAATGGGGTCGCAGAGCTGGGCTTGGGAGTCCATGAGTGGGTCAGGGCTGGAGGTGGTCCTGGCCTCTCGGGCTTGCAGGGTCTCGGGGGCGGTTTTCTTCATTTTATCAACCATAATTAGAGAAGCACAAAAAAAAACAACAGGGGACCAACCAAATACCTGAGGCGACGAGAGCGATGTGAGGGAAGACCTGCACAGGCTGTGGATTTTACATGGTGGTCAGCTGGTAACAATACGAACGATAAGAAAAATCAACGGTCGGGCGTAAAACGCGGAGGGAAAGGGTCCTTTTAGAGCGAGGTAGAGGATGACAACTGGAGGGTTGACGTTAGGAGGACATCAGCAGGTGGACACATGGCACAGGGAGATTGGCTTAGGGCGACTGGGTAGGTGAGAGGCCATGTGCCCGACGCGTGGTACTGGCTTTGTACCCTGAACTTTTACCTTACCGCATTTACCTTCACACTTTGCTGCGGGACAGGTGGTCCCACTTGACTTTTCGACGGGTCGATGAGCTCGCGGTGGATTGGAATTGCACCCCCCGGAGCCTCTGTGATTCATCAACCTGCTTGCTGATGTCATCAATTTCGGTGGGCCGGCTCCGCCTTCCCCTTTCGGCTTGACTCTCGACGGAAAGTCCTCTGCGCGGTTCGCTGAGTCGCGCTACTGTCCTTCTGGCCGCCCGCTGCTATGTCGTAGGCTGCGCCGTCATTGACCCACCTTACCGATTGCGCGCAGATCCCCTTGTTGTCTCACCTCCCCTATGGCCTTGCGCTTAGCTCTGTGTGAGATGATGCCTATGTCTGTGTGTTCACAGGCCAACAAAAACAACAATGTTATAATCTTGAATTATGTATGGCTTGTAGCAATGGTAAATTTGAACAAGTATGTGATGTATGAGTTGTCAATTCTATGTTCTAGGATAACAAAAGTGGAGTCTGTAATAAAACTCTGGTATATTGTGTGATTGATTGACCCTAGGGTATTGTAGGGTAAGTGTGGTTTACGAATTATCCAACTATAATATACTGGTACTGCAACCCAACTAGCAGGCCAAAATGCTATATGAGAGAATGCTTTGGTATAGTAAAAGGAACAAATCCCAAGTTTCCTGAGCAATGATGATTTTGATCAGCCAGACATAGATTTATATTAACATTGTTCATAGAAGTATTGTTTTAATCTTAAATTATTTAGAAGTTTATAATGATGATAAATTTGGATAAGCATTTTCCCCGTTGGGGGTGAGCACGGAGATTGAAAGAGGGCCTCTGGGAGAGAGCCCACCACCCTACCGATGCAATGCGTATTAAAGAGCATGGGGCGCGGCTTGCCCCTGACATGCTGTAATATTCATCTCTGGTCTACCTTCAAGGTTTTAATAATTTGCTGGGTTTGTACGTGAAGTTTTCATTGATACGTTTTGTTAAATAGTTCAATTGTATATTGCTGTAGGTGTTTTCTCATAATGACAACACCAATAAATATACATAGTGAATTAAATACTTTCAAGTATTGCCAAAGAGTTCAGGCTGATATATTTAATGCCAGAAATTCATATGAATCTGATATGTGCAATTTTTACCATACAGTCCACACATTTCCACAAGAGATCAAGTTCTGGAAAGTACACGACTTCTAGCATTTAATAGCAGCAAATTAGACAAGGAGTATTGTTAAATTTAGATAACAATGGTGTTCTATGCTTGATGCATGTTTACTTCAATCTTTCAAAGGCCCAATACAAGATAGCAATCACATAAACTTGAAAGTAAAATGTTGATAGAACACAATAATAGATCAATAGAAGACAAGCCAAATATAGATCAGATTTACAATTTCTTATGTCCAGCAAAGATATGAGATATTGTTGCGTTACTGCGGTCAGCAGGATGCTTCAACCAACAAAGTCTTTGTTGGTCATCCAACACTTTCATGTGTCACACCCACAACCCTCAAAGACAGCTCATCACAAGTCAACGCAAGTCAAACCAGGGACAACGCAGAAAAGTCAAAATGCAGGGAGCTTCAGAAAAGTCAACACAACAAACTAGGGCTTCAGTCAAACTACCTGGAATTGCTCGATTTTAGTGTCCAGTTGTATGACCTCCTAAAATCGGAATTTTTGCAGAAGATATAGGTCAAACGACCAAGGGTTGACCACGGTCAACGTTGCAGCAAAAAAGCCCTAAACAGATCAACGCAGAAAACAACAACAAGCCCTAAACATATAAGCGCAGAAAACAGTAGCTTCGCTCCACACATGTGAGAAGAAGAAGGCCTCTAAAGGTTATCGAACCAATCAGATCACAAAGAGAGAATGTGTGATGAGATGATGAGAAAATGACCTCCAAGTCTCTCCAATTTATATCCATCAATGAGGGTGTGTGAAACATCTCTTAGGCATGTGGGATAAATCTAGTCGACCTTGCACATGTGGAAAATAAATTCAAAATCAATGTTCAACTCATCTGATCAAGATGATCTTTAGATCAATCTTGCACCTCTCCGAAAGAGGAATCCAACAAAAATATGACCATCGTCATATGAGTAGTGCAACATGGAGTTTGGACCTAGTTGCCCAAAATTAACACTCCCTCTCAACTAGGGAGAACTCCATTTGTCAACAAGTGCCATCCTTCATGTACCAAGCCAAACATCGTGTGTCATCCCGCCGTAACTTAGCTTTTCGCTGGCTCTTTATTTCAGAACAAAAGGTGAGTCACAAAGACATCACACACAACTGACTCGAAGTCAGCTTAGAGGTAAAAACCTCTCTCAGACTCAAAAGAGTCTCCTACTAACACAAAGTTAGTTTACTGACCCGAAGTCAGTTTAGAGGATAAAACCTCATCATACTTGATCCCAGATCAAGGTGTTGGACACGTGCCATTGTAGACATAGAGAGTACAACAATCTCCGATGCTTCCATCGGTCTTACTATGGTCTCTATCCACATTTCCCATCTCATTGGCCAAATGAGAGGGTACTTCCCATGAGTCCGAAACTCCATGGGTAGGATGTGTGCGGGGCACAGATCAGAGAGAGGCGAACCAACTCAATATCATAACGGTGGGGCAGAAGCACAACAAGGTTCGACAAGCCTAGCCCTGTATGTGCTTATAGCTCCAAGAAGCTATCCCCAAACCCCCTAGAGCTCCTAGAGCTCATAGTCCAACTCAATTAGGACCCTTAGAATAGGGTCTTTCCACGATTCCAAGCTTCTCACGGAAGGTTAGGAACTTGACCTTCCCTAGGGGCTTCGTGAGAATATCCGCGAGTTGATCATCGGTTCCTATATGATCGAGCCTTACGATGCCTCGCTGTACCACATCCTGCATAAAGTGGTACTAGATATCAATATGCTTGGATTGATCGTGGAACACTGGATTCTCAGAAAGACGAATCCCACTCTGGTTATCACAAAGGATAACGGTGGTATCTAGCACTTGCCCGAACAACTTGTTGAAGAGCTTTCACAACCAAACAGCTTCACAACATGGCATACTCGCTACAATGTATTCGGCCTCAGCGGTGCTCAAAGCCACCGACTTCTGCTTCCTGCTCATCCAAGATATTGAAGTAGAACTCAAGGTGAAGCAACATCCAAATGTGCTCTTGCGATCCACCGCACTGCCAGCCCAATCTGCATCAGTATATCTATGGAGTCTCAAACTCCCGACAGTGTATCTCAACCCATGGTTGATTGTGCCCCAAAGATATCTTAATAGATTCTTGCCACCAATCCAGTGAATGTGATGAGGATCAACCATATGTTGACTCAAAGTGTTCACTGCAAAACATGTGTTCGGACGGAGTTCACCAAGAACATCAGGGCCCCCACGAGTACTCGGTAGGATTTGCTAGCATGGGCCCAACAACGTTTCCACTCAACTTCTTAAAGTTGAGTTCCATCGGTGTCGACACAGACTTACAGTCCACCATACCAAATCTCGCCAGCAACTTCACGACATATTTTCCTTGAGAAGGGAAAATCTTGCCTTGACTCTGTTAGACCTCCAAGCCTAGGAAGTAGTGCATCAGTCCTAGGTATTTCATCTCAAACTCGGAAACTAGCTCCCTCTTACACTGATGAATGAGAGGGTTAGCACCTGTCAGGGAGAGATCGTCCACATAGAGAACCAAAATGAGAGGCCTTTCTCTACCAACCTTAAAATAAAGGTTCAGATCAGCATTACTTCGAGTCAAGCCCAACTTCATCAAGTAGCTATCTATCCTCTCGTACCAAGCCCTGGGGGCTTGCTTAAACCCATAGAGGGCATTCTTCAACCTGCATACATGGGTGTCTCTATCTCGGACTTCGAACCCCAGAGGTTATTTTGCATACACCTCTTCCTTTATAGCACCATGTAGAAAAGTAGTCTTCACATCCATCTGATGTAGACTCCATCCTTGCATAGCAGCAAGGGCAATAATAGATCGGATGGTGGTATAGCTGGCCACAGGTGCAAATATATCATCATAATCTATGCCTTCTTTTGGAGAGAAGCCTCAGGCAACAAATCTTGCCTTGTACTTTTCAACACTTCCATCAAATCCATGCTTGATCTTATAGAGCCATTTCAAGGTGACAACAGATTTGTCCTCTAGTCTCGAGACCTCTTCCTAGACATCATTCTTCATAATGGATTCGTATTCTTCGTGCATAACATCCTTCCAAACTTGATGCTTTACGACTTCTTCAAATGTTCCAGGTTTAAATTGTACTATCGTACTCATGGCTGCTAGATACCCTTGGTATCTCTTCGGCCTCTTGCTTTCACAGAATGTCCCCCTTGGGGCAACATGTCTCTCGGCTTCTTCAAGAGTATCGCTAAGCCATGAGGGTCTTCTCTTATTTGAAGGAGGTGGATCAATGGGATCCATAGGTCCTTCAACATCGGGCATCAAGTCATCCTTCGACTCTTCCAGCTTTCCTGCTTCTTATTCTTCTTTGTCTTCCTTGGATCTAGGAGGATTTCTCACTTTCTTGAGGGCAACACCTTCATTGAAGGTGACATTGTGGCATATTTCCACTTCTCTTTGACCGGGCACATAGATTCTATATGCCTTCGAAATTTCATTGTAGCCCACAAACATTCCCTTCTTTCCAGAAGCATCCAACTTGCTTCTCTTTTCTTTCGGCACATGAAAGTAAACACGACAGCTAAAAACTCTAAAATGAGAAACATCGGGTTTCTTACCAGAGAAGACTTCTTCGGGAGTTTTGGAGTCCAAAGCGGAATGCAGACATCTATTTTGAACATACACAACAATGTTTGCAGCTTCTCACCGTAGAAACTTCGAAAGACCTTGGTCACATAGCATGGCGCGAACAACTTCCACAATGGTCCTGTTCTTTGTTTCAGCAACACCATTTTGCTCAGGAGTGTACGCAGATGTGGTCTCCCTCTTAATGCCAACTTCTTTACAAAAGTCATTAAACTCATTTGACTCATACTCGGTCCCATTGTTGGTCCTCAAAACTTTGATTTTCTTCTCGGTTTGATTTTCCACCAAGACCTTAAAGGTGCAGAACCATTTGAATGCTTCGTCCTTCTTCTTCAAAAAATATATCCAGGTCTTACGAGAGAAGTCATCTGTAAAAGTCATGTAATCAGAACATACTCCCAAGGATGTCACAGGCAGCATACTAGATAAGTCAGAATGTATCAACTGCAAGATATCAATTGTCTTTGTGACACTTGAGGGGAATGGTCCCCTTGTATGCTTCCCTTCGGCACAACCCTGACATATACCTTCATGATCATCTCTAAATTCGGGCATCCCTGTTACCACCTTCCTTGCTTTGGGAAGGGCTTTGTAATGAAGGTGTGCAAACCTCCGGTGCCATAACTCCGTTTGAATAGTTGTATCACATGTCATGGCCCCTAATGGACTTCCTCCAACCTGGTAGAGTGTATCAACTCTAAAACCAGAGTTTCCTTGAAGTTCTTCCAGATAAGTACCTTTCCATCAACGAATGCCACCTTGAACCCTTTGTCTTCCATTGTCGAAATGGACACAAGGTTCTTCTTCAAATCAAGTACATACAACACATCTTGTAATCGGATGACTTGACCTTGAGATAAATGGAGGGTCACAGTCCCTGTCCTTTTCACGGGATAGGTGGCATTATCTCCAAGGATAATTTCCAGATTAGTATCCTTCTCAATCAAATCAAAAAGGGCTTCTTTATAACTAGTGAGGTGCCTTGAAGCACCACTATGAATCAACTAGACATCCAGGGTGTCGGGTGGAGATGCAACAGAGAGGGCAGATACAAGAATAAATTCATTTCTCTTATTATCAACAACATTAGATTCATCGTATCTGGAATTTCTTGACCTCTTGAAAGATTGCCCATTTCCACTACGATCAGAGGGAGCCTTCATTTTTCCTTGGAACCTGTTGTTCCTGCCATTCCTTCTCGAGTTGTTGTTGTCATCATCCCTGGGAGAGTCCCTTCTGTAATGATCCATTCCAAGTTACAAGAAAAAATAATATTAGCGTGTATACGATGTAGGCATATGATAGCTACACATGCATATATCGCATACATCGCACTGGTATACATGCTAGTATTGAGAATATCTAAGTTAGGGTAACGAATTGAATATCACAATGCATTTTATCTTGCCGAGATATAATGAAATATCAAGCTAGATACTTAACACGTGTACCGCTCTTATATGCGTATGCGTGGTAGAGCATTAATCAAGAAAAATAAAATATAATTTAGTACAAATTATATGTGAGTGGACAAATAAAATAATAATACAATTTGATTAAAATTATAAAGTTATTTTAATTAAGTTAAAAACAAAAATAATAAAATTAATCTTAAAATAACTAATCAAAGTCTATATCTACATAAATGACTATAATATCTCCATAAATGACTTAGTCAATATCTACATAAATAACTGTAATATCTACATAAATGACGATAATATCTCCATAAATGACTATAATATCTAGATAAATGAGAGGAGGTGAATGAAAGTTATAAAAGGGGAGGAATGTGAAGGAGAGGAAGAGGCTTTTCTTTGCTAATTCTGCACTATTGTCTAAGGAAATAGTGAAGGGTATGAACTATTTTGAAGGGAAGACTCATTGTTCTTGGAATTCTGGGCACGGGGGTAGAAGAGGTATATTCTAGGTCTAGGATTGTTTCCTAGATTGGCTGGGAGGAAAATATTGTTTCGGTAACCTATCCGCTGCATCCACGAGGAGAGCCACAACTCAATAAGTCACCCAATTCGTTCCAGGTATTTTTCTATGCATAAAATAGTTACTTATGTAAGTTCAAATTTACTGCTGGTCTCCATTTATTTGAATTTATGCTTAAATCTATCACTAAGAAAAATTTAGAATAAAAGTCTCGGTTTAGGGGCTTTACACATGGGATAAGAAGCTAGTTTTCGAACCCTTGGGATCTTACGGGTGCTAACAGTATAACTGATTTCTGTAAATCTGCATGAGCATCCGCTGAGTAAATTGAATTACAGCCAGGTTCATTTTCCAAGTTGGAAAATGATATATAATGCTTCAGATGTAATTTTAAGAGGGCAACTGATAAGTTATGTAATATATCCACTCTTCAATTTCAAAAGTTGTGATGTGTTGCTTGCAATTTAATCCGACACACACCTCATTCCACTCACATACATGTTAGCTACCCTGTTTTCATGCCTTGCAAATTTTGCCATTATCCACAAGTTTCCCCAAGCGTAAATGCTAACGTTGTTGGTGTGGTTTAGTATATGCATTTAGAATCATTTAGCATTCTGCTTGACGTGCCTTACATAATAAAGGCCAACTGTCTTCACTTTAGAACAGAGGAACGATAAGTAATGTAACTCATGCCACTTATTCCGCTTTGTATTCGCTTTGTGGCCTTCATATCTCAAGCTAGAAAGAAGCCTCCAAAAATTGGCGTATGCTGCTGATGGATCAAAGAAACCCTTGTTCAACAAAAATAGACCAAAGGTTCTCCTTGAGCAGGACCAACATATACAAACTGCCCCTTCTGATAACAAGATTAAATCATCAAATTTGGTATATATTGAACCTCGAGCCTGATGTATAAATACTACTGTTGTATGTCCTACTTGAACAAGTTGTCGGAGTGTCTCCATTACCATCTCTGCCTGGAAAGCATCCAAACCTATTGTTGGTTCTCGCAAGCAACTGACAACCTTTCTTTTCACCTTTAATTTCTCGAAATTTTACACCTCCAACAACAGCCGAGCAATCCAGCTGAGACATCCGATAAGCCCGAGTTTTGCTATAATTTATATATAATCTGTCTTGGCAGTATGTGGGTCTTGGAACGAGTTTATCGGCTCAGTGTGGTTTGCAAACAACATATAAACGTTAGGAAAATAGACCACGCTGAGGAAACTAAACCGGTTGAAAGGAGTTATGACATGATTTCGGTTTTGTCCACAAGTCGATAGGATCTTACCACAAGTTTTAGGTCCTAGGTCTGAAGACACCACATCAATTTCTCCTGTAACCCTTATCCCCTTATTAGAACCCTTGTAATCTCTGTTCTGCCCAAACGTAGGCAAGGAAAGGTTCAAAACAGGTTCATTTACTGTCGTGTGGTTAGAGCTATGGCAAGGATTAATTTTTATATATGTTAGTTTCCCCTGCTGTCTCAATCCGCTGAGCTATAGAAAACAACACGGTTTTCACTCAAGAATTTGCGTGGAGATAGTAAGGGCAGGATTTGACCCCGTATTCCCTCATTAGCTCCGCCCACTCCAATCCAGATCATCACATAGACAGTCAATCCTTTCGAATGGAGCGAATCAACAGGTAGCAAATAATAGATAATATTGTATTATTATGTAAATTTCTTGGTGTGGCTGCGTGTGTAAATAAGCGGCAAACTAGCAATGACCTCGACAAACGGTGTAAGAATCAATCGATAGGTTGCACACGTTTTAACCAATTGAGCTCTCCCAACAACTGCAATCAATAGCCGAGCTTAGCAAACATCACAAAGCCCTTGTGGTTATCCAACATTAGCTACAGGAGGTGAACGAATAACTCGATAGAATATCCTGCATAGGATAAGGAGGTCGCGTGGCCACCCTCCTTGACCTCAGTACTAGTAAGACCTACCTGCAGGTAAAATAGAAAAAGAACTATACCCGTATGTAAGCTCAATTTTACGAAAATTATATTTAGTCAGTCTAAAAATTTACCCGATTCTCATAAATTTTATTTTCCAGGAAAAACCACGATGGTAAGAACGTACCAAAGGCGACAATGCCAACGAGATGCATCGCCATCTCTAACACCTCTTCCATCGTCGTTGCCAACACTGTCACCATCGCCACCACCTAGATCGTCATCAACACCTGTTGCTCCAGCACCCGATCTAACTACCATAATGCGCTCATTAGAAGCCATTCTAGAAATATTAAAAATGTCGCAGCCGGCCAACAACAAAGAAGAACGACCTCATCTAGAGGAAAGACATTCAGAAAAGCCTAAGGATTATGATTATAAGCCACATAGGGAAGATATTTCCCTGGAACTGCAAAAGATTAAACCCCCAGAATTCTCAGGAGGACGAGCTGGAGAACATGCCGAAGCATGGTTAGAAGGGATGATAAGATGCTTCGCACTAAGAGAATATTCTTCTACCTCGAAGACAAAGATCGCTATATTCCAACTCAGAGGGAATGCTATGATTTGGTGGGGAAATCTAGAAAAACAACTACATCTCACATCAGACATCGTTCTTTGGGAGTTGTTTGTAGATCGATTCCGTGCAAAATACTTACCACCTTTCTTTCAAAAGAGCAAGCTGGAACCTTCCATACTCTAATCCAGGGTAGCAAGACCGTGGAAGAATACGAGATAAAGTTTATGGAACTGGTAAAATATGTTCCTTATCTAGACACAGATGAATGTCAAGCCGAGCGTTTCATATATGGATTAAATCCTCGAATCAGCGGTAGCAGAGGCGGTTGAATGTGCACGTTATGCAAAAGAGCATCTAGGGATTAAAAGGGATTTCAGGCCAACAAAACCATCACATCAGGGATTTACAGGAAAGACTCCTCAAAATTTCTTCAGAGGAAGTAGCTCAAGACCACCTCCTTATGGTAACAGGTTTACCCCAAGAGGAGTAGGAGCAAGAGCTCCCATGACCATTGTAAATTTTTGTAGATGTTCTATGTTTGATGCAACTTTACTTTTATAACAGCAATCACATAAACAGTTAAGTAAAAATGTTGATAGAACATACCAGTGGATCTATAGAAGACAAACCAGAAACAGGAGAATGTGTTGGTGCGTTACGGCAGTCAGCAGGATGCTTCAATTAGCAAAGTCTTCTTGGTCGGCAAACCCAAAATGTGTCACAACAGTCCTCAAATCAATTATCAAGTCAACTCAAAGTCAACCCCATAAAAGTCAATGCAGTCCAGAAAGAGTCAACGCATGGCAGCGACAATAAAGTCAACGCAGCTCCAACTTCGGTCAACCTTTTGACCTCGATTTTTGTGCCAATGAGTACGGCCTTCAAAAATCGAACTCTCCACAAAATTTCAGCTCAAATGGAGCATGCATTACCTGTAGACAATGTCATTGCACCCTACCTAAACCCTAATCATATACCATTCTTAAACCCAATCCATAAATTGGCTCTTTTTTCAGTCACAGCCATTGCCTTCTCAAGTGAGAACCTGCCTTTACGTTTTGTCCAATGAGATGTGTGATGAGATGAGTGAAAAGCTCTCCAACGTTGACCGTATTTATATCCATCATTGAGGTGTGTGACACATCTGTTGGGGGTGTAAAACCTTAAGGCCGACCTGCACTTAAATTTATTATAAATAATAAATTCAAAATAAATGTTCTGCTCATCAGATTAAAATCAATTTTATATCGATTTTACACCTCTCCGAAAGAGGAATCGAATACAAATATTGGAATCTTCATCTGAGCATCACAAGATGGAGTTTGGACCTAGTTGTCCAAACTTAATACCCCTCTCAACTAGGAAAGAACTCATCCACCAGTTACAATCAAACATCGTACAAATATCCCGCTTTCGTAATCTCGTTTTTGTTGGCTTTTTATTTTCGTACGGTGGCGGGTCACCACAAAGACATCATCTCCTTTATTGGACACCCCCCCGAGGTCCTAAACTCTATTTTAATTTATGGAGTTCCAACCAACCCAAAGTTGGTTCATATCCCACCAAGTCGGGAAAGTCCGAGACTACCAACTTTGTCCCCATCGGCGGTTGGACCTGCCATCTCAGATAAGAGAGTACGACACCCTCATGCATCCATCATGAGCCACTGCTCGCTTTTGGCTAGCCTCATTGGCCAAATGAGAGGTACTTCCCATGAGCCCTGAACTCAATGGGTAGGATGCATACGGGGCACAGATAATGAGAGGTGAACCAACTCAATAATCACAACGGTGGGATCCAAGCACACCAACAAGGTTTGGCAAGCCTAGCCTTGTGGTTGCTCATAGCTCCGAGAAGCTGTCCCCAAAGCCCCCCAGAACTCCTCGAGCTCATCGTCCAACAAGACCCACATCATAGGGTCGTTCCACGATACCAAGTCTCTCACGGAAGGTTAGGAACTTGACCTTCCCCAAGGGCTTAGTGAGAATATCCGCGACCTGCTCATCAGTTCCTATATGATCGAGCCTTACGACGCCTCGCTGTACCATATCCCGGATAAAGTGGTACCTGATATCAATATGCTTGGATCGGTCGTGGAACACAGGATTCTCAGTCATACGAATCCCACTCTGATTATCACAGAGTATCACAGTGGTATCTAGCACATGTCCAAACAACTCACTAAAGAGCTTTCGCAACCAAACTGCTTCACAACAGGCCATACTAGCAGCAATGTATTCGGCCTCCGCGGTGCTTAAAGCCACCGACTTCTGCTTCCTGCTCATCCATGAGATCGAAGCAGAACCAAGATTGAAGCAGCATCTCGATGTGCTCTTACGATCCACCACACTGCCAGCCCAATCGGCATCAGTATATCCACGGAGTACCACACTCCCGGCAGTGTATCTCAGCCCATGGTTTATCGTGCCCCGAAGATATCTCAGAAGATTCTTGGCACCAACCCAGTGAAAGTGATGAGGCTCAACCATGTGTTGACTCAAAGTGTTCACTGCAAAACATATATCTGGACGGGTGTTCACTAAGAACATCAGAGCCCCTACGAGTTGACGATACTCAGTAGGATTTGCCAATACGGGCCCAGCAGCGCTGCCACTCAACTTCTTGAAGTTGAGTTCCATTGGTGTTGACACGGACTTGTAGTCCACCATACCAAATCTTTCTAGAAGTTTCACAATGTATTTTCCTTGAGAAAGGAAAATCTCTCCAGGTTTCTGCCAGACCTCCAGGCCTAGGAAGTAGTGCATCAGTCCTAGGTCCTTCATCTTGAACTCAACAGTGAGCTCCCTCTTGCATTGATGAATGAGAGGGTTAGCACCTATCAGGAAGAGGTCGTCCACATACAACACCAGAATGAGAGGCTTCCCCTGGACAACCTTGAAGTAAAGGTTCGGATCAGCATTACTTCGAGTGAAGCCCAGCTTCATCAAGTAGCTATCTATCCTCTCGTACCAAGCTCTGGGTGCTTGCTTCAACCCATAGAGGGCTTTCTTTAACCTGCAGACATGAGTGTCTCGATCATGGACTTCAAACCCTAGAGGTTGTTCTACATGCACCTCTTCTTTTATTGCACCATGCAGAAAAGCAGTCATGACATCCATCTGATGAAGACTCCATCCTTGCGTAGCAGCAAGGGCTATGATTGATCGAATGGTGGTATATCGTGCCACAGGTGCAAATATGTCATCATAATCTATTCCTTCCTTTTGAGAGAAGCCACGGGCAACAAATCTTGCCTTGAACTTTTCAGCACTTCCATCGGATCCATGCTTGATCTTGTAGAGCCATTTCGCGGTGACCACTGATTTGTCCTTCGGTCTTGGAACCACATCCCAGACATCATTCTTCATTATGGACTCATATTCTTCGTGCATAGCATGCTTCCAGACTTGATGCTTTACGGCTTCCTCAGAAGATCCAGGTTCAGATTGTACAATAGTACTCATGGCAGCCAGATACCCTTGGTATCTACACGGCTTCTTGCTTTCTCGGAATGTCCCCCTCGGGGCAGCATGTCCCTCGGCATCTTCGAGAGTGTCCCTGAGCCATGATGGTCTCTTTCTCAGTGAAGTAGATGGATCGATTGGGTCCATTGGTCCTTCAACATCAGGCATTGTCTCATCCTGCGGTTCTTCTTGATTTCCAGGCCTTGCTTCATGATTTTCCTCAGGTCTCGGAAGATCTACTACTTTCCCTAGGGAAGCATCTTCGTCAAAAGTGAAATCATGGCATATCTCTACTTCCCTTTGACCAGGTACATAGACTTTATAGGCCTTAGAGGTTTCGTTGTAGCCCACAAACATTCCTTTCTTCCCAGAAGCATCCAGCTTACTTCTCTTTTCTTTTGGCACATGAAAATAAACAGGACATCCAAAAATTCTAAAATTTGAGACGTCAGGTTTCTTACCAGTGAAAGCCTCTTCGGGAGTTTTGGAGTCCAGGGCGGAATGAGGGCATCGGTTTTGAATGTATACAGCAATATTCGCAGCTTCTCCCCACAGAAACTTCGGTAGACCCTGGTCACATAGCATGGCACGGGCAGCTTCCACAATGGTCCTATTCTTTCGTTCAGCGATGCCATTTTGCTCAGGAGTATAGGCAGTAGTAGTCTCCCTCTTAATGCCAGCTTCTCTACAAAAGTCCTTGAACTCATTTGACTCATATTCGGTGCCATTGTCGGTCCTCAAAATCTTGATCTTCTTCCCTGTCATATTTTCCACCAAGACTTTGAAGGTACGGAACCACACGAAAGCCTCATCCTTCTTCTTCAAGAAGTATATCCAGGTTTTGCGAGAGAAGTCATCAGTGAATGTCATATAGTAAGAACATCCTCCCAGGGATGTCACAGGTAGCATACCAGATAGATCAGAATGGACCAGTTGCAAAATATCAGATGTCTTTGTGACACTTGAGGGGAAAGGTCCCCTTGTATGCTTTCCTTTGGCACAACCCTTACATACACTTTCATGATTATTTCCAAAATCGGGTATCCCTGTCACCACCTTCCTTACTTCGGGAAGGGCCTTGTAATGAAGGTGTCCAAACCTGGTAGAGTGTTCCAACTCTAAAACCAATCACGATAGCTTCCTTGAGATTCTTCTTCCACATGCGCACCTTTCCATCAGTGAATGTCACATTGAAGCCTTTGTCTTCGATGGCTGATATAGACACAAGGTTCTTCTTCAATTTTGGTACATAGAGTACATCCTGCAAATGTAGGACTTGTCCTTGAGACAATTGGAGGGTCACAGTCTCTGTCCGTTTCACGGGATATGTGGCATTATTTCCAAGGATAATTTCCAGATTAGTATCCTTCTCAACCATGTTAGAGAGTGCTTCCTTGAACCCAGTGATGTGTCTTGAGGCACCACTATCTATCAGCCAGACATCCATAGTGTCAGGTGGGGATGCTGCAGAGAGTGTAGATACAAGAATGTATTCATTTCTTTTATCAACAACATTTGACTCCTCATACCTAGAGTTTCTAGACCTTTTGAAAGGTTGATTGTTTCCGCCAGAGGGAGCCTTCCTATTTCCTTTGGACCTGTCGTTTCTTTGATTTCCATTTCTCTGGTTGTTGTTGTTGTCATCACTATCGGGAGAATCCTTCTTAAAATGACATTCTCTAGCATAGTGGCCAGGCCTATGAAAAGTGAAACACTTGCCCTTCTTTCCTTGGGCCCTTGCTCTTCCTTTGTTCTTAGGACCACCAGAGTTCTTCTTTCTAGAATGAGCAGCGTAGGTAGCATTTCTGTCATTTTCGTATTCCTTCATTTTTGTCTCTTCTTGCATGCATCTTGACAGTAGCTCGTCAAAGTTAGGAATTGTATTATTATTGAGAATGGTAGTGTTGAATACTTGCCATTCATATGGGAGCCCTCCAAGTGCGGTGAGTACCATCTCACAATCAGCTATTGTCTCCCCAATAGCCAGCAGATTGTTCCTGATCTCGGTCAGTTTCAGAAAGTATGTTTGGATAGACTCATCCCTGCCTTTCTTCAGATTCTTCAATTGATTCTTGAAGAATAGCACTTGGTTTGCATTGTTTACTTTGAACATTTGTATCAGCTTATCATACATCTCCTTGGATGTGCCTAACTCAGATATGTAGGCAACTAGACTTTTATGTATGGATTCCCTGATCATTAGCTTTGCTTTGATCTCCCCCTTCTTATACTTGGTTTTAGTAGCAGCAGTAGCAGTGGATGGAGGTTCTTGTATCTTACCCAGTACATAGTCCATGAGATCATGGTCTTCCAATTTGAGATCTAATATCATCTTTCAAGCATGGAAGTCATCCCTTCCAGTCAGCTTGTCATCCTCCTTGAAGCCATAACTTGTGGAACTCATTTTTCTCAGTTGGTGATTGCTATAAGTTAGGGCTTGTCTTCACCTTAGCTCCGATACCATGTAAATTTTTGTAGATGTTCTATGCTTGATGCAATTTTACTTTTATAACAACAATCACATAAATAGTTAAGTAAAATGTTGATAGAACATACCAGTGGATCTATAGAAGACAAACCAGAAACAGGAGAATGTGTTGGTGCGTTACGGCGATCAGCAGGATGCTTCAACCAACAAAGTCTTCTTGGTCGGCCAACCCAAAATGTGTCACAACAGTCCTCAAATCAATTATCCAGTCAACTCAAAGTCAACCCCAGAAAAGTCAACGCAGTCCAGAAAAAGTCAACGCATGGCAGCAACAATAAAGTCAAAGCAGCTCCAACCAAAGATGAAAAAATCGCGATTTTATCGCGCGAGTTTTTCGGGTTGCCGATTTTATCGGCGATTTTTTCAACGATTTTTTGAAAAAATCGTTATCGCGATTTTATCGAGATTTTTTAGTAAAAATCGCGAGTCGAAAGGAAAAAATCGTGGCAGCCTCCAATAGCGAGTTTATAATGCGATTTTTGGTTTTTTGTTTTTCATTTTTAGTTGGACAGACTTGCTTATGAGAGCCAAGGAGGGAAGGAGGAGAGCCAAGGAGGGAGATACGTGATTTACAAGCCCAAGATTGGACAAAAGTGAAGAATTTCTTGCAAGCCAAGCGAACAAAAATCGAATTTGGACCAAGTGTCTCCGGCAAAATGTTTTTCCAGGTATGGGCATCAAATTTGACCCATTTTTTTTGTTTTTTTCTTGTTCTTCCATGGGTTTCTATTACCCATGTATTTTTCATCATTTGTGATTGCATTTGGTTGTGTTTTTTTGTTTTTGTTTTTGTTTTATTGAGAGGAGAGGGTTTATTTTGGTCAAAAATGCAAAAAATTGTTTGTTAAATTTTGTTTTTTATATTTCTTCTTGTGCTCTTAGTTTCTTCCCATTATTTTTGCTTGTGTTTCAACATGTGTTTTTTCCCATTATTTTTGCATTGAGTTGATGGTTTTTTTTTGTGAAAAAAATGAAAAATGAAAATGTTGTATGTA